>OX411548.1:48208738-49408738 GCA_948146395.1 Fragum whitleyi
ATCTCAGTGTTCTGTACTAGTGCTTGTTGGTGTCACTCCGCTCAGTGAATGCTAGGGTCAAATTCGAGCCTATTTATAGTAATTGTATCTGGTCGAAGTACGCAATTGCTGATTAATCAACACGGATAGTTGTTACTCCATAAAAGGAGGCTTAACGGTAGCGTTTATGAAATTTTGATGAAAATATTTTTGAAAATAATATTAATGTTTCTGATCGCAGGGAATAATGTTTATTCCCAGAAAATCTTTGTTATGAATTTCGTAAACGAGTTATGTAATTGAATGCTGTCAAAGACCCATTGGTTGTGGGCAAAAAGCTCTAAAACGTATCAATACCACGAAATAGCAGCCTCCCAATTAACCATTTTTTTTAGCTCACCTGAGCACAACGTTCTCAAGGGAGCTTTTAGATCACCATGAGTGCGTCGTCAACAATCTTAAAAACTTCTTCTCCTCCTGAACAAGTAGGCCGATTTCTGTGAAACTTTGCCAGAACATTCCTTGGGCGACCCTTTTAAAAAAGAAAATGTTCGCGAAATCCTGATTGGCCTATTAATATTGCAGTGGCGGGTGGGGCATTTTTTCACTTTGAAATCGTTGAACGACATCTCCTCCTGAACCTTTTAATGAAACTTTACCAGAATGTTACTTGGGTGACCCTTTCAAGAATGCTCGCTAAATTTTAATTTGACCAATTGACATGGGCGTGGCTTATTTTAACCCGAAATTTTTGAAGGACATTTCCTCCTTTACCACATTGCCCATTTCAATGAAACTTTACCAGAATTCCTTAGATGACATTTTTTTTCAAAATTGTTTGTGAAATTTAGATTGGCCCATAAATGAAGGCATGACAGGACGGGGCTGATTTTGAGCCCGAAATCTTTGAACGACATCTCCTCCTGAACCACTGGCCAATTTCAATGAAACTTTATCAGAATGTTCCTTAGATGACCCATTGCAAAAAAATGATCGTAAAATTTGATTGGCCCATAAATATGGGCGTCGCAGTGCAGGGCTTATTTTGAGCCGGGAATCTTTGAACGACATCTTCTCCTAAATAACTGGACCGATTGAAATGAAACTTTGCCAGAAAGTTCTTTTAGTGACCCATCTAAAAGATTTGTTCCCGAAATTTAGATTGGACCATAAATATTGGCGTAGCTTATTTTGAGCCCAAAATCTTTGAACGACACTCCTCCTTAACCACCGGACCGATTTCAATGAAACTTTATAAGAATGTTCATTGGGTGACCCTTAAAAAAAAGAAACAAATTCGCAAAATTTTGATTGGCACATAAATAGGGGCGTCGCAGGGCGGGGCTTATTTTGAGTCTCCTCAGTAATAGATGGTTGGGCAGGGTCTTTTATGACTTTAAATTCTTCAATATCATCTTCTCTTCAACAATAAGGCAAATGTGAATGAAACTTTGCCAGAAAGTTACTTGGATAAGATCCACTTGACAAATAAAATTTTAAATGAGCGGTTTAGGGCCATTCAGGTCCTCTAGTTTCTTAATGCAGATAGTCTTTTCTACCCTAACCTTTATCTTTGTCTTCAAAATTTGGCTACCTCTAGTAATACTAAGTGAGAAATGAATATTGGAAAATGAAAGGTCTAAAGTTTGGTGTTAACTCTTTCAACATAAGCTCATGTCTCTCCACGCCAAATTATCTCAAACTTTTGTTTATCGAAGTATATATAACGTTAGAAAGTTTTACGCGAGGGTTATGGGATTCCACGCGCAAACCATAACTGATGTTAACTAGATTAACTCATGCTTAGGCGACAAAAAGGGGAAACTCACTGGGAATATGTTAAACACTGAGCTCTTAAAAATGACAGGCTACATTAGGACTGAAAATGATAAGCTAAACTGCATCGAAGAAGTTCTTTGTTAAATAGGTCTACGCTACCAGGCCCATGTCGATAGTTGTTGAAAAATATGTCAGACTAGATCTAGTTTTAAATGCCAAGGCTTGGCTTATAACTGGCTGTTAAATAACTTTAGTGACATTTACAATTATAAAACAACGTCCTCACCCATTTTTAAATGTATTTATATGATACTTCTCAATTTCGAAATTCAAAAACACAATGTAGGTTTAGATTTTGATAGCTTCCAGTTCTTTTGTAAGTTATTGAGTTTTTTTTTAAGCAGACAAAATAGTTGGGTACACGAAATGTACCCATTGGGTGTGAAAAGTAATTTTTAGCCAATTAAGATGCATTGTAAGGGAGATTGAATTATTCACTGCAGTAGGTAATGGAAATTTCCAAATGCTTATCAGTTAATGATGTTAACTTGAAGATCTGCATACTTGAGCAAGATCTTTGGTGTATATTTTTAACTGACTGAAACTAAAATTTTCTTTCTTATCAAAAAGTGCAAATCACTGTAATTTTATATCAACAATAAAAAGGTTAGGACAATTTTAATTCGATTAACCCGACATGCTAAACAAAAATTCTTTCTCAACGAATTACCAATTCTAAGGATATTTCAACCACAATTCCTCAAGTTTTATGTAAACAGCAGACAATGTATAAGACTGCTAGACTGTTCAGACTAATCTAAGTATGCTTCGTCTGCTAAAGCTTTGTCTACAGCCGGAATATATCGTGAACAGTATGATAGAAATAGAGGATAATCGTTTGTTTTAGTGTAAGATCGATTTATATTTCATTGAGTGAACAACAAAAGCTATATTTTCTCGAGATCATATAGATTTTGTTGTTCACGAAATAAAATAATAATCGATCTTACACGAAAAACAAACGATTATTCTATTTCTTTATTGCAAAAATGAGACAAAATAGGAAATTTCTAGGACATATTTTCGTCATTTTGCACGGGATTACTATGCAACGTTCATTGTGACCTCACTTATGTCGCCCCGCATAGATGACGTCAGATAGGATGAAATGCACAAAAGCAGGGTTTTTGATAATTTCACTGCTTTTAGGGCGAGATTATAATAATCTACCGTTATTTCTCGATAACCACTGAAAAGCACTAAAGAAGCTAAGTTCATTAAACTTATTTCATCCGATTAAGATCACGAAACTTCACGATAACCCGGCCATACTGCTATACTGCAGTGGTACGCATAGTTCAAATGACGCGCCACGAATAAAATGAACTCGTAGGATCGGCTTATCTCTGCAAGCTAAGAGTCGAAATCCCACTTTTTTCTTGCAAACATCTTCGTTTTCTAAGGCTTAAAACTATACTTTGTTCCTTTTCAAGGAGAGAAGTAGAGCTAGAAACCTCGCGAGGACGAGGTTCGGCCACGGATCAATTGAACTTGGTTGTTCGGCTTTATTTCTACAAGCCAGGAGTCATAGTTGAAACCGCACTATTTTCCTTGTGAACATCTTCGCAATCTAAGGGTTCTAGCTATAGATACTTTGTTCCCTTTGTCCATATGCACGAAAAGTTTATATTCGTAAATCAAGGGTTCTATCCAAACTTTGTTTTTTACGACCTCCTTCAAATGGCGAAAAATAAAGAACCATTGTGCAGATACTGTTCGACCATGGTATTTTAGTTTACGAATATTATGATTGAGATAAAAAGAGGTATTTTTTTATTTCATTGAGGTATGGAAATAAAAATCAACACTGTATAAATACACGAGGGGGATTCATACATATAATAAGAACGATAGTTTCATACCACCATAAAATAAAACAAATACTCTCTTCATATCATATAATCTAATATCACGAAGAAAAATGTAAAAATATATCCATTATAAGATATGTTGTCTTTTGGTACTCCATTCCGCTGGAGCTTATAAAATAGCCCTGCACTCAAAGATGTTTTCATTGAGGAATGAAGCCAATTTTTTCTGCCAATGAGAATGCAGGAATCTTGGTGGACACAACTAGAATTAAATTATGATATCATCATCAAACTAAATGTATTTGTTAAACAAATTTTGTTTTCATTCGATATAAATGATAACCTCTTACACAAGCAAGCATGTACTTTGTACAAAGTTATCAAGTTTATTGTTATAATCATTGAACTTTGGTGGTGCAATAATCCAAAAGCTACTACGTTGACCGCACTTGGATATATACTTTGTTTTAAAACAATTGGAAAAAACACCAAACATTATTTTTATTTCTTTATGAAAAGCAATGTGTGAGTGAATGAAAGGTGTGTGAGTGAGTGAGTCGGTGTGTGAAAAGAAGATAGATGGAGAAAGAAAAAAGAGAAAGAGAGAGAGAGAACGAGAGAGAGAGAGAGAGAGAGAGAGAGAGAGAGAGAGAGAGAGAGAGAGAGAGAGAGAGAGAGAGAGAGAGAGAGAGAGAGAGAGAGAGAGAGAGAGAGAGAGAGAGAGAGATGAAGAGAGAGAGAGAGAGAAAGAGAGAGAGAGAAAGAGAGAGAGAGAGAGAGAAGAAAGAGAGAGAGAGAGAGAGAGAGAGAAAGAGAGAGAGAAAAAGTGAGAGAGAGAGAGAAAGTGAGAGAGAGAGAGAAAGAAAGAGAGAGAGAAAGGGAGAGAGAGAATGGGAGAGAGTGAGAGAGAAAAAAAGAGAAAGGGAGAGAGAGAGAGAGAGAGAGAGAGAGAGAGAGAGAGAGAGAGAGAGAGAGAGAGAGAGAGAGAGAGAGAGAGAGAGAGAGAGAGAGAGAGAGAGAGAGAGAGAGAGAGAGACTCAATTATTTTTTCTTGGCATTAGAATTTGAGTTCGGCAACGCCCCAGTCCATTGTTTTATGCCAAATCTGTTCGGAATGAACAAGAATTTCAAATTATATCTTTCATTTTAGGTTAAGTAAAAGAAAAAGACTGGTGAAGATGGAAAATAGTCCGGCAGAAATATGGCATATTTTAGCTGAACCTGGAAGTAGGGTTCAAAGTTTTTTTCTTGACTGATTCTTGTAGCCAATGCCTTCCCCAACCAGAATCCGGTTGATGACATCTTGTCATCATTGAGCATTTCGAAAAAATCGAGATGGCAGCCAGGACTATAGATACCAAGCCAACGGCTCCGTAGATCACTCTCTTTGAAAAATAAAAACCGGTTTGAATGGTCGTTTTATTGTTAAGATATTGACCTGAAGCTATGTAACGAATAAAAGCATAACATTACATTAGTTATGAGTATGGTTATCAAGATGGCAGCCAAATTGAATTATAAAATGTCTTTTTAAGTAAATCTCAATTTATGCGAGATTTAAGAATCTTAGAAATGTGTTTAAGAGTTTTCTAAATAAACTTTTTAAGCTTGTTTATGAGCTAAAAGTATCTGAATATTTACGCCTCTCATCTAGTGTTATATAAACCCTCAATTTGAAGATGGCAACCAGGAAACACAAGATTTATATTTCATGCTTAATGTTTGCAACGTTTTTAACAGAAAACTATTTTTGAGTAGCTCAGGTCTAGCCTATCAAGAATCTGGATGATGGTGCATATTAATCATGGAATAGTTTTAAAAAAGTCGAGATGGCAGCCAAGACCACTAAAACTATACATGTAATTGCTAATAAACAATTCATCTAATTTTTTTTTTCAAATTTTACTGATAAGATGCTAATTTGAAGTTTCCTGGTGTAATGAATACCTTGAATAGCGATTAGAATAAGTATAGAGTTGTCGAGGTGGCTGCCAAATAGAAAAAACTGCTTGATTACTTGTGTAAATAAAGTTGTATATGTTTTTGTAAACATTTAAGATATTACTAAAAAAAAATCAGATAAGTTAATCGGTTTATGATGGTATTGATCTGCTGCCTGAGCAAGTTAGAGAAATAATGGCCTTACAGTGAAATTCAGTTTGGCAGTCGAGATGGCAGTCTGTTTAGAGAGTTTATGAATGATAACTACGTGTACCATAATGATAAGCATGAGAATATGATGATCTCTTTTTCCTATAGCAAAAAGTTATCTGCTAAAAATCCGATTTTGCTGAATATGTTCACATGTAAAGCGTTTAAAACACTTTCTTTTGAAGATGGCAGCCTCGCTATTTTTCCTTCCAGTTATTATCAAATTTATTTGAACTTTTGCGACAACGTAAGGAACTTGCAGACAAAAAATGTTTGCATGATAATAGTTAATATATGGTTTTGACATGACCACTAAGTTTTGCTAGGACACATAAGCTTGCTCATTAAATTCGTCGTTTTAAAAAATAATTGCGTCAATAAAAATACGTTTTTTAAGAAAATGAAAATGTAACATTGTAGATAGCATTTTTTAAGCATAAAGCATTTAAGTGATCTCAACATAAGTACGGTGGGGGATTAACTGGACTCGTATTCATTTTTATTTTTCATGACATGCAACGTAATCTAAGCAACCAATAATTTCTAGTCTTCCATGTGATTTGAACCTAAAGCGACATGTTTAGGTCCATCAGAGGCGTTACTGGTAAGATGTAGATATAAAAGATGATGAGCGCTAGCAAATGCTCGAATCAACTGTACGGACTACGGTAACTGTTCCAAAAGTGGTTACCAATGTACTGAGTAAGTGGTAATGTTAGCCCAAATTGAATGGTGGCAAAGCTTTCCAAACCTTTATTGCAAATATAAGACTTATGATTTCTATTTTTTTCTTAAAAGTTAGGTGCAGAAACCTACAGCCTTGTCTAAGGTTACAGCCATACATGTATTATAGTGTAGTAAATGGTCTATTATAGATCCTTACAAATTGATATTCAAGTCTGAGGTTACTGTACATTAAAGTAAATATGACCCGTCACGCGAAAAGGGACCATCTAGGTAGTGCATAAAGTGTCGATCCTTGTCAGACTGCGAGGATTGCTCAGGCTGACTAGGATCGAAACTGTTCGCTCTTTGCTTATTTTCTGAATCTAGAATATTCTATCTACCTTTCTGTGAAAGAACTTTTGAATTGCAACCTCTGGTTGATCTATGCTGGACCTAATCTCTTTTAACTAAGTTCCCAGATGGTCCCTTTTCGTGAGACGGGTCACAAATATACAGTTTTCATAAATATTGTGTGGTGCATTTTCATTGTGTGTGAGTATAAAATTGAGTATTAATTTACTATGACAAAATAGACAAAAATGGTCAATCTCTAAAAATATATGTTAGTTCTATGTCTACCGACGTAGTTTTGTTATAGGTGTAATTTTGTTTACTGCTTGATTCAATGCTTTTTAATTGGAAATTTAAAATATAATTTGAATTATCATTATTATTACTATTTCCATTTGCTGAATTTTCTTACGATTGTGTTAGCCAGCTCCTTCGATAATAAATCCTAGTTGATAATTTCAACATGAACAAAAAGATGAAAACAATTATAACCGTACAGCAAAGCTAAAATACTGCTACAAAATTGTCATAAATCAAATGCTAACAAATTGAAGATAAGGTCTGGCAAAAGGGTGCTTTTAAACAAACACTTTAGACAACATTTCGATGCACTGAATCGCGAATTTTTGGTGATGATTTGAATAAATCAAATTTCGATTTTGAGGATGTTGGGTTCGTCCATAAATCGGCATTTTAGTCACTTTGTGTTCCAATATGAAACAATTATAGACGTACAGCAAAACCACAATACTGTTGCCAAATTGTCATATTTTAAATGCCATCAAAATGAAGATAAGAACAGTCAGGAGTGTGTTTTTTTTACAAACACTATTGAAAAACATTTGCTGCTAATATCTGCACTGAATCACCAACGGTTGGTGATGATTTGAATAACTGCCTTAATATTGGTTAGGAGACATAACTGTTTCGTGCTAATCCATCGATATGAGATGAAAACATTTTGTTGTGCAATAATTTTCTTGCAAAGCAAATGGAGTTTTATTTTCAATTACTATGCAACGTCAGTGCTATGCATTGTTCACTAAAACACGTATATGTAATGATGCTACAAGTGAAGCCTTCTATTTAGTTATTCATGTTTATAGGATGTATTGTTGGCTTCCTTTTTGTCTTTCTGGAGAGATAATTCAAGTCAAAGTGATTGTCTCTACGTAAGAATCCTGCAAATATTGTATTTTAAATAGTCAAAAAATTAAAAAACAAATGGAAATGCAATATTTATGCAGTATTAGCTGCCATCTTAGTACACAAAAATACTTTTTATATTGCATATGTAACTTTTCTTATTTCAAAATGATGACCTGTATTTTCATAAGTTAATATGAATCACTTTCTAATATAATCATGTAACCTCTAACTTTCTTTCGGGTATATTCCTTGGCTGCCATCTCGAATGCTATCTATCATTTAAGGCATCAATTTTAAAACAAGTTTGAAACTGGCCTTGACACTATTGATGTAGGAGCATTTTTTTCTGAAATCTCGATTAAAACACAATTAACTTAGAAATTTCTCTTTCCTGGCTGCCATCTTCAAAAGCAATAATTAATGTTACAATAGACGAGAGTTGTCTTTTGCTTGATATTTCGAAGGCATAAAACCACTAACAAATATTTACTGAAGGAGCCTTAAAACCCTTTCGTAAGATTCTAATATCACATGGGTCAAGAAATACTTCAAATGCCATTAAATAATTCGATTTGGCTGCCATCTTGACTACCATACTAATTTCTAATATCATAACATGTATTAATTATGTCATATACTTTTAATCTCGAACTTTAAAAGCAAAAAAACACACAAACAAAAATTTAAAAGGTCGCCATTGTGATCTATCAAGCTGTTGGTATAACATTCAATAGTCCTGGCTGCCATCTCAATTTTCTCAAAATGCTCAACGATGACAAGATGTCATCAGCCAGATTCTTGTTCGGGAAGGCCTTAGCTACAAGAATCAACCAAGAAAAAAACTTTGAACCCTACTTCCGGGTCAAGCTAGAAATCTGCCGGACTAAAACAATGAATTTCAATTGCATATATGTAAAGCATATTTTGCAGGAATAGTACAAATTATTTATGACTAGTTTTTTTCTACTTCCCAAAAGTGTTGTATCTAGACTGACAAAAATAAGATATTTAACCCTTTGCTGTTTAATCCCTGCCTTTTACGTGCCAGTGATTTTATGATGGAGAAAACATTGTGAAAAAAGAAGAAATTGCTTCTGACAAGCAATTTCTTCTTTTTCCACACTATTTTCTACCCTGCTGAATGGTTATTTTTCAAATTAAATCCACTTTAAATTTTCGTCTGCAAAACCTTTGAATTTGGACAGGTCCAAAACTTTGTAAAACAGGAAAGGGTTAAATGATATCAGTCTGTACGAGACGTTTCCAACAATTTAACGTTTGGTTGGTGGATGGACATACATTGTGAAGCCTAGAATATATGAATATAATGGTTGAGCCCGAGGTTACCAGTAAACGTTTGTTTATGAAATTGGGGTTACAAGTTAGCAGCTGAGAAATAGGAAATGATGTGATGGTAGTGCTGGTGCGAAAAAAACAAACAAACAAAAAACCCAAAACCAAACCAAAACAAAACAAAACAACAAAAAACAACAACAACAAAAAAAACCAGCCATCCATTTTTAGGTGGTCCAGATGCCGCGATACGACTGCCTTAAACCCATTCAAAATTCCACTTAATTCGTGTTTTGCGTGAAGAGATGCTTTTAAAACTAGGATACAGCATGACATGGACAGAGTAGGTCACCTCTTTGAACTGAATCCAACGTGTAAAAAGTCTTAGGACCACTTGAATTCCATTTGAATAGATAAAACTGACAGAACATTAGGTCAATAGCTATAGCACAGTGTTTTAAAATGAAGTCTAGAACATCATTACTCATAATGAAACTATTATACAATACATAGAAAACTGTAAATGATGAAAGTACAACATCGTGAATTCGTTTTTTTTTCTGTACTTAAGCATTCTCGTGATGTTGGCGATATAGTTATATACAAAACGTTGACAAAGCTATTCGCCAAGATCAGTCTGCAAAGATGTACAAAAAAGTGAGGAACAGCGTCCAGACCTACATGGAAATAGACACCCACTGTACGCCATATCAATATCGGGCTTGAAAGGCAAATCTTGCACCCTACAACTCCTAGAGACAATCGATGACTGAACAGCAGCCATAGACAGAGGTGAAGAAACAAATGTAAGCCTGTGCGCGACATTTCCAACAATTTAAATTGTAAACATTGAGTAGCGTAGAAAGGCACATTCTGTGAATATTAAGTTACCTGATGGTCTACAGATACTTTGAGACTTTATCTTTTTACTGAACGCGTAGTAAAGACTCTGGTCAGACTGTGCGGATGCACAGACTGGTCAGAGTCTTTACTGTTCGCATATATGAAATTGTTGGAAATGTCATATGGCTCATATGATTTTCTATTACTTCAAAATATAGTCTTTCACACAATCTCCGGTACCAAATGGGGAAAAAATATTGAATCAATGGCAATGTCTTTGTGTGGATTAGAGACTTTCTATACAAAGTACAAAAAGTCATTATGAACGGGGTAAATCCAGAACGGTCAAAGTTATGAGTGGATAACCAAAGAGCAGTGTCTGCAGTTAAGCCCGAAACTGGTTCTTATCTGCGTCAACGATCTGCCATTAGTTGCACGAACACCAGTTCGAATATTTGCTGATTACACAAAACATTCTCTGTAATCAAAACTCAAAATGACAACAAGCAGTTACAATTGGCAGCATTAATTCTTCAATAGGACAAATGAATGATAATTGCGGTTCAATTTGGGTACTACACAGAACTTACACATTGCTAGAAAGAATTACTCACATAATTTCTGACTGACAAATCTAAACAAAACACAAGATTGAACAAGTATATGAAGAGAAAGATTTGGGGGTATTTAACAAAGAGCAACTTGCTATCACGAATCACACCAACGAAGGGGACAAAATAGCCAACCGTAACCTGCAAAAATCATACTAAATGAACGAGAGGAAACCGTCTAAAACTACTAAAAAATAGGCCAGATGATAGAAACGCATAAAATAATCATTCACAAAAGTATATTCGAAAATTGAAACAACATACCAAATGATCTAATGAACTCTCCAAGTTTGCAGGCCTATTGCTTTAAGGGTAGACTCGACAAACATTGGAGTGAATAGTTTAAAAATTCAACCTATATTCATGCTACGATGGAGAGAGAAGAACTTAACTGGCAGACACACCCAAAGAATTCGCAGACTTGCAATTGGCCTACACATCTGAGATAAAGATAAGACGGGGTAAATTTGGTACAAAATCTTTAATTGTCCCTATTTTGTAAGAACTCAATTGAATCGTCTCCATGAGACGATTCAAGTGAGTACCGACAACATTGGATATGTCTAAAATTATTGAAATACTTAGATCTAAAATCCAAAATACCCCATCTAGCTCTGACACACATTTAAATGCATTATGTTAGCCTTCGTCTCCATCATTATGGGTAAAACTTTAGACAGACTGGTTTAAAATTTGCCAATTTCTTTGAAACAAATAAAAGTCCATTAGGATAGGGGTTAGATTAGAAGAATGGGGCGTTTCAATAACAATTCAAAACCATAAAAATGATACAGGCATGAGCATTTCCGCATCAAAAAAGGCGCAAAACGTAAAAAAAAGACATGAATGTTGAATTACAAACGTGTAATTGTTAAAGATAACAACATATTAACTAAAATGCAAACAGCTGCTGTGAAAGAAATAAGAATTTGCTGACTAGGGTTGGGATGAAGAATTTGTTATTTGAGTAAATTTTATTCTCTTGATTTAGAATTTGTCGAAAATACCGTTTATAATCTAAGGAAATGGAGCTTTACCCAAGTGAAGCACGTACATTATCTAATATCTTATAGAAATCAATTCCGGTGTCTCCTACGTCCTTGCTCAATACAGTCCGGCCTGGACTGCACATCTTTTTTTTCTGATTCGACAGTACTAATTAGAAAATCTCAAATCGGAACTGATATAAAATGTGCTTTGATAATCATAAATTAAATAGTAGTGCAACAGTCAGCGGCAAACTCTGTTAGAAACTCGCACGTGTATATGTATTGAAACCATCGGACTCGAGAGGGATTAATCTTAGTTGTAAGAACTTGTTTCCCAATCGATGTTAAATATATAGGTTTTTATTAAAGTGATGTATATTACAAAACTAATTTCACAATCATTTAAAAGTCTCGGTCTTATTTTGATACAAATCTACAATCATGAATGCATACAGTTCATGGTATCTGTTATCAAACATTGTGATATCGTCGTTTAAATAATCCTTTGTCCCAATTGATATTTATTTTTTCTTTTCTCATTTTAACTAAAAAAGGATAGTCTGTGGGCGACTACTTCCTAAGACATTTATCGGAAAGCCTCTAAAACAAATTATTGTTTTAAATGAATGATATTGGAAATAGTGAATACTGTCATTAACACTGATGGTTGAAATATTGATATACAAATCGGCAAATTAATTCACTGGCCGGTTTAATGAAATAAAACAACAAAAAGCGTATTGGTGTGAAGCCTGGGTAGGATAATTTGAACGTAATATTCCTGTTTAGGGATAAATATGTACATAGTGTGTGCCAATTCAAGAACACGACTGCTGTGAATGCTTTTTACTAAAGCACACCAACTTGACACAATTACATCTTGTTATCTTTAGACCTAGATTTGGACAAGTTCACATTCAAAAACAAGCGATGATATTGTTAAAATACAATTAGGGTACCTTGTTTTTGGTAATTACGATTGTTTTGAACACGTGTAAACGAAAACGTTTCCTCCAGCGTCTTTTGGGGCCAAATTTGGCTATTACAGCGTCGATAAGGATTTCGGTTCCTTCACGACGATGTATTTTCCATTATTTCTAGCGATTAATAATGACGTGCCCCTTTCGTCACATGTGTCCTAAAAGACTTTCAATGTATATTAATCTATAGATGAATGTTGGGTTTCTTGAAATGATTTTATTTATTATTTTTTTTTAAGTCATTCTGTTTCTTGAACGCCGACTGCAGAATTTAATTGTCTCAGAAGAATAATTAAGATTTTTTGAGTCAGAGAAATATATATATATACTGAACGCAAAAAGTTTAGTCGCACTTTTTATAACGTCACAAAGAAGTCAACCAATGTTACGAAGCAAAAGTGTCTATTTGAAATATATTTGCCATCCTATTGGCTTACTCCTTGTCATAACTTTTTTAATTTCACTCTCAGACATACGTCTGACATGACGTACATGTGGATTTTACGTACTAAGTTGATAGTTGCGTGTAACAAAATGAATTAATGTTCTTTTTGGTTTTATTGCATTACTCTTATTCCGCATACACATTAAACAATAAAATGCATTGCATCCTTCGAAAAAGAGCGAAGTTGTGACATGACGTTTATCAAATGGATAGCGCATGGACATATCGAATACGGTGTGCATATCTGGGAGGTGATGAAATTGCATTTTAGCTTCTGCGACTATTGTTTTTATCATCATACGGTTCCTTGCGATAAATCTTGACATAATGTGACCCAAATTTCGTTTTTCAGATCTTGTTAAACGACAATAGGAGGGCAGCCGAACGTCATGCCGTTACGTTAAAAATGGAATGCTTTCATTATCCCAACTGATTGCAATTGGTAAAAACATCACTTAGGATCATTCGAGTCTTATTTTTTATCAATTGAACCCTATTGAAAAGAACCCACCTGTAAACAAGTTAAATTAACGCCACCGTGCCGCCAATCGAACGTTAGTGATCGCTTAACCAGAAAAGCGCAATTACTCAATTTCTTAGGTTAGAAAGAAACAGAAGAATCTTTTTTCCTTCCTGATTAACAATATTCTGCAAAATTATCTCTGATAAAACAATTGTTGCATTTTGTGAGTTAGGTGTAAAGATGATGATGAAGAGTCACCAGAAATATCCCATACTCTAACCAACCCTTTTTTTATTGAAACAAGATACCCGAAGATAATGTTGATCGCAAGAAACATTTTTGTGATACAAATTGGAAGTAACGTCCCTTAATTAAACTGTATGACTTTTCCATTCTACCGGTGTGTTCAAAATCATGTCATTGCGGTTGGCTATTTTCGTCTAACATAACAAAATTATTGGATTATGGGAGGAAATTGGACAGAATTATAATTGATGCCATTCATTTTGTGAAAGATGAATCACATCCTGAAATATATCCAATCGAAGAGAAAACGACTAAACTTTTTGCGCTCAGTATATACATAATACGTAATTAGTGTTTTGTATGAAAAAGATATCTAACGAGGTTAGGGGAATTGCTCATTGGCGAGGCTCTGTCGAGACAACTATCAAATCTCACAACCGAGTAAGATAATTTTTCTAACTAAGTGTTTTGTTTGAAAGAAATATCTAACGAGATTGGGGGGAATTGATCATTGTCGAGGCTCTACCGAGACAATAATCAGTTCCAACAACCGAGTTAGATATGTTTCATACAATACAATAAGTATGTTTTATATTTTTCTTATAACCTCTATTTGCCTTGTTTCCGTGGATGTTTCTCACAGAAATGCGAGTTTCTAAAGAATTAACCTCATTACGTCATTTTTCTATGATCCATGTGCTATCATAAAAATATCCTATGGGATTTATCACACGGATATTTGTATAGATATAAGACAATGATTTTTATAATGCAACAATATCAACTGTCCACCAAGAAAAAGGCTCTGACCAGCCTTTGCATCTGCACAGTCGGATCAGAGTCTATACTTTGCGCTTTGTAGATAGATAAGGTCTCAAAACATCTGAAAGGCAGCCAGGAAATCTTCTGGTAACACTCTGTTGCTGTCTAGGCTACTTTATGCTTTTCATTTGCGATTTTTTTTTAATTAATTTAATTGTCGAACATCAAAACAATAAAATGCCCTTTGATTCTAGTATAAGGTGAAATTAACCAATCATTTCAGGTTTTTTTCTGCCGATATAACGAATTAGCGCCGATGGGGAATAAAAGCGCCACGTATGAAATATCTTTTTGTATGAACTTTTGTGTGTATTATCACTGTTCTTGTCATCATGAGATGGCTGTTTAAGTGCTTCTGACTATAAAAAGATTTTGTATTGAAATATATCAACTAGCATCATATGTATTAACTAGAATTAAGATTAGTTAATATAGGTCTAACGCTAGTACCTGCAGAATAAGTTAATATTTCTGTATACACTAATTCTCTGACAAACGCTAGTGACCTGCAGAATAAGTTTAATATCTCTACAAACACTAATTCTATGACATCTATCTGTTTATCTGTATGTAGAGCACATATATCTACATCAAAATGATTTTTTTTTTCTTTTAGATTCAATGGATTTCAAATTGTAGCTTCCGTGGTCCTTTTACATTTGCATTTTTTCTAAGAATTGGAACAGGAATTTAAAGACCTAGATTTAAAAAAAAAAAAGAAGAAAAAAAAAAGAAAGTTCGCTCGGTTGGTGTTGGATTTTCCGCCATGATAAAAAAACAAAAAAAAAAAAAAAAAAAAAAAAAAAAAAAAAGAAAACAAAAAAAAAAAAAAAACAACAACAAAAACCACGTTCACTTCGTTGTGATCGCAATGGAACCGGCTATGAATCCAGTTTAAAAAAAAGGTTTTAGTGTGAACATGCAAAGTTGATTATGAAAAAAACACAACAAATGAAATGCATTTTATTTTCACGATAGCCTATTCAAGGACACAGGTAAAAGACGCGGTGATCGGTCTGTTGGTGATAGCACCCCTCACCCCCCCCCCCCGCTACCTTAAAATTGTGTCAAGAGCCTAGAAATTAATCCAAAAATTGTTTATTTATCAAATTTAGCCTATTATAAGAATTAATGAAAAAAACCTCAACTTCCTATCAGTATAGATATACTGATAGGAAGTTGAGTTTTTTTTCATTAATTCTTATAATAGGCTAAATTTGATAGATAAACAATTTTTGGATTAATTTCTATGCTCTTGACACAATTTTAAGGTAGCGGGGGGGGGGGGGGGGTGAGGGGTGCTATCACCAACAGACCAATCACCGCGTCTTTTACCTGTGTTCAAGGACATTTTACACATGTTTGCATGCTCAGAGAAAAAAGCAACAGGGCGGCGGTGGCCCTTCATCGCTCACCCGAGTAGCCTTAACGTGTCAAAATCAACAGAATATAAGAATAAATAAAAACAGAATTTTTATGGAATTGGTTTTTTCTAGATCTAGGTCTTCTTTTAAGTTCTTCACCCAAGGAGCATCTCTGCCAGGTTCCAGCTCTACTTTGGCTATGCCTAGAAAATCTATTCAAATTGAAATTTTGCCCTCATATCAAAACATTCCTTTATATTCATAGATTCATGTTTTGGGGGAAAATATCAAAAAGTAAAACATAAACAGATCTTAATTCTAGAATGAATTCTGCTGGTAGGCAGCCTAGACTGGATCTTGACTCCACCCTTTTAAGATCAGTTTGTTGTTTTTTAAATTTTCAAACAAAGTCCGGGAACATTGACTCCTATTTTCAATTTAAAAAAGGGTGGAAAACAGTTTAAGGTCATAGAAGATATTAAGTCTGAAATCTAAATCTTCTTATAAATGAGTTACTAAGATTCATTGAAAAAAAATAAGGTTGGAAAAAGGGCGTCTGCACATGTTAAGGTAGACAACTTTTCTGAAACGAAAAACTATTTTGTTTGGAGTGACTTCCCCTTTTCAAATTTTGTGAAGCATAGTTCCGGCATATATAAAATATTGAAAAACTACGTTTATGTTCGCTCATAATCGATTTTTACGCTGCCAGTTATTTGAACAATCCACCCGACTCATATTTTATCAGCCTCACTGTGAAACTTACAGAAACAATCGGACATTTTCACGCATGAAGATGGAATTAGAAGGCCGAGTTCTTGTTTACTCCATCCTAGGATGTCCTCATTGTATGAGAGCTAAGAACGCGTTACAAGAACTCGGTATTCCGTACAGTGACGTTAGTTTAGAAAAATACCCACACGCTAGACATGACTTACAGATGCGTTCACAGAAGAGAACGGTTCCACAGATATTCTTCAACGAGAAACACATTGGTGGAAACGAGGAACTACAGCAGCTGGTAAGGTAGCAGTTTAAGTAGTCCAAATATTTAGACGTCTACACGTGCACCATTCTTTATTTAATATTTACTATTCTGACATTTCACGTTTTACCTTTGTTATTGCAGTGTAACGTCTAAAAGTTTACTAAACTTTTCCCGTGAGCAAATGTTGTTTCGCGATTAAAACAACTGTTACAGTAAACAGTACGATAGATCAATATAAATTAACTTAACACTAAATTCTGCCCTGTGTTTTTCCAAAATTTTCAACGATCTTTTCTTAAAATCAAATCGATTGTTTACACTGTCAGATTTCGAATCCATTTGCTGCCATTTTGTTCCAACAATGCACCGCGCTTGGTGTGGTAAGTAAAAAGAATGACGAAAAGATAATTTTTTAAACGAAAAAAATAAAGCTGACACAAACAGTTCATAAACGTTCTTCAACTGAAGTACTTAATATATTTCAGATTATTTCACAGTAAATGGCATTTGTCTCTTTCATTATCTATGTTGAAAAACAGTTATCGTTACTAATTAAATCGACAAATTTTTCGGTATGCCAATGGTAAAAATTCGCAACTTCCACTGTCTCGATATATGGTATATAAAGATATTGGTGTAGTTTCGTTGTATTAAACGATATTTTAAGTCTAAATACAAGGGCATAACTACCATTACGCCCATTTACGCAAGTGCGTAAAACAACTAATTCGTATCTCGAAAATACAGATGATGAATGGTCAGTACATTGTAACTACAGCTTATCCAAGCTGTAGTAACGATGTTTTGAATATTCATCGATGCTCACATTATATAATGAAGGACTATTATCTTTTGTCACAATTCAATTATCTTTTGTCACAGTTGTTTACAAATTATGATTGTTTACATTTTTTAATCTTTTATATTTCGGTGGAAATATTTCTTATTATTGGTTCGACCATTTCCACGTGCTTTATTTGTTTACACAATTGGAATGTTCGGCATTGTTCATTGCGGTAAAATGTGATTTTCGGGGTTGTTGTGTTTCAGTTGGGATTATTTTATGATCTGGTAAGTTCACGTTTCATAAGTTGTTTCATGCAACGAATATTTGATTGTTCTTTGTATTGATATATAGGTTGCTTGGCAGTTCATTCTTAAAGCATGTGTATTTTGTGTCCAAACAACGAACCGTTTCTTCATCGGGATTTGCTTGGGGAAACAAACAGGAAACTGATAAGACCCGACATACACGATAAAAGTCAAAATGTTAAATAACGTATGTCGGGTCTTATAAATAGGACTACAGTTTAAGCAGATGACAAATTAAGGTAGTGAACCCAAAATAGCTTCGCAACATTTCGGCCATCTTCCACAATGGTGACTGAGGTTAATTTCCTAATGA
Organism: Fragum whitleyi; assembly: GCA_948146395.1. Classification (NCBI taxonomy): domain Eukaryota; kingdom Metazoa; phylum Mollusca; class Bivalvia; order Cardiida; family Cardiidae; genus Fragum; species Fragum whitleyi. Next base: position 48,227,134 of record OX411548.1, read on the forward strand.
AAATCATTGGGAAACCTGAGTTAACACTGTTGAAGTTCATTATTCCCGAACCGTTGCAAAACTATTATGGGTCCACTACCTTAATGGCCATTTTTCATATGTCAGTGAAAAGACACTTTATATTGTCAACCATGGTGACCAGCATCTGGCAGGATGGTAGCATTCACTTCTTTATCCTGTCAGGGCATAACCAGGGATCATTTTTGAGTGAGATATTGAGAGATTCTCTCATTTCTCTGCCAGAAATCTCATTGAAACAGGCTTAATGAGAGAAAAATCTCAAAACATAATGTAATTTTGTGAAGAATTTTTTTGGCTCAGCGCAAAACAGTTGTAATTGCCCATAATTATCTATAGGCAGTTAAAACTGTTTCGCACTGATCCATCAATTTTGTTAAAATTTCTCTCATAAAAATTCTCCAAGTTCTCATTAGATTCAGCTAAATGAGATTATTTTTGCACATGCTGTTTTGAGCAAGAATTATCCCTGCATAACTCTTATGTTCAATTGACTTGGAACTTAGCAGTAATGAAGAGTGCAGTGTACCAGAAGTACCAGAGGGGGTATTCTAGTTAGTAGATCAAAATATTTCAGTTATTCTTGAACAACCCCTAGATTGTTTCAGGGCTCATGTTATTCTTTGATAGTTGGGAGTCATTTACTCCTCACTTAAGAAATTCTGGGGGTCAAATTTAAATTTAAAGAGGTCAAAACGACAGAAAAGCAAATCATAAGTAGAATTTTGCATATTTAGCTGTCCATTTAACTTTTTCTTGTAATGATATGAAACCAGTAATTAATTTGTAGCAATTTAGATAGTAATTTTTGTAAATCATGGGTATAAAACCATGTTTTGACCCTTAGTAATTTCTCTCAAGGGGGTCAAAATGACCCCCTTGGAAGAAATTTCTAGGGGTCAAATTAATATATTTCAGATTTTTGGGGGTCAAAACCCTGGTTTAAGGGTCAAACACGAGCCCTGTTGTTTGTACTCATTGGAATCGTCTCATCGAGGCGATTCAAATGAGTACCTCCAACATAAGGTTTTGTTGAGAAATAAGATTGAAGATTGGCAATACCCTCTCCTATCTGTAAACTCTGACTCTAGCTATCAATTTTTTTTAAATTTTAAAGTTATTTCCCTTTGTTTGATTTCATAGTTGGACATTTAGCCACCTTGTTTTTATACTGGAAACAAATAAGAAAATTTTTAAAGCTTATCTGAATTAATAAAAAGTTGATGATGACCATTCAAAGTTGGACCAACTTACTTAAACAGCTTACCTACTATCTAGGATTGAACTCTGTTTTTATATTTTGACTTGCCTTTTTTAACAGTGAGCAGTCAAAAAAAATTGGCGTTGAACCATGGATAAAGCATTGGAAATACTTTTATTCATGTGGTTTCTAAAATGTAAATGAATTAAAGATACAGCATCATGATACTTTTATCTTTTATCAGCTTTCTCATTCTGCCAAATTAGGCCGCTATGGGGTTTTAATTTCACAGTTCTTCCGCATTTGGGCAATATGCTGAAATCCTGCCCTAGGTTTAGGAAGACAAAACACTGCAAACTGTTTGCCAGTTTTACCCCACTTTTCACATAAGAACAAATACAAAGCGGGGTAAAATAGTCAAACAGTTTACACTGTTTTGTCATCCTGAACACAGGGCTAGATTCCAAGATGCTGCAGGGATATGTTATGATCTACCTGTAGCTTTAATGTAGATCAGGGTTCGACACTAAGGCAAGTCCTGGAGTCCGAGACTCCTTGTTTACCGGTTGGGACTTCTTCCATTTGCAAGTCCGGAGTCAGATGGACTCCAAAGGTCATAGTGAGAAAATTTAGAAAAAAATAAATGCACAGAGCAGTGTGGTTTCTAACACTTTCCAAAACTGCAGATGTTTTCACTAAAAAGAAACGTAGAAGAAAACATTTACTTGCATCCTGTAGTGTTTAGAAAAAAACACCCCTCTTTAGAAGAATATTGTGGAAAAGAAGAAATTGCTTATAACAAGCAATTTCTTCTTTTCCATAATGTTCTCCAATTCAGGAAATTTAGACTCCATACTTTGAAATTGGACTCCTTGATTTCATGTGTTAGGAGTCCAATTGACTCCTTGATCACAGGAGTTAGTGTCAACCCCTGTAGATGACTTATTGAATTCTTGAATTAAGGGGTCCTGTAGGGAATGTACTTGCTTTCATCAGCACTAAATATCATGCATAAACTAGGGAATACATACTAATAGCTTGTCTGAGCTTTAATATGAAGGTGTTAAGGGCTTTCTCATATATATGGGACAATCCCGGAGGGATGCCAAACTGTCTCTAGGTCTCCACATCTGAACAGTTTGCACTTGAGACAGGTCAAATTGAATTGTCTTGATGGTATGATTCCAATGAGTACCCACAAACTAGGTTTTGGACAGAGACTGGTGTTACGTTGTAGTTTGAAATCCAAAATACCCCTTCTATCTGTAGCTATGAATCATTATACCCCCCACCTACAAAGAAGAGGGGGGTATATTGGTTTCACCATGTCTGTCTGTCTGTCCGTCCATCCGTCCGTCCGTCCGTAGACCTTTTTGTTTCCGGGCTCTAACTCAAGAACCAAATGACCTACAATCATGAAACTTTATACAAATGTTCCTTATGACCCAAGGAAGTGCCCTATAGTTTTTGGGTTACATAGGTCAAAGGTCAAGGTTACAGTAAAGTTTTGTTCAATTTTCATTTCCGTACTCTAACTCGAGAACCAAGTGACCTACATGCATGAAACTTCATGCAAATGTTGCTTATGATCCAAGAAAGTGCCCTATTGTTTTTGGGTCATATAGGTCAAAGGTCAAGGTCACAGTCAGCCTTTGTTCAATTTTTGTTTCCGGACTCTAACTCAAGAACCAAGTGGCCTACAATCATGAAACTTCATGCAAATGTTGCTTATGATCCAAGGAAGTGCCCTATTGTTTTTGGGTCATATAGGTCAAAGGTCAAGGTCACAGTCAATTTTTGTTCAATTTTCATTTCTGGACTCTTAACTCAAAAACCAAGCGACCTAGAATCATGAAACTTCATGCAAATGCTACCTATGACCTCAATATAAGTAACAAACACATCCCGAATTAATAGCACTTACATTCTGACAAGGCGCTTGTGGGGGGGTATTAGTCCGCTCTGCGACAGTTCTAGTTATCAATCTTGCACCAAAAAAGAAATGATTTTGCTATTTCTTTAATGAAAATTGAGATTGATTGTGGAAATGTTGGGAAAAAGTCTTTTAAAGTATCATTAGGTCATGTGTTTAAGCCCAGCTTAGGTAACTTCAAATAGATTGAAATAAATTAAAGTCTAGTAGTGTTTACAAAGATTTGTGCATTCTGATTGGCTGAATAATTGGTTTCAGTACTCAGTGCAAACAATTTTGAATTTGCAGCTTTTTTGTAAGCTTCTGGGGAAAGTAGTACATTAAACAGTACATGTATTTGAGGGTAAATCGTTTTATTCAAGAAATAAAATTATAAGATATGAAGAGAGTAAAACTTAATCACACTTACGTTTGAATTGGTTTTGCGTATTCATACAGTGTGATTTGGTTTTTAGTTTCATACCTCCATGAACTCAAAAAAGTCTTTCTTCATCTCTTAAATAAATGAGAGGAGATAATGATATAACTTTCATAATTTCACTGATTTGACAGTGAAATTACCAAGTGATAATCTACTGTAATTTCGCAATGTTCCACTGGAAAGCAGAAAAAGAAATTGTTTACATTAATTCTCTTTTAATTTCCCGTGTTTTATAGCATTAATAAATTTAATGATACCCTTGACTGAATTTTGAAATCAAATGATGTTATCTAACTCTCATGTGTCCTTGAAAATGATCCTTTTACATGTACTTTATCCTTCATCTGTTAACATGGCACATTGTATATTTAAGTGATTTATGAACATAAATGTTTCAAAACTTTCAACATGCTTTTGCCAACTTTTCATCCATCATTTTTAACAAAGGGCAATTTCATGACCCTATTTAAAATCCCCAGTATCCTTTAGGCAGGTGAGTGGAATTCCCATGCCCGACTTGTCCGACTTGGGCTTTTGTACTTGAGGACAAGTAAATTTTTCTAAGCCACTTGTCCAAGGACAAGTAAATACCAGGGCAAATCTTGGAATGTTACTTAAAATAAAATATCATAGGGTGGAAAACATTGTTTTTATGAAGAAAATGCTGGATTCCAGCATTTTCTTCATCTAAAAGCAATTTTTTTTTTCAAATTTTTCTATTTACTCTTTAGCGGACAAGCTCATTTTGATCCTGGACGAGTAGAAAATCCGCTTTTACTTGTCCAGGGACAAGTGGAGAAAACTCGTATTTCCACACCCCTGCTTTAGATTTTAGGCATATGATATTTTCTAACTTTGTCTGTACAACTGACAAAACCTTAACCTGAAAACCTACAGAATTGACCTGCTACAACTTAACCCTTGAAATTGTTGATAAAAAAGTCTGAGCAAAATTAGATAAAAAACAAAGTGCTGAAAGTACTAGATGCAAGTATATATTTGAAAATACTATTTTTAGCTTGACTGTTCGTAGAATAGGGGGGCTATTCTGGTGACCTGGGCGTCGGTGTCAGCGTTTGCGTAATTCTTTGTTTAAGTTTTTACGTGCAAGTGTTTCAATTTTCTGTTTATACTAAAGCTATTACTTTGCTTTTGTGACCATAAGATACTCTTATATTTTATTTTGTGGAATTTAAACCCTTTTCAGACTTTGAAATTCTTGGTTAAGTTTTTAGGCACAACTTATAACTATATTTCTACTCAAGCTATTGCCTGTAAACTTTACATGTGCTTCTGTGACCACAATATCATCTTTTAGACAAAGATTTGTTACTCTGATATCTTATTTAGTGGAATTTTAACCCTTTTTGAACTTTGAAATTCTTGGTTAAGTTTTACATGCAACATCTACTTTTACTTATGCTTGGAAACTTGGGACATGCTCATTTGACCATAATATCAGCCTCTATACAAGGCTCATTACTCTGATATCTTTCTTTGTGGAATTTTAACTCTCTAAGGACTTCTTGGTAAGGTTTTACATGCAGCTGATGTATGTTTGTTATATCCATGTTTCTCCTGTCAAAGCTATTGCTTGGAAACTTTGCTCATGATTCTATGATCATATTATCACACTGTGGACAAAGATTCATTACTTTGGTATCATATTTTGTGGAATTTTACCCCATTTGGGACTTAGAAATTATTTGACTTTCATTTAAGGATGATTGCTAGAATTAATTTTCTGAGAAAGATTTTTTTATTTTTTCATTTTTTGTAGATTAAAGTATGCCGATTGCAAAAATGAAAAGAAAAAAGGGGGTCACTGAATCAGATTTTTTTTAAAACGTCATAGAATGTCATAGGTATCGAATAAATTTTTGTCCGATTTTTCGCCAATTTTCATTTCTTGGTAATTACATAAAACCGTAACACAATCAAATCTAATCAAACAACTTATAATAATTTTATTTTCATTTCATAGATAGGAAGTTATTTGCACTGAATCTAATACACAATTATCGATTGAAAGGAAAAATAATAATTTTTTACGTACTTTTTCCCAATGCGTAAAAACTGGTATATCGAAAATGAACGAGAATATTTTCAAAATTTATAACATTTGATCAAATTTGTCAAAAACTCTGAGATAGAAAATTTTATTTTTTCTATATTTTGTAGATAATTATATATTCGAGTGATATTGATATAAAAAAGGTATGGTCACCGCGCTAATTTTTTAGATAAAATGCAAAATTCTAGGTCATCTGGTTTTGACGCTAAGGAAAAAATCACTCCAGATTCTTTTTTTCGTACCAATTTTATGTACAAAATCAATGATATTCAATCCTTCTTAAATTAATCGATTATGGAGTTTAATTCCTCAACAATTAGGGTATCACTTTGTTTTGCGTCAACGAATCCCAAGGTCAAATCATATGAAAAGGTCAAGGTCATATGTCAAAGCCAATGTTAAATAAACCATGCAAAAATCAAGTGTTTTCAAAAATCTTCAAGCCTGTTGAAAATAGAATACTCATATATGGAATAATAATTGATATCGTCAATAAGCATCATCAAATTCCCTGATCGAAGTCATATGATGAGATCAAGGTCATCTATCTCGCTCACACCCCCATCCCCCAATAAAATTTCAAATACACTCAGGTCTGTTAAAGAATAATCCAAACATTGAAAATTAAAAATCTGACAAGATCATATGACAACGACAGATCGTTTATCAAGGCCAACCTTTCAAAAATTAACCCCGTCAAAATGAAATATGACGGTTCCATGTAGCTATCGGATATACAACTGATAACGTTGTTTGATGTCTGATTATGCGCGGGAACGTTAACGTCACGAATACCTACAAAAACGACGCTGACGTCATATCCTTTATTTCTATAAAATAAAAGGCTGCGATAATTTATATAATAATGTTTTATTGATAGGATTAATTAATCGTCTTCATGAAAGCATTTTCCGTGAAATATTGTAATTTAAAGGGGTTTTGTAGTGTTTTTCTTACGTCCGAGGTAAGTGCAAGTTTGGAGCGCATACTCCTTTTTGAAGAGTTCGATGCGCAAAGACGTTGCGCAAGAACGAACTCCCAAAATCGTCCTTAATGGAATTTTCAATGTTGATATTGATTTGCTGTTACTTTCCAGCACAAGGAATAGTTGAGCTTTGCTGTCCTCTGACAGCTCTTGTTGATTTATTCTAAAAGAAAATCAGAAGGTATATCTTTATTGCATTGCATTACTGCACATATCAATAGCTCAGCACAAGACAGTTGTAACTGCCTACATATTTAACAACTGTTTTGCCCTAAGCCAACAATATAATCTTTGTCTATACATAATTCCAATGCAGGAATATTTCAGTAGGATTAAATATCCTTCAATTACATCAGATCAAATCAAATATTTGGGGGGAGGGGGGGGGGGGGGGGCTTTTTAAGCAAAATCTCATTGATATTAATTTTGTTACATCATGCTTAGGGCAAGGTCAAAATTATCTGCTTAAATAAGGTCATCTTTCAATTTATTGATACAATTTAAGAAATATTAGTAACCAACAATCTTATTTCAGGTTGCGCTTGTCGTATTGTACCTTGAATATTCCAGCTTTGGAATGCCATTAAGACAAATATCAGCCTGCACATATGATATATTTGGAATTTTGGGGCCATTCTGTTTTGATTGCATGAAGTACATATAACTTTGGAAGTAATTGTTAGGAAGGGTTAAATTAAGTATGTAGAAATACCTTCTTTTCTCCCAATAATTGACGACTCATTTTACACTTTAGCATTAAATTAAACAAAATATGAAATGTCTACTCCAACTTCTTTCAATTTGGGGAAAAAGCTCCTTTGTCTGGTGGGTGACCCCATTTCTATGGCTCAGTGGCAGTGCAGAACTATTGTAAGTGCCTAAATATTTATAGGCACTTACAATAGTTTTGCACTGGCCCCTGAATGTAAGTGGCTTACAATAGTTTTGCACCAACCCCTGAATGTAAGTGACTTACAATAGTTTTGCACTGACCCCTGTATGTAAGAGACTTAAAATAGTTTTGCACAGAGCCCTGAATGTAAGTGACTTACAATAGTTTTGCACAGAGCCCTGAATCTTCTCCCATGCTTTTGCTGGAATATACATGTAGTTCACTTGAAAATGGAAACAGAAATAAAAAGCTTCTATTACAGTTGAAGGACAAGCAGAAGTTAAAGCAAGCCCTTGACATTTTAAAGACCACACCCCCTGGTCCTGATGCTCCGCCTGTTCCAGACCCCAGTACTGCTGTACAGACTGCAGGTATGGGTTGTTTCCCTTTAATCTAATTGAATATTGATATTAATATATTGGTATTATTTTCTCCAGGTATGGGTTGTTTCCTTTAATCCTGCTTTTTGATATTAGCCTGAGCGCGAGATTTCCAACAAAATCAAATATATGCAAAGCAAAGACTCTGACCACTGGCAGCTTGCACATCTGCACAATCTAACCAGAGTCTTTGCTATGTGTTAAGTATATAGATAAGGTCTCAAAGTATTTGTAGGCCATCAGGTAACTTAAAATTTACAGTATGTGGCTGTCTACACTGTTGTTGGAAAAGTCACCCACAGGCTCATTTAATTTTTATATGTAGGTTGAAGATATTTTATTTTCTCCATCCAAACATCGATGGCTCAGCGCGAAACAATTGTAACTGCGTACAAACATATTGGCAGTTACAACTGTTTTGCCCTGAGTCAGTGACATGTCTGTTCATCCATTTCTTTTTAAACCATCTCCTTATGTCTGTACATTGGTCATTACACCCTTCCATTTTCTTGCAAAAGAATTATTGACACTTTAAGTTTCCTCAGCAGGGCTGGGATATTGGTATTGTACCTGTGTATGGAGCCTGTGTGACATTTCCAACTATTTTTAAGGCCTGCATGGCAACAATAATGTACACCTCTCTCTCTGGTAAGCTGATGTCAATAGCTTTGCAATTCAGAATATCAAACAAGGGTTATGTTATCACAACTTCTCATGTTAAAGAATTTGATTGGCATGTGCAATGGCACAGTCTGACCAGACTGTCTTCACCAAAGAAACTGCTATAAATACATCAAGGGCCTGTTTTACTAAACATCTTCAATCATTTTTTGCGTAAGTCAAAAATTAAAGTTGCTTCTTCAGACTTAACTAAATATTGAATTCTGCTATGCATCATCTCATTGGAATCCTCTTCTAAAGATGATTCCATTGAGATGTTGCAATGTAGAATCTAGCTATGAATGAAAACACCAGATACGATTTATGATTTTGACTTACGATCAATTTTGTCGTAAAATGTTTAGTAAAACGGGGCCCTGGAGGCTGTCCAGGCCGCTCAATTTCTATGCCTCAAGCAATTGTTAAAATGTCATACAAAGACGTGCTCATTATTCATGTTTACATGCTCACATTGCAGACCCAGGAGATATTGAGTGTGAGCCTGATGAGTATGCTGAGTTAGTCAAAGCTCTCCGAGCCTCAGGCATCATTAAGGACCATAGATCTGGACTGAGAAGCTACAAGAACTCATTCACAGGGAAGGCCTTTGTTGACTGGGTTATAGAGACGAAAGGACTAGGTATTTACTTCAGATTAACAATGGTTTCTTTAAGAAAAATTTCAAACTGTATAATAGGTTTGCAATAAAAATGAAATAAGATATTTTGTTATGTTTTGAAAGTTAAAAAAGCTTCAACTGTCTCAATTCTAAATCTATTGATATTTAAGGTAGTGGACCCTTAATAAATCTACAACATTTCCCAAGAAATGATCTTAAACAGTGTTAACCGAGGTTTCCTAATGATTTTCATTAGGAAACCTTGGTCAACATTGTGAAGATCATGAGTTCCAAAATGTTACGGAACTATCACAGATCCAATACCTTAAGCCTGCAAATATTATGTTTATGTTTCAAAATATATATTTATATATTACTAACAGACAGGGAAAGAGCCATAGAGATGGGTCAGGGGTTAATTAACCGCCATTTTGGTCACCAAGTAAAAAACCAGGAGACATTTCAAGATGCAGAAATTTACTACAAACTGCTTGATGATGATGACTCGACGGCACTGAATGGAGGGGATATGTCTGATTGTGAACCTAGACCAGGTCAGCTTTTCTGGTCATTCTAAGAAAAAAAAAACAGTGTTCAATACTGTTTTTGATTTATGATAACAAGGAATATTTTTAGTCCCCTACCGGTGTTCACACCGGAGGGGACTATAGGTTTGCCCTCCGTCTGTCCATCCGTCCGTCTGTCCCTCCATCCGTCTGTCCGCTCAAATCTTGATCCCGCGATAACTTAATAACTAAGCAAGCGTTTTTGATGAAAGTTGGTATATGACTAGATGGCAATGTGTAGATTATGCACATCATTTTATTTTTGTTTTTCGACTTAAATTGAGGTTGCTATGGTTACAGAAATAGTGAAAATATGGCCAAAAATGGGATCCTGCGATAACTTAATAACTAAGCAAGCTAGTTTGATGAGACTTGGTATATGACTATATGGCAATGTGTAGATTATGCACATCATTTTATTTTTGTTTTTAGACTAAAATTGTTGTTGCTATGGTTACCGAAATAGTGAAAATATGGCAAAAAATATTGGATCCTGCGATAAGTTAATAAGTAAGCAAGCTAATTTGATGAGACTTGGTATATGACTAGATGGCAATGTGTAGATTATGCACATCATTTTATCTTTGTTCTTTGACAAAAAGTGTGGTTGCTATGGTAACAGAAATAGTGAAAATATGGCAAAAAATGGATCCTGCAATAATTTAATAACTAAGCAAGCTAACTTGATGAAACCTGTTTTAAAATGTAAAAAAAATTATAAGCCATGTTAGTCAGGGTGGTGATGCAGCAGTATTTATCACCTCCAGTGAAAGTTCTCATTTCTTACCAACAAGACTGAAGAAAAACATCTTGGATCAGACAAGGTAACTGTTATTGATACTATTTCTTGCATCTGTCTATTGCTTCCATGAATTGTATAGTGGGCACAGCAGAGACAACAACTCATGTAAGTCTTGTTTAACCCTTTAACAAGACCTGGTTTTGACGTCCCTGATAGAATTGGCGTGGGAAAACATTGAGACAAACAAAGCCGGTAGGGGACTTATGCCCATGTCCAACATGGCTCTTGTTGACATTGATGTTCTGGAGGCTCAGAAATACTGTTTGGTTTAAATTTATTTTACATCATTTGGGAAACAAGTTCTTACAACTTACCAATAGATTAATCCCTCTTGATTCTACTTCTTTGAAAATTCACCAGATTAATTCCTCTGGATTCTACTTCTTTGAAAATTCACCAGTATTCACTCCGATCGTGTAGGCCAATAAAATAACAAAGATTGATAGCCGCTCCTAGATATCAAAGTCAGTATCTTTTGTCAAGAGGCCAACGCTCTACCTATAGACCAGGGACACCTCAGAAATGATGTTAAAGTAGTGCATGTGAAAGAAATAAGTGGAATCTATTGTAAGGTGTTCCAGCAGCCTAAATATGATTGAAATACACTTTTACTTTTAAAAGTGGCATTAAACTGCATTAATTTTTTGTGTATATCTATGATAATTTGAATTTTAAGAATGTACGTTATCAAATCTATGTGGGATGATAAATTTAACAGAACAAAGGTTAAATAACAAGGATATTGCTATACACTTTCTTGAAATCACAAGTTTGAAAACTTCATATTTGTTTGACAGCTGGGGAACTAGGGGAGGACATCAGAAAGATGATATTGAAGATCTATAACAGCTTTTTGTCAAAAGACGGCAGGGTGAGTTATCTTTTGATTACCTTTATTTAACCCTTCTACAGTGTTTACAACATATTCCTGCTGTACACAAAGCTTTAGCATACAGTATAGGCTAAGATCAGCCTGCACAGGCATGCAGTCAAACAAAATTGCGCAATAAAATAGTTATTTCATGGATATTTGTTTAACAGTGAAAAACTATTGCCCTTGGTTTTGTGGATGACATTATGAACAGTTACTGGTGCCCCCTTACTTTCTATATTGGGCAACAGTTCAGAACACCGTCCCCTCCACCTTAGGACAATAGTTTTCACTGTTAACCCTTTCCTGTTTTACAAAATTTTGAACCTGTCCAAATTCAAAGGTTTTGCAGACGAAAATTTAAAGTGGATTTAATTTGAAAAATAACCATTCAGTAGGGTAGAAAATAGTGTGGTAAAAGAAGAAATTGCTTGTCAGAAGCAATTTCTTCTTTTTTCACAATGTTTTCTCAATCATAAAATCACAGGCACATAAAAAGCAGGGATTAAACAGCAAAGGGTTAAACAAAACACCATTATATAGCTGTATACTGATTGGCTGTTGCGTACATACTGACTGATGAGGATGACTTCAGAGTAATAGTTGTTTCTTTGTTGCTACTTACAATTTTGTTTTTAAAAGCTTTAGATATGTTTAAGGTTTATGAAATAATTCTCTTGTAAATCATTCATTTTCATGTACAAAGTCACCATATTTTCTTTTGTTCTATATGTATCTTATCTGGAATTTATTGCATAATCTCATTCAAATGATCTTTTTGTTTGAATCAATTATTAACCAATTGAATCTCATTTTATTTTCATTGCAGAAAGTAAACTATAAGGGCATATCAGAAAGCATGGAGTTTACTCGCTATGTACGCCTCACAAAAGAGTTACGGCGTGTCCAACTTCAAGACGCAACAAGAGAAGAAAAGTTGGCATTCTTCATCAATATTTATAACGCTCAAGTCATTCATGCTAATGTGACTATGGGACCACCTGTGAATCTCTGGCAAAGATACAAGGTTTGTCTGTTAAAGCTTTTCTTAATTTGTAGGAAAAAATATGAGAAGTGAAAAAAGTTAAAAATTATCCAAATTCAAAATGATGTCAAGTATTCGTAAACTCAAGAATGCATAAAAAATGTACATTGTACAAGTGTTTGAAAATGTTTGTTATCATGTTACTTGGAAAAAAAAGTTCATTAATGAAAATCAGTTTTGACATTTAGAACACAATATTGGAATTTAAAAAGTTGAAAACCCAATCACTCTGTAACAGGTTTTGAATCTTTTAATATCAACATTGAAATCTATTTATCGTAGACCTATGTGAGATAGCAACTGGAGGTTAGGAAAGGATGTAATGGCTGTACTGGTGAGAGAAATACCAGGAATCCATTGTTAGGTGCTCCAGCTGCCGCAATATTAATGAAAAAATGTTGAAAGCGGCGTTAAACTGCATTCCATCAATCAATCAAATCTATTTGTGAATGATTACATGTACCTGTGTCATTTAAAAGTACTTGTTATGTACAACCACATTATAGCGGGCGCAATTTGACTTGAACCTGACCTTTATGCAGAATGCATAATTAAGCTCATGAATACGATTCCGATGATACTTCGGCAAATGGCGTTTAGGCACGGATGTTCAGTTATTCTGTATAAATTGCTGTAGATAGTGGCGTGGAGATCACAGGATAGCGAGATATATAGTGCGCTCCTAACTCTGAAGCAGACGATCCAAATTTCAAATAGAAATTGTCGCTGCTTTTGTGTTGGTGATAGCATATTCTTCCAGTAAAAATTCAATAAACTGTAAAATAATAAATGATATAGGTTAATAATGAATATTGCCATCTTCGTTCAAACGTTGTAAAGTAGAAGACTAAAAATATTTATCTATGCACAAGTTCCTGTGGGTGACCATGTCTAATCGTTACAGTTAAAACATGGGCGGGTTAACAGAACTAGCACGTGCACTCAAACTTTACGATTGAATTCCGCGGGTAAGTCGTGTTCTGCCGAAAGGAATCGACCGATATTAATTCATTTAAATCACAAAGGTTAGGTTCAGGTCAATATGCTTCCACTATATCAATATTTGATAACTACTCTGGAAAATAAAGAATATTAAACATATGAATTTATTATTTATTTGTAGTTCTTCAATACAGTGAGATATGTGATTGGGGGTTATGCTTATTCACTACAAGACATAGAAAATGGTGTATTAAGGTCAAACAGAAAAGGAGTGGGTAAGGATTTTACATTTGCATCAAATTCAATGCTTCTGGGAATTAAATATTTTTTTTTATAATATGACCTACGTCGCCGGAGTGAAATATCTATGTTGAATATTTTTGATATTACACGGGTGTTATTACACTAGTGGAATAACTATGCAAATGAGCTCAGAGCCAATAGCAAAGCTATTTTGTAACCGCGAAAATGAGGTCATAATCTATGTTTTGTGACGTCATGTTTAAACGGTGTTATAAGTTATGCGGAAAATTGAAACGTCGAATTTCAAGAATTTTGACGATTTTTCGCTAAAATTCGGGTCATATTATAAACAGAATATAAAATTTGTGCTCATAAAATACAGAATTTATTAAACTCGTCATCTAAAACAGATAAAAACTTGGCGTAGCCTCGTTTTTTTCTGTTTAAAGATGACTTGTTTAATAAATTTGGTATTCAATGACCACTCATACAATATCCTCTATTTTTGAAACCAAATTGTTTATTGGCTCATCCTGATATCCAATTAATTCTAAGCCAGCTTGAGCTGAGTAAGACATATTGGTAACTTTGAATACTTGGTTAATGTGCAAAGGACATCAGTCAATCCAAAATTGTCAGGATCATAACAACTGCATTTTAAAATAACATGTTAAAATCTTTCTCCATCATGCATGAGCAGTTGTTTTGAATATAGTTTTATAAAGCTCCATGGCCAAAGTGATAGATCAAGAACAAACATGAAAGATAAAGCTTATATAGAGTGTACTGTCAATATTGCTCAGGCGACCACTTCTATTAAGCGACCATCATAAAAAGTCCCTTCACTGTAAGCTAAATTGGACAAACTTATAAGAAAATTTGTAGTTTTATTGAATCTCATGAAGTTGGAACACATTAGAATATTCTCAATGTGACAAATTAAATAAGTTCAAAAATAAGATTCAGTAAGACTTCTTATATGCTATCACAATGAGCTGTCTTATTTATAATGAAATTTTGTATAAAGCATCTGTTCCCCTGAGAGACCACTTTTAGATGGATAGATTTTCCTGAACATTTTGGAACGAATTTCTCAATCATGAGTACATGTGTTGTTTGTAGGAAATTTCTATACAGTTTGAAGGGAAAGATCATTATCAAATCTTGTAAAAGAGCTTTTTGATTGCTCAATACTAGATGTCCGTAGACAACCATTTGTTAAAAGAAATATATTTGTGTATTTTTTATCACTGTGACATAATGCTTTCATGTCTTCTGATATATCAAAAAGTTCTTATGGACCTAAAAGTAATACAAATTACTTTATTTTATATTATATTATAGGTATGTTCACAAAGCCATTTGGTTCCACAGACCCAAGACTAAAGGTAGCCCTGACAGAACATGAACCTCTGATCCATTTTGCCCTGGTATGTGGGGCCAAAAGTTGTCCACCTATCAAAACCTATTCAGCTGACGTAAGTACTGTCTCCATCAAAATAAAATTCTTATATAGAATTATTTTTATAAATCTTGTAATTCTGAACCTAGAAGTTTCCTGCTTTGCCAAGGGTCATTTTTTAGCTCGCCCGGGACGAAAGTCTCGGAAGAGCTATTGTCATACCCTCGGATGTCGGCGTCGGCGTCAGCGTCGGTGTCGGTGTCCGCATTAGGTTAAAGTTTTTATTTCTATCAATATTTATCCTAGAGGCTTTATTTTTTACAGAAACACTCATAAGGGCATAGGCTTTCATTTGAGACCAACATCCATGTCGAAATGACCTTTAGACTGTGACCTTGACCCTTTCAAAAAAACTTTAACCAAAAACTTTAACCAAAAACTTAACCAAAAAAACTTTAACCTTGCTTATATTTTCTATTAGCTTTAAACTAGAGACATCATTACTTCATATGCACACTCATTAGGTGATAGGCTTTCACCATAGACAAAGGTCCTTGACATTTTGACCTTGACCTTGACCCTTTGTGGACTTAGAAAAACTTTAACCTAAAAACGTTAACCAAAAACTTTAACCTTGCATATATTTTTTTAATGCTCTAACCTAGGGACATCATAGCTTCATATATATACTCACCAGGTGATAGGCTTTCACGAGAGACCAAGGTCCTTCACAATTTGACCTTGACCTTTACCATTTGTGGACTTAGAAAAACTTAAACTGAAAACTTTAACCAAAAACTTTAACCTTGCTCATATTTTCTGAATGCTCTAACCTAGGGACATCATTACTTCATATACATACTCATTAGGTGATAGGCTTTTGTGAGAGATCAAGGTCTTTGATAATTTGACCTTGACCTTTTATGAACTTCGAAATACTTTAACCAAAATTCTTTTACCAAAAACTTTAACCTTGCTTATATTTTCTGAATGCTTTAACCTAGGGACATCATTACTTCATAAACATAGTCACCAGATGAAAGGCTTTCACCAGAAACCAAGGGCCTTGACAATTTGACCTTGACCTTGACCTTTTATGGACTTGGAAAAACTGAAAAACTCTAACCAAAAATTTAACCTTGCTTATATTTTCTAAATGCTTTACTCAGGGACATTATTACTTCATACACATACTCACTAGGTGATAGGCTTCTACAGAGACCAAGGTCCTTCACAATTTGACCTTGATCTTGACCTTTTGTGGAAAAGAAAAACTTCACGTTTGATACAGAGAAATTCCATTGATAACCTCATCTGCTTGTAGGCTTTCACTTTACCCTAACCTTATACATGCAAATAAAACAAAAAAGTTTTTATATTTCTTAATTACTACTCAGATATATATTAGATCATGGACTTTAACATTAAAAGAAACCACTTTGAACTTCGGTCTTCGGTCAAGCGCTGTTTGTGACAAGCAGCTGTTTGGGCGAGCTACGTTGTCCGCGGACAACTCTTGTTTGAAGATGGGGATTGTTGTTGAATAGATAAGAAAACCAATTTGATCTTATTTGTTGTTCACAGGGAATCCATGAACATCTGAATTAAGCTACTCGGTATTTTCTACAAGGTGAAAACGATTGTCATACAGATAATTACTCTAAATTTTGAAGGTTCAGTGCAAGACTGTATTTAGTGTCTATACAATATATAGGCACTCAATACAGTTTTGCACTGAAACATAATGTGATCTAATTATTTGTTGTTCACAGGGTATGTATGAACAATTAAATCTGGCTGCCCAATCTTTTCTGTTATTTTATGTTTTCTGGAAGGTGAGGATGGATGTCACATAGATATGAGAACTAATATGATTGTATTATTTGTTGTTCACAGGGTATCTATGAACAATTAAATCTGGCTGCCCAGTCTTTTCTGGAATATGAGGATGGATGGATGTCAGATAGATATATGAACAAATATGATAACATTATTTGTTGTTCACAAGGTGTCTATGAACAATTGAATCTTGCTGCCCAGTATTTTCTGGAAGGTACAGATGGTTTTCACATAGATTATATGAGAACTAATTGATTTTATTATTTGTTGTTCACAGGGTATCTATGAGAACTAATATGATCTTATTACTTGTTGTTCACAGGGTATCTATGAACAATTGAATCTGGCTGCCCAGTCCTTTCTGGAGGGTGAGGATGGATGTCAGATAGATATGAAGAAACGACAAATCAAACTATCTCAGATACTCAAGTGGTATAGTGTAGACTTTGGTAGGAACAAAGATGAGGTTTGTTGATACCTTTTCATTTGAGCTCACCTAAGCCTACAGTGCTCATCATAACCTATAGGTAAACCAAGCTATTGGAATGTTTATAATCAGACTTTCAACAAGTTAATATAGATAAAATGGGACTAACAAATTTTTTGGTGTAACGGTTTCTGCCTAAACTGAAAGATCACAGAAATGCAAAACTACTGGCATTTTTACCATCCTTTGAATTACAAAGTTTCATAGCTAGAAGTAACATGCTTTAGAAACTGACTTAATCATATAGAAACTAATATTGAAACGACAAAAGCATTGAATACCGATAGGGAGAAAAAGTGTTTTTCGTGATGAGTTTCTTTACTCTATCAGTATATAGGTGATTTCATTTGTGATTAAGTACTGTTATCTCATGCTTGTTAAATTTCAGTTCAGTCCACCCCTACTCCTGGCTATGCCACATTTTCCCATGTTTTTGAATACCACAGTTTGACTATAGTGTGATCTAGCTCCTGTCTGTCTAGGGATATGTGTAATTACGGGACATCTTTTGAGAATTTATTTTTGCTCAAATGTCTTGAATCTTGGTTAGAATATTTTTGCACACGACAAATTTGAATTTGGGGTATGTGGTGTCAAAAACTAGGTCATAGGATAAAACCTTAGAAAATCTTTTGTTCCTTCTTTAGTTCAGTTTCACTGTTAAAATGTCTTGAATCTTGGTCTAATATGGAGTTCAATCTTGGGTCAAAAAGTAGATCACAGGATAAAATTTTAGAAAAACCTTGCGTCTTCTAGAGTTTACATTTATGTATCAAATGTCTTAAAACTCTGTCAGAATGCTTGTCCACATGATATATCTGATGGAATGGTCGTAAGGTTTTAAAAAAAAAAAAAAAAAAAAAAGGTAACAGGGCCAAGTCTTAGAAAAATCTTGTATGCACATTAAAGGCTAAATAAACTTGCTCAGAATGTTGTCTACTTGAAAAATCCAAGTCTCTGTCACTTATCCCAAAAAATATAAATTTGTGTGCATATAGCTGCATCTTAATCAGAATGTTTGTCTACTGATTTTATTAA
The DNA here is from genome assembly GCA_948146395.1 of Fragum whitleyi. Lineage (NCBI taxonomy): Eukaryota > Metazoa > Mollusca > Bivalvia > Cardiida > Cardiidae > Fragum > Fragum whitleyi. Next base: position 48,245,552 of record OX411548.1, read on the forward strand.
GTTTTAAAAGAGAAAGACCTGACGAAGTATGTGATCACCTGTGGCATCTGGATGGTATCCACTTCTTTGTCTGGCCCATAACTCTGTCACCTCTGTCACCTTATGTCTGTTTAACTAGAAACTTGGCAGTTATGTTCTTCTCAAGATTATGGAGTGCAGTGTGCCAGAACTGTAACTAGCTTAATGTTTTAGTTATTTCCCATTGTTGTTTTATATACTTGGGCATCCAGCAGTGTTACAAGTGTTTCTTGTGACAATTTTCCACCTTGTTGAGAATTGAATACAACATTTATTGTTTTTATACACCCGTCGAAGACTGGTCATATTATGCAATCACCTACCGGTATGACGTTCTGGAGTTATTTCCCTTTGTTATTTTTTATTTTTGGATCTTGTCCGGAGCATATCTCTAAAAGAACCATAAGTCTACCTGGCTTTTTATTTTAGTTATTGCCCTTAGTTGTTTTTCATACTTGGATCTTGTCCTGAGCATATCTCTAAAACTATAACTCCACCAGGCTTATTTTTTGAGATATTTCCCTTTATTTTTTTCATACTTGAATCTTGCCTGGATTAAGTCTATAAGAGTATGTGAGCCATGATCATAAAAGTTCATGGGTGAATAGATTGCGTCAGAGCGAAGTGCAGTGCAAAGAACCATAACTCTAACTTGCTTATCTTTTGAGTTATTGCTTTTTGTTGTGCTTCATACTTGAATCTTTTCAAGAGGTTATCTCTCATATTTATATGACCTTTGAAATTAATAATAATATACTCTTACTACATTTATTTGTCAGTCTACACAAAAATTGTGTAAAAGATATTCATTCGAAATCACTTCAATTCTACTCTTAACCCAAAGTTACGTCAAGCTGTGTGACGGGCGTATCTTGTGACAATTGGGCACCTTGTTGTACAATGTTGTAACCAATCCTGAGATGAATGCTTGAAGGCAAAAAGTTTTGTCCTTGAAATAAGGCTGATCATTTTTATACCCCCCACCTACGAATAGAGGGGGGTATATTGGTTTCACCATGTCTGTCCATCCGTAGACCTTTTCATTTCCGGACTCTAACTCAAGAACAAAGTGACCTAGAATCACGAAACTTTATACAAATGTTGCTTATGACCCAAGGAAGTGCCCTATTGTTTTTGGGTCACAAAGGTCAAAGCTCAAGGTCACAGTGAGCCTTTGTTCAATTTTCGTTTCCGGACTCTAACTCAAGAACCATGTGACCTACAATCATGAAACTTTATGCAAATAATGCTTATGACCCAAGGAAGTGCCCTATTGTTTTGGGGTCACATAGGTCAAAGGTCAAGGTCATAGCCAATTTTTGTTCAATTTTCGTTTTTAGACTCTAACTCAAGAACAAAGTGACCTACAATCATGAAACTTTATGCAAATGTTGCTTATGACCCTAGATAGTGCCTTATTGTTTTTGGGTCACATAGGTCAAAGGTCAAGGTCATAGCCAATTTTTGTTCAATTTTTGTTTCTGGACTCTAACTCAAAAACCAAGAAACCTAGAATCATGAAACTTTATGCAAATACTGCTTATGAATCAAGGAAGTGCCCTTTTGTTTTGGGGTCACCTAGGTCAAAGGTCAAGGTCACAGTGAGCCTTTGTTCAATTTTCGTTTCCGGACTAACTCAAGAACCAAGCGACCTACAATCATGAAACTTCATGCAAATGCTGCATATGACCTCAATATCTGTTACAAACACATCCTGCACTAATAGCACTTGCATTTTGACAAAGTGCTTGTGGGGGGTATAAGTCCGCTCTGCGACAGTTCTAGTTTATTCAAAATGTAACTGAGACCAATACACCATAAATACAACTTATTTAAACAATGAAACAACATCTTTCAGGTGATAAGCTGGGTCCATGACCACATGCCTGATGGAGACAAGAAGACCCAGATCAAGGAGCTTCTTGACAGCCGCAACTATAAACTTACACACATGCACTATGATTGGGGAATTAATGCTTAGGAACTGTTTGGCAGCTTTAAATTAGCCTTGCCATAGGAAATGCCAGCATATAGGATCAGGGCCCAATATTATAGAAAAGATGTATTTAATTGAGAATTTACTCAATCTTTCAGTGGGAATAATTAACCCTTGTCATGCTGAACCCGGAATATTCCTGCCTTGGCAGGAGCTAAAGACAAACATCAGCCTGCACATGTGTGCAGTCTGATCTTTGTCTAAACCACCTGTTTATCCTTTTTAAACCAGGAAAGTTTCAGAAAATATATTTTCAAAATCAAATGCTGACTCACAAGTAGGAAATTTAGAGTTTTCAGCACTTTGATTTATATATATGATTATGCCAATGTTTTTATTCAGCATGACAAGGGTTAATAAATTCCTGCGTAAACACTAATGAAAGCTTTTGAAATCTAAAGATAGTATTGCTTTAATGGTTAATTCAGCATTTTCAATAGTTTTTAGGCTAAAATCAATATGTAAGTCAACTTTGACTTTGAGCAAATTCTTAGCTGATTAAGATAAAAGTTTTATAACCTTGGGCTGTGATCGGGTCCATCACAAATAACACAGTACAACTACAGGTCTCGAGATGGTGAGAATTCAGAATTGGACAGAAGAGAACTTTGAGGGGTTATTGCAGAACTATTGTACGTGCCTATATTTTCAAATGGCTCTTATAAAAGATTTGTGTTAATTCCTTGAGGCAATCTATCCATCTAGCAAAAAGAAAGAGACTGATAAGATACACAGAGTGAGGGGTCCATATAAAGGGGGTTGAGCCAGTCTAAAATCTTTATTTCACGACAAAACCCTATGTTGTTCGTACTCATTTGAATTGTCTCAATGAGATGTTTCAAATACATAGGTTTTAAGTAAGGAATAATGAAATATTTGAAAATGACAACCAAAGTACCCCCTCTATCTGTAGCAATCTCTGACTGTGGCACTAATCCTTTCGGACTGTTTGTCTCCCACTAATGGCCCATTATGGGTTGATAATCCTTGACCTATGTGGGATGGTAACTGGAGGCTAAAAATGGATGTAATTTAGTACTTGTGTGTGAAATATCAGAAATCCATCTATAGGTGCTCCAGCCATGACAATATAACCAAAAGAAGGTTAAAAGCAGCCTTAAACCACATTCAAATAAATAAAACAGGTCCCTAACAAATCAGTCAGTAGTGTCACAGGCTTGAAGATGTTGAGAGGGTGGAATTTTGACAATTTGGAAAATGGGAACTTGTTGTCAATTTATTGGTTTAGCAAAAATTGCTGACTCAGCACAACTGTTTAGGACTGAGCCATTGACATAAAGATGCCTGATTTTCTGTACATCTGATCTGTATCTCTATTTTTTGTTGATGCATTTAGTTGGTTTTCTAAGCAGGGCTTTATTTTAAATCATCACCCTACTATTTTTGTAAGAAGTGTGTAGTATCCATAGGATGTCATAAATTAAGTTATAATTAAGCATATCAATCAAAATTCATCAGTGATTAAACAAAGTATTTAATGTTCTAAACATCTATTTGTAGTAGGCTCTTTTCAGAGAAAACACAACAAACAATTGTATTGCTATAGCCTTTCTCTTGTACATGTACGCATTGTTGTCGTTTTGCAAGAACTTTTGAAATGCCACATGAAAGTCGGGTGTTGGCACCTACATTAGGTGTATCTTTAATTTTCACTTTAATTTATTGTCAGATAGTTAAGTTATTAGACTGATCTGAATTGAAAGGGGCTACAAATAGAATTTTTACATTAAAGTGCAATGTATGTATGTATGTATGTATGTATGCAAAATAAGTGCTATTAGTGATAAGTGCTATAAGTTATAAGTGAGATAACTAATGTCTCCTTTCTAACATGTTTCAAAACTTGTTTTTTCAGTGTATAAATGTTTTTGATTGTATTATAAATGCTTTGGTATTAGAGAAGAGTTTATAAGACTAAGAGCATCATGCTATACAACTTCAACTATTTGTGACATTTATTTCAAAGCTTATCACAGATCAAGATGCCAACAAATTGACATATCATTGCAAAAACTCTTGGAAATGCCTATAAATGTATAGGCACTTACATTAGTTTTGCTCTGATCCATCAAAATGTGTTCAAACATATTTAAATTAATTCATAAAAATTTTAACTTCATAATTATGTGATATTTATAGAATTGAATAGCGACACTTCAAAAATTGATGGGCTAGTTTCTATGCAAATTTTATAAATTTAAGGGAAAATTGCAGACCCAGATGCCCTTACAAACATTACTATCTGTCCTTGAAGGGTTGGATACAACTTGACATTTCAATGGCTCAGCGTGAAAAAGTTGTAACTACCTATAAACATAAGTCACCTTATAAGTTAATCACGCCAAAAATTCACAGAAATTGTAAATGCACAATAGATAATATTGTATGATTAATACCTTTTCGAGATAGACAGCGCAAGAAAACATATGAATATATGAACATTGCACTATTCGACCATTCGTTCAGTGTATTACACTTTGCAAAAAATTATCTTGCTTAGACATTAAATCTCGTGCAGAGAGGAGTTACAGTTTCCTTATGTAGACTGTAACAGGTCTCGAAAATTACTTCTGTCTAACACAATAGAGAACGATGAAATACATAAATGAACCAAAATGTGAAAATTTTAGGGTAAATTTTCCACAAGCGCGTCATTTTGCATGTGATTGGTATGCAACGATCCTGATGACGTTATTTGGGGGCGGGTCTGCTTAGATGATGTCAATAGGGTGAAATGAACAAAAGTGGGGTATAAGTTTTTTTTCAATAATTTCACTGATTAGGCAGTGAGTTTATCAAAATTATAATCTATCACAATTCATCAATAAACCACCAAAAAGCATTTAAGAAGGGTTTATCAAAGCACTTTTCACCAGCTCTAGACTGGTCCACATATTGACTATCAGAATAGCCTAGAAGAGGCTATTCTGATATTCGACAGTGAGACCAGTCTACGCCTGACCCGAAAGCGGGCGAGAAATAAGTTGGCCCACTCTCTGGACAGGATTGAGACATATACATCAACACACATGCAGACATGTACATAGGCAACTCCATATACTTCTCTATATGTACTGGTACTCTTCATTTCAAGGCAGGGGCATAAGTATCAGTGGTCATGTGTTGCTATTTCAAGAGATCAGTGCAAAATTATTGTAAGTGCCTATAAAAATATAGGCACTTACAATAGTCTTGCGCTAACCCCTCTATTTATTCTATAAACCATTATGATTGTGCAATAATTCAGTTCAATGAAACAGTGCTTTCTTATCATTAGGGTTTCAACTAACAGACTGCTAATGTCAATGGACAATTATTCAACCAATCAAAACTGATTTATAAAGAGATGATAGTTTAACTATGACATTTTGTTTAAATATTTTTAAGGATTAGTTACCTAAATAATTGAATTAGCTGTAGTTACAACATTTATGTTGCCCTCCAACAACTTGATGATTGCTTCATGTCAGTGACCATATATTTTTGCAAATATTAGCACTTGTAGCCAAACCTGGCACAAACTTCTCTTGAATTATATGTGACCCATCATGCAAAAAGGGACTATCTTGGAAGTGCCAAAAGTATCATTTTGGTCAAACTGGTCAGGTAGACTGGTTCTACTGTCGACTCATGTATGAAGCCGACAGGTATACACCGATTTCTTCGTCCATAGTCTAGAAACTTATCCCTTCAAATTTTCTAGTCTATAAAAATGAAAACGAGGCTCCGGTCCGTTACAAAGTTAAAGCGATAATGGCGTTTATTCATTTATCTATGTGTAGAAAAATTACATACTGACGAAAAAACTTTAGGGTGATATAGTTTATCTATGAATGTATACTTTCTTTACGGACATAACCTTAAAAAACAAACTTACACGAAAGGCAAAATGGCGCCCCCTCCTGACTTGTTGTTTACAAACAATTCATTAGCCAATCAGAAGTGCTAGGTGCGCGTACGTCATCAAATATTGAAAAGCCAATACCGTGTGACAGTACTTTGGTGACTACCTGTCGGCTTTTATGATAGACGACAGTGGGACCAGTCTAACTGGTCAGGCTGACCAGGATAGAAAATTTCTAGTCTAAATATATTATTTGGTTCCTAGGATAATTATTCTACCTTTCCATACCCAAATTTTGGAAACGCAACCTTAAGTCTAAACCCTTCTGGATCCAATCTCTTTTTCAAATAGTATATTACAATACTCTCAGATGGGCCCTTTTTGTGTAACAGGTCACATAATCCAATGGCTCAGCGTGAAACGGTTGCAATTCCCTATAAACATATAGGGAATTACAACTGTTTCACACTGAGCCGTGGAAATATATTAATCATGTTGTTAGAATGAAATGTCCGTTTAGAAAATTTATGTGCATTTTGTAGATCTTTTTCACATTCCTTTGTTGTTACCTTTATATCTATATATTTTTGAATGGGTATTTATTAAAGATTATGAAATGCATTTTATAATCATATTACAATAAAATGTTCAGTGTTCACAAAGAGCTTATGTTATTTCTCTGGCATAGAGTCTGAAGTATAATGTTTGGTCTACTTACTTTTTAGCTCACCTGAGCACATCGTGCTCAAGGTGAGCTTTTGTGATCATTGAATGTCTGTTGTGCGTTGTTCGTCGTCCGGCGTCAACAATTGAAGTGTTTACACTCTAGAGGCCACAAATATGATCCAGTCTTCATGAAACTTGGTCAGAATGTACTCCAGGTCACAAGGATGAACCCTATTGAAAGTGGGAAGGATCCATGCGAAATCAAGGGAAAAGGAGCCTTATTGACAATTTTCTTGTTTACACTCTAGAGGCCACAAATATGGCCCAATCTTTATGAAACTTGGTCAGAATGTTGGCCAGGTCACAAGAATGAACCCTATTGAAAATGGGAGGGATCCATGCCATATCACGGGAAAAGAGGCCTTTATGACAATATTCTTGTTTACGCTCTAGAGGCCACAAATATGGCCCAATCTTCATGAAACTTGGTCAGAATGTTTCCCAGGTCACAAGGATGAACCCTTTCGCAAATGGGAAGGGTCCATGTCATATCACAGGAGAAGGGGCCTTTATGACAATATTCTTGTTTACGCTCTAGAGGCCACAAATATGGCCCAATCTTCATGAAACTTGGTCAGAATGTTCCCAAGGTCACAAGGATGAAGCTTTTAATAAATGGGAAGGATCCATGTCATATCAGGGGAAAAGGGGCCTTATTGACAATTTTCTTGCTAACACTCTAGAGGCCACAAATAGTCCTATCTTCATGAAACGTTGTCAGAATGTAGGCCAGGTCACAAGGATGAACTGTATTGAAAATAGGGAGAATCCATGCAAAATCAAGGGAAAAGGGGCCTTTATGACAATTTTCTTGTTTACGTTTTAGAGGCCACAAATATGATCCAATCTTCATGAAACTTGGTCAGGATGTTGGCAGGGTCACAATGATTAATTCTATAAAAAATGGGAGGGATCCATGCCATATCAAGGGAAAAGGGGCCTTTATGACAATTTTCTTGTGTACGCTCTAGAGGCCACTAATATGGCCCAGTTTTCATGAAACTTGGTCAGAATGTTGATCATGTCACAAGGATGAAGCCCACTTAAAATGGGAAGGATCCATGCCATATCACGGGAAAGGGGTTCTTAATGATTATTCTCATGTTAAGATCTAGAGGCCAGCTATTTTTTTGGTCCATACTTTTGAAAGTTGTTTTTTTATTATCTTCTTTATGACATCTGCCTATTTAATTGCTGTGACATCCCAGGGGTAAAAAATAATCAGGTGAGCGATCTAGGACCATCATGGTCCTCTTGTTTTGTAGAAATGTCACTTTTATAATTTTATTTTAGTTGTGTCCATCAAATAGTGTGTTTTCTTCCACAACTACACATATTCTACTAGCTAGCTCGAAGTTTTGAATGATAGAAAAAGTTTGTGTGACAATAAAAAGAAGGGGAAATATCAAATGTTTGTTAAAGCTGTTATTGAATTATAAGACAGAATTTAGGGAAATTTAGAAGCCTGACAATAGCTTGTTTTTACAAAATAACAACAGGTTTAGTAGTTATCTGGTTGTGATTTTATTTAATAAGTTTGAATTATGACCTCTATTTTGAATATCTTGATGTCTGCACCACTCGGCATACAGTGAATGTTTTTGGTCGCTCTTAAATTGATAAATATTTGATATACTTATATAAAATTTTGTGTATGAGTAGAGCAAAGATTACTCCAAAAAATAATGTTATTTATAATTTCATAAGAGTAGTAGTATTTAAGATATAACGTCAGTCCATGAACTTCTGGAACAGTCTCGAAATTTTTTTTCAATTATAATGATTGATGATCCATCATTTAGCATCAGCTTTGGTTGGATGCAGTGATAGAAATGCCAGGAGTCCATTAGGTGCTTCAGCTTCTGTAATATGACTTGAAATTCTGTTGAAATATGCTTTAAAACCCATTCAAAAAATGTCATTTATGCATTGCCTCCTGTAAGCTTGTGCCAATTATGAATGATTGTCTGAAATTCAAATATTAAATCCTAGTTTAATCACTACTGCAACCACAAACATTAATAAAAATCACACATGTGAGAAATGAAGGCTCTATCAATTACAAGAAAATTCTGTTGTTAAAGGTTTATATTTACACAAATTTTACCATGACAAATGATCCTGACTGATGAACTTGAACTTTGTTCCAACAGTAAGGTCTTAGTACATGTGAAATATGAACCCCATATCTCAAACCAATCAAAATTTATGGCCAATTTTAAGTTTTCATGATGGAAATTATTGACCTTGACAATATAACTTTCACCATGACTGATGACCTTGGTTTAGTTTATAGCTGAAAGGTCTTGTCACAGAACAATTCAAAAAAGTATGCTAAAGCTTTTAATACCAGAAAGAACATTGTCAAGCTGAATGTATAAAAATTGTCACCTAAAAAAATGTATAATATATTGCACAAATTTGTAAAATGAAAGATTTAAGGTATTTGCTTCACAAATTTAATAGCTATAGTTGATGGAAGATAAAGATGACTTGGGCCTGATAATCAAATCATGTGTATTCTTTACTGAACCAACTCTGGTTCTTCCCATCATAAAATCTGGAGAATTCGGTAAACTGCGAGATGTGTTTTTTGGCATATGTCTGATGTAACGGAAGGGTCCTGGTTTCCATGGACACACAACAAAAGCTTCTTCCTCACGATGTGGAGAGTATGCGCTGTAGACGGTGCGGAAGTTTTCAAGTAACTTTTTCGGGAGAATGACATCGGCGTAGAGTCTGTCCCAATGATCCCAGGCATTGCGTATTTCAGTCTGACGCAGATTGTGATAGTAACTGTCGATTGCTTCATTTGCCTGAAAAATATATGGAAACAGTTTACAGGAAAGAATATATGAAGAAAATTAACCTGTTGGACATCCAAAATCGATTCTTCTGTTGGATTTGACATTTCCCTGTCACTTCTAGCCTATTTAACCTACAATGCTAAAATTTGGTATGCAGTAAGCGTAAAGGACCCAACCAAAATCGGTCATATGAAAAGGTCAGATTCAAGTTTTTTACCTTTATCTGAAAAAAACTTGGCTTTAAAGCCCTACCTTGGAATTTCCAATAACTTCAACAGTATTGATGACACAATGTTGATATTGGCCGAAATGTATATCTTTTTGATACTGATCATTTGACATCACAGCCAATGCCATTTATAAAGGTCAACTTTCGAAAAAAGTTCTGGTGTGTGATGACATATCTTGTTTCTTTAAAAAAGTATTTGTATCTTAACCGATGGAGTATTTTGATAAATATCCTACCTTTGCCCTGATTCGGTGCAGATCATTAAAGGTTGGCTTGTTGGATTTAAGCTTCATCTTCATGCTAGGTAGGGGAACCTCCATGTACTGGATCCTTGGAGTGGTCCAGCCTAGACCCTGCATCATTTTCTTCCTTGAACTGTTTGGTTCTGAAATTAATTTGGAAAGTTTTTAATCTGTACTGGACAAGCCTAAAATCTTACACAGGTCCACATTGAATGTTATGCAGACAGCAATTTTGAATTGATTGAAAAAGTACTCCTTTTTGGATAGAAAATATTGTTGAAAAGGCAGAAATTGGTTGTTACAAAACTCTTAGGCATAATGGATTTTTAGCTCCACTGGCCAAAAGGCCAGCGGGCTATTGTCATGGCGAGGTGTCCGTCGTCCGTGCGTGCGTGCGTCCGTCCGTAAACTTTTACTTTAAAAATCTTCTCCTCATAAAGTACTGGATGGATTCCAATCAAATTTCACAGTAATGTTCCTTGGGTGACCCTTTATCAGATTCCTTCAAAGAATTTTAATCGGTTGAAAATCATGGCTGTAGTGGGCGTGGCTAATTTCCATATATGGTAATAGGTGGCTTTTCTCAGAAACTAATTGATGGATATCAACCAAACTTCACATGAATTATCCTTGGGTGGTCCTCTATCAGCCTACAAAAAATCATTGTTCTCTGATGAAAAATATGTATTTTATGGGCGGAGGTCATTTCTCTATATGTTATATAGTGAAACTTAAAAAATCATTTTCTCAGAATCTAACCAATGGATATCAACCAAATTTCCCTGGAATGATTCTTGAGTGACCATCAATAAGTCTATAAAAGAATATTGTGATCAGATGAAAAATGTGTATTTTATGGGCGGAGGTCATTTTTCTATATGTTATATAGTGAAAACTTTGAAAATCATTTTCTCAGAATCTAATTGATAGATATCAACCAAATTTTACATGAATGATACTTGAGTGACCCTTTATCAGTCTAGCAAAAATTATTGTGATTGGATGAAAAATATATATTTTATGGGCGGAGGTCATTTCCCCATGTGTTATTTAGTGTAAACTTTGAAAATCATTTTCTCAGAATCTAATTAATTGATTTCAACCATATTTTACTAGAATGATTCTTTAGTGATCCTTTATCAGTATATGAAAAAATATTTCAGCATATGACCCTTATTTACTTGAAATAAACATTCTTTCATTCATTCACTTCTATTCTCATTTAAACAGCTTTACATCCTCTAATAGTCATTATCAGGATATTCAGGCCTGTGGAGCGAATCAGGCGCTCAAGCGCCTCTAGTTACATTTTCAAGCACCTGCAGCTGAGTGTTGCTTCCATAGGCATAGCTCTTGCTAGTCACATAGGTCAAATCTTAAGGCACAAAAACTTGGTTTCAAACCATTTCCATGCTCTAACTCATAAGCCATTTTATATAGAGCCATGAAAATATATTCATGTACGCACTACTGATTTATTTATTGCTGTTGAATATTTTCTGCCACCAGTTCTTTTCAAAATGCTTGAGCTTTTTATTAGCTCACCTGAGCACGAAGTGCTCATGTGAGCTATTGTGATCACCTTTCGTCCAGCGTCTGTCGGTCGTCGTCCGGTGTCCATCAACAATTTCTTTAAACGACATCTCCTCCTAAACGACTAGGCCAATTAACACCAAATTTTACAGAAATGTTGCTTAGGTGGTCCCCTTCCAAAATAGCTAAAAGAATGGAAATCTATGAAAAATCCTGGTTGCTATGGCAACCAAAGGTGAAATTTTAAGAAAATCTTAAAAATTCTTTTTCTCCTCAACCAGGAGTCCTGCCCTTGCGAAAAATAGCCGGCTTAAAGCTGGCTATTTAGCTGCGTAAAAGCCGGCTAAAAGCCGGCGGTATTGGCACCTGCGTAAAAGCCGGCTTTTACGCATAGCTGCGTAACGTAGCTTAATAAGAATTAAAATAGAACTATCTAGAAAAACGCAGAAATTGTACAGCTTTTACGCAGCTAGCTGCGTTTTTATTAAGAAACTGCGGGTTTTTTTTACACAGCTCTGCGTTTTTTCTAATACATCTTTCTAGACAATTCCTTAGAAAGCTGCGAATTTTCTGTGTTTTTCAGAGAAAGCTGCGTTTTTCTTTGTAAACGCAGCTTTTACGCAGGTGCCAATACCGCCCGCTTTTAGCCGGCTTTTACGCAGCTATTATCCAGCTTTAACGCAGCTTTGCGTTTTTTATTAGAAAGCTGCGTTTTTTAAGCGCAGCCCTGCCTATTTTTACTCAGCTCAATTTTAAAATACGCAGCTCTTTATTTTTAGTGCTAAAGGTTAAAAAATGTCTCCCTTCTAATGCCTAAGCCTCATAGACAACAAAAAAGTAATGAAAATGACTTGACTTTTTATTCCAAAACATCTGAGCTCAAACAACATATATTTTTAGTATTTTACAGTTTTTATTACATTTCAATATGATGAAGAATCCCTGTCCTATTTCCACAACAAAAATCTAGTCAGTCCCTTACCTTTTGGGCTGTCAAATCTAGTGGTGTGAGTGTGTTCTCTATCACAGCCATCTTTCATTTGATAAAAGTCAATGTGACAACAGTCATTTCTTTCCTTACAATCATGGATTGATAAGTATTTCACCTAAATATGATGAGCACTGGAGGTCAGACTGAAATGATGTAGTTGTGCTGGTGTGAAAAATGCAGGAAATCATATGAAGGTACACCAGTCCCTGTGTTATGACTGCAATGATGCTGAAAGTGGCAAAGCAACAGGCAAAAACACAACTAGAGGTGCTTAAGTTACTGATTTCCCCCAAAGGCCTGAATCTAATCGAAATTATTGAAAGAGAATAGTTTGAAATAAAACTTGCATACATCAAGTTATTCAACAATTTTACTTGATTGCCAAATATAACAAGAGGCCAATGACAGCCTTAGAAGCTCATCTGGCTATCAAGTTATCTCTCAGTTTAATCTTACATTTCAGGAACTTATTGTTTAAAAAGAATGAATAAATGATAAATCAACTTAGCCAATTTTCTCTCCTTCAATTTGTTTTAAACAACAATCCTTTGGGCTCTATTTATATTGTTTTCATTATATGTCACATAGAACCTGAACCTTCCTTCAAATGCTAATATCATCCTGTGAAAGTTTTGAGATAATTTGGAAATATTTGTTGACTAAATTGCTTAACTTAGAATGAGCCGCGGCCATAGTGCAGTTGGTAGTGCGCCGGACTTCTAATCCAGGGGTCTATATTCGCATGGGTTCGATCCCCTGCCGCAGCACTTATCCTTTCCGACATTTGTCTTCCACCAATGGGTAGATAATCGTGAACCTATGTGGAATAGCAAGTGGAGGCTAGGAAAGGGATGTGGTGGTAGTACTGGTGTGAGAAATAACAGGAATCCATCGTTAGGTGCTCCAGTTGTCACGATATAACTGAGAGATTGTTGAAAGCGACGTTAAACCCCCATTCAAATCAAATTAACTTAGAATGATTTGAACAAAAATCCATTAGGCTCCACTTTCCCGTGTCTTTTCCAACAGATAAGCCTCATTTACTAAAGGAACCTTCATTATGGCCCTACAATCATCCATCAGGTCATTTATCTTCCAAGGCAGTCATCATCTTTCTTTGACTATCCTCCATCCAGATGTTGAATGTAACAGTAATAACTTTCCTAAAACAGAAACAAGGTTTGTAAGAGAAACACCAATACCCAAGAAATGCCCTTGTTAAGCGTAATCCAGAAACAGTGGATTAAGATTCATTGAAACTCTTTATTTTTTGTTTATTTATTTACTGCCGCTGAGTTTGACCTCAATTGATGACCTTGGTTTCTGCAGATGGGCCCACATCATTTTGTCAACTATGACATGTTGTCAAATACAAAACTTTTGTAAGGTGACATTTCATTATATTGGTCAAAATTTTTAATGTAATTTTGACCGATTGACATATCTACAAATAATTACGATAATTGGTTCTTTTCAATAATTACTTTATAGTCAAAGCTTGCTTGTAATTACAGAAATAGATCAATTTAGTTCTAATCTTAAAGCACTAGGGCACTTGAGCGCCTTATTTACTCCACAGGCCCGAATATTCTGATTATGATCAACACAGAATACTGGGTAAACTGGGGGCCTAGTGGGCTTGAATATAGTTGCATTTTGAAACAAATCCTGAAATTCCAACCTGCAATCACAAAAATTTCTTATTTTGGTTATTAATGAGAGCACAAACATTTTTTTTTCCTTTTTTTCAAGATATTTCTGATGATACAGACATAGTACCTGCAGTCAATCTTCTCTGCATGGATATGTGTACACAGCCTCAGTGTACATGATAAAATTAAGTTTGTGACTTGAGTCTTATTAAAATCATTAAATCCAGTGCATGAAATTCATTCGAATGACATTTAGTCATACAACATTTTCGTAAAAGGAAAGCCTAATATGACATACTTGGAATGATAAGCCTAAAACATTTGTTCTTTATAGTTTATTCAAGTTCTTTTTGTTGACTATGTCTGACAAAATTTCATTTTCGACAATGTCAATTGGATATTTTGTTGCATTTTACAGAGATTACAATGGCAAAAATTCAATTTTGAAAATTTGTTTTCCATGAAATATCACAGACCCATTAAATTTATATGCCTAAGATATTATATATGCATGCCAATCAAAATAATTTTGCTAGTTAACAATATTTATTCATGACCTTTTCTTTACAAATAAATTGAAAGATAGAGGCCTTATTTCTTCATCTGGATTCTGAAATCATAGTTAGATGGAAACAAAAATTATTGACACTTGTACACTTGAGTTTTTATGGCAAAGGGAAATAATCTTTGAATTATTTATCTATAGTCCGTTTGACTTCTATATGGACCAACCTTTTCATCAATTTCATAAAATTGCGTTTGAATAAAGGATTTGTATGTAATAAAATCTTAATTTCAGCTTAATACCATTCCAAAAAATATTTTTTGAAAATAAAATGATTTCAAAATAATGATTTTGTCTATCTAGTTAATGTTAATATTTTCGCATTATCCGTTCTTAAACACGAGGGGTGATGGAGGCTGTTCAATAGTAAGAAAATGTCAACATAAACAGTAAAAACACGTGGTTTTATACTAAAATTTTGACAGATGAAATGTCCATTATTCCTTATTTGGACATGCTAATTAGCATATCGACGGTCATGTCATCTTAAAACTTAAATAGAACGTGATTTTTACCGTTAGTACCCGCCTTTTCACCAACTATTCCTCGTGAAATTCCCAACTACTTCGTTTAATAATGCTTTTTGATTGGTCTTAAAATGTAAATATAGGGTTCACCTCAGAATGAATAGAATCAATAATCAATTATCTGGTCAAACAGTTTCTGAAGAAAGAGAGAATATACACAGATTTGATATCCAACGGTAGCAAAAATCTTAGACAAACTTAATTACATTGAAAAACTCGATTTTATAGTAATACAATTCACTTAAAATCTTACTCTTTTGACTCGGCCCCTATGCAAATCAGTACTATATTTGGTTATACATTTCGCTGTTCCGCTTAATACAGTAACAAGTAGGTATGAAATGCTGAAAGTTAACATGTAGGCGGACGGACAAAATCATTATTTTACATTCAAAAATTCGAAAAACAAAATTCGTCATGGTATTAGCTGGAAAAATGATATGACAAGAAAAATGTGTGTTTCATTAAATAATTTCTGAGATTTTCGGCGAAATGTTGGTCCATATAGAAGTCAAACGGACTATACCTTGAATCAAGTCAATGGAATTAGATAATTAAATGGATTTGGAATATACTTTTCTAATAAACAAATTTATTCTAGTTATAATGTGTGTGTCTGTGTTTTAATAACTGTATTTCACACCAAACCTTACATAAGGTTGCCTTGTAACTTTAATTGATTTCAAAAGAGAATAAATTAAACTATGAATAAATAAAGAGAGAGAGAGAGGTCTTACTAACCCAACACTGATAATTCCTTTGTTTTCAACTATTTATATATATTGATTGAAATGGAGAAAGATACATATTTATTCTTCTTTTTACAAAATGTTTTCCAATTGTAAATGAAATGGTTCTGAAATTTCTACATATAAACTATTTTTGTTGCCATGTGCCTTTCAGCAATTTATGTTTTTTGTCTATGAATAGATTTAGTTAAATAAAATGTTACTGGTATATTTAAATCTTTTACTCTCCTTAGAATTAAATACATTACCCATATTGCATCAGTCCATTGCTCATCCTATGACCAGTGGGTTAAGGGTAGATTGAGCATTCCATTGTAGTTTTCCTGTATACAACAATCTTCTAATAAGTATTTGGCACCTGACTGAAATTAAAGGAGCAAATATTCAAATGTACTTTTAAATTAAAAAAAAAATTAAAAAAAAGGAAAAGGGAGATAAACATTATTTTGTTTAACTGCATTTAATCAAGAAAATGTGATTAAATGATATTTTTGATATAGATTATATCTATCTTATACAAACAAATTGATTTTAGTGATTGTGTTTATGGCTTGAGCTAGTGTTTGAAATTTAGTAGTCATTCATTCTTAATAGGCCAAAACAACCGAAAAGGCAAAGTGCTTAATTGTTAGGAGTAGTTTTCAGGTTTCGGTTTGAATCAACTTTTTCTTGTAATCAAATGAAGGGAAAATTCAATAATTAGAATCATACATTGTTGAAAGTTTCAGTGCTAAACCCAGTTTTGACCCTTAAAATTTTCTTCCAGTGTATCAAAATCAACACTTGGAAGAAATTGCCTTGGGTCAAAATAGGATATTTTCAGCTTTTTCAGGGTCATAACCCTGGTTTAAGGGTCAATCACAAGCCTTGTGTGTTCCAATATCACTTATTCACATCAAACCTGTCAACAGATTACCTTGACACTTTAACAGATACTTGATTTCCAAAGGCATTTAATTAGGTATACATTTAACTAATTAGGAAATCCTACTAACCCAACACTGAACATGAACCTTGTTGATTTATTGGTGTAAATGGAGAAAGATACAAGGGGTTCTTCTTTTCACACAATATTTTCCTACAGATCATTAAATTTGATGGTTCTGATATTTTTTTTCATACAAGCTAATTAAGTTGTCTTTTGGCTTCCAAACTAGCAGGTTTTTGTCTAGGAATAGGTTTAGTTAAATAAAAGTATGATAAAGGTAATCTTTAACTCTTTTAATAATTCAATATTTAATTACCCATACTGCAATATTACATTGCCCAGTGGGTAAGGGGTAGATGGAATCAACATCCATTGTTCATTTCCTGTATACAACAATCATCTAATAAGTATTTAGCACCTGCCTGAAATTTAAAGGAGCAAATATTCAGATATGTTTTTCCTTTGATTATATTAATCTTTTTTTTCATTCAAAATTACAAACAAGGGTTACAAAAAATCATTTATTTACATCTTTTCAATTATTTCTGTGAAAGAAAATATGAAGAAAGTACTGCACAGTTAAATATTACTTGAGATTGCCTTTGAAAAAGGAAATGCATTGATGATAATAATTTTCATGTGTGAAATTCACTTTCAAAATGTGTCCTCCATTTTATGGGATTGTGTTTTGAGTGAGCCACTTACATAAAAGTATTGAATGTGAATCTATCCCAATTTTAACTTTCATAGAACCTCTACTGACTAACAATAATAAAATTGGCATGTTTCTTTTACTGTTTGATAATGAAATATAAGAAAGATTACCTGTAAAGTGCTAATGCATTTTTTAAGTCATGATTCCTTTATGGGGCCATTTTTCAAAATGGTGCCACTTTGCTTGGAAATAACAGTTTCTGATTGGCTAATAAAGTCACATGATCTTTTGAATCAGGTGCTCCAAGGGAGATAAATGTATCCTCTTATTTCAGGCATCTTTATATACTAAGAAGACACATTTGGAAAATATATGGAAAAAATAACCTTTTTTTTATTTTAGATATTTTGAAAAGCGTTTCTTTGATCTGCATTTCAAAACTAAATTTACTATCTTGGAACCAGTAAAAAAATCAAAGAATACTAAAGGTATTATTTTGAAATGAGACATAGGTATTGAAACATTTTGTAATATTAATTGTTTGCTTGTTTGTTTGTTTGCTTGTTTGTTTTTTGATGGATAGATGGATGGATGGATGGATGGATGGATGGATGGATGGATGGATGGATGGATGGATGGATGGATGGATGGAGGGAGGGAGGGAGGGAGGGAGGTAGGGAGGGAGGGAGGGAGGGAGGGAGGGAGGGAGGGAGGGAGGGATGGATGGATGGATGGATGGATGGAGGGAGGGAGGGAGGGAGGGAGGGAGGGAAAGAGAGAGGGATTGATAGAGGGGATAGGATGAGATGGGATGGATGGATGGATGGATGGATGGATGGATGGGTGGATGGATGGATGGATGGATGGATGGATGGATGGATGGATGGATGGATGGATGGATGGATGGATGGATGGATGGATGGAGGGAGGGAGGGATGGATGGATGGATGGATGGATGGATGGATGGAGGGAGGGAGGGAGGGCGGGAAAGAGAGAGGGATTGATAGAGGGGATAGGATGAGATGGGATGGATGGATGGATGGATGGATGGATGGATGGATGAGAGGGATGGATAGAGAGAGGGATGGATAGAGAGAGGGATGGATAGATGGATGGGATGGGATGGATGGATGGAGAGAAACAAACAGACAGATGTTGGGTTAGGAGAAAGATAGTTTGGTTTGGTTGTAGTTGGTTGTTAGGATCAGTGAATGACTAGGAGAAAGGGTGAGATAAAGGGAACATTGTCTATTGGTTTTACTTCATCTATGACTTAGCTATAAGACGGTTGTATATCAAAGGCTTTTTGTCTTAACTCTAGCACCCTGAGGTGATATAATTGATGATAACTAATGCATGACAATGTGCATTATGATTGGTTAACACCTTTAATGCACTATGTTTGAGCATAAGTCTTTTCACATATGATTGACAAACTAGATAAATGCACAGATATGCAGTCTGCTCTCAGCCTACATTACCTGATATCTTCTAAATCATTGTTGGAAAAACAAAACCTACACTGGTTGGAAGTTAACAAAAGGCAATTTGTTTCAACACTATAAACAACAACAGGATTTTAAGGGTTTAAATAAATATTCAGTATTAAAACTTTAGGTGATATAAAAGTTTCAATTCATTCAAATATTAAGTTAATTTTTAATCTTTTTTGTAATATGGGTAATTTACACAAAACTGCTACTTTTTATATATTCACAAGCAATTGAAAGGGTAAAATAAAAAGTGCCATTTTTTTCTATGTCAATCAAAGTTTGATTTATTTGTCTTCACTAAAATCAAATACGCACCTTTGAAAGCTGCGTAAAAGCTGCGTATTTACTTTTCATCATGTCAAATTTTACTTTCATTAAATACGCAGCTTCTGCACAGCTTCCACAAACTGGGCAATTTATAATTGAAACCTGAAAGAAGAATACGCAGCTTCTAAAGAAAAAGATTCAGCTTTTACCCAGCTCTTTCATAAAAGACGCAGCTCTTTCATAAAAGACGCAGCTTCTGTACAGCTTCAAATAATAAAACGCAGCTTAAGCGCAGCTTTCTGAAAAATGCGCAGCTTTACTGAAAACTTTTCGAAAATACGCAGCTCTTGTGCTGTTTTTCTGTATTTACGCAGAAAAGCTGGACAAAAGCCGGCTTTTATCCAGCTTTTATGCAGAGCTGCGTTTATTTTTCGCACGGGTACAGACTTAAAATTTGGCATGGATGATCAGTTCATAGGCCTGAATTAAAATAGCTAAAATCATATCTGTTGGGTCACCAGGTGTGGAGCACCAGGGGGGAGGGGGTAGTACTTTGGGTAAATTTTGTAATCTTTAACCTTCTTCTTCTTCGGAACCAGGAGCCTAACAGACTTGAAAATTGGTATGAATGATCAGCTTATAAACCTTAATTAACATAGTTAAAATCATGACTGTTTGGCCACAAGGTGCAGAGCATCTGGGGGGAGGGGGTAGTGCTTTGTTGGAAATATTGAAATCTTTAACTGTCTTCTTCTGATGAACCGGAATCCCTACAGCCTTTATATTTGACATGAATGATCAGCTCATAGACCCTATCTGAAATAGCTAAAATCATGAATGTTTGGCTTCTAGGTGCGGAGCACCAGGGGGTGGCAGGGTAGCTTTTCAGAGCAATTTTTAAATCTTTAACCTTCTTCTTTTGATAAACCACGTGCCCTACATACTTGAAAAATGGCAAGGATGATCAGCGTATGGACCATAATTAGAATAGCTAAAATCATAACTGTTGGACCACCAGGTGCGGAGCCACCAGGGGGAAGGGGTAGTACTTTGTTAGAAAAATTTAAATCCATAACCTTCTTCTTCTTCTGAACCAGAATCCCTGCAACCTTTATATTTGACACGGATGATCAGCTCATAGACCCTATTTTACATAGCTATAACTATGAATGTTTGGCTACCATGTGAAGAGCATTGGGGGAGAGGGTAGTATTTCAGGTCAATTTTGAAATTTTAAACCTTCTCATGATGAAGTAGGAACCTTACAGGCTCTAAATTTGGCATGAGTCATCAGCTCATATACGTTAATCAAAATCGATATGATTGTTTTGTGACCAGGGGCAGAAACCCAAAGGGAGGGGGTAGTGCTTTGTGGTAAATTTAACAATTGTTGAAAATTCTACTGAACCAGAATTCCTACAGCTTTTTCATTTGATGTAGAATAATCAATTCATAGAACTTAATTTAAACAGCTATTAAGACTGTTTGGCCCCCAGGTGCCGAGCAACAGGGGGGAGAGGGTAGTACTTCAGGTCAATTTTAACATTTGAACTTTTTTTAAGCTTACCTGAGCACAAAAACCAACGACTGATAACAATTCCATTTTGGATCTTGTATTTTCAAACAGAAATAGTAAAACTGAGACTGTGGGATCTTACTGGTCTGACCATAAGATTATTTTCCTTTACACATAAATTTGTTACAGTTCAATAACTTTATCATCTGAATCAAAATTAATACAAGTTACCCTTAGGTGCTTTGACTCAGGTGAGCGGACCAGGGCCAAAGGTCCTCTTGTTGTAAGTTGTAATTTGCAATCTCTTTCTTTTTGTAGTTTGCAATCTCTTTCTTTTTGGACCAGTCTAAAATGTTGACCAATAGTGCCAGAATCACAAAAAACGCCGCCAAATGTTTGCCTGGCAGAATATAACCAAAACAATGCCATGTATGAGCAAGGGCAGGATACAAGGAACATTTTAATTTTCATCCCAATCTGTCCTTTATTACAGGAGAAGTTGCATTCACAAGATGTGGTGTCTATGGTCTAAAGGAAGAGCATTGGCTTCTTGACTCAAAAGTCCTGAGTTTGATACTCGGGTGTGTCTATCAATCTTGGTTCTTTCATTAGCCTAGCCTTCAGTGTAAGTACTGGTGAATTTTCCAGGAAGCAGAATCAAGAGGACTAATCTAAGTTGTAAAAAGTTTCCCAACTGATGAGAAATAGAGTAAAACTTGCGTTTACAGGGATCACTTGGGGAACCACTGAAAATCAGTCTCTTAACTCAATATTTAATGAAACATTAAAAAGAAGACATGTTATTTGATAGAACATGTAGATTGTCATATAATTCTTACTGAAACCTATGATGTTTGAACCCATAAGAATTGTCTTATTGAGACGATTCTAATGGGTTCAAACGTCATGAGATTCAATGTTAAACATTTTTTTGTTTATGAGATTTTGCGAACTGTTGGGGAAATTTTTATGATGGTGGCTTAATAAAAGAGTTTGCTTAATAGAGGTGGTTGCTTGAGCAATAGCGATTGCAGATAGGTTTAAACTAATTCACAAAATGTGGATGTACAGACGGACAGACCGGGAAGATGATACACATGTACCAATATATGTCCACCTTTGGCAATGTATCAAAACAGATGAAAGCTGACCCTTTCCTGTTTTACAAAATTTTGGACCTGTCCAAATTCAAAGGTTTTGCAGACGAAAATTTAAAGTGGATTTAATTTGAGAAATAACCATTCAGTAGGGTAGGAAATAGTGTGGGAAAAGAAGAAATTGCTTGCAATTTCTTCTTCTTTCACAATGTTTTCTCAATCATAAAATCACAGACACGTAAAAAGCAGGGATTAAACAGCAAAGGGTTAAAGTTTACTGTACTTGATTTTTTCTTGTTTGGACAGTTTGATTTCTTTCTCCACGGAAGATTTTCCTGTTTCTTGGTTGTTTCATTCAAATTAGATTTGACATTGGTTGATGCTGTTTCTTCTGCACATTCCTTCAACGTCAAAAGATCTTTGGTCTGCATGCATGCCTTCACTGAAAGAAAGAAAAAAACAAGATGTGAAAAAACATTCAGTTTGATAACATTAAACATAAAAGACATTTAAATGGGGCTCTAACATTTAGAATGCTTATATGTATCATGCAATCAAGCTGCTACAGTTGAATATTAATAGTATGGGCAAATTCATAGTAGCTTTAATTCAAGTACAATGTAACTGAAGACAATTGTTCCAAGGTAAAGGGCTGACATTCAGAACTCTGTAAGGCAAACTACTCTTGACCTTGTATAGAATATAAGCTCACTTTACTACATTTCTATTCTGGACTTGATTGAGATCAGGGCCCGAGGTTATAAAGCTTTTCTCAGGCTCAACTAAGAATCTTCTCAAATTTTAAATTTAGATAAAAGTATAAAAATAAAAGATAATGTTAATAAGTTGATAATTATAACAACTTATTAATATTATCTTTTATGTGAATACCTTAAAATTAGTATTAAAACAGAATTACAGTTTTCATCTCAAATTGAAATTTGAGAAAAATTTGAATTGAGAATGAGAAAAGTTTCATAACCTTGGGCCCAGAGGTGCTTCTGTTAGAGCAAGATGAAAAAATATGGATTTTTAAGACGTCATAATGAGCGATTTTCTATAATTTGAGTGAAAACTTTTGACATCGCCATGACTACTCATTTTAAGCCAATTGTAAACCATCTTCGTTTCTGCATTGAAATATATCTTAAGATTCTTATTAAGTGGCGTCAAAATCTCACTCTACCAAATGCTTTTCTTAAAAATCTTAATAAGAATCTTAAGAATCTCGCTCTAATGAAGGCACCTCTGCTTATTTCATACAATACTTTTCAAACCTGAATCTATTCATAGGCGGATCTAGGACTTTGAAATTTATACGCACTCGGACGTCGACAACTAAAGAATATAGGGTTAAGGCAATATGAGGACTGTGACAAAAGATGAATGCCCTACGTCGCTCCCTTTTTATGATTTGAGTGTTGGTGAATAATCAAAACATCGTAACTATAGCTTGAATATGCTGTAGGTTCTATGTTATGATCATTCATCAGCCATATTTTCCAACAGAGGATTATTTTTTTTACGCACTTGTGTAAATTGCGTAATGGGAGTTACGCCCTTGCTATTACCTTTTCCTATTTTTTGTCGTAGCTGCATAATCAGGTTTGCATCCTGTAACTTGGACACAATGCTTCCTCTCTTTTCAGCAAACAATCTCATCGTATTTGAGATTTCTTGACTCAAGTTCTCGACTGTAGTATCACCATCTGAGTCATGCATTTCCTCTTTAACCTGCTTCCCTTGGTCAAGATCACGATTAGACATGGCCTGTTTGTCCTTCAATAATCCTGGACTTTTCATTCTTTTTCGATGGGTTATTTTCTTTTTGGCACCCATGTGGACAAATTGCAACGGTTTTGCGTATGGGGAATCATTCTGTCCTGCCGTCTTCTGCATTCGTTTCATTTGTCGTTCAAGTTGTCGTGTTGTTAACCCAATTAATCTCACACCAGCAGTGTAATGGCTGATCACATGAGGAGCTTGTTTGCGGAAGGTTTTCTCGATGTCTGCAAGAGTTTGCTTGATGGAGAATTGAGTGATAGCCGAGTAAAACAAGCGTTGCCGACGGGTGTACTTTCTCTTCTGATCTTCATCAACTGTGAGATAATACAAAATGATCTTTTGTATAAGAAGAAATAGACAAGATCAACTTGAAATTTATGAATGATATACCATAGGGTCTGATGCTTGTTCAAAACCATTTACCCGTAAGAAATATACTGTTTTCATAAATCAATTGAATTGCCAAATAATATTTTTTTTTATTAAAAGTTCATGTAATTTCTTTTTCTCTCACAAGGATCCCCAATTATTAGACTAAATGTCTCAAAAATAAGCCAATATTTATAATGATGGCTAAGTGGCTTAGTGCAAAAAACATATATAGAATCTAAACATTGTATATATATAGAAGGGTTAATTCATAATTTTTGAGTGTGTTAACATTTGCTTAGACTCGAAAAATGGTTTCACCCCCTAGTGCGAAGCAAAGATTGAAAAATGATTCATAGGAACGCCTTAAAAGTACGTAGCTCAAAAACCCACACATGATGTACTAGAAAATACAAATTATGCATGTCACAAATTTAACATAGGAATATCATCAATGTCTTTATTTATGCTCTATGTTAATGTTAGACATAAAATTGATGAAGTGAAGGCCCTGACCAAGGTTATTTGAATAAAAGTCTGGCTTTAAAGGCATGTGAATTTACCTATTAATCCATGTATGCCTATAATGATCCGAAACATACATTTTATTCAATAGTGTAAAGAAACATGATATGATTTTGCACTAAATCACTAATATGCTTTAACTCTTCTCATGCTGATCCAGAAATAAGCCCGTCCCACTGGGGGTATAGATGAAATCAGCCTGCGAATATGTGCAATCTGATCGTCGTCTTCACCACCTTTTTGTTCCCTTGAAAGTCAGAGGGTTTTTATAAAAATAATTTTCAGAAGAAAGAGTATCTCTTACTCTGCATTTCTAGAATTTCAGCACTTTGAATATAGTGCAATTTTCAAAAGAGGATTTAATTATGCAATACAAGGTTTAACATGATGGCACATTTGTTGTAACACTGCTGAATGTGCAAGTAAAGTATGATAACCAAAAAAGGAAAAAAATTGACCCTAAAAGATTCAGCTAGGTAGAGAAACGATTCTTGTGCACTGCACTCTGTAAGCATGAGAGGAACATAACTGCCAAGTTTCAAGTTGAGTTAACTGCTACAGATAAAGAAGAGGACACAGCCCAACCTGCCCCGGGATGCTGCAAGTTATCACATAATACCATCTGTCATTTGATGTGTGTATAAAAACTAAAAATAACCTGTATCTAAGTCCTCCCCAAACAATTCTCCGCCCATTCTGGTCATGTGATATAAAAACTCATCAAAATCAATCTCGCCATTGCCATCTTTGTCGACTTTTCTCAGGACATCCTCAACTTCACTGTAAGTAATCTCGCTGTCAACTCGACGTAACTCTTCATACAAGTTATCCACAGTAATGATGCCAGTATTTGATTGGTCAAGCATGTTGAACAACTATAAAGAAAAAGGTCCATACTGGATGACACATGATATAGATCTATATCATTGACAAAAATATTGAAATTGAATCAATGTATTTAGCAAAATTTAATGTTTGTCCATACATAATTAATTTTACTTACATAGAGGGTATTGAATGAGTGGTCATTGAATATCCAATATATTAAACGAGTCATCTTTAAACAGATTAAAACAAGGCTATGTCGAGTTTTTATCTGTTCATAGATCACTGTTTAATAAATTTGGTATTTGATGAGCCCAAATTTGATATTTTATTAATTTTTATAGATATGACCTGAATGATAGTGATAATTTTACAAGAACATTTCTATATTTATCAATTCTTGTAATTCCGCTATACATAAAATGTCATTTGCGAAATGACTTCAGCAGATACATTATGATGTCATTTTCTTAACAAAAATATAGCATTGTTCTTCTTTCTTAGCTCATTTGCATAGTTATTCCACTTGTGTTAGAACACCTGTGTAATATCAAAAATATACTATTGGGTTATATCACTCTAGTGAAATCAGTTATATTATAAATCAAAGTGCTCCAAGAAGAGCAGTCTGATCTTGATCTACCATGTTTATTCAAACTTGCTTAACCCTATGTTTACACAATATTCATGGTGAGCACGGCAACTCCGGTAGTCCAAAACCTGTCATGCTGTAGAAGTTTGGTCACATTTGACCTGGAATTCAAGTTCTGCAAAAATGTGTTATGTTTTTGCACTGTCTATCTTTGAAAAAAAGATCAGCCAACTTACATCACGGAAGGTACAGAGGGTTGTTTCATCCATTTCCTCATTCCAATCAGTTACTTCAAAACTTATCGGTTCTGAAAAAAGAAAATGAATAATTATTATTCCTTTGATCATATAAAAAAAACTTAAAAGGATCAAGAAGAATATAGACTATGTACTTGCCCCAACTAATGAAAGGTTAAAAATGGAGCTGGATACTGGAGGAAAATGTAATAAACACCTATACCCTTGCCAGTCATTTTCAGAAACAGTAGTTTGATATATTATCTTTTAACTAGACAAATATCCATGTGTTAACATCAGATTTGCAGATGGATTTTGATAGAACAATGGCATAATGTGGTTTTTTTTAGAAACTTGCATTTCTGTTAGAAACATGGACGAAAACAAGGTAAATAGAGGTTATACGATAAATATCATACATACTTAGTGTATTGTATGAAAAAATATCTAACTGGATTGTGGGAATTGATAATTGTTGCAGCAGAGCCTCAACAATTATCGATTCCCCCAACCTCGTTACATATTTTTTTCATACAAAACACTAGGTACGTATTATGCATGCATATATACGAGCCTGTGTATGACATTTTTTAAGAATTTCACATTATGGTATGTGTGGAGAACAATGAGCAGCCGAAATTTACACACAATGCAATTCAATGTTTTTGGGGATAAATAATCAAAATAAAAGGCAACAAAACTATATGACCCTAATCTAACAAGCAATTTCTTTTTTTCAACAATTAATGTTGTCCCATTATGAAAATTCAGATTTTCTTTCTTTGACTAATCAATGTTATGTTTTGGCACTCCTTACTCATTGAAATTAGTTTTGATCATGAGTGCACTAAAATGACAATTTCGGCTTTTGTTCTTATCACATAATAAGTGAATCCATTACTAGATAAGATATTTTTTGATTGTTTGTTTTGGAGATTAGTAAATGAATTATTGCATTGTACCTACAGCTTATTCAAATTGTAGGTAGGGGAAAACCGTAGAAGGTCGGACAGACGTATAAATTCGGACATACTTTTTAAGATAATATTTTGAAAAAGCAATGACAACAGCGTTGCTATCAAATATTTCTATATATTCTAAGATATATCTCGCATAAGTCAGATTAATTTCTGATAAAATGATAGATATGTTGGTGGAAATAAAACTATTGAAAGTCACAAACCCCTGGCTACCTTGCGAATTGAACTGACATTCATAAATTGCTGACGAATATAGGTTCGGTCAACGGTTAAGAAATTGGTATGTATTGGCAAGAATTAATTGTAAAACGGTTATTAATCGATTTAAATGTCAAAGAGGTAAACAGTTTTAATAAAGTAATCGACAATTATTTGCTTAGAATCGTAAAATATAGCTTTTTTCGAAGTGTCCGAATTTCCACTTTCAATTTTCAGCAGAAGTAAAAATTCGGACTACATAAATTGTATGCTTTGAAAACTTAGTAATATCAATTATGTCCCTTATATCAATTTTTTTCTTTGAATACATGCGAACTTAATACACGTTTAGACATTTCATGTCGGCGTCTGTTAGTATACTCATTTGTCTGTATTTTATTCGAAATATTTGCCAATTTTCAACATCAAAGTTGATGAATAAATAAAGTATCTATAGTCAAAGCATTTCTGAATTGAAGTTTTAAAGCTTCGTATTAACATTCTTCGTTTAAACTAACAAAATCCGTGACTTTATTCCCCTAATTATTGAAATTCCTTAATTGTCCGAATTTCACCCTTTGACGATAAACATGTCCGAATTTTACCGCTTGCAAGTCCGAATTTTTCCAACCCCGTCCGAATTTACCCGTTTCACAGTACTCTCAAAGTTCTCGTTTTCACAACGTTTTGGCAAGCATTTGCTTTACATTTTTTGGATAAAATGCAAGTTTAATGACCGCTCGAGTGATTAGAATACGGCTAGTGTCCGGGTTTCCGCCTATAGCTTCAGAATCAAGCCTGAAATAAGGTTGGTAAAAAACGTCCGAATTTACCCGGTTTTCCCCTACGATGTTATGATCATTCACTAATAATATTTCTTTTAGGCTGAACCATTTTTTTAAACACATGCGTAATTGGTATTGACCTCCTTGCTGGAAAATATGAGAAAGAGTTAACACTTTGCTGTTTAATCCCTGCTTTTTACGTGCCTGTGATTTTATGATTGAGAAAACATTGTGAAAAAAGAAGAAATTGCTTCTGACAAGCAATTTCTTCTTTTTCCACACTTTTTTCTACCCTACAGAATGGTTATTTTTCAAATTAAATCCACTTTAACCCTTTGCTGTTTAATCCCTGCTTTTTACGTGCCTGTGATTTTATAATTGAGAAAACATTTTCTACCCTACCAAATGGCTATTTTTCAAATTAAATCCACTTCAAATTTTCGTCTGCAAAACCTTTGAATTTGGACAGGTCCAAAATTTTGTAAAACAGGAAAGGGTTAAATCTTCGTCTGCAACACCTTTGAATATTGACTGGTCCAATATTTTGTAAAACAGGATAGGGTTAACATACCATTTTCCTCAAACTTGTCTGGAAATGAACAATCTCCATGATTTTGGTCCTTGACTGAAGGTTTTCTTGTGCTTTGTTTCTTATCATTGTTTGACTTGACCTTGTCTTTCGACTTTTCAATACTTGGTCGCCCCTTGACGTCTTTCGTCTTGCTCTTTTGTTTTTCGTTGTTTATCTGTTTATCATCTGTCTGAATTATAATTTTTTAAATTTTTAGTTTTGTTTATCATGAACAAGTTTCTGTTTGGCAGAAAAGAATTAAAAACAAAAAAAAATTAGTAAACATTTGCTTTTCCTTTCGTTCTTTGTCATTTAATTATTAAAACTGAGAATAGCTTTTGAATTCATGGAGGCATGGCACTTCAAATCTAATCACACTTATGCATGATGTATATCTGAGGTGTGATTTTCAGAACAAGATGAAAAATCCAAATAAATGAGATTATAAAGAGGTCATAAGAAGTGATTTTCAATATTTGGAGTGAAAACATTCAATGTTATCAAGGTTACTCGTTTTCAGCCAATGCAAAATCATCTTTGTTTCCTCATTAAGACATCTTAAGATTCTTATTAAGCCGCTTAAAAAATTTTAATTTAAAAAACCTACATCTTGAAAATCTTAATTAGATTCTTAAGAGCCTTAATCTAAGAAACGCACATCCCTTTTGCATTCTCATACAGTGTTAAGGATTTATCTCTAAGCTTGCAATAAAAAATAATAAAACTCTATAAGGCTAATAGGGGTGTGGAAATAAGGGTCTTCTTAACTTGTCCCTGGACAAGTCAAAGATGATTTGCTACTAATCCAGGATGAACCTGTGACCCCATGATGAGTGATGCCCAACCAACTGGGCTATATGAGTAGCTGTACTTAAGTTAGAGATACATCAAAGGCATAACTTTTGTAAGGAAGGCAACCAACATAGAATATAATAGGATAAAGACGATATGCTGACTATGACAATTTAAGAATGTCCTCCGTCCACTCCCCTTTTGTATGATTTGAGCGTTGGTGAATAATCAAACAACATTACTACAGCTTGAATAAGCTGTAGTTTCAATGTTATCATCATTCATCAACAACATTTTTGGAAAATGTATTTATCTTAGAGATACATTATACACCAACAACAAGGGCGTAGCTCCCATTACGCAATTGCGTAATACAAATAAATCCTCTCTCGAAAAGTCTCCTTAGTGAACGATCATAACATCGAAACTACAGCTTATTTAAGCTGTAGTTACGATGTTTGATTATTCACCAACGCTCAAATCATATAAACGGAGATTGGGTGAAGGCATTAGTCTTTAGTCACAAAAGACATATGGCCCTTATCCTATATATTCTTTGGTGGTCACCTTTGAAATGCGTAAAAATTTCAAAATCCTAGCTACGCCTATGAACAATTACCCAATTTTCCCTACCTGGTATGATCATAATGTCCACAGGTAGAAAAGCCAACTTTCAGACAAAGTTCTGGAATCATGAAATTTCATACCACTGTTTAGGACGGTCTAGATCTATATAGAATTAGCTTAACCAGGCATTTCATTTTCTAGTAATTTGTAAATAGTCATTAATAGAATTTATTAGATCTTAGATTATAAATCTCGTTTTTAGGCAAAACCAAATAGAGATGTAGATATCTATATAGATCTAGATCTAATATATTCATAAATTGATTCCTTTAAAAGCTGTCTAATCAAACAGTGGCCCAACCACCCTTAGAATTTCCAAATTTTGTCTCGGAACAGCAATGATAGATATAGATCTAGGATCTACGGTACTCTATCTTGGTACCTTTTTTCCTGCAAGTCGTAGAAGGAACGTATTAGCATCAACAGATGAACAAACATTCTTCAAATTCTTTGATGATCCTGTCGTACAGGTATTTCCTGGAATAGCTAATGATCCCGACATTTTGACAGAGCGCGGGAAAAAACTTGAGCTTACTCCATTGTCGATTGGTAATTAACGTCAGCTGATTTTGACGTCATTGCTAGGGAGCGAAAATGGTACAGAAAAAATAATCTATCTGTTCATTTCTATATTGCCTTTTTGTCCGCATAATTCATGATATTTAAGCTGTCTGAAAATGTTGGGATTTTTTTAAAGAAATAATTTAAAGAAATAATCGATAAGAAATTAATTAAAACAACAACAATAGTCAAACGGATAACAACAACCAGTGAGGGATAACAACAACATTGTAAACATTGAATTCCAAAAGAATCAAATAATTTGTCGTTTCATGGATTTACTCGGGCGTATAGCAGTTTTTACAACAAATATTTTGGTTCTGACATAAATTTTAAGAGCGTAAACACTTAGGCATCGGGAAATTGAGGCGATTCTTTCACATTTAACCACTGAATCTCCAAACACGGTAACGCCCATTTGGCTTCTTCAGTGCTTTTTATGGCAAGCAAAAAATATTGATTATATGATAGGTTATTGAATTTATATGGGAATATATTGTGTGGGACGAGTGATTTTGGCAGAGTGTCCAAGCTTGCGAGGGCAACTACTCCAAAAGAAGAAGTCCGACACAATATATTCCCATTTAAATGAAATAACCTTTTTATTGTATACTTTGATATTGTTGGACAATGTTCACTTTGTATTTATTAATTTTTTACATCATGTATACTTCTTGAATGAATTTTTCTTTATAGTTAAACCGCTTTTTAATAACAGTTATGTCATAGACCTTTTCCCGCAAAATCCTTTCCATCAAATTTTTATGTTTGGATGAATACATCTGAATACATCTGTTACTATGAAGTAACAGTGTAAACAAAGAGGACGACGGACATTTTTGTGTCAATTTGCATTTTCGATTTTTAAATACATGTTGATTTTAACTTATTTTCAATAAAAATGAAGTAAATTTATCTATAAAAACATGGTCATTTGTTATTCTGACCAGTTACATGTTCCAGAACGGTATACAGATGTTTCGTTCCATAACCATTTCGTACCATAAAATATATTACCATTTCTTACCATACGATGACCATTTCGTACCATAGGCGAAGACGTTTCGTACCATAAGTTAACCATTTCGTACCAAATATTGACCATTTCGTACCAAAATGAAAATATTTACTGAATGATTTTCAAAATGTCTTTTTCTGAAATAATATATTTTTTCCATGTAAAATCGCACGAAAATGTTGTATTTGCTAGTACTGCGAGCCTATAAAGTTTATAGCCTTTCACTGATTATAGGAGTTGGCCAAATTATGAAAAGGTTGATTGGCTGGTATGTTGATTGTCTCTTGTTTGCTACAAGATTGGTAATAACAAATTGAAATTGAATTGTTTGGTGTTTGCCTTCAATTGTTAATTGTCAACTGATTAGCAATAAGCCGAGTTTGTTAATTGAATAAATAACAACATGCTTTTGAGAGTAGTTATACAATATACAATACAAGAAGTTTATTGCATTAAACAATATAACAATGTTTACAGCAAATATCAATATAAGTTAGACGAATAAAAAAAGTACATGGATTAACAGAAGAACATATAGTATACGTGAACATATTTAAGATTGGTGATGCGTAGACTACAAGATAATCATGAATATTGTTGTCAATGTTCTAAATTAATTACAGTAAGTTGTCGAGCAGTTAATACATATTTCAAGAAATGAATATGAACTTGTTCAATATACACTATTTATATATTAAGAATATATAATTTTAGATTTTAAAGAAAACTTTAGCAATTTAGGCAATAAAATAAGATAGAACCAGTATGATTTTGTTCTAGTTACGAAGTATTGTTTTGATTTTGTTTCGTAACTTATGACTTTTCAGTTATACAGTAAAATCTCAGTCGTTCGCACGCCGGTGGTTCGTAGGTATGTGTTAGTTCGTATACATTCTTTGGTACCGATTTTCTTCCCTCTTTATCTTTGTTACAAGGCTCCGAGTAATTCGCACGTCGGTGGTTCGTAGTTCGTGGCCCGTGTCAAGTCCCGAGAGTTTCCAAATAACACAAATTAATATGTTTAATCCGTAGGTGTGAATTTTGCGATCAATAGCTGTCCTAGGTGTATTAATAGACATATATCTTGATTTTCACACCTGTTGATTGGTAGTAATCGAAGTTATTGTTTTGTATCATTATTTACAGGCATTGTTTGATTTGTAATTTTCGGCGGGTTTAATCGAATTGAGGATCAATCAATGACCTTAATTATTGTATTTCATCCAGCTTTCTCATACCGATTATGCATAAACGAATGTGCAAATCTTCGTAGACTTGATTGTCAACATGACTTCAACACAGATTAGTCGTAATGCCGAGATTTCAGCGTCCACTGAATAAGTACTCAAAGTGATTTGATCCAAAGGGAAAAACACTCTGATGTTGTTAATATGTGGCATGTAAATAATTGCCGAAATTACTTTGTTTAGGATTTAAATATGGACGAAACGAAAGATGATCATAGTTCAAGTGAGATTTGTTGCGTCCTTACTCTCTACAAAAATGTCTCTTTAGAAATTCATGTAAAACATATTCCATAGAACCTTAGTATAAAGCCACAAATATAGGGTATATTGAGACCATGTCCGATCTGAGCCATCAAAAAACTACCGACCGCTTGATATTGGTTGGTTCGTACTACGTTTAGTTCGTATAAATTGTCCTGGTCCCTTGAGATACGAACCACCGAGACTTTACTGTAGATGCTAACAACTTTACGAAATTCATGCGCCTTTTAAGATTTATCAACAAAGCTTCAACACCGATAAAAAGTTAATTAAAGAAATGATTTGAAAAAAATATCACTATCAATCAACTTTTTGTGTATATCTTTTGTTTTGTATATTCTATTTCTCAAAGTTTATATCTCGGATCTTTTTATAAAATGACAAAATTTCAACGGCATATTATGAAATAAGTTTTGACTTCTTTTCTGTCATCAAAAAACACACATATGGTACGAACTATGTATCAAAATGAAAAGAAGTTTATTATCTTGCGGTACGAAATGGTATTTCTGTGGTACAAAACGACTTTTCCTATGGTACAAAACGTCTTCACCTATGGTACGAAACGTCTTCAACTATGGTACGAAACGTCTTCAACTATGGTACGAAATGGTTATGGTACGAAACATCCATAATTCTTCCAGAACTTGCTAAATCGGCATACTTAAT
Source organism: Fragum whitleyi (assembly GCA_948146395.1). NCBI lineage: Eukaryota > Metazoa > Mollusca > Bivalvia > Cardiida > Cardiidae > Fragum > Fragum whitleyi. The sequence goes on from OX411548.1 coordinate 48,279,449, forward strand.
ACCGGACCAGACTAACAACAGTCAGGAAGGATGTGACGGAGTGAAAGACGAGATAAAAGAGAAAGATAGGGAGGAAGAGAGATAGATACTAAAATTATGATAGACACAAAGGAGTGGGCATGAATTAGTTTTGAAAGAGTTATTAAATAACATAGATAAAGGAGAAACAAAAACAGTGATTTGGAAGAATTTTGAGGGGGGAGGTTGTCTGAGGAAAGACGGAGAGGGAGAGGGGAAAATGTTAAGTATTCATGAAAAAAAAATCACACCTGTAGCTGTCGCCTTTAAGTTCGGTCCCTCTTGAACTATAAGTTTTAGTTATTAGTTTGCATCACGGATACAGCTTATTTTGGGATTTCAATCAAATCGCGATTTAATAATCATAAGAAGCGGTATTATACCTGTACAGGTCATCAAATACTCGCTCATAAAATAAATCGAAACAACATTGCAAACCATTTGGTCTTCGTTGAGAATGGTAACACGTTTGCCAATGTTGTTTCGATTAAATTTTTTTAGCGAATATTTGATGACTGGTGATGTGATAATGTTAATTGGTAATCAATCTAAAAAAAATAATTTACAATCAATTAATCTAGTGATTGGTGAAGCTATTTGGTTCATTGACGATAGAAATATTGTAACTACAGAATTGTTTTGTAGTAACGAAGTTTTGCACTACGACAAATAGTCTAGGTCATGCAGTCTGCAATCCTTCCTTTAGAGCTTCAACTTCCACAGACATATATGCACTTCCTCTGAGAAGATAAGTATCCTATTCAGGCTATACTATTGTATAGACCAAAATCATTTCTTGTCAATATGTGACTATTGCCCCGTGACTCTTATGTTCCCTGTGTGTATAAAAAAAGACTAGTTACCCCGCGGACTGCATACACAGGTGAGAGAAAATCGATAACGATAACTTGTGTTTTTATTCTTATTCATATTTAAGTTTTTTTAAAAAAGAAAATTGGGCCTTTTATACCAAAAATGATTAATTGTACTTAATTCAGGGCTTTTTCCCATAAATGTCGTAACTACATCCAAAATTGCAAATGATCCGATTTAGGAATAATCTAGGTCATATTGATAAACTCTCCCAATGTAACTATGAAGAGCAACCAATCATCGGCAACATAGCTTCCCGGGGTAATTCTCTTAGAAGCGCTCAATACTCTGTTTTTCAGAATTTTTGCACTGAAAAAATAAATTGAATAACTTAAGTCTGTAAAACGTCCGGGGTTAGAGTATATGCAAACACCAAAACACGTTAGTCTGAATACAAAAGCGTTGATTGAATTACCCCGGGTCCCATAAAGTTAATATTGCCAGCACTGCAAGATTCCCGGAGTAAATGTTCAAAGGGATTTCAGTGATGTGAAGCTTTAGGTTGGGCCCAAATGAGTTGGTTTTAAAACATAAAGGAGATTACTGGGGTAAATTCATGGAGATTTCAATTGTGCTAGATTACCTCTGGTCCTTTTGAGACGGTATTTCAATCATAGAATATATTCTCAGGGTAAGTGTAAAGCGTTTTGAACAGTTTTGCTAGAAACACAACAGGTCCCAGTCATCAATTTAGTATTTCAATCATTGTGGTGATATTCCTGGGTTAAGTTACCAGCGGTTTCAGTGATAATAGAATTATCCCAGGCCCCATAAAGTTGGCGATACAATTATAGAAAATCTTCCCGGGGTAGGTTCATAGTGATTTCATTGATGCAATGATGCCTTATTGTTGGTGTTTACATGATTGAAATAATTCCTGGTCAGATATCACGTACACCGATTCAGTCAGTTCATCAACATTTAAATTAGTGAGGTAACAATAGGTCGATCTATCGCTGAATCGTGATATTTTACCTTGCAATAGCAATAGGTCGATAGCATTTTTTCGGGTTTCAGGTCAATAGATATCGCAATAGTTTCTCTGACAATTGATTGTTTATATAATAGTCACCCCTAATTTAAATGACCAGACTAACAAATAAACAACATTTTATTGATAAATTTATTTCAATTTTGTTCAAGTAAGTTGATTTCAATGCATATTTCAAAATTGAAAAATGTGAATTGACACAAAATGTCTGTTGTCTTTATTGTTTACATTGTATCTTCAAATCAACTGTGGTATTCATCCGAACATAAAAATATCACGGAAAGGATTTTTGTGGGAAAAGTGTGTGACATAGATTTTTCTAAAAGCGGTCTAGACTTTAAAAAAAGGCTTTCTTATAGTATAGGTGATTTAAAAAGATTGATAAATAAGAAGTGAAAATCGTTTAATAATATCAAAGTATACAATAAAAAGGTTATTGAATTTAAAGTATATTGTGTAGGACTCGTCTTCTGGCCCCCTCACAATCTCGGGCATCTCTGCCAAAAGAACTCATCCAACACAATATATTCCAATATAAATTCAATTACATATTAAATAGATTAAGTTTTAGTTGTAACATTTTTTGAGGTCATTGTCAAACTGCAAATCATAAGTGAATAATCAAAGTTCTTTGATTGTGAAAACAAATACTCAAATGACTCAAGCTTGGAAGGTTAAAATGTTGATTTATAAGGGTGAAATCACAATCTTAGGGAAAATTATCAAAGAGGGGAAGGGGCCAATATTGGGCCCCACTTTCTTATGAAATAAAAACCTTGTAAGTTGGATTGATTTTAGGCCCGTGTCTTTGTCAATTAGACTCTTCTTGTTGTTACAGGTGCTACAGGCACCATTTAGATTGTGACACATTTATAAAAATAATGAAAAGATATTGAATTTCTTTTATTCTTTTTCTCAGAATGATGTAATATGGAAGAAGATGTGAGAAAACCCGAAAAAAAGACAGAAACTCCAGAACTTTCAACCATTCCTATAAGCAAGGTAACAAAATTAAGGGCACAACTCAGAATATTCCTGCTATGACAGGAGGTAAAGACAAAGATAAGCCTGCACATAAGTGAAGTCTGGTCTAGGTCCATATCGCCTGGCTTTCCTTGCCATTTTAAACCAGAAAGAACAAAATAGAAACCTTAGAAATTGCAACAATACCTACAAGAAAGGTATAAGATTAAAGATCCCAAATCATTATAAAACTTGGTCAGAATTTATTTTGTCACAAGGATAAAGTCTATTGGACACAAGAACTATTAATCAGAAAACACCGAGGGCTAAATAACTTTATAATTATGTGCTTTAATTTCAAGTGTACAAGAGCAAAATAAGTTTTTTTTTCTTTTTTTCTGAGCTCATTTTACATAAAAGCAATCTAGGCCAATCTTGTCAACGTGTCTTTGACTGTTCCGTCGGTTCTTATAATATTTGTTTTCAGATATGAGTTTTTATATATAATAATACATGTATTTCTATAATTGAATTTCAGCCTAAATTAAAAGAGCAAAGCAGTGTTTCTAGCTCAGGTAAAAAGGTAGCCAGGAAAACAAAACCTCTCTCATTTTGGACAAGTGCGGATGTCAATAAATGGTTGAAGAAACATGGAGGACACTGCCATGATTTGTACGGAGATTTGTTTCTACAACAGGAAGTAACAGGTACAAGCAAGCTGCTGTAATTCAGATTTTTAGCTCACCTGAGCACATCTTGCTCAAGGTGAGCTTTTGTGATCATTGAATGTCCGTGGTCCGTCTTGTGTCTTCTGTCGTCCGTCGTCCGGCGTCAACAATCTTAGTGTATACACTCTAGAGGCCACAAATATGGCCCAATCTTCATGAAACTTAGTCTGAATGTTGGCCAGGTCACAAGGATGATCCCTACTGAAAATGGGAAGGATCCATGCCATATCAAGGGAAAAGGGGCCTTAATGACAATTTTCTTGTTTACACTCTAGAGGCCACAAATATGGCTCAATCTTTATGAAATTTGGTCAGAAGGTTTGCCAAGCCACAAGGATGATCCCTATTGAAAATGGGAAGGATCTTTGCCATATCATGAGAAAAGGGGCCTTAATGACATATTTTTTTGTTTACACTCTAGAGGCCACAAATATGGCCCAATCTTCATGAAACTTAGTCAGAATGTTGGCCAGGTCACAAGGATGATCCCTATTGAAAATTGGAAGGATCCATGCCATATCAAAGTAAAAAGGGGCCTTAATGACAATTTTCTTCTGTACACTCTAGAGGCCACAAATATGGCCCAATCTTTTAGACATTTGGTCAGAAGGTTTGCCAAGCCACAAGGATGATCCCTATTGAAAATGGGAAGGATCTTTGCCATATCAAGAGAAAAGGGGCCTTAATGACATATTTTTTTGTTTACACTCTAGAGGCCACAAATATGGCCCAATCTTCATGAAACTTAGTCAGAATGTTGGCCAGGTCACAAGGATGATCCCTATTGAAAATTGGAAGGGTCCATGCCATATCACAGGAAAAGGGGCCTTAATGACAAGTATTTTGTTTACACTCTAGAGGCCACAAATATGGCCCAATCTTCATGACACGTAGTCAGAATGTTGGCCAGGTCACAAGGATGAACCCTATTGAAAATTGGAAGGATCCATGCCATATCAAGGGAAAAAGGGCCTTAATGACAATTTTCTCGTTTATGCTCTAGAAGCCACAAATATAATTCAATTTTCATGAAACATGGTCAGAATAATGGCTAGGTCACAAGGATGAACCCTATTTAAAATTGGAAAGATCCATGTCATATCATGGGAAAAGGGGCCTAAATGACTATTTTCTTTTTAGAGGCCACAAATATGGCCCAATCTTCATGAAACTTGGTCAGAATATTGGCCAGGTCACATAAAACTTGTTTAGAAAAGGCTAGAAATTAATGCAGCGATCATAGAAATGGAGTAATGTCTTTCTTTGAAATATTTCATGATCATTTAATGATCTTTCAAGTATTTAATTTTGCTATGGGAGAAGTCAAAGAGACGAAGGTGAGCGATATAGGACCATCATGGTCCTCTTGTTTTAGTAAGAGATTTGAGTCATTCAGAACATCACTTGGCCATTTCCGTAAACTGCAACAGACCTCAGATGTATATAAGGCGGAAGGGTATGTAAAAAAATCGTGCATTTTGTAAGGTGGAAACAGTGTAAGAAAAACTAGCACTGTAGATTTTTATCTTTTACAGTCAATAACGGCTGAAAAATCATAATTTTTGAGAATGACGAATCATTCTCAAAAGTTAAAAAAAATTTCAGCCGTTATTTAAGAATCTAAAGATATTTATATAAGGATACGATAGTTTCATGTCAGTGACTTAAACAAGTAGCATTGGCGATGTGGAATGTTTTCACTCACAGTTTCGAGGGCTTACGCCATTGTAACTGACGTCATGGAGTTTTTCCAAGGTTTTCCCATAATTTTTGAAAATAGTCTGTCTATGTACATCCAAGGATGATCGTGAGATTGGTCGGGTGGTGTTCTGAATGAGATTTGAGTCTGTGCATGACATTTTCAACAATTTTACACCTGTGTGAGGTGCAAACATTAGCAGCCCAGATAATCACATATTGTAATTAGAAGATAGCCTAACTTTCTACAGATACCTTAAAACCTTATTTATCTACAAATCGCGTAGTGAAGACCATGGTCAGATTGTGTGGGGACATTAGCACATCAGACAATTACATAGTGTAATTAGAAGATAGTCTAACTGTCTACAGATACTTTTAAACATTATTTATCTACATATCACCTATGTAGACTTTGGGCAGTGTGGGGACATTAGCATCCCAGACAGTTACATAGTGTAATTAGAAGATAGCTTAACTATCTACAGATACATGTACTTTAAAACCTTATTTATCTACAAATTGCGTAGTGAAGACTTTAGTCAGTCTGTGTGGGTGCACAGTCTGGCCAGAGTCTTTGATTTGCGCACATTTAAAATTGTTAGAAATATCACACACAGGTTCATTTGTTTACGAGATTTGTTTTTCTAAAATTAGCAACTGATTGAACATGCTTAGTAAAGAATGTTGCTTAAGTTATATATAAAATAGATTTAAAAAAACAGATTTTGGGTTAAACATCACATTGATTTTCATATAGGCACTTTCAACAGTGTTATGCTTATCCCTTGAAAGGCTTCTTCTCATGGAAAATATGATCTGAATAAGAAATAATAGCTCTGTTGGCCCATGAAATGGAAATTAACACTTTCTTGTTTTACAAAATTTTGCCCCAGTCCAAAATCAAAGGTTTTGCAGACGAAAATTTAAAGTGGATTTGATTTGAAAAATAACCATTCTGTAGGGTAGAAAATAGTGTGAAAATAGAAGATATATTGCTTGTCAGAAGCAATTTCTTCTTTTTTCACAATTTTTCTCAATCATAAAATCACAGACACGTAAAAAGCAGGGATTTAGCAGCAAAGGGTTAAATGACATAAAAATTGTCCAATTTACAGTACCTTTATTGTTGGATAAATTAATCATAACCGGTTTATTAAAACTTTAGTTATTACATCTTTCTGGTTTGAAATATTGTGAAATTTAAGAAATAACTGCAACCAAAGTGATTATTTTGAAAGAAAAAAAACTGTTGAACATAGGTCTTAAACCTAGATAGTGAATCACCATAATTGCAACCTCAATAACTGCTGGTTAACCATTTAATTGAAACTGACATTTTGCATAAATGACAGTTTGAAATAACAACTTATGGTTATAACTTTTTAAGGCATGAAAGACATATTGCAATCATAAGGATTCAGGTATACATAGCCTTTAGAAAATTTACTGAAATAAATTACATACAGAGGTACAGATAAGAGGGGTCATTTCTAGTTTAAAATCTTTATTTCTCATGGAAACCCTATGTTGTTGGTACCAATTTGAATCGTCTTATCAAGACGATTCAAATGGGTACCCACAATATAGGATTTGTGCAAGTATAATTAAAATAATTCAATTAGAAATCCAAAATACCCCCTCTATCTGTAGCTCTGACATATGAATATCAAGAAAAGAGCTCTGAAAGACAGTGCTTTGGAACAAGATGTTTAATTCTGTATAGTAAAAAAAGATGACTTGAATACAGCATTTTTTTTTTGTTTTTTTAGCCTCTTGAAAATAAGTAAAAGTATTGTAATTGGTAAAAAAAAAATCGACCCAAGGTCAACCAAGGTCGATGGTTCTTTTGTTGAAATGGTTAAGTCAACCATTACAGAAAAAATCACATTATGTGCAGATGGAAAGGTCCCCCTGCAATTTCAGAACAGCTTTTATTATCAAGCTAAAATAAATCTAAAAATTCAAAGTATCATTCTGTCACTGGATGAGCAAATGTTCAAACTGTAGTCATTACATTTTACTTTCCCTCTTGGAAACTTGATAGTGGGTATTCTCCTAATAAAGTACATGTATATGTATATTTATATTGCAGGTCGAACGTTGATCAGACTGAATGAAATTAAACTGGAGAGAATTGGGATCACCAATCCATCTCATAGGTAAATTACTTCACCATCTTACCCATTATTTTCCAGCATAGGCTGGTGTCCAAAAGGAGGCTGTGATGAGATACTTTTCAGCTTCACTGCCCAAAAAACCAGTAGGATTTCGTCATGATGACGAGTTTGGTTTAACCCTATTTATTCTACATCGATTGTTCTTACAACTTAGATTAATCCCTCTTGATTCCTCTTCCTGGAAAATTCACCAGTACTTGCGTCGAATGTGAGGGCCAATGAAAGAACCAAGATCAATAGCCGCTCCCGGGAATCGAACTCAGGACCTTTGGGTCAAGAGGCCGACGCTCTACCTCTAGACTACAGACACCACTCTGATGATGGTGATATGATCCTTGTATCTATCTGTAAACATTTTCTTAAAAATCCTTCACAGTAACAACATTCTGTTTAATGTTGGCCTAGTTTCAAGCAAATTTCCTGTGAATGATCATTTGGGTGATATGAATGAAGATAGATATAAAAAAATACAAACAAACAATGCTGAAGGGATAAATGCAATGAGTAGTCACACTATTGTAATTGATTGATGGGTAAGGATATTTTTTTTTGAAATATTTTAATTTTAGATGGTTCCATGAATTTTCATGCTTTCTGATTGGCTGAAAAATTAGTTTTATTTATCTATGAAAACAATGTAGAGCACACATCTTTTTTGAAAACTTCCACATTAGTTTTATTTATCTATGAAAACAATGTAGAGCACAAGTCTATTTTGAAAACTTCCGCATAAGTAGTCCCGTAAGAAATCTGAAGATTATTGACAAATCTTAACATTTTAGCTTCATAATGTTAAATTATAAGATATTAAAACAGTAATTCTTAGATTTCAAGGAGGAAGAAAATTTAAACCTAATCACACTTGTGCATGAATACGCAAAGCGGATTCATACACAAGTGTGACAAGGTTTTAAGTTTCATGCCTCAATGAAATCAACAATAACACTCTCCATCCCTTAAATCAAAAATGCTCCCTCTATATTGAGTTCTGAGCTCAACATTATATAACACTTCTCATGCTCAACTGAGAACTTACTCAAACTTCAACTTGATGATTAAGCTTTATCTTTGCTTAAATGCTCTGCACTGAAAATTGCTCAAAAAGAAAACATCAATAAGTAAACTGTTATTTGTAACACTTATTTGATTTTGAATTTATGTTAAAGATTCAAATTTGAATTTTCGTCATATTGATTTTCACTTTCTGAAAAAGGGTTATATAAACTGAGCGTGATTTTTATTTCAGACAAGAACTTATGCAGTATATTTTAAAATTACGACTCAAACATGAAGGTACTGACCTAAAAAGCCTTGACCAGAAAGGTAGGTTTTGTCTTTGTATACAAGACTGTGCCCACCTTTCATTCCGAACATATACATGTACTTCAAGTAAAGACTCAGGCCAGTGTTTTTATCCACACTGTCTTGCCAGAGTCTTCACTTTGTAAAGAGTCAATGATATGTAGATGATCTGTGAATATTTTAAATGCATTGTGTATCTGTCTAGGCTGTGAAATGTCTATGTTTCATGTACATGTTAACTTTATAGAAATATATCACTCTGGCTCAAATAGTGTTTGTAGATTTCTCCAACTTATTTTAAGGAAGTGGACCCTTAAAAGTTCAGCAACATTTTAAAAGTAATGAACTCTAACACTCAGAAACTTCAGTCAACATTGTGAAAGGTCATGAGTTCAAAATGTTGTGGAACTATTATGGTACCGAACCTTAAGTTGAGTCCAGAAAGCTTAGTGTTGGTGTGTTAATGAGTCTGTCTGTCCATTAAGCTGCCTGATTTTGTATCAATCTACTACATTTATAAATGGATGGATTACAAATAACTTGCCAAAACTGTTGTCCATCATGTGTAGGTATGCTATTCGAAAAATATTATCAAATCGGTCCATTGCCTAGGTCAAACTTTTAATTATGATTGTCCATAGCATATCCGCCTTTATGAATTGATTATTGAATAGCACAGCACAATTTTTCACCATCATGAGTAGATGTGCTATATTAAAAACATTTCCTATAGGGATGAGTGTCTTTTTCACTGCCTTTATTGGAGTATAAAATGCAATTGCCTTAGCACATGGCAAAAAATGCCCTACGGGCGGGGGTTTCCTGATTTACCTATTGCATTTTATACAGAATTAAAGTACAATGGATTTCCCCACGTGGTGCCATTTAAACCACTCAGGATTCCTTATTCTATTGGATCGCAAAGCTCAACTTTAGTGATATCTGTTAATATTGAAGATATTTACTTGAAACTTTGCTTTTTCTTAAATTTAGGGAATTCAAATAATTAGGGAGCAGTGTGAGATTGATTAAGTTTTCATTGAGTGAAAAATATATCTATTTTTGTAAAAATATAGCCTTTGTTGTTCACTAAATGACAAACTATCATCTTTTGTTCATTTGCTACCTCTCTAACTACAGGTTCTGGGTTCGAACTGCCGGTACCAGACACAAAGAAGCAGACGGCTCTAAAGGAGAAGAAAGAGAAGAGATGATATTTATTTATATAGGCAGAAGATCAAGGGATCAGCATAAAACTATTGTAAGTGCCTATAATTATATAGGCATTTACAATAGTTTTGTGCTGTCCCCTTGAAACAGTATTCTACAAAATGGCTGGCCTTGTGCCATACAAGAGTTGTGATATATCCTCAGCTTCTAAATTTAAAAAAGTGGACCTCTCAACAGTTCTGCAACATTTCGGAACACTTGATCTTTCACAGTGTACCAAGGTTTCTAATGAAATCATTAGGAAACCTTGGTATTACGGTAAAGTGTTTAAGTTTATGGCTTCCAAAACGTTGTAGAACTATTACTGGTTCACTACCTCAAATGCATGAACAAACAGTATAAGTAAATAAAAGCATGACAAACAAAAATTCGCTAAAAATAGTTTTGGAAAAGGAGACGTTGCTATTAACATATAATAGTCTAATCCCTGTCCTATTTTGATTGGTCTTAATTCCAGCCACTTTGATAAAAAGGTGAAATTTAAATTGAATTGTAGATTGAAATGTGGAAAATTGAGAAATTATCACCTTTTACTTGTAATATTATTTTTCCTCTTTCATTTCAAAACAGTAAATTACAGGTACCATAAAAAAAAGAAGTGTCTAAAATTACAGTTAATTTGTCAGATATATTGTTACTTTCTACATTTAGTTTATATCAAGATTGAATTTAATATTTTGCCATATTACAATAATGTTTTACATGTACACTTACTTCATTTCGATTCTGACATTGCATCTACATATATTTAATCATCTCTGTAATATTATGTAATTAATTACCAGTATTTGTCCAATTTTAGCCACAATTGTCATGTACATGTATATAAGGTATGAAGCAAATGAATTTTTATTAAAGTCATGCAGACATGAAACTAAAAACCTAAGTATACTCATGTATGAATTCTCTTCGTGTATTCTTATTGTGATTGAGTTTTTAGTTTCCTTAAGTAACTATGATTAGGTCATCTTGCAACAATTTTCTCTTTGTTTCATGTTCATTATTAGTTATCTTGCAGATAAATAATGTTCAAATATGTGACCCGTCACGGGAAAAAGGACCAGCTGGGTAGTCCTTTGATGTCGACCCTCGTCAGACTGCGCAGACTGACTAGGATCGAAACTTTTTGCACTTTACTGATTTTCTGAATCTAGAATTATAAATTCCCCTTCTTGTAAAAAACTTTTAAAATGTGACTTCTGGTTTACCTGTTCTAAAACCAATCTCTATTTTATATGTTTATTTAACAGAGTTCCCAGATGGTCCTTTTTCACGTGATGGGTCACATATTTGAGGTGTAAATCATTATGGAGGTCAATAGCCATCAATTAGTCTGTAAATACAATAAAATTTGGATTAAACGACCACTTACAGGACCACCAAAAAGCATTTGTTTATGAAAATGGTCGATTAGTACACATTCTGTTTACAAATAAGAAATGTGAATTTGATTAAATATTTATATTTTTGCATATTCCTCATTGACTGTTTGATGTAAACATTCAATAGAATCGTCTGAAAAAGACAAATTCTATTGATTTTTAGCTCCACTGGCCGAAAGCCACTGGGGCTATTGTCATGGCGTTGTGTCAGTCGTGCGTCCGTCCGTCCGTCCGTGCGTGCGTGCATCCAGTCGTAAACTTTTCTTTAAAAATCTTCTCCTCAGAAACTACTGGATGGATTTCAACCAAACTTCACAGGAATGATCCTTGGGTGACCCTCTTTCAAAGTTGTTCAAGAAATTTTGATCCAATGAAAAACATGGATTTAAGGGGCGTGGCTAATTTCCAAATATGGTAAAAAGTGAGTTTTCTCAGATTCTAATCAATGGATACCACTTGAATTTTACATAAATGATCCTTTGGTGACCCTTTATCAGTCTTAAAAAAATCATTGTGATCGGATGGAAAATATGCATTTTATGGGCGGAGGTCATTTCTCTATATGTTGTATACTGGAAACTTTGAAAATCATTTTCTCAGAATGTAATTGATGGATATCAACCAAATTTCATTGGAATGATCCTTGAGTGACCCTTTATCAGTTTACAAAAAATCATTGTGATCGGATGGAAAATATGCATTTTATGGGCAGAGGTCATTTCTCTATATGTTATATAGTGGAAACTTTGAAAATCATTTTCTCAGAATGTAACTGATGGATATCAATCAAAAATTTTGGTATGATCTTTAGGTGACCCATTTTCATGCAGCAGAAAATCATTTTGATTTGATGAAAAATATGTCTTTTAAGAGCGGAGGTCATTTCTCTATCTGTTCAATAGTTCAAACTTTGAAAATCATTTTCAATATCAGTAGAACCCCAAATATCTAATAATCAAGTCCAAACATTTATTTGCTTTTACAAGAATTTCAAGCCTGTGGAGCGACTCAAGCCATTCATGGCTTTCTAGTTACCAACATATTGTTTAGTTTAGGATAATTTTCAGACAAATATTAACTACTATTTTTTTAGATAGTTTGATTTAAGAAAGGGGAGTTGTATGATTAAGTTTAATCTAAGGTAGTGGACCCATAATAGTTCTGCAACGTTTCAGAAGTAATACCGTATTTACCCGAAGTATTCGGACACCCGAAAAATTCGGACACCATTAATTATTTTCAAAAATAATTTATTTTTTGTCCCTAAAATCGGACACAAGTGGAATTGTCCATCCCTTAGTTTTCGGACACAAATTTATGTTATATGAATCGAGTTGAAAGGCAAAGTACGCACGCTTACCTTTTGTTTAATTTACGGTATCGCCGATAATCCCCGCAAGGTGTAATCCATTGTTTGACATCCGATAACCCTTGTTAATTTGTTAGCCGCGTGGCTAATCACACCCAATAATGTTACCGTATTTGTAATAATCGCTACATAAAAGGTTTAATTATTCGCTATCTACATTGGGAGATACGAGTTTATGCACAGCGATCTTTTGTCGGCTGCATACGTGACGTATTAACTGACTTGCGAGGCATTGATAAGGCTTTAGGAATAGTTCATACAAGAAATGTGGGTTGGTCGGCTTTTTATTTTTCAATCTGGTCGTAAAAATATCAGATTCGCCGTAATCGAGAATATAGGCCTAATGGTAACAATATCCAGAAATGAAATTGTGAAAAGACCCTAAATTTTCGGACACAGAGGAAAATATTTTTGTAAATATTCGGACACAAAAAATAATAATTATTTTTTTCCGTCCGAATATATCGGGCAAATACGGTAACTCAAAACAGTGTCACATGAGGTTTCCTAATGCTTTCATTAAGAAACCTTGGTTAACATAGTGAAAGATGAGTTGCAGAACTATTACAGGTTCACTATCTGAAGTCAAGGTATTAAACCTCCAAATATGTAATTTATACCTTAAGTAATCACCATTCAGGTCATAAAACTCATGTTTGGCTCTAGGAAACCAGCACTCATATGTGACCCATCATGCAAAAAGGGGGCCATCTGGGTGTGCACTGTGCAGACTGACTTGGGTTAAAACTTTTCGCACTTTGCTAATTTTCTGAATCCAGAATGACCAATCTACCATCCTGTGAAATAATTTTTGAAATGGGACCTCTGGTTGAAATATACTATAATGACTATGACCAATATCTTTTTTCAAACATTTTATGAAGTTCCCAGATGGTCCCTTATTGCATTACAGGTCACACATATGTTTGCTAATATAAGAGAGTCAGGGAGTTAGGTTCAAGGTCAAATGTCAAGGTCACATTTCTGAGGTATCTACTGTTATGCAGGCATAAGTGTCCAAAGAATGTATCTTTTTGTACATGTGTGAAGTTCTATGTTGTGTTTTTTGTGTAGCTCAGAGGGAATACTTTTTCCTATTAGTTCAAAAATTCTTAATTTTGTTTTTCTTGCTCCTGCATCAATTGATCAGGGGCCATGTTGCATAATCAATGTCTATATGTCTTTTTGTATGTCAATCTGTGGAAACTTCACTTACAAATTTATACTTTCCTACTGATTTAAGTTGTGATGCTCATATTCGGCATGTCAGATCCTTTTTTGTTGAAAGTCAAGGTCAATTATCAAGGTAAAACTTCTAAAGGATGTTGTCACCTGGGCATTACTATTCAACAAATACATATTTTCTAATTTGGTGTGTTTTAATTTGGTATGGAAAAATACTTTGTCACAAATGGTGAATCATTGTGCTTATATTTAAGACTATACATGTATTTAACTTTGCTTACACAGTTTGTTGTTTTCAAACAAGAAGTTCTTTCCCTCTCACTCTTGCAAAACAAATAACAACTATTTATTTTCAGTTTTTAGCTCCACTGGCCGAAGACCAGCGAGCTATTGTCATGGCGGAGTGTCCGTCGTGCGTGTGTGCGTCCGTGCTTAAACTTTTTCTTTAAACATCTTCTCCTCCCAAACCAATGGACGGATTTTAACCAAACTTGGTAGAAATGATCCTTGGGTGGCCCCCTTCTTAAATTGTTCAAAGAATTTTGATTGGCCCCCAAATATGGGCGTGGCAGGGCATGGCATTTTTTCACTTTGAAATTTTTTAAAAATCTTCTCCTCCCAAACCATTGGGCCAATTTCAATGAAACTTGGCTTGGATGTTCCTTGGGTGACCCTTTACTTAAATTGTTCAAGAAATTTTGATTAGCCCCCAAATATGGGCCTGGCAGGGCGGGGCTTATTTTGAGCCCGAAATCTTTGAACGACATCTCCTCCTGAACTACTGGGCCGATTTCAATGAAACTTTAACAGAATAATCCTTGGGTGACCCTTTACTTAAATTGTTCAAGAAATTTTGATTGGTCTATAAATATGGGCGCGGCAGGTCGGGGCTTATTTTGAGCCCAAAATCTTTGAACGACATCTCCTCCTGAACTACTGAGCCCGAAATTTTCAAATGACATTTTCTCCTGAACCACTTGGCCGATTTCAATGAAACTGTAACAGAATGTTCCTTGGGTGACCCTTAACTTAAATTGTTCAAGTAATTTTGAATTGACTAAAAATATGGGTGTGGCAGGGCGGGGTCTATTTTGAGCCCGAAATTTTCAAATGACATTTTCTCCTGAACCACATGGCTGATTTCAATGAAACTTTACCAGAATATTCCATGAGTGTCTCTTTTCAAAAATTATTTGCTAAATTTTGATAGGCCTATAAATTTGGGCGTGGCAGGGCGGGGCTCATATTGAGGCCAAAATCTTTGAACAATATCTCCTCCGGAACCACTCAGCCAATTTCAATGAAACTTTACCAGAATAATTCTTGGGTGACTATTTACTTAAATTGTTCAAGAAATTTTGTTTGGTCCGTAAATATGGGCATGTCAGGTGGGGCCTATTTTGAGCCCGAAATCTTTGAACAACATCTTCTGAACCTTATGTTTTAATAAGATTGGTCAAGGGTTGCAGGTTCATTGTGATTGAATATTTTGGTGCAATATGGACCAGAACCATTTAATCATTACTAAATAGGAGATTTTGGAGTGTTAATGTATTCATTTAAAGTAAGCTTTATTTAATGAAAGTCTAACGATTTTAAAGCCAGTGGAGTGATACAGGCCCTATTGGGCCTCTTGTTACACTTTAATATCAATGTTTTCTTTAATGCCTTTAGGTGGATTATTGAAAAAGAAAACCTGATGCATTTATCATCATTATCATTTGATAAATTCACATTCTAACCAGTAAAATAATCAAACACCTTTACCCTATCTGACGTTATCTGACGTGGAGCCCAATCACATGCTATTAGGATCTATGCATTATAAGCACCTTCAGTCAAAATTTAGCAACCACATGCTGTGCTCAATGTTTGCATGAGAGGTCACATATACATTTCTTTTATTTTGACCCATTAAATGGCTTCTCATTTTAAGGTGTGATTTTATTGCGTGAATACATGCATCACAAATATTTTTAAAACAACTGATTGTTGTTTGACTTGAAAAAAAAAAAAGCTTACTTTTTGGGAGTAGTGATCAGTATTAGGTAGAGATGTGCAAGTGATATTTTGGTCACGATCTTTTGACTTTTGAAATGGCTTTTCATTATTAACAAGCTTTTGTAGAGGATATTAGTCCACCTTGCAACAGACTACAACATATTACCTCCAGTTGTATGTTGTGGGTACCCAATGAAATTATGTTAATCTGAACATCCATAATTAGCTCCACTGGCCAAAGGCCACTTAGGCTATTGTCATGGCGCTGTGTCTGTTGTGTGTCCGGTCATAAACTTTTTCTTGAAAAATCTTCTCTTCAGAAACTACTGGCTGAATTACAACCAAACTTCACATGTATGATCCTTGGGTGACCCTCTACCAAAGTTGTTCAAGAAAATTTGATCCAATGAAAAACTTGGATTTAATGGGTGTGGCTAATATCGAAATATGGTAAAAAGTGAGTTTTCTCTGATTTTAATTGATGGATACCAATTGAATTATACATGAATGATCCTTGGGTGACCCATTATCATGCAACCGAAAATTATTTTGGTTGGATGCAAATATGTCTTTTATGGGCGGAGGTCATTTCTATGTTATATAGTGGAAAGTTTGAAAATCATTTTCTCAGAATGCAACTGATGTATATCAATCAAACTTCATTGGTTTGATGCTTGGGTGTCTTGTAATCATGCAGCCAAAAATTATTGTGATTGGATGAAAAATGGGTGGCGGTCATTTCTCCATTATGTTATATAGTGGAAACTTTGAAAATCATTTTCAAATTCAGTAGAACCAAATAATCTAGTCTAAACTTTGATTTGCTTCAACAAGAATTTCAAGCCTGTGGAGTGATTCAAGCCATTTCTAGTTTTCCTATTGGAACACACTGGTTAGCAATCTATCAATCACTTAAAACTTTATTAATAATAAGATTTATTTCTTTAATAAGCATCATTCAAGCATTACTGATGATACTTTTCTTTTGTAAAATATTTCTCTTCATTTGGTTTTCAGCCACCATCATAGTGCAGATGGTAGTGCATCAGACTGTCAAACTAGAGGTCTTGGGTTCTATCCCCAATGGTGGCACTCATCCTTTCCGCCTATTTGTCACTCACCAGTGGGTTGATAATCATAGACCTATGTGGGATAGCAGCTGGAGGCTAGGAAAGGATGTAATGGTAGTACTGGTGTTAGAATTACCAGGATTCCATTGTTAGGTGCTCAAGCCACCACCATACATGTATAACTAAAATAGTATTGAAAGTGGTGTAAAACCCAATTCAAACAAAACAAATAAACTTCTTTTGCTTTTCAAGGGCTATGTGCAAAACTATTGAAATTGCCTATAAATATAATAGCAACTACATTTTTTTCATCTACCCATTGTTATGTAATCTCTTTGTATTTTGGAATGTGTGTTGTTTTTGTTTTATAAATAACAAGAATATAAGTATTAAGCAATTACATCTAGTTTGTTTGTTATTTTTTCTTTAACTCTAAACTGAGTTTGTAACAAGTTAATTGCTTACTGGGTTGTCAAAACAAAACATTTCAATCGCTTAGCATGAAACAGCTGTAACTGTCTATAGACATGTAGGCAAATTCAGCTGCTTCATGCTGCGCCATCAATTTGGTCCATTATCCAGGGAAACCTGAAAAGAACAATAGACTTAAACTCAGATTCTTAAAAAATCAGAATTTATTCATTCCTAAAACAATGAGAAATTATGTGTTTCTGTGTTTCACCCCCCCCCCCCCCCCCCCAAAAAAAAAAGCCTTTTTCAAGCACAGAATGGTTTTTAAGTGGGAAAAGACTGTTGAAAATCTTTGCATTTTGATTAAACTAAACTTGTTCATTTTTGCATCTTTTGGGGAAGACTGCTTAAATTCTAAGTGATTTCATTTACGCAGGTTTTCTGTGCTGATTTGGTGTCATCACATACCCTGTGGTCTACTTAGCTGGTGTCAAAATAATTGGTGCGACAGACTTTGAGCTTTGTCATATTTCAGTTACTACCGTAAAAAATCTTAAAGACCCCCGCCTGCTCTAATGAAACCCCATCCCCCTGGGGGGGGGGGGGATGTAATTTTACAAAATTCTTGAAGCCTCTAATAAAGGACCATATTAAAAAATTCAAGGTCACCAAAATTTCAACAGAGGTTTTATGTACCTTTTTCCGTATTAAATGTTATTTTTTTACGCGGATTATGTTTCATTTTGACCTTTTTTCACCATCTTAACAAACATGTAGCATAGCCATTAATAAAAGCCCATTCCTTTCGAATGGAAATGCATTGATTCTAAAAGAACCCTGGAGTTCTATCAGAGCTTTTACATTATTTTAGATATTGTTGCTTTTATTCTAAAAACATCTTATTTAAAGCTTGATTGAGGCTATAGTTACAAGGTTTTGGTATAAAACTCCGATATATACTATTAATATTGCCTTAGGAGAATTTTCTCAAGGAGACAAAGTTTTCCAATGGCTGATTTTATCTGAAGTATCCTACATTTACTGTTGGATTTTGTAAAAACTTAGCACAAGTGTTTCTCACAATGATATGATGATATGAGTTTTCAGCTCCACCGTATCTCAAAGGTCAAGGTCAACAGTGAAGGTCAAGATCAAAATTTGTCCAGATTATAGTTTCTACATTTCTTGATGGATTTCAAAATAATTTGGCATAGTTGCTCCCCTTAAAGTGTAGGAGTTCCATGCAAATGAGTTATGGCTTTAGGTCAATGGTCAAGGTTACATTTGAAGGTAAAAGATTTGTCAGGCTAGACAAATGTTGTACTTGGACAACCTTTCTAGTTTGGAAGAATTATGTCTTTAGTTTTCTTACTTTTTAACTTTCAATAACCTACAGGGGAAAGTGCCATCCAGTAATTGTGTTCTCATTTAATCTTTTGCTGTTTAATCCCTGCTTTTTACGTGCCTGTGATTTTATGATTGAGAATACATTGTGAAAAAAGAAGAAATTGCTTCTGAAAAGCAATTTCTTCTTTTTCCACACTATTTTCTACCCTGCAGAATGGTTATTTTTCAAATTGAATCCACTTTAAATTTTCGTCTGCAAAACCTTTGAATTTGGACAGGTCCAAAATTTTGTAAAACAGAAAGTGTTAATCCATACTGACATGCAGAAATTGTTGTGGATTGTCCTTCCTTATTTTGATTCATTCAAAGCTACTGCCCAGCATAACTCGAACATTTTTGGATTTCCTATTAGCAGATTGCAATCGCTTATAAAACTATAATCTCACAGCTAACTGCTTCTAAAACCATATGAAAGTGTGGTTTGTGTCTCGGCACAAACTGTACAGAAATTGTATTGAAGTACTTCCAGCATTCCAACTATTTTATGTATCATCATATTATAAATCCTTTAAGGGGTCACACAATGTTCAATGAAAAGTATGGAAAACTCATGAGAGAAAGTACTCTTCAATCCTGCCCTGAGGTATGGATCAAAATGTCTGTAAAACATTTTGATGGGTTAGCACAACACTATTGTAAGTTCCTATAAACAAGATCACTGGGTCAAATATAAGAAAAAGCCTTATGTGCACACTAGATGCCATATTTTTTCCCAAATGTTTTGAAAATTGGTGTTTGTCTACTTTTTGAAATTTGGTCAAGTTGGGTAAAAATTAGGTCACATGATCAAATCTTTGAAAACCCTTTTTTGCACTCTAGAGGTAATACTTGTGGCTAAAATGTCTTGAAGCTAAGGTCAGAGTGTTTTCGTGGATCAAACATGGGACGTTTTAAATGAAAGTCCAATGTGCTATCACTGTACAGCTGAATATGCCGTAGTATATAACTGTTTTTCTACAAATACAAAGAGAGGCATAAGGTTCGCAAAAAAAATAACTAAAAAGAATACAGAAATGAAGAATAACTTGATGGACCCATAATATACATGTAGATCTATATTGAGAGTCCTTGCTATTACATACATATTATTACCTAGTTGTTGTTTTCCTTTGCCTTTCCCCTTGGATCTGTAAATATTTGTCCTAAATTTAACTTTCACCAAATATATCTGAATAAGAAAATTGTTGAAATGTACCTTACTTGTGTGTATAAGTTGAACAAGTTATTCATTTTTAGCCCATATTTTGGCCTTAATTTGTGTTCGATTAAATTCTGAATTCTAATGTTTCCTTAAACAAACACCTCTAATAACCAAGAGTTGTCTCCCATAACTGAAGGTCAGTGGAGAAAAAATGGCAAGTAAAGTGCCGAGCAATGTCGCCAGCTCGGCAGAACGAGTTCCAGGACCGCCTGTGATCGATTCTTCACTTGAAGGTCTTAAGCGATGGCAACTAGAAAGGCAAATAGACCAGAACTTTTACAATCGAGGCAGTAGATATCAACCTTTTAGTATCGAGCCTATGCCTTTTTCCGTGGAGAGGACAGCGAAGTTGATGACAGACGAGGAGCGTTTTTTAAGAAAGCAATGGCTGCAAGACCAGATTTTAGCGCCTAATGAACCTAGACATGTAGAAGGAGCCAAACCTATTAACGCTATTCGACGATTTTACAAGAAGCCATGGGATACTATTGAATTGAAACTTAGAACTTTCATGGTAATATGCTTTACAGATTCCTGGGCTTTACAGTCAAACCGGCCCCTCGTCAAACCGGCCCCCGGTCAAACCGGCCCCAAATCGGTAAAACCTGCCCCAATATCGATTTTCCATCGGTTAAACCGGCCCCTAAAACCGGCCCCAATATAATTAAGACAATAAAGGGTGATAATTATATAGAAATGCAATGCTCTGTGATATTTTTTGGAAAATTGTGTTGAGTGTCGTCTAAAAAAAAAAGAAACACTACGAAAAAATTATTTATTTATATAAATGCCTATATCTCGAATTCTTTATCATAAATTATCAACAAAATAATCAAGAAATTAATAAGCAAAAAACCATTTTAAATCAGTCACTAGTAATATAATTTTTATGTGGCTATTTTCGAACTTTTTTTTATTCTTTTTCAAACGTTGACTTTGTATAGTTATTATTTTATAAAGCCATTTTGAGTACAAATCTTCTTTGAAGTGTTAATGTATAATTAGTCAAATAATAGAATATATAAGATTGCAACTTACAGTCGCCACGCGTAATGATTAACCTTTGAATCTATGGTGCGAAAATTATCTATCTGATTAATAGCTCTTCAACTTTGCAATACACTGATTTATAATGGTAAAGAAGCTTACAAAAGAAGACTTTATATACACATACTTCGGCTGAACAATTAAAGGGAAATGATGAAAATAGACTGTACCAAATTTAAAGGGTTGCATAACGGATGATAAAATGGTGCGATATGGTTTGAAAATATTATGGGAAAATGAGAACTAGGTATACAAAAAGTTCCTTTTTTCATAATGTTTATTCAAGTATACAAGCATTTATCGTAAGACCCAGAGACTTCTTTTAATTTTTAAATAGCGGTCTTGTTGCACCCCTTTAAACAAAAACAAATTCGATCCGTCAAAACAATTGTGACTTTCATAAAGTCTGTACATTAAATATCACTGTATGGAAACTCTGTACGCGACATTGAAACGGTATTTTAAACATGGTTTCGATTGCAACGTTTTGAAAAAATGATCCACTATTAGCAACATGAGTATCAACTGATTATTTATTCAATGATTGTAACTTTAATGCAAGGATCATCTAAAAGGATCATATATTTAACTCTTTTTGTACCCAAAGTGAGTGACGCCGTCTTTTTCAGTAATGCATATCCGCCATCTTTAAGCTACCATTGGAAAGTTGTGTACATGGTTGCCATACAGTGAATATGAGTCTTTGCACAATATTCAAAAGGTACAAATTATCTAAGTATTGTTATTTTGCATCGCATTGGTCAACAAATCGGTGACACGGTTATAACTGCTTGTAAAGATATAGGAAGTAACAAAAATTTCGTGCTTATGCTTCGAAGCATTCAGGTACTGATCCGAAGCTACACTATTTGAAATTATTACCCGATCTCATAACATCATTTCACATAAGTTTTTTTATGCGGGGACTTTGTTAGTGTGCCAGCCTTGGTTTGAACCCACGACGTCGAAATTCAATGGTTTTGAAGTCCGGTGGTCTGACAACTGAGCTAATCGGGGACTTTAGGTGTGTGTGTATTTCAGTTTATTTATCGTCGCTACCGTTGCACATGCCCATATCAGCGACGCCCCCAGAGGACGGTAAGTTGTTACGGGGGATGGTGCAAGAATACATGACGAAACTACTGCTGAGATCCGCCATAGTTCTTTAACGTGCTCGGTGTAAAGCACCGACTCACGGGGCCTCGATTTAACGTCTCAGCCGCGAGACAATTAGTTTGTTAGTGTGCCAGCCCGGGTTTGAACCCACGCCGTCGAATTTCAATTTTAGGTATTTATAGTTGGTAGTTAAGGCATTTATATTATTACTCAATATGGTAATTGCATTTGCGGCAAGAATGCTTAAATCATACTGATGTTTCGATAGTGTGAAACAAAATTAAAAAGGGTTGTATGCCGAAAACGAGTTAAATTAAAGGCACGTTTTCAATGATTTACAGATTATTGATTACCATTGATCTTTAATTGTTCAATTAATTAAATCAACAAACACTTTTACAGATTATTGATTAGCATCGGCCTTTAATTGCGTTATTAATTAAATCACCATACACTAAGATAACATGTGTTAAACCAAACAATGCATAGCGCGTGTGACCAGAAGACAAACGCGGTAATATCTTTTTTATGTCCTTTTACACATTTCTCGTGTATTACATTGACAAAATAATTCTGTACAATAAAGCCGATTTTTTAATTAAAAAAATCACGATTTATTTATTTTTTTACGACATACATTTAGCGCACGAAATAACATTATTAAGCTTAAGTTTTTTTTATTTGGGACTCTAAAATATGTATATCATGGACCAAGATCATTAAAAGAACGTAGGTTAAAAATATTAAAGTAAAACAATTGTATCAAATAAAAAAATGAAAATAAATAGGGGTCGGTTTGAATATTTCTTGTGGCCGGTTTGACCGATTTGGGGCCGGTTGAGGGGCCGGTTTGACTATTTAAAGGGGCTGGCTTGACCATTTTGGGGCCGGTTTGACCGGGGGCCGGTTTGACGAGGGGCCGGTTTGACTGGTTCCCGATTCCTGGAGTGACCTCACTGGAATTTTCTTCCGGAGGTCATTGTATGGTAAAAGTAGATCCTTTAGAAAAAGTAGTGCGACATTGAAACGTTATTTTTGAGGGTAAAATAGTACCCCGTGTGCTCATTTTTGTTCTTTTCACCTAGTTTCGCATCTCTTCTTTGATTAAACGCTTGATTTGACCTTCTCTGTGTACGATTTCCTTTGCGAAAGGACGGATAACGGGTTGGGGTCGTATCCAAAGTAGCTGTCCTCTTCATGGGTGGAAAAAAGACGGAACCTCTACTTAAGCTAGGGTACCGCAAAAGTTGAAGGGAGTTTCTCGAGGTTTTTTCTTACTTTAAGGTAGGACATTGAACGAAGATGAGGGGCTAAAGAGGTCAAAGGTCAACCCTTTCTGTGGAACCGACCACAGCACCGGAAAAGAGTGCAATTTTATATAGAACAAAGAAGGCCAAAAGTCCGGTGGGGTCACTCCTCCTTTAATTAGTCCTGATAAGCTAACTGAGCTTCTGTAATTCAAGGGTATCATACAGTGATATCTCCCGATCTAAGTGTATTTTCCTAATATTTTACCTTTCTTACCACTCTTCCAATCAGGAAACCATTTCTCCTGACCTGACGAATTTTGAGCATGAAAAAAAAAAAAAAAAAAAATGGTTGTCAAAAATGCAATAGTTACCAGTCTGAAGGGCCCAAACATCAGTACAAAATTATCCAATAACAGGTCCTTTATCTATCTAGAAGTGTCATTGTTTAGCTTGACTGAGGTAGATCAAATATTGCGACACT
Source organism: Fragum whitleyi (assembly GCA_948146395.1). NCBI lineage: Eukaryota > Metazoa > Mollusca > Bivalvia > Cardiida > Cardiidae > Fragum > Fragum whitleyi. The sequence goes on from OX411548.1 coordinate 48,303,352, forward strand.
TAAAACTATTTGGAATGTGTATGTTCAAACCCAAAACACAGAAATTCTGGATCCACTTTTGTATTTTAGATGATGAATTTAATATATGGACAGTAATTATCTGGTAATCAAGTACCTGCATTTAACGATATCTCAGGTACACTGGTACAAAATTTTTACTCATTTTTTTTTGATGATAGAAATTAAAAGAAATCTTCCAGTATTAACATGGACTTGTTGTTACTATCTAACAGTGGGAAAAGTCAAGCTTTGTCTTTTTTTTTTCAGAGTCCAAATAAAGCAGAAGCTATCAGAAAGCTGGTACCTAGAGTATTCATTGGCTATGCATTCATACTGTTTGGATACTACCAGATCAGATACAATCATTCGGTAAGTTGCCTCTATACAGACAAAATGACTTGATCCTGTGTGTGAAATTTCCAACAATTTAACATGTGCCCAAGGCACAATCTTTGAGCAGCCTTGACAGTCACATAGTACAAAAAGAATATTTGCTGACATCCTAAATAGGGGTCAAGACATTATCTATCTCCAGATTACGAAAACTGACCAAAGACTTTGTTTTGTGCACATGTGAAATTATTGGATGTGGATTTGTCATGCAAAAGCTCATTTGTTAGATGTCCTTTGATTGAGTAAGATAAACCTTTCCCTTTCTGATTTTTATAACATCATGCAGATTGAATTCTAAATTTTGAGTACAAACACTTGACATGACCATTACTACTTGTTTAAGCCAATGCATATTAGCTTTGTTTTTTTCATTACAAATCTTCAGGTTCTTATTAAACAACTTAAAATTTCACTATAAAGAATAGATACTCTTTTAATAAAGAAACGTATTTAGAATTTAACAATTACTGCTCAGATTCATGATTCTTGGCATTGTCAGTCATGTCTGCTGAGAAATTAATTCACACATCTGACGAACATCAAGTCAGCAACTTAGTATACCTGAAAAAAAATTGTCGCAGGCCATGCACAGAATATATGAATATGATTTTTTTGAGCCTGTGCATGTGATTTCCAATAATTTCAAATATGCACAAAGCAAAGACTCTGTCCAGCCTGTGCATCCACACAGTCCGACCAGAGTCTTCACTAGCTGTTTAGTAGATAGATAAGGTCTCAAAGTATCTGTAGGCCATCAGGTAACTGTACATTTACAATGTGTGGCTGTCAACACAAGGCCAATGTGCCAATGATCACTAACTGCCGTGCTAGGAATTGCATTTAAACCTTTTTATCCCCCTGCTACGAAAAGGCAAGAGGCATAAAGAGCTACCCCTGTGTGAGTGTGGGTCTGTGGGTGGGTGTATCCCATTCTTATCCGGAGCATAACTTCTACATTTATAATACATGTAGTTGATTTAAGCTTTCAACTTTGATTCTTATTTTCTATTGTAGAACTGGGAAAAGCCAACCGGTGCTTATGTAATGGGGATTCGAAGAACAAGAACAGGGGTAAGACAGCTAAATCAGTTAACCCTTTCCTGTATAATCCCAGTTTTTTATGTGCCTGTGATTTTATGATTGAGAAAACAGTGTGTATAAAGAAGAAATTGCTTGTGACAAGCAATTTCTTCTTTTTCACACTATTTTCTACCCAACTGAATGGTCATTTTTCAAATTAAATCCACTATTAATTTTGATATTCAAAACCTATGAATTTGGACAGGTCTAAAATTTTATTAAACAGGAAAAGGTTAAATATTCTCACCTGCCCTTGATTGGCATCTGTTGCCAGACATTATGATATATGTCATATATCTGTTAATACAGGGTTAAGTCTGACGTCAACAAAAAGGGTGCCCATTGGTGGATTCAGGATCTATGTAAAGGAGGTTTAAACCTACAAAAAGGAGGGTTGTTTTCCTAGTTTGCACAATTGAGACCCTTATTCTGCCGAATTTGAATTTTGTTTAAACAAAACTTCTATTTTTGGGGGCATATTAAAAAGTCTGCCTTAAGGTTATTCCACAAAAGTTAAGATGGCATACACAGTGAATGCTTACCATGCAGGCTGATCTTAGTCTATACTGTCTGCCAAAACTTGGTTAACAACAGATTTATGTCATTTACAGAAGGTGGGTAAATTGAAATCCCAAACCCCCTATGAATCTACCACTGAATTCAAGGACTCAATAATTTGGTATTTTACTGGCCCTTTATTAAGTTAGAATCCCAAAAGATGCTGAAGATATTGGCTATATCTTTTAAGTAATGATCTTATTTTCTTGTAACATGTATATTTAAAGCCATTTTGGACTGGGTTGTAATTCATTTAAAATGCATCAATGAAACTTCATGGGGTAAAGATGACTCCTACAGGAATATTTTGGATCAAAGTGGGATTTTAGGAGGTAAAACCATGGTTTAAGGGTCAGACACAAACATTGTGGTGTTAAATTTGATATGGAGCAGGGCAAGTGTTTGATTTGTAAACTAAGGATTTGACCCCAAAAAATCTGAAATTATCTTAGTTTTACCCTAGAAATTTCTCCCAGGGGGGTCATTTTGACCCTGTTGAGAGAAAAAAATGCTACATATGTTTTGCTTTTCTGGAAAGTATAGTATTATGCTGGTGGAGATTTAATGGCAAGTGTTTAGATAAAAGATTTTGATTATATCTTATAATTTCCTCTTAAAACAACCAACACAAATTCATTACTTTACAGGGCAGGTGATAGCTTATAACTCAGGGGTCATTGAATTCTTAGCTGTGAATTTCTAAGGGTGAGGTTGCTGTCAATTTAATAACGAGAGGGACAGAAAGGCCCTAAACCGCTCACCTGAACTTCATTGGTCTAGTGGATCTCATCAATGTAACTTTCTGGCAAAGTTTCATTCACATTTGCTGGAGAATATGCTGTCAAAGATTTCACACTCAAAATTAGCCCCACCCTGACCTGCCAATATTAATTGACCTATCTTAGGTGTGCAAAGGCCAAGATTCACATGTAAAGGTCAATTATAGATCAAAAGTCAGTCACATGAAATGGTCACAACCTATGCCAATCATTCTTGTTCTTTTTTTGCAGGGACCAGAAGACGCTCTTATACCTGCAGAACCAAAGTTTGGTGATGCAAGATTTTCTGAGAGAACTTTCAAGAACCCCCAAGAGTAGACTGGAAATATATCATAGTCTAGAACTTGTATGTTTCACTGCTAGAAGATTAGGTTATTGACTTTTAGGTAGACATCAACTCAATGAGCTTTTGAGATGACAAGAAATTGGTTTCATCTACAATATTATTACATTTCAGACATGGTTTAATAAACTTTTTAGTTTAGATTTATAGGTAAAGTGTTGGTTTCAATTTGGCTTGTGTTTAATTTTCCCCTTTGTCATAAGTCAACTTGGATCTAAGGGTTATAAGATAATTGAAATCCTTAAAAAACTTGGAACTACAGTATTTATAAAGCTGCAGGTAAAAGGTTTTAGGATTACACTCACAGTACAGCGTAATATTACAGGACTGTGTTGTGTGTAGTGTTTTACATTTAGAGTAGAAGTTTGTTTCTAGATCGAAGGGTCCCAAGTTTAATAAGTCTCAGGAGTTTTAACAAACTTCTTCTTTGGTCGCTCATTAGTTTGAGTATTGGTTCATTTGGAAGGCAGAAGAACCAAGATGGATTAATAAGTTGTAACTTGTAAGAACTTCTACCCCAATCGATGTCATGCGTAAAGGTTTTAACCTCTCTCATGCTTTTGACTGCACATTCTAATGCCGTCATAGCGCAGTGGTAGCGCATCTGACTGTCAATTTAGAGGTCCAAGGTTCGATCCCCAATGGCAGCAATCATCCTTTTGGACTATTTGTCTCTAACCAATGGGTTGATAATTGTAGACCTATGTGAGATAGCAGCTGGAGGCTAGGAAAAGATGTAATGGTAGTACTGGTGAGAGAAATACCAGGAATCCATTGTTAGGTGCTGCCATAAAACTGAAAAATTGTTGAAAGCAGCGTAAAACACCATTCAAACAAACAAACAAATTGACTGCACATTATCAGTATACATTATAAGTTATACGGTTTCTTGCCGGGGTATATGACAATTTATTCCCGGCTGGAAAAAATGATGTCACCTGAGCTGTAGGCGAGAGTTGACATCACTTTTTACTGCCAGGAATAAATCGTCATATACCCAGGCAAGAAACCGTATTACGAGTTTATTATACTTCAAAGTTTTAGGCCTAAATATCTGTCTTTCGCCTTTTTAAGGCCTTGGTATAAACCGAATTCTTTTAAACCACCAATATCCCTTAATGCGCCCCTATGAAAAGTAAACATATACAAAGTGACGTCATATATGGCTGTGACGTCAGAATGATACACTCTGCGATGTTGTGATATGAAAGCGGTTCTTGGCTGAACCTGCGAGAAATTTGGCACTTTAAATGTACAGATTGGTAAAAATTTAAGGTATTTATTTACATCTTTATCATTTTTTATTTGTACATTATTACCGGACATGCTTTATAAATTTAGTATAATGTGTATACTCGGGTTGTGTTAGCCGCGAAGCGAGAGAATCATAGCTGCCATTACCGTTTCGATTTTTGTCTATGTTCACAGAGAGGTGCTTAAAGGAAAAATTAGAGGTAATACCAGTGCAGCTATGGATATCAATGTTTGTCTGGTCAGCATTAACCAATGAAAATGCTAGAATTTTCTTTGCAGTAAAAAAAAAAGCTTTGGCAGACAGTACTGGTTGGAGACCAATTATTGCCATGTACCAGTTCTCACCACCCGACTTATTTAGCAGTAAAGCTACAATGTTCATTTTCAACAAATTGTTTTCTGAATAGAAGAAAAAGATGTTGTCACCATAACTTGTAATTTAGAAGGTTTTCGGTTTCCTTTCTGTCTTTACTGTGAACCAGGCTAGTTGGCAATAACTGGTACAGTTAACAACATCGTCAAATTGACAAGGTGAATGATTTTGGACTGATTTAGGAAAGAAATTGTAGAGTGTGAGGAGCGAGTTTTGAGTGAATTTAATTGGAGGTAATCCTATATCACAAATTTTGTTCAGGAACCTAGGTTTTCAATCAGGAAAAAGCTCATGGCCTAGCAGGGATTCTAACCTAGGTCAGCCCGAAACTCTATTCTTGCCTTGCCAGTACTATGACTCCTTATTCGCCAAATAGAGCATGAAATTATAAACAAGACAATAATTGTAATTTAACATTTTGAAATATAAACATTTGTGACCACTCACGCAAACAGAGTCCATTCTTGGAACTCTGTAAAATGAATATTTGAAAATACAGTAAAACTTGTGTTAAGCGACCACTTTCGGGGCTGCCAAAAAGCAGTCGCTCATGGAAACGGTCGCTTTATACAATATTTCATGACAAAAAAAATAGGCATTTTTGATAGCACATAAAGTTAGTTGGGTAAGGCTAAATGAATTCTATTATGTTCAAACCCATTGGAATCGTCTCACTTAGACGATTCTAATGGGTTTTAACAACTTAAGATTTAATGATAAACAACTGTTTGTTACAAAAGGCACACCTTTTCAAAGATTTTGTTTCTTTGAATGGACATTTTATAATGGTCGCTTAATAAAATCAGTCGCTTAATAGACGTGGTCGCTTGAGCAATATCGACTGTAGATTGAGGCCAGCATAGGTCGAACCAGAGGTCACATTTCAAAGATTCTTTCACTGTAAGGTAGATTCATCATTCTAGATTCTGAAAATAAGCACATTGCGGAAGTTTCGACCCTAGTCAGTCTGTGCAAACCGCACAGTCTTGCTATGGTTGACACTTTAAGCACTACGCAGACGGGTCACATTTGTGACCCATCACGTGAAAAGGGACCATCTGGGTAGTACGTAATGTCTCGACCCTAGTCAAACTGCGCGGACTACGCAGACTGACTTGAGTCAATACTTTTTGCACCGTGCATATTTTCTGAATCTAGAATGATCAATATACCTTCCAGTGAAAGATTTTTTGAAATGCGACTTCTGGTTGACCGCTGCTGGATCAAATCTCTTTTTAAATAATTCATTTTACAGAATTCCCGGTGGTCCGTTTGCGCATGACGGGTCACATATGTAAACCAGAGTGCCAGAGTTATTATAAACGCCACTACTTAACTGTGCGAAAGAATATCGTAAAACACGACAATTTAACCAAGTTTTGGTGACTTTAGACATTCTGTGAAAATTTCTTCCAAATCTGTCTATAATTGATTAAGTTGCGTTCATAGAAATGTAGGCGTACGGACTGACGTTGGGATGTCCAGACAAAGAAGACGATGCAAACATACATCAACCTTCGACGACGTATGAAAAGTGTATTCCGCACCCGGGGCCCGTCTTACGGTCATTTTTTAGCGTAGGTCAAAAATTAAAGTTGCTTCTACAGTGTTAACTAAATAAGGAATTCTGTCATGCATTATCTCATAAGAATCGTCTTCTAATTCAAATGAGATAATGCAAGACAGAATCTAACTACAAATGAAAACACCAGGTGCGATTTGTGATTTTGACTTATGATTATTATTATTATTTTTTTTTCGTTAAGAAGTTTAGTAAAACGGGCCCCGGCTTTCTCACATCAATTGTAAGGGGAAAAACATAATCAAAAACATGATATAAAAGAAGAATTTGTCACAATATTCTCTCATATATACTGAGCGCAAAAAGTTTAGTCGTTTTCTCTTCGATGGGATAAATTTCAGGATGTGATTCATCTTTCACAAAATGAATGACATTAATTATAATTCCGTCCAATTTCCTCCCATAATCCAATAATTTTGTTATGTTAGACGAAAATAGCCAACCGCAATGAAATGATTTTGAACAGACCGGTAGAATGGAAAAGTCACACAGTTTAATTAAGGGACGTTACTTCCAATTTGTATCACAAAAAAATGTTTCTTGCGATCAACATCATCTTCGGGTATCTTGTTTCAATAAAAAAGGTTGGTTAGAGTACTAGAGCTTTCTGGTGACTCTTCATCATCATCTTTACACATAACTCACAAAAATGCAACTATTGTTTTATCAGAGATAATTTTGCAGAATATTGTTAATCAGGAAGGAAAAAAGTTTCTTCTGTTTCTTTCTAACCTAAGAAATTGAGTAATGGTGCTTTTCTGGTTAAGCGATCACTAATGTTCGATTGACGGCACGGTGGCGTTAATTTAACTTGTTTATAAGTAGGTTCTTTTCAAAAGGTTTCCATTGATAAAAAAATAAGACTTGAATGATCCTAAGTGATGTTTTTACCAATTGCAATCAGTTGGGATAATGAAAGCATTCCAATTTTACCGTAACGGCATGACGTTTGGCTGCCCTCCTATTGTCGTTTAACAAGATCTGTAAAACGGAATTGGGTCATATTATGTCAATATTTATTCGAAATGAATCGTATGATAATAAGAACGATAGTCGCAGAAGCTAAATGCAATTTCACCACCTCCAAGATATGCACACCGTATTCGATATGTCCATGCGCTATCCATTTGATTTACGTCATGTCACAACTTCGCTCTTTTTCGAAGGATGCAATGCATTTTAGTGTTTAATGTTTACGCGGAATAAACGTAATCCAACAAACACAAAAGAACATCTATTCATTTTGTTACACGCAGCTGTCAGCTTTGTACGTAAAATTCACATTTACGTCATGTCAGACGTATGTCTGAGAGTGAAATTAAAAAAAGATATGACAAAAAGTAAGCCAATAGGATGGCAAATATATTTCAAACAGAAACTTTTGCTTCGTTACATTGGTTGACTTCTTTGTGACGTTATAAAAAGTGCGACTAAACTTTTTGCATTCAGTATATATAAAGCAGGAAACATTGGTTAAAGCATAGCCTCGTCGACTTCCCAACTAGTGCGTCTGCAAGAGAACTTGTGATTTAAGGTTGTGCCCAAGTCAAAGTACAAAACATGTTGAAAGCTGCATAAAATAATAAAAAAAAAAGAACTTTGAAAGTTTTTTGACTCGGAGCTTCGATCAGTTCAAAGGTCTTCTCGGGTCTCATTTATTCTCGCTCATTAAATATTAACAGGTAGTTGCTTAATTACTTTCTAAATCCGCTAATGTTGAGTATTTCACTAAATGAACTAGGAGTGATTCGTCTGAACTACTCAGAACAATTCCTGCATTATTAATCAGTTATCCTTTCCCTCGCATACGATTCGAAGATAAGTATAAAAATCATAACATTTGTACCTTTGCTATTGTTAAGAATTTAAAAATTAGACGAGACTTACCTGTTAAGTTGAAGGATAATTGTAATTCTATAAGTACAACGATGTGAGTGAGGAGACAAAATGAGATGTGGCCCGCGCATGCGCATTCAGTTTTTACAGCTCATATTTGGCATGATGCCATTAACTTTAGACCGAAGTAATATTACTTACAAGTACAACTGTCGGGTGGGCGGGAGGCATTTTGTCTCCTCACTCACATCGTTGTACTTATAGAATTACAATTATCCTTCAACTTAACAGGTAAGTCTCGTCTAATTTTTAAATTCTATGACGACAACGATATTTTCGTTCGGAACAAAATGAGACTTTAAAGCCATCATGACAAATATGCAAAATAACCAACACTAACCTGATTAGATTTTTAATACAGCATTTGGGACCCTACTCTCTGGAAGAATCTCCTTGTCATAATATTTTGAAAACGTCTGCTTATTACTCCAGCCAGCCGACTTCATGATTTCCGTAATTGGAACATCCATTAATTTAGCTTTAGATGCGGAGGCTGCCCGAACCGAGTGTGGTTTAAATACAGTAATGTCAATGCCAGCTCGGTACATAACTGTTTTGATCCATCTAGCTATGGTGTCTTTACTGACCTCTTTATGAGGCTTACAATAACTAATGAGTAGTCTAGAATTATGTTTCTGACGTAAAGTCTTCGTTCTTAACAAGTATTCTTTTAACACTGTATAAACACAAAGCCTCCTATCTGGAGGAAAAGCTTTCAAACGAAAAATTGAAAAATCGACTCCTGGTCGACTCTGTTTAACAAAACCATCTAGGTGAAAAACAAACTCTGCATGCAATTTTTCAAACTGTTTAACTGATAATAAATGAAGAGTTTGGCAACGCGCTGTATTCACAAGAGCCATTAACATGGTTAACTTCAAAGTAAGATCCTTGAGACTTAAAGATTTCACTGGTGACAATTTTCTTAAATAGACTAGGACTTTATTAACATCCCATATATGCGAATATCTGCTAGTGGGTGGTCTTAGATTAAATACTCCTTTCATAAAACGCACTATCAATGGATGGGCTCCAGCAGAGACTCCGTTAAATGATAAACCTAGTGATGACAGTGCCGACCTAACTGTATTTAGGGCTGAATATCCCAAACCCTTATGGAACTGTTCTGTTAAAAATTCGATGACATCATTCACAGAAATTGAAATTTGATCAATCTGTCGTTCACAGCAGAACAGAAACCATCTTGATATATACGTTTTGTAGTCACGCTTTGTTGAATCTCTCCATGAAGACATGAGAATTTTGGTTGCTCCATTTGAAAAGCCTCTGTCTCTGTAGGATCTCCAGATACTAGACAGGCAATCATTACCATTTTTTGAGCTAGTGGATGCTCTCTGTCTGTCTGGCCTAGGTTTAAAATACGCCGTGTTTGTGGAAGAATGAATGGTCTTCTCACCAGAATTCTCATTACTGCAGGGAAAAAAGTTTGTGTTGTCCAAAGAGGTATGATCAGAATACCTCTGGCTCTGTCGCTTTGAATCTTCTGGATACAGCGAGTGATAAGACTGAAAGGTGGAAACAAATAAAGAAATTCAAAATTTCCCCAGTTTATTGAAAAAGAGTTTACATATTCTGCCTCTGGATCAGGTTTCCAAGAACAAAAACGATCCAATTTTGTGTTCAGACGAGTAGCAAACAGATCTATGTCTGGTTTACCAAAAAATGTACAAATTTTTTCAAAGACATTTTGATTTAATTCCCATTCAATGTGATCTTGAAATTCACGAGAGGGCCTATCAGCCTCGTTTTGAACTCCCGGAATATGAGAACATGTCAGCCAAATGTCATGATGAATACAAAACTCCCAGATCTGTTTGCTAATTCTATCACATTCTAAAGATTTTATGCCACCAAAGTTGTTCACATAACTTATAGCTGTGCTTGAATCTGATAAAATTTTTACATGTTTACCTGAAACTTCAGATACAAGTATTTTGATAGCAAAAAATATTGCTAACATTTCCAAAGCATTAATATGCAATCTTTTTTCTGACTCTGACCATCTTCCCCCAAATATTTTGCTCTCAAAAACAACACCATATCCTTCAAGACTGCTATCTGTCTGGATAATAATATCAGGACTAGTGTTACGAATCCGTCGTTTTTGAGAATGGACATTGTTTATCCACCAAAGCAATTCTGCTTCCATGGCCTTGGAAATGGTAATACTAGCTTCAAAATTTCCCCTGTACAACTGAAGATAGTGTATTTTTTCTCTTTCAAGCTGACGGTAATGCAATTTACCGTATTCGACTGCTGAAAATGTGGATACTATGAGACCAATGACTTGTGAAAGTTGTCTGATAGTTATTGAGCTATGTGACATAAGCTCTCTACAAGCTTGTTGTATCTTATCTTTTTTCTCAAGAGGTAAGTATACAATCATCTGTGTAGAATCAATCACATTACCTAGGTAAATGATGATTTGTGTTGGGATGATAACACTCTTGTCTGCATTAAGTATAAATCCTAAAGAACTCATAAGATTTGCTGTAGCAAAAACGTTTTGTAAACAGATAACTTCACTTTGGCCTAAAAGTAAGCTATCATCAATAAAGCCACTACTGAGATAACCCTTATTTCTTAAATTTGAGTAAACTGGCTTCATAAGTTTTGTGAACAACCTCGGTCCCGGCCCAACACCATTGGGCATAACTAAATACTGATAAACCTGATTTCTATGTAAAAAACAGAAAAATCGTCTTTGTTCTTTAGCTATAGGAATAGAGTAATATGCCTTTGATATGTCAATAGAGGCAAAATACATATTCTCTGTTACTAAATTCAAAGCATTTTCAAAATGTTCCATTTTAAAATGTTCATAAGGTAGGTATTCATTTAGCTTTTTTAAATTCAATATCATCCGGTATTCGCCATTCTTTTTAGATCTAAGAAATGTAGGTGAAAGAAACAAGGTTTCATTGTAATCAACAGGTGTGATTACCCTGTCTAACAACAACTTATGTACTTCTTTATCCATTATATTTAGCTCTTGTTGGTTAAAAGACCTTTGAGAAAATTGTTTCTGGGATGGAAGTTCTTGCATATCAAAATCAAAACAACAATTCTCAACAATTTGAAGAATTTTTGGATCATTTGTAATTTGTTTCCATTTTTCAATAAAAAATTTTAGTCTACCACCTTCAAAATTAGTATTTCTATTGGTACTCACTTTATTTAGTTCTTGTACATTCCACGAGCTCCCCTCCTTGGGAAGTTTTTTGGAGCCTGGTAACCACCAGTCTGATAACCACTAGTACCAGTATCTGTAGAGGTTCTGACAAAACCACGACCTCGACTCCTGAATGGCCTGCCTCGAAAAGCAATCCCACGACCACGACCCCTATGTTCAGTGTAGGATGGCCGAATCTTGTTGCCTATTTTGGCACCCTCATCTATTTCCTTAATAGTTTGAGACAAATCGTCTCCGAACAGCTGAGTTGTAATGGGCACTGAGGGATTACACAAGTGCTTGTATTCCTTAATATCTGGCTTTAAAACTTCTCTTCGTCCCAGATTAATCAACCGATTTGAGTGTCCAAATAGAGATAAGGCATCCTTGCACTTTTCTATCATCGGTGTGACTTTTCCACTGTCTTGAATTGACGACTCCAATTTTACTAAGTCATCAGCAAGGCGAGCCAATACAATTGAACCCTTAATCAATGCCGTTTCAGCATTTTGAAAACGTTTATCGATGAATTTTGAGTTGGTACTAATAATATCCCAAATAACTCTATTGACTTTGACTGTGCAAAGAGCTTCACAGTTCCCTGGGCGTGGAATGTTATCATCTTTTACCATAAACTGATACTGTTCATCTTCCATGCCCTCTCTGAACAGTTCATTTAGATTATGGGCAAGGCAAGATTCAATGTCCTCCCCAGTAACCTCAAGCCCCCTGGCTCTCTTTGCCATACTAGCAAAAGGGCTATCATCAAATTTCCTTTTAGTTGCCTCTGCCTGGCTTGGATTTTCGGCCAATTCACCTTCCTCATAGTTATAACTCTCTTCATAGTTATAACAATCCTCATTTTGGTTATAGTCAAAATGGTGACTGTAATCATATTCCTCCAAAGCCTTAATACGATCCATGAGTGAGTCCACTTTGCGATCGTACGACTTTTGCTCCGACTGAATTTCTTTAAGAATATTCAATATGCCATCATCCCTTGGGTTACATGGTGGAGGAATTGCCGACGAGCTCTTGACAGTCGCCGCTGTGCTTGATTTTTTCGGCTTTTCAGCCTTAGCCTTCGAATTGTCGTCTTTTTTATCCGCCATCGAAAACCACGTGATGGGGAGTCGGACAATCTATTTCAGTCGAAACGAACTGAAAACTGTGTTAGAATTCTTTCCGATGGCCGATAAAGACACCTCGGATGCTAGATTTCGATGGCCAAATAACGACACCTCGAAACAAGAAAGAAATTATGGATAAAACGCCGTAAAACGACTGCGCGATATTCAACGTGTTGAAATATCCGCCATAACGGAAGCCACTGAATGCGCATGCGCGGGCCACATCTCATTTTGTTCCGAACGAAAATATCGTTGTCGTCATAGAATTGAAAGATTATGTAGGTAAATATAGTATGGATACTAAGGTGCGAAAAAGGGAGTCCAGCTTTAAACGCTGCGCAATATTAGATACATCGGCTATAGAATTTTATTTCCCTTACTCTGTGACGGTTAACTGAATTACATTCTCTTTGGAAAACCGTTTCTTGAACTACATCTGTGTTGTATCTCGAGGTGTCAGTGAAAAACTACTGTTCTTACAATAGTTTTGCGCTGACTCCTCCAATTGTTCATTGAATGACTATGACAAGTGCATATTGTTAAAAAGCAGACTGGGCATATGTTAATTTCACTCGGTAATATGCTAAATCGTCTCATGTAGCGTCGTCCTTCTAAAAAGTGTTCTACAGTAGAAAGAGTTATGGAGTAGACATTGTTTACTACCTGTATATAGAAGATGTAGATTTCCTAAGAAACAATTAACACGTGGTTACTAGACAAGGTGATACCCAGCGGATTTGATACCATCGAATACTATGGAAAGAGGACCTTGAAATTTGTGGTGATACTGAAATATTACTGTAATATAACTAGGAATTTCCTTGTGACTAAAACGACTTTGTTATAGAGAATTGCTCGAGACTGTCTTTTATATTAAATAGGGTTAATTTGCATTCAGAAATGTGTCACGTCTATAAAATGACACTCAAAGATGAACTAAGGCGAATTTTGAATATGAACTTGAATATTTCTTTATTATATTGACAAACTTCGGATGAAAATTAAATGGTTCTCGAATTTAAAACGCTCAGATCTGTTTCCGAAAAGTGTGACAAGTCAGTTTATCCAACGAAACATATGTCATAAATATCATTTTATATTTGATCAAAAGCATTCAAAATGCAGCCTGAAGTGAAGCTCTCGAAGTTTATGTTCCATTTGAAGTTTTCGAGAAAAGAGGATTATGTTCATGAACATGAATTGTACGAGGTAATGAGATCCAGAAATCTCTACCAATACCAGTTCTCCGTTAGATCAAACTTTCAGAAACGGATGAGAAACATCGAGATCTCGGAGAAGGCTCAAAGATACGGATTTGAAAACAGTCGTAAATTATTCGTACAGAAAATGCGCGAGCGGCGGGAACAAGCAGATAAATCCCGCTCAAAATTCGACACGCTTGTTAGAAAATTACGTACAGATTTAGACGGCAAAAAATCAACTAGGAGATATGTACCTATTCCAGCATCAACCATTGTGTACGAGGAGTTGCCGTCCATCATGCCACAGGCCAAGTCACCGCAATCGTCCATGGTGTCTGTCACACACCGATCCGAGGGGGAGGGGTCGCGTGGTTCATCCCCTGTACAAGCTCCTCCTACCCCAAGCGCAATCGCTGCGACTATTCTGTCTGCGCAGAAAAGCGAAAGTAAAAAGCAACTAGACGACAACAGTATCTCTAACTTCTTGGCTCCGCCTAAAAATATAAAAAGAGCTGGTTCAAGTGTAGGATCGGCGCGAAATAGCAGAAAGAGTTCAATGGTGGATAGTAAAGAGGATGATTCGTCTCTATTGGGGATAAAGGACAATTTGGCCATTGGAAGCAGGAATGCGTCTGTGGTAGGAAGTAGGAAAAGTTCTATGGTACCAGACGAAAGTAGGAAGAACTCTATACATCCAGATACAATCAACATAGAGCCTGATACGATTACCATGATCACTGACAATAGAAAAAATTCTGCAACGGAGAAAACAAATCATATGAACAATGAGAATAACTTGAACCGAAATATACACACCCCTAGAGAAACGACAAAAGATAAAGAAGTCGATATATTTATTGAAGACGACGCAGAGTACGAAAGAAAACGTCGCGAGTTTGAAAGTAGGGCTATAAAAGGGCACGGAAAGCAGCACACTTCTACAGTACATTTTAGCGAAGACCCGCCCACAGAAAGGAGCAAGTCACATCCTGCAGTTGATTCAACCATTGGGGATACTGTGTCGAAAATAGAGGCTTGGCGAGAGAAGCACGGGTTGGTCAGTAAAACCGACCTGGAAAAAGATCCAACTTTTTTAGGGAGATTAATGATTGATCGACCTTCAAAATGGGCGTTAGCTCACGTTCATGGAGACCCAGCAATGCAGTCAACAGAGCTAGGCATGCGATATCAAATGCTGAAGACGTCTTTACGAAGATTCGACAACAGTTTCAAGAAAAAATCTCAACAACTTGACGACCTGTCCATGAAACTTCGCATCAGAAGTAAACAGAAAGTGTCACTCCCGGAACTTGACACTACGCCCAAACCTATGGTTCGTCTTGACCCCGGGGGCACGACTCCAGACGGCCGCCTAATCCTGACGAAGGCTGATTATGAGGATTATCTCTCGGATTACCGAAAAGCGAGGGTTGTGCGACTTGAACGGTCTAAGAAGAAGACTAAATTACTGTATAAACTGATAGAGAACTTTAATCTAGACCCGAAACATCGACTCATAGATGACACCGACTTATCTTCGGAAATACATACTATCTGAATTTTTGTAAAGAAATTATAGACGTAACCATATAAATATACAAGGGCGTAACTCCCCTTACGGAATTTACGCAAGTGCGTAAAAGAAATAATTCTCTGTTGAAATATATCTTTAATGAATGATCATAACATCGAAACTACAGCTTATTCAAGTTGTAGTTACGATATTTTGATTATTCACCAACACTCAAATCATGAAAAGGGATCGCCGGGACGGAGGACATCCATCTTTTGTTACAGTTCTCATATATCGCCTTTATCCTATATATTCATTGGTTGTCGCCTTCTGAGTGCGTATAAATTTCAAAGTCCTAGATACGCCAATGCATAGCTCATGCATACATTGTACATGCCAGATTCATGTTTCTTTTCTCTTTTATTTATTAAATAACACCCGTATTTTGTTTTTAATTATTATTAGTATTATCATTGTTATTATTTTCATTTTTGCTTGATTAATGTTTCGTTTTGTTCTCTGAGGAAAAAAAACTTTAAACAGTGTGAACAGTTCATTTGATTGTTTTTTATACCTCTATGAAAGAAGATATTTTCGTCCCTGAAATGAATAAAACGGTAATGGGTGTTCACAATCGTATTCCAAATGCTAAAAGGTAACAAGTGCTTTTTTCTGATATAGATACAGCCGATATTGCTCAAGCGACCACGTCTATTAAGCGACCAATTCTACTGAGCGACCACCGTAAAAAGTCCCGTCAATGTAAGCAAATTCTCTGAAAAAGATGACATTCTTAACGAAAAATTTGTAATTATTGACTGTAATGATGTTGGAGCCCATTAGAATTGTCTTATTGAGTTCAGTACGATTTGACCGACAATCTATAAATGCTATCAAATGAGCACACACATTTATCATGATATTTTGTATAGCGACGATTCTCATACACGACCGCTTTTCGGTCGCTTAACACACGTTTTACGGTACTTGCGACCGTTTAGTACTGGTGTACGAGGTTATTTTCACAATTTCTGTAAAATTCGATGATATTTTTAGCTAACCATCAGTGAAGCACAGTGATCAGGCGGGTAAATGGATATGATCGAAAGTGGTCATAGTATGATTGTCAATACGTCAAAAATTCAGAACAGTATTTTGACTGCAATTTATGAAATTGAGTTTATCATACTACTTTCAAAACTAGATTGGACTTAGAATATTCATATGGTTAACCCGGACGTTACCACTAAAAATCTGCTATGCAATCGGACCGAACTGATTTGTTATAAGGCTCTTATTCATATAACTGGAACTAGTACATTCATTCCCCTCCCCCGACACACAAAATATTCCTATAAGTAATCCTATGTACGGAGGTTCATAGAAGTGCATAATGTTTATCTTTTTTAAGTTGAATCAATCTTGTCTCCTTTGAGAATGGCCAATTTTTGTACGTAGCCTAGCCAAATGTTCGTCGTGGGGCAAAAATATCTTGGGCATATTATGACACCTTTTCCTATTTCACAGCACAAAATTTAGTTAAACTTGGTCGAAATATTCATTTGCAAAGAGTTTTGGTTTCTTGATATTAAAAATGAAAGAAATAAATCTGGTCTTTAAAGTATTCTCCTCCAAACCCAGCCTGTGTTCAGGGTAAAAAAACGGCACAAATTGTCTGCAAATTACGTCCCGCTTTGCACGCAAGTGCGCTGAAAAAAACGGTTATGATTTGCTAACAATTTGCACCGTTTTGTCTTCCTGAACGCAGTGCAGGAGACATGGACTTTCATATTTGTTATGAAGCATCTTTACAAGGTCTGTTTAAAGATATGAATATTATTGGACAACTCATCTGGTTTAAAAAGGACAATCGGTGGAGTGGACTAAGATCAGACATCATATACATATATGGACAGACTGATTGTTGTCTATACCCCCTGTCCAAACAGAAGTACTCCGGATTCAGCATGTCAATTGTTAAATTAAAAAGCGATATATTTAAATGATCTCACCGGTAAAACCACAAGATCAATGTAGATCAAATTTGACAACCATATAAATAACGTGGACCATGATACAAACGCCTTTAAAGATTTGAAGACCATTAAAAGCACTGGCTACCATGGAAACAAAAGACGCAATTAAAAATAAAGCCTTCTCCTCCCAAGCCAGAAGGCATATGCCTTTGACAGATTTACAATATATTTCACGATCATTTCAAAGACCTCTGAAATTCCATCTAGTTTAGGGAGAACTTAACCATTAATATGAATATCTCAAGTTAGCGACCCAGAGCCGCTATCCCTCTTGTACTTTGAGAGCAATCGGGAACCCTCATCGATCCTATGGAATAGACCTCGGGAATAATAAGGGTGCACATTCGACAATCCCCGGGCGATCTCCGAAGTTTCTAATCTGTTTCTTTATCGAGGTTGCCTATATTCAAATTCATTTTATTCCATAAATTAAGTATATGTAGTCTTTTCATTGCATGTACTGATATAATTTGCATGATGCAGTGCATGTTTGAAACAAAACGAAATATGATATTTCCGACAAAGTCACTTAGACTATTGTCTATATTTATACTTTCTTTTTTCAAAAATATTACTATGGATAAATCACTATGTGCCGAATCCCTGTGTCTCACTAGGGACAAGTTCCAGCAATATCTAATCTGAGATAGCAGAGATTTCGCTTGTTTTTGATATAATCTTTCGTTTTTCTTTTAGAAATTGAACATGTTTTCACAAACCAGTCCAGATTAACCTTTTTCTTTTAATTTAATATCGAGGATTTTTAATTTATTTATTAATACTTCTTATTTATCGTAGCCATGCCCATATGAGCGACGGTCCCAGAAAACGGTTAATTGTTACGGGGGATAGTGCAAGGATAAATGACAAAACTAATGCTGAAATCCGTCATGGTTCTTTAATGTGCTCGGTGTAAAGCACCGTCTCACGGGACCTCGGTTTAAGGTCCCATCCGAAAGGCAATGAGTTTGATAGTGTGCCAGCCCGGGAATCGAACCTACGCAGTCGAGCTCAAATTGGTTTGAAGTCCGGCGCTCTACCGACTGAGCTAATTTTACAGACATAAAGAATGCTCTTATTGGTCGAAATATACATAAAAAGTTTTGCTTCAGTGGCGAAAAATGACGGAGGCAAACATTTGAAATCCGATTAAAATGTATTGTTTAATGCTTTTTGGTGGCCTATCGAGAAATAACGGTAGATTATCACCTAATAATCTCACTGCAAATGTAGTGAAATTATCAAAAACTTAAACCCTTCTTTTGTGAATTTCACCCTATCTAACGTTATCTTTGCGGTGCGAAATAAGTAACATCACAATGAACGATGTATTGCAATCACGTGCAGAATGATGCGCTTTACACTGCTCCATCTAACGCCACGAGACTGTAACATTTTGGACCACTGCTCTATTGACCATTATCTTGATTTACTAGAAAATCGTAGGTGATTAACCGCAGGTAGTCCGTTACCCAAGCAGTTTTGAACATGGCATTTTGTTTACTCTGCTGGAACGAGGAGCAATCATAGGCCAGTTCTCAGAATTACTCAACTGTAACAGGCAGCATGATGCATTTTATAGTCCCATGGAAGCAATTATCAGATAATCATGGAACCATAAAACTGTCCAGCGAATTTTGGAAAATTTTGGCCAAACTGGCGTCAGATTGGGGACTGTTTACGAAAATATGTCCTAGAAATTTCACATTTTGTCTCATTTTTGCATAAAAGAAATAGAATAATCGTTTGTTTTTCGAGTTAGATCTATTAATATTTCATTTCGTGATCAACAAAAGCTATATTTTCACTCGTGGCTCTGACACTAGTGAAAATATAGCTTTTGTTGTTCACTCAATGAAATATAAATAGATCTTACTCAATCGAAACACTTACTAGATCGCTGGCCCCGCCCCTTGACCTCTGACATGGCATGCCGCTTCAAGGGCCCGTTTAACTAAACTTCTTACGAAAAAAATCGTAGGTCAAAATCACAAGTCGTACCTGTTGCTTTATTTTAATATTTAGATTCTGCCTTGAAATATCTCATTTGAATTTAGAAGACGATGCAAATGAGATGCTGCATGGCAGAGTTCTATATTTAGTTACTACTGCAGAAGCAACTTTAATTTTTGACATTTGCCAAAAAGTTGCGTAAGATATATTTAGGAAAACAGACCCTAGGTATTTTAAAACGTTAGTTGTCAGCAAAATATAACGTAATAATATAATAATAATAAAATCTTTATTCAAAGAAGGTAGCTCATTAAGCTATCACCATACAAACAATACAATGAATATCTTATTTACAATGAGGCCTTCTGAAATAATTCAATGTATAACAAAACAAGTAAAGCAAGATTGGTGATGACAACATATTCATGATATTAATAATGATCTGGTGAATTGATTGAAAGGTTAATTACGTGCACTTTCTGGAAATCACTTTGCATCAAATGGAAACAAGTTCTTGCAAGAATAAAGTTTTGCAAATAATTTCTATTCTGTTGCAAAACTATTCGCGTAGAATTTGAAGGTTAAATGAAGGACTGAAGAGATTGCATTAACTTTTTCCAGAAATAAAACTCAGATAAATGATGATGGTAGGTGGAACACCTCGCTATAAAATAATGCAAATTCATTATATAAAAATTTACACATTACAATGATGATGATGATGATGATGATGATGATGATGATGATGATTATGGTGATGATCACAATGACGATTAAGATGATGATGGTGTAATGTAATTATGATAAAATAACAATATTGTTTGAAAAGACATACACAATTGTGAATGGCGTAAATTAAAGAATTATATCTCATACAGACATCAAATAATTTTTATACGCCCGTCGAAGACGGGACGTATTATGGGATCATCCGTGGCGTCCGGCGTCCGGGCGTCCGGGCGTCCGGCGGCGTCCACTTCTTTGTCCGGAGCATAACTCTGTCACTTGAAGTTCGATTGACTTCAAACTTGGCAATTGTATTCTTCTCATCATTACGGAGTGCAGTGCACAAGAACCATAACTCTACCTGGCCTATTTTTTGAGTTATTGCCCTTTGTTGTTTTTCATACTAGAATCTTGTCCGGAGTATATCTCTAAAATTATAATAGCCAGGATCATGAAACTTCATGGGTGTATAGATATCACCAAGGGGGAGTGCAGTGCACAAGAACCATAACTCTACCTGGCCTATTTTTTGAGTTATTGCCCTTTGTTGTTTTTCAGACTTGAATCTTGTCCGGAGTATATCTCTTAAAGTATAATAGCTAGGATCATGAAACTTTGTGGGTGTATAGATCTCACCAAGGGGGAGTGCAGTGCACAAGAACCATAATACTACCTGGCCTATTTTTTGAGTGATTGCCCTTTGTTGTTTTTCATACTAGAATCTTGTCCGGAGTATATCTCTAAAAGTATAATAGCTAGGATCATGAAACCTCATGAGTGTATAGATATTACCAAGGGTGAGTGCAGTGCACAAGAACCATAACTCTACCTGGCCTATTTTTTGAGTTATTGCCCTTTGTTGTTTTTCAGACTTGAATCTTGTCCGGAGTATATCTCTTAAAGTATAATAGCTAGGATCATGAAACTTTGTGGGTGTATAGATCTCACCAAGGGGGAGTGCAGTGCACAAGAACCATAATACTACCTGGCCTATTTTTTGAGTTATTGCCCTTTGATGTTTTTAATACTTGAATCTTGTCCGGAGTATATCTCTTAAAGTATAAAAGATAGGATCATGAAACTGCATGGGTGTATAGATATCACCAAGGGGGAGTGCAGTGCACAAGAACCATAACTCTACCTGGCCTATTTTTTGAGTTATTGCCCTTTGTTGTTTTTCAAACTTGAATCTTGTCCGGAGTATATCTCTAAAAGTATAATAGCTAGGATCATGAAACTGCATGGGTGTATAGATCTCACCGAGGGGGAATGCAGTGTACAGTAACCATAATTCTACCTGACCTATTTTTTGAGTTATTGCCCTTTGTTGTTTTTCAGACTTGAATCTTGTCCAGAGTATATCTGTAAAAGTATAATAGCTAGGATCATGAAACTTCATGAGTGTATAGATGTCATCAAGGGGGAGTGCAGTGTACAAGAACCATAATTCTACCTGGCCTATTTTTAGAGTTATTGCCCATTGCTGTTTTTCATACTAGAATCTTGTCCGGAGTATATCTCTAAAAGTATAATAGCCAGGATCATGAAACTTCATGGGTGCAAAAAAAATATTCATTCAAAATAACCCCAGTTCTATTCAAACCCCCAGTTAATACTAAGCAGTGTGACGGGCGTATCTTGTGACAATTTGGCACCTTGTTCAGAGATCGTTTAAAAGATGAAATATTTTCAATGCTTCTTATAGTAAGAGGAATGTCATTCCAATATTTCATCCCATTAAAAGAAAATGATTTCTTTAACAATTCTGTTTTTGGAATGCACTTATGCGATATCTGGTTACCTGATTTTGATCTTAAATCATAAAATTTGTTGTTGCTTATCTCTACAAATTCTGACATATATGTTGGAGCTAATCCGTGAATAGTTTTATAGACCATAAGAATCGTGAAATACTTGCATCGGCTTCCAAAGGTTAGCCATTTTAGAGTAGTGAAATTTTCTATAGAACTGGATCTTTTAGGTTTGCATAAAATGATTCGCGCAGCTCTCTTTTGAATTGTACTAATTCGATTCAGAAACGAGGATTTACACTGGCTCCAAATAATAAACCCACAGTCAAAATACGGAGTAATGTACGAACTATAAAACATTTGTTTCATTTCACTTGTGAGAAAGTTATTAACTCTTTTAAGTAGATACAGCTGTGATGATAATCTAGCACAAATATGATCAATTTGGGTTTTCCAACTCAAGGTGTTATCGATGTATACACCTAAAAGTCTTTGTGAAGTAACGTTTTCTATGTTTCTATCTCGTATAATTAAATTCAATTGAATGCTGGATTGTAACTTATGTTTTGACCCAATTAGCATGCATGTAGTCTTTGCAGGGTTCAGAACCATGTTGTTATACTTGCACCATTTTTCTACCTGTGTAATATCATATTGTAAAGATTCATTTATAAGGTTAACAGAAGAACAACATTTGTGAAGCGTAGCGTCATCAGCAAACATATCTAATTTCGATGATATACAGAACGAAAGATCATTAACATAAATTAAAGATAAGATAGGGCCAAGGATTGATCCTTGAGGAACACCAGATGTAATTGTTTCCATACGGGATTGCATAATACCATGCTTGACAGTCTGGTGGCTTTCGCTCAAATATGAACGAAAAAGATTACATGTATTTGACGTAAAATTGTGTAGTTTAAGTTTATATATAAGAATATTATGATCGACTAGGTCAAACGCCTTTCGAAAATCAAGAAACACGGATCCTACCACATTACCCTGGTCTAAAGCTGATAACCAAGTATCTACAAGTCGAATTAGGGCAGTTTGGCATGAATGGTTCTCTCTAAAACCAGACTGGTAGGAAAATAATATATCTGTTTGTTTTAGATAGGTTTTGAGCTGGTTAGCAATGTGTCGCTCAAAAATCTTAGATAAAGTAGGTAAGATAGAAATGGGTCGATAATTATTAGGATCGGTTTTATCACCGCCTTTAAATAAAGGTTTAACACATGCATCTTTAAAGTTTTGCGGAAAAATGCTTTGAGAAATACAATTATTTATTATGCAAGCAATGGGTATTGAAATGAAATCTCTGCATAATTTTAAAATATTTGGACCGATTCCGTCAAGCCCGGTCGATTTATTGCTATCCAGCTTATCAATTATATTTTTAACTTCAAAGGGAGTTATGAATTCTATATCAAAATATCGACCTGAAAGTTTACTATCAAGATGAGTCTTTAAGTTCTTAAAGTATCCTTTATCAACAGGAACTTTATCAATCATATCGGATATATTAACGAAATGGTTGTTTAGGGCGTTGACGATATTTATAATACCCTCAACCTCAGATGATTGAAAGTGTAAACTAGAAGGTAATTGTTCTTCATTTACGTTTTTCGATGTAATGATGCGAAGATTTTGCCAGAGCACTTTGGGATCAGATTTACTTTTAATTGCTTCGTTAAAGAAATGTTTCTTATTTTTCCGTATAATTGCAGTTACTTTATTTCTCCAAACTTTATACATGTTCCAATTTCCAGTGCATTCATATTCATTTCTTGTAAGAATTGCTTTTTTTACTTCCTCATTATACCATTTTGGTTGTTTAAGTCTCTTTACCCGTTTTTCTTTTAAAGGTAAATGTTTAGAAATAATATCATTCAATACACGATAGAAAAACTCTAATGACTTATTTGGGTTTGATATTGTTTCAACATTATCGAAATTAATGCATGCCAAATCATACAAGAAAGCTTTCATATTTAATTTTGAAAAAGACCGGTACAAAATAGACCTAAAATTATTTTCGTTGTTTATTTTAGCATGACTTTGATATGTTAACGCAATTGGATAATGGTCACTCAATGCAAGTTTCGAGACTATGATTTCGGAAATATGTTGTTTGCTAGTGCTATATATATGATCTATTATGCTCGAAGATTTATCCGTTACTCTAGTTGGTTCTTTAATATGTTGGTAAAGACAGAAATCTTGAACCAATTTAGACCATTTATTATTGCTGTAAGTAGATGTTGAAGAATAATGAATGTTAAAATCTCCTAACAATATATATTCTAAACTTGAAGCATCGGCTGAATTTAGTTGCTCTTCGTACTTGTCTATCCATGCTTGTTTGCTGTTAGGCGGTCTATATGCAAAATTAAACAAAACCGGTTCATTTTTGGGAATTTTGACTTCGAGCCAAATGCTTTCTATATCACTTAGTTCTAAGTCACTTCTTCGTTCATAAATAACGTTATCAGCTATATAAATAAGTAATCCGCCACCGACCTTGTGAACGCGATCTTTCCTTTCAAATACATATCCATTTATATTAATATCAGAATCTTTGACTGCTTCATTTAAAAACGTTTCAGATATGCCCAGGATACTAAGAGAAAATGAATTGCTCAGTAATAGGCCTACACGAATTTCGTCTAATTTTGGTAGTAAGTGCTGAATATTTAAAGAGGCTATGTGCATTCCTTTTTCTTTAAAATTGAATTTTATTAAGTCCTTATCTTTATCACCATCCGTGTTTTTACTTTTCTTAGATGAATACTGTTTAAAATTTTGTAACTGTAGGATAGGTTTCGTGACAGTTTTATCATGCGTTAACAACGAGTTAAAAGCCTTAATTTTGTTTGTCTGATTTGATTTAGGTGAATGATTGTGAGATGAACAATTCAGAAATTTATCAAAACTTGATTGCTATCGTTCGTGATATGAGTCGATTGAACCACATGTACATGTATTTAATATATATAGGTTTGTTGCGGCTCGCCAAATTAAGTCCTGTATACGCCTTTCCTGATAACTTTTCCATTTCAAGTCACTAACCATCTATATCGTATGATGTATTTAAATGCCACCGAAGGTGGGCGTATATTGACCATTATCATATTCATCTATATATCCGTTTCGACGTCAGTAAGTCCGTACATACGTACGTCCGCGCAACTACTAAATGAGCCTTTGCGTGACATTTCCAATGATTTGAAATGTATGTGAGGGGCAAACATTGAGTAGAGTAGGCAGCCTCATACTTTTAATAAAGAATCGCCTGATGGTCAATAAACACATCGAGGCCTTATCTATCTACAAAACGCATTGTAAGACTCTGATCAGTGTGTGCAGATGCACAGGCTGGTCAGAGTATTTGCCTTGTGCACCGTGATTTGAAATTGTTGGAAATCTCACGCACAGGCTCAAATTTATTAACGAATTGGGATGTAATTTTCACAGAATGTTTCTTTTTACCTTAACTTGCGCATATTGTCGGGGTTTGTTATGACAACTTGAATGAAATGATACTCTTGAACTATTTGCAAATTATACCCCGCTTTGCACGTGCACTTACGTGCAAAGCGGGATATAATTGGCAATCATTTTGCACGTTTTAGTCATCCTTCACGCAGGGCAGATGGTGGCGTGTCGAACCATCCACTCTAGAGAAACAGTTTTAAGCGAGAGATCAAAGATCAATGTTATAGTGACAATAGCAGATAACGGTTCCTCGAGACTCACACTTGCTGGTCTATAGATAATGATAAATGTATACCAAATGTCATCTATGCCCTAGCCTACACGATAGGTTGAGAAGAGAGTTCAATATTCAACGGTGCAGAAAAGAGGGGTAAAAGTCAGTCAGGTTTTTTTTTTATTTCTCATCGAAACCATATGTTGTGGGTACTCATTATTCAGTTGAATTGTCTAGATGAGGCGATTAAAATAAGTACCCACAATATAAGTTTTGCGTGAGTGTAATTCATTTGATCAAATTATGAATTGCAAAATACCCGCTCTATCTGTAGCTCTGACAATATTAGTTGTAGGATAGTTATAAGTAATCATCCATATGAAGTCTACAGTATAGGTCACATGATGGCTGCTATAAAGAAACTACATTTTGATCGCAGTCACCAGCGAACGAGCCGCAATTGTGTTAGAACAATCATTTGGGGTGGGATCGCAGGGAAATGTCCCGCTGATTTTTTTTAAAAAACAAATATGATAATATAGTCTATATTATCATAAATGTTTTTTTAAAAAAATCAGCGGAATATTTCCCTGTGGGTGGGATGGGGGTTCTAGAAAGTCTAGTATATTGGGCATGTGAGGCTATGCAACATATATATATATCTATAGCGATTGTGTAGCGCGCGAGAACAGCTACCAGTTAAGGTACCTCAGGAAAGGTTAACTGAAAGTTTGCTGCCACGAACGGTTTCGATTTGCCAGCCAGAATTCTCAAACGATCCTCGGCCGCGGTTCATCTATGTGTAGTAGCCTTCAAAGTTGTCCTAGCCGCTTTGTGTAACGACCGTGGGCGGTTACTACGTTTTCTCAAACGTTGAGCAGTGCGTAAAGGTGTGACGCCGGGCCCGCGGTGTGCTTAAGCGATCAAACGGTACTCAGTCGAAGCACCGACCTTCTCTATTTGCATTCTGAGTCTCCGGTGAATGTCATCTTAATAATCAAGCTTTGATTCAAAATGGAATCCGCTCGGGAAATCGTTTGAAGTTGTTTCAGTCAGTGAGATCGGAAGACTGTGAGTGAGTGGTGTCCGGATCATAATTTTAAGCGTGGCGGTTCTGAATTATCATTCTGAATTGAAAGTTTATCGGTAACCGTCTAAACATCCGTCTATCAAGAATCTTGCGAACTGAATTGTTCAATTGTTGGTATCATGACTTTAGCGTTGGTGAATAATCAAAACACCGTAACTACAGCTTGAATAAGCATGAACGACGATGATTATCTCTTTTACGCACTTGCGTAAATTGCATAATGGGAGTTACGCCCTTGTTCAGCCTAGAGGTCAATTCTTTTCTTGTTTGATAATTTTCATCCGAGTCTTCACCCTATGTATATGTAGGGTCCGTGCTAAAGACGACAAAAAGACAAGTCCAAGCATCATGGATGGAATGAAATCATGACACGTGACCGATTCATCATGGAGTGGTAATGTATATGCCTTTAACAGTTTGTGGCGCAATGTCACGAAGTAAAATCGGATCTAAGTCCTTCTTCTCCACAATCTTATGCAAGAATAAATGAGTCCATGCAGTGCGGTACAGTGGCGTAGCCATGTTATTTACATTGGTGCGGCAAAACTGAGCTCCGAAGGAGCGAATGCGAGCGCCGAAGGCGCGAAGCCCTTCTAGGGGGGTCCGGGGGCATGCCCCCCCGGAAAATTTTTGAAATAACGGTGCGATTTGGTGCATTCTAGACTATACTTGATCACAATTTCAGTAGGGAAGAAATAGTGTGGAAAAGGAAGAAATTGCTTGTCAGAAGCAATTTCTTCTTTTTTCACAATGTTTTCTCAATCATAAAATCACAGGCACGTAATTATAAGCAGGGATTAAACAGGAAAGGGTTAACCCTAGTACGAGGACTAATCGATAATGACATTAACAACTCACCATGTACTCACGGGGAATCGCATGTTTGACATCAACACTGTATGGAAACTCTGTACGGTAGTTTGCAACGGTATATTCAAAATGGCGGATAGGCGTTCGTGAAAAAGTAAGTGTTCTTTATTTTTGTTCGATGCTGATTTAATCTATCATCCTGTAAGATAATGACAACATTTACGCAATCAGATTTGAATACATTATCCATCGTACCTAATGATTAAACGTCCTATAGCACCGTCCGTGTGTAATACAGCTTCAAACATTGTGTTTTGATGACATTTAAAATTGAAGCGCAAAACGAAAGTAGAAATGGCCATATTTTCCTTAAAATGACCGCACCGGCAAAATCAAATGTGGCGGTGGATGGGGACAAGATATCTCCCTAAATATGACCCAGAATGTATTGGATCTAGCCCCTTGTCTCGGAAATATAGACACTTGAAAATTCCGATGGTGTACGCTACAATTAAAACCGAAACTAAATCGCTGTACAGTGCGGTATATGGATATATTTGTACTCACCGGTTTAAATTTCGAATGAAAAATCTGTACGCAACGGTTTATATAAATTATCATGTGAAAATCGTTCAACGGGTTGAATGGCACGAAAAGGTGAAAGGTGACTTTGATACTATTTAATCTTAGTTAATACTGCAGAAAGACGAATATATTCTTATTCTTAATTTTATTTGTTTTGCCTGGAAATGAAGAAATCGTCGAAAGTGTATCATTTAACACATTTTTAAATTCTAATTTTATGTTTCTATTTAATTCTTCTGTCTTTCCTCAATAATTTTTGTAAGACCCTGTACAAATCGTTAAGACTAAAGCGCTTAACAAAGGCATCAAACTTTAAAAATGTCGGAGTATATTCCAGACATTCTTCTCGATGATGTAATATTAATTTATGATTCTTTTTTGTTGTTGTTTTTTGTTTGTTTTGCATTGAAACAAAGAAAAATAATTGATAGAGTATCATTACACACCATTTTAAATCTAATGTTATGTATCTACTTAATTCTATGTCATAGAAAGTTTCAGTTTAGTAATCAAAACAGTTTTATAAGCTTGAACCTAGATTATTGTTTCTGATATCATACGAAATGCTTACGTTTCTTTTTAACTTTCAGCTTTAGAAGCTTACAGTTAGAAGAAATCTTATCGAAATAAATTATTTAATACTCAATAGTTCTGATACACATAAGAAAACAGTTTTATTTCTTTTAGTTATCTCTTTCAGACAAATATCTTGTAATTTCCTTCCACAACATTTTTTAATTAAAAAGAAATTTTAAATGTTTAGAGAAAATTCATGGAAGCATATAGTTGCCAAGCTGCGTGTCTTTCCGTCCTTCCAATCTTCCAAAGTTATTTGGACAATTGATTTATCGCACTCATAGGGGAGACTAGTATTTCGTCAAATTGTTTAGCATCGGCTTTTTTGTTTTTCGAATTGAATTAATACAGTTAAAAACGCAACCATTTCTTTCATAAAGTTCGAAAGCACAATTAACAATGATCGATTTCACATGCCTTACCAGCGATATTGACTGTCACGTGACATCGTTAAAAGCACCCCGTTGAAGCAAAAGATAGCTCATAAATTCGCCCCTAAGAATATGAAATTACAAAACAATCAACTTACACCCTAACCAGTGAGCCAAAGAAAATTTTATATAGCCCAACAAATAGCGATTTTGCTTCATATTTTACCGTATTTCTAGCCGCATTTAACATTTTTCAGTCTTATTATATCATCGAGAAGAATGTCTGAAATACTGATAAGTTTTATGCCTTTGTTAAGCGCTTTAATCTTAACGATGTGTACAGGGTCTTACAAAATTATTGAGGAAGAACAGGAGAATTAAATAGAAACATTAGATTAGATTTAAAACTGTGTTTAATTACTCTTTCGACGGGTTTCTTCATTTTCAGGCAAAACTAAATAAAATAAGAAAAAGAACATATTCGTCTTTCTGCAGTATTAACTAAGATTAAATAGTATCAAAGTCACCTTTCACCTTTTCGTGCTATTTCATCCGTTGAAAGATTTTCACATGATGATTTATATAAACCGTTGCGTACAGATTTTCATTCGAAATTTAAACCGGTGAGTACAAATATATCCATATACCGCACTGTACAGCGATTTAGTTTCGGTTTTAACTGTAGCGTACACCATCGGAATTTTCAAGTGTCTATATTTCCGAGACAAGGGGCTAGATCCAATACATTTTGGGTCATATTTAGGGAGATATCTTGTCCCCATCCACCGCCACATTTGATTTTGCTGGTGCGGTCATTTTAGGGAAAATATGGCCATTTCTACTTTCGTTTTGCGCTTCAATTTTAAATGTCATCAAAACACAATGTTTGAAGCTGTATTACACACAGACGGTGCTATAGGACGTTTAATCATTAGGTACGATGGATGATGTATTCAAAACTGATTACATATATGTTGTCGTTATGCTATTGGATGACAGATTATAGTAATATCGAACAAAAATAATGAACACTTTTTCACGAACGCCTATCCGCCATTTTGAATATACCGTTGCAAACTACCGTACAGTGTTTCCATACAGTAATCAACAGAAAACGGAAGTAAACAGAATTACCATTCTACAGACGCTTGGAAGTTTAGATTATTGATGAGTCATCCCAGGATGCTGGCATTTCGTTGTGTATGGTGGATTAAAAGAACTATAAGACATCATGTTTTATAAACGTTTTATTCATCCGTTATATGCTCACATACATTTTCAGTCATTTAGCGGTCAACATAATCCAGTTTTATTGTAGCGGCATGCCGCATCTAGTAGTAGACTACGGCAATTATTGGTGCGACATGCCGCATCTACGGCAATTATTGGTGCGGCGAATGCCGCACCTGCCGCACCCGTGTCTACGCCCATGCGGTAATCTTTTCGGAATGGTAAAGAATCGTGATGAAAAGCAAAATACAGACGATAATTTTTTCAGGGGAGACAACTGTCCTGTGTTCAGGATGTAAAAGCGCTTCGCAAGCGCTTTGAGATGATACCCCGCTTTGCACGTGCACATACGTGCAAAGCGAGGTATCATTTCGAAAGCGCTTCGCTAACGTTTTCATCCTGAACGCAGGGCTGATTTTAAAACCAATCCAGTGCGTGCGCACCTTGACCTATTTTACCTGATTGAACAGACTCAATAAATTTGGAGTGATCCACAGCTAGCCCATGAAAAAGACCAAGCTGTAGATTATTCGCACAAAATAAACAGCAGTTAAAACCGGTTCTTTCCCAAATATTTCTTGTTATGACGGAAAACAGTTGATATCTGGGAACAAGAACTTACGCGCGGCGAAATAAAATTGGTGTAGTCCTTCCTTACCTGTTTAGTAACTTACCTGTAATCAAAATGGCGTTTCGAAATATTTTGATTAGTATTTCGACTTTACTCCTCGCCATACAGCCAACTAGTAAGTATCATTTAAATGAAGAAGGATAAATAGCTCTAGTTTTATATCTTTCAATAAAAACATACTAAAGTTGATTCCGATCCTCGCCAGGTGATTCATCTACCTAAAATGTCATGATTTCCGGGTATCTTATTTGTCCATAGACCGCCTAATAAATAGAAAGAAGATCACAGCTTCAGGTGTCAAACAAAATTCACAACTATCAACTGAACAACTTCCTAAAGATTAATTTATTCATCTCTGCTTACCCATTGCCATTTCATACAGCTGAATCTGGCCCTTTCTGGAACATAAACAAGCAAACTTCACCACCACTTAGTTAAACAGTGCAAATGTAGACAAATTAGATACCATACTATTGTTGAATTAAATGGCATTCACACAAACAACACTAATTAGTAATAGTTATAGTTCATTTCTGACAATTTACGCAATATAACATAAGCGGAGCGCAAGGGGTTATACATATAAATTGTCAGAATACGAACTATTGCTATTTTACCAATCAACTTTATTTTTTCACCAAATAAGTAGTGTCTATGAGTTATATGTCAATCAATGATGTCAGTCAATTCTATTGTGTCATACATTCTTCAATCAAATCGCCGAAGCAAAAAAGGGAGGAGCAAATTCAATCATTTTCGAACTTTCAAATATTTTTAGCCATTTGGTGAGATGAATTCATTGGATTGATTACCCTGTAGTCAGGTTAGGTGATTAAAGCCTCAATGTTGCAGCTGTAATTATAATGTACTAACTCTTCTATTTTGTAAGCTATTTACATTTATAAGGATTTTATATATTCCTGTGACATTCTTTATCAATATAATGCTTGCAACCATGCAGTAGTTCATTGGGCAACGGAAATGATGCCCTAAAATCAGTAGTTATCAACCCCTTGTTCAGGTTGCAAAAACATTTGCGAACAATAATAAGTTGTACCCTGCTTTACTGATTAGTACATGTTTAAAGTGGAGTACCTTTTCGCGAAGGTCTTCATATTGAACGTGAGATAAGTTTTGGTAGCACATTGAAACGCTACCTTTAAATGGTTCTCACAGATTTTCGAAACTAATCAGCTTCCACGGGCCTAAAATACGCATTTTATTTTTGCTATTTTTTTTGATACTTAGAATGTAATGAATATCCAGTTTTATCGTTCTGCTCCAATGTTTTAGCCTGTATGTACCCTTTCATATCACAAAACCTTTGTGAATAGTGTCGTTTCGAGTTTTAACCCTCCTGGACTATCCATGTTACGAATATATGGCAAATCTCACTTTTAAAACAGGTCATGATTATGAATGAACATGAATTCTTGAATCCTTTGAAAAAAACACTAAAGGGGGGGGGGGGGGGGAGAGGGCATTGCAGAATAATTAAGTTAAAAGTTTTCACATTTAAACAAGAAGTTATATTCTACATCGATTAGATAGCGTCTTTTTCATGTCAACATAGAAGGGTGTTACAGGAAGGTAAGATTCAAGCAAACTTTAAAATTGCAAACAGTATATCAGTTCAATAACTTCAGTCCTCCCTTAATTGCCTGGTTAACATGTGAAAGATATCTCCGTTTTGAATATCATTGTAACGTTAGGATTGTTGAAAATACAACAGAAATATTGCATTCATTTCTTAAGCGTTTCATACATTTGATTGCAAGTGAAAGGTCCTCCCAGACTGTTCACCAGACAAGATATGGTGTCACTGTCTGGTTTGACTGAAGTATCCACCCATAATGATCTAAACTCACATAGCGCACTTATTCAAGCAGATTGTAGGTTTATGCAATATTATTTTTGAATCACGCAATAATTTTTCAGCACTTAATAATAGCAAACCCTTAAAAATAAAAGAAATTCTGGTGAAAGTGTATGCGAATGGTTTCTAAGAATAGACTGTCTGATAACATGTTATGTTATCAGACAGGTGATAATAGGTAAATACAGGCTTCATTGCATGAGAAATATCCATTTCAGATGGGCAGGCAACAGATCGGTGTAATTTTCCACTTTACAATCGGGGAGAATGGTTTTATATGGATGAAGGAGAGAGTTTGACGGCTCTTGTAACACCAGACAGATGGGGAAAAGACTTGATATGTAACCAAGTGTACAACCATATTAAACCTGTACAGGGGACAGAGGGAGCAAATCATACATTCCTTCTGTCTAGCACGTAAGCAGATTGAGCTACAGATAGAGGGGGTATTTTGGATTTTTGATCCAATTATTTGAAAAATGTTTGCATAAACCCTATGACTAGGGTGCTAAATGGAATCTTCTCATCAAGACGAATAAAATGAGTTTTCACAACATAGGGTTTTATTCGGAAAAAAAGATTTTAGACCGGCTTTACCCCCTCTAATCTGTATATTCTCTGTTAACCCTTTTTTGCTTAAGGAAATTTTAGACTGGTTCAAATTGAAAAAGAATGCATAAAAAACGATAAAATTTCGACATAATTTGAAATGAGACCAGCCTATGACATTCATACATAGAAGATATTGTGAAAAATAGATAAATAAATTTCTTCTTCTTTTTCAACATTTTTTTCAAGCATTTAATATAGCAAGGCCATCGATACATTATAAGAAAGAAGATCTACAAATATAATTACACTTAAGCTTATGTATGCATCTTAAACTTTTCTTGTTTAAAATGGAAAATTTGGTAATGTTGACTTAAATCATGCGGCAAATACATGCATATGTATGAGCAGGTTGATCTAGGTTGATACCTCTTGCAAAAGCAGGAATTTTGGTTCAGTATGACTAGGGTTAATTTAAAGAATTATGTTTGTGTAATGAATATTGGTTTGTATTTTATTAATGACACATTTGATGATTTATGTTGGATCCATTTTTGTTTGTGTTTCAGAGAACCAGGAAATAATTGCTACTACTGTTTAGATGTACTTTGGAGAACTCCAAATGTCTTACAGACAAGATTAGGTATAAAGGAATATCATTACATTACGTCTTAAAACTGTTACTGCATGCTATAGGAGCCAATAGCTTTAGCAGCCCAGATGTGCAATAATTAAGTTATCATATAATGGAAGTCTGAAATTTTATTTTCAACAAAACCAAATATGTCTCGATCTAGACTGTTTTACTGAATGTAAAAATAGAGAAAAAAGCTTGAAACTTGTTTGCTACTTCTTTATCTGTATCTGCTACTTTAATTCTTATATAATTCAGCCTTTTAATAGATTTTTTTAATCATAATAGATTGATTTTTTAAGTACATGTAACTGTTTTATCTTTTAATTTATTTAGGCCAGTCCTGAACTAGTCCACAAAGATTAACCTTTGTCATGCTGAATAAAATCTTTGTAAAATTAATGTAAAATAAAAGTGCTTAAAGCACTGGAAGTTAACAAATGTGAGTGAGTATTGATTTTGGAAATGCATTGTTTTACACCTTTCTGGTTTAAAAATGAAATTCAGGTGGTATGAACTAAGATCAGACTGCACTCATGTGCAGGCTGATCTTTATCTATACCTCCTGTCAAAGCAGGAATATATGGGGTTCAGCATGACAAGGGTTAAAAAGAAGTAATTTGTAATTCAAATGTATGATATGACCCAATGTTGCCATTGTGAAATAAATAATTAAATATTTTTGATAATACGCAGGACTGGTGTTGTTACATTAGTGACATAACTATGCAAACGAGCTTAGAACACTATTTTGGTAACATAAGAATGATGTCATTATGGATGTCATATTTGATTTCACTTTTTAAACAGCTCAAAAATATGTGATGCTGAAATTTTTTATCAATACATTTTTACAATTTCGTCCATCTAAAGATTTAGGTCATATATCATATGCTAATATTATACATGTGTTTGTGATTATAATATAACAAATTTATACAACTCATCCTTTGATTAAAACTTGGCATTGCATTGTTTTTCTTCTGTTTTTGATGACTTGTTCCATAAAATGTGTTTTTCATGACCACTCATTTAAAATCCTCTATATATGTTTTATTATGACAGGTAACTGCCTGAGTGCATCTTCGGGTTCAGAGATCAGTGTTAACAGATCTTGTCCTGGTGTTAGAAGAATGCCCACAGTTGATGAGTTGACCACATTCTTCAGTATGTACTTGATATAGGATATTACATTGATTGCTCTGCCCGAAACATTTGTAACTCCCTATATATCTATAGGGGGTTACAACCGTTTTGTGCTGAGCCCTCGATATGTATATAGATATTAATTTTGTCAAGAAGATGAAGATACGGTACAATTTGCTTGAGCGACCAGATATAATTATACAACCATTTTCATGAAGCAACCATCCTTGAAAGTATTACATTATTGTTCTTAAAAGAATTATGTTTGAATCATATAGGTATATGTTGTTAAGATTCATTAGTGCCTTACGTCTCATCGAGGTCTACGAGTCAATTGAATTTAAACAACATAGGTTTTGAGATGATTCTTATGACTTTAACAAAAAAAGATTATTTAGAAATGGGTAATAATGCGTATTCATTGAAAATTTTTATTCTGATTTGTCAACAAACATTTTAGTTTAAGGTTTCTTATCAAAATGAAGAAAATAAAAGAAAGACTCAATATCTATAAATTGAAATAAAAAATCAAAACAAAGTGAAGATTTCACTTTTTTGAGGCATAACTCTTTTGGTACTTATTTCTGTACAAGCGTACTAAAAAGTTGAATTCTCAAGAATTTTAAAAGTAATTCTATTTGTAATACTAAAAAAGATTAGAAGTTATTCTAAAAGTAATACTTAAAAAAATCTACTCGTTAATTTATACATATTTCGACTAAGGAATTAAGTAGTTGTATTTTGTTTTAGGTCAACCATTATTATCTATAAGATCTTAACCCTTGTCATGCTGAACCCGGAATACTCCTGCATTTGCAGGAGCTAAAGACTAACATCAGCCTGCACATAATTATGTGCAGTCTGATGTTAGTCTACACCACCTGTTTCTCACTTTCAAACCAGAATTGTCAATAGATTTAGTCTTTCAAATAAAAATTGACCTACAGTTGGTAATTTCAGTGCTTTTTGCCCTTTGATTTTTATGATAATTTTTAGCCAAAATTTACTCAGCATGACAAGGGTTAAGCCCAAAGTTTGATTTGTTTTCATGTACAATTTAGGAAGGTAGTCTGTAGCAGGTTGTGTAATAAGGCGTAACTAGGATTTTGAAATTTATACACACTCAGAAGGCCACCATCAAAGAATATATAGGATAAAGGCGATATTTGGGCAGTGACAAAAGATGAATGTAATGTCATCTGTCCGCTCCCCTTTTTATGATTTGAGTGTTTTTGAGTATTCAAAACATTGTAACTACAGCTTAAATAAGCTGTAGTTTCTATGTTATGATCATTCATCAACAACATTTTTCGAAAGAGGTTTCATATCTATTACCCACTTGCGTAATGGGCATAATGGGAGCTATGCCTTTGCATGAGATCAATGAATTAACAATCCAACTTAACTTGAAATTTTGCAGGACTCACAGAAGATGTGAATGTCAACTGTATCTCAACTTTCGAGGGTGTATATCAGTTCACATATGAGGTGGATTATGGCGGTGGTGGTATTTGCGATAATGGTGACAGTCAGATCCGTGCCTGTCAAGATCCTGGTTCAGCATACGTCGACAATCAAGTATTCAGAATGCAGTATGCTAAGTGTAGAGATGTGGAGACGTCCAAGAACAAACGTAAGATACTATGTTGTGGCTCTTTATTGCTGCTTTATAGATTACTTTAAAAGCTCAATTGAAAGTGTAAGGTTTCAGAGACAAAATATTGATATTTAGAATTAGGAATTATGACAAGTGATCAAAACATACTATTCCTCACTGCATTCTTTTGAATATGTTAATGAATCAAGATAATTGCTTTGTGATTTTATAAACCATGTAAACTAATGCTCTTACTTTGAAAGGAAGCATAGAGAAAGAGGAGTCTGCAAGTTTGTATCTTTTGTTTTGATCTTAGTAAACACTTGCTGTTTGTCCCTTTTAAGTGAATTTTGTCTATAGCTTTAATTTTCAAATGCCATATTGACTATTAATCAGACCTTTTAATGATTTCAGGCCTTTGAAATTCAGGCAATTTTGAGCAGTTTTATTAATTTTGAAACCGTTAATCTGACTTGAATAAATTTTCTGCAGAGATTCGATATCAGTGTTATGGCACTTGGTTTGCTGTGAGAGGAGGGATTGGTTATACATATGCAGCGATCTCAGACACAGTAGAGAAAGATCCTAGAGAGAGGTTTAAGTGTCTGGTAAGTGAAAATGATTTGCTTGTATTGAATAAAGGTTTCAAACAGAAAAAAGGTGTTTTTTATTTGTTTGTTTTTACAGAGCTTTATATTGAAATAACAAATTAAGAAGGTAAATGAAAAACAAAAGTACCATAAAAATTCTAATAGAGGTCCAAGCTCTAATAAAATCCCATCCCCTTTTAAAGGTTGAAAATACAATTTTTGATATGATTTTACAAAATCTTGAAGACTCTAATAAAGGCCCACAAAATAAAGGTCATAAAATTCAACTGAGGTTTTATGCACATTTCCAAAAGCAATATTCATATTTCATATTTTGCGTTGATTATGTTTATTTTGGGCTTTATCATATCCATGGCTCAGTGTGAAACAGTTGTAACTGCTTATAATGTTTATAGGCAGTTACAACAGTTACTGTCTTGCACTGAGCCAATAATATGTAGTGCATCAATATAAGCTCTTCCCTTTCTAATGGAAATGCTATGATTCTAGTAGAACCCTTGCATTCTTTTAGAGTTTTTACTGTAACAAAAGTGAAGCTTCTTTTATGGGCAGTTAAAGAGCTATGTCCAACAGGATTAACCTTTTGTTTATCAAAAAGGGTTGAGGGTAGGGCTAACTAAATTCCGAAAGACAGAAATAACTGAAACATCTTTAGGCAAAGGAAAGCAAAGAAGATGTGAAGAAATGATTGAAAGAATGTTTACATTTATATATATTTTGTACAAAAAATAAATTTGGAACATCTATAGGCAAGGAAAAGCTATGAAGTCGCAAAGAAATGTTTCTTCAAGTGACTCATGCACCTGCTGTTTTGCTTGTAGATGACATTGAAGAACCAGAAAGATGCTACCAACAAGATTCGTTGGGTGATGTCCCGATTTGCTGACTGTCGAAAGTTAAACAGTATCTATAATGGACCTGTGAGACTTGTACTGACAAGGAGTAAGTCATAAACCTTTGATTCATTATCAAAACATAGGCCCTTTATAAAAGCTATTGTAGCACTGTGGCAGATCATGTCCCAGTTTCCTTAAAGGAGGGTTCACAAAAAATGAAAAAGGGCTTGTTTTCCTTGAACATGCTTTATAAAAGTTTTGATTGAAATTTTCTTTGATAATTAAATAATTTGAGAGTGACAACCGCCCACTCCCACCCTTCCTGCATCTGCCGTCCACAAGATATCATTTGAGCTCTTTGTGGGGGCATGCATTTAAATTTATATTGTGACAAAGAAGGGAAATAAAAAAAAAAAAGGTTCTGGTGGCATTTCATTTTGTCCAGATTTGTAATTTGCATATGGTAAAGTTTTATGACATAGCCTCTTCTAAAGTTGATCATATAAAAGGCTTTGAACACAGTTTAAGGTCCTTTTTAGGAAAAAAGGGCTGATCATTTTTCAAAGTGAAGTTACGAAGAAATAAATGCATACAATCGTTAAATTTTAATATTAGGCTAATTCAAAATGGGTTGAAAATAAATAACTGCATTATATTGGTATAAAACAAATTTTGTATGTCAATTTTCTAGTTCCACCATCAACAACATACCTCTCACCGCAATGTAGTTTACCACGAAACTTGACTGGTAACTGGCTAACACAGGGAGTACAGTACCAGTCTAATATCCACATCAATGAGACACACATCTATTTTTATACACCAATCAATGAGTTTGAGTACCAGGAAACATACTATTCCTGCCAACAATCTCAGGGAACCAGATACCTCATGACCAAAGTTGTTGTTGGGAGATGGTGAGTAAAAAATTTATACCAAGGTACTCCAGATCTCATTACACATGTGTACACTAGTACCCAATGATAACTGTCAATATATTTAATTTATTTTATTATTCATGCCAACAATCTCAAGGAACCAGATACCTCATGACCAAAGTTGTTGTTAGGAGATTGTGAGTAAAATTTAAGACCCAGGGACCCAAGATCTCATTACATGTGTGTACACTTGTATCCGATGTTTACTGTCGATATGTATATATTTTTTCAACTAAATACAAAGGCTGATCATGTATTCTGTAATAGGGGTTGGAATAATTAAAATCTGACATGGATTTAAGGGAGGACACTTGTTGGCAGTCTGTCATAAGCAAATGAGTAGCTAGGACTCTCAAAGATTCATTTGATCTCCCACCAATGGGTTGATAATTGTAGACCTATGTGAGATAGCAGCTAGAGGCTAGGAAAGTATGTGGTGGTAGTACTGGTAAGAGAAATACAAGGAATCCATTGTTATGTGCTCAAGCCGCCGCAATATAACAACAACATTGTTGAAAGCGGCGTTAAACCCCATTCAAACAATCAAATCAAAGATTCAAGCTCTCTAATGTAAATCCGTATTACCATCTGAAAATCAACTTCAAAAAAGAATTAAAGACTTTGAAACAGTCTTCAATTCTTGTATGAAGTTGATCCCCAAAATGATATAGCACTTATGTAATAACTGGTAAAAGGTAATGATTTAGGACCTAGGTAGGAACTTTACCCTACCTGAAACCTGGGTTCTTGAGTACTCATCACAGCTCTAGGAAAGTGTAATGATTTAATACCCAGGTAAGATCTTTAACCTACTCCATACCTAGATACTTGAGTACTTGTCCAAGCTTTTGTTACATGTAATGATTTAGGATCTAGGTAGGATCTTTACCCTACCCGATACCTAGGTACTTGAGTACTCGTCCCAGCTGTTATTACATGTAATGATTTAGGACCCAGGTTGGATCTTTACCCTACCCAATACCTAGGTACTTGAGTACTCATCCCAGCTCTTGTTACATGTAATGATTTAGGACCCAGGTTGGATCTTTACCCTACCCGATACCTAGGTACTCGAGTATTGGTCCCAGCTCTTATAACATGTAATGATTTAGGATCCAAGTAGGATCTTTGCCCTACCTGATACTAGGTACTTGAGTACTCATCCCAGATCTTGTTACATGTAATGATTTAGGATCCAAGTAGGATCTTTACCCTACTCGATACCTAGGTACTTGAGTATTCATCCCAGCTCTCATTACATGTAATGATTTAGGATTCAGGTAGGATCTTTACCCTACTCGATACCTAGGTACTTGAGTATTCATCCCAGCTCTTATTACTTGTAATGATTTAGGATCCAGGTAGGATCTTTACCCTACTCGATACTAGGTACTTGAGTATTTGCCCAGCTCTTGTTACATGTAATGATTTAGGATCCAGGTAGGATCTTTACCCTACCCGATACCTAGGTACTCGAGTACTCGTCCCAGCTCTTATTACATTGTAATGAATTAGGATCCAGGTAGGATCTTTACCCTACCTGATACCTAGGTACTTGAGTACTCATCCCAGCTCTTATTACATGTAAACATTTTGGATCTAGGTAGGATCTTTACCCTACCCGATACCTTGGCACTCAAGTACTAATCCTAGCTCTAGCATAGGAAATTTATAAAAGTACTTAAGGTTTTTTTCACCAAATGCAAGATATACTGGTATCATTTTGGTGTTGTACATTTGTCATTGTCTTGGGCACATTTTATTTAACATCTTACTATCATTTTTTGCGCAAGTCTAAAATAAAAGTTGCTTCTAGATTAGTTGCCTAATATGGTATTCGGCCATGCTCCATCTCATTCAAATTGTCTTCTAAAGACTATTCGGATGAGATATTGCAAGGTAGAATCCAACAGTAAATAAAA
Organism: Fragum whitleyi; assembly: GCA_948146395.1. Lineage (NCBI taxonomy): Eukaryota > Metazoa > Mollusca > Bivalvia > Cardiida > Cardiidae > Fragum > Fragum whitleyi. The sequence goes on from OX411548.1 coordinate 48,344,228, forward strand.
GTACCAGGTGCAATTTGTGAATTTGACTTTTGATCAATTCTCATATAAGAAGTTTAGTAAAACGGGGCCCCTAGAATACGGAAGTCAATGTCAATTTGATGTGAAGTTTGAGCTTTACCTATATGCTTATGTTTGTATATCAAATAACTTACATGGTTGACTTCAATCTTCAATAAAGATGTTCCACTTTAAACACTTGTTTTGATAGGTCAAAGGTTTCAATCAGAAGTACATGTAGTTTGAGATTTTCTGGAGCATAACCGCTTCTTTTGAGGATGGAAACTGAAAGATGACTACAATTAAATTTACAATATGACTGCTGTTGAGAAAATTTGCTGACAACTGCTTCTCTTAAGCGTTTTTTCAAATAATCCATTTGAGTAGCTTTATTTTTTTTTATGCAATGCGCAAAACTGCAGTGACATAATTCTTCACAATTTTTGGCGTAATTTTTATTCATAAACTCTAAATCTATTTCAGTGAAGTTGACTTTACATGTTTTGACATTGTATCTCGACATCATAGTATAGTCAGGTATAGAGTAGGTAAGTACAGTCAACATTGCTCGTGCCACCACCTTGAACATCATAGGATTCAGTAAAAATTATGTGACAATATCCAGATTATATCAAATAACATGTCTAATTTATCATTAAATATTGAATTAATCAACCATATCCATAAGTAACCTCTTTTTAGTGGTCCCACAAGTTGTCTCTAAACGTAAATTTTACTGTTGATTGAAATGTTCTCCTACATCAATTTTCAATTGGCTAAATATGCATAAAATTCTTTAAGTGTAGGTCAAGGTCATTTAGCAAGGTTATATATTTAATTCTTCAGCGGTATAATCTGGTAAAATCATTTTGATTGATAAAGAACATCTAGGATTACTTATTGTTAAATTATATTAATTTGATCGTCAGTCGATATTGCTTGAGCAACTATCTCTATTAAGTTACCATTTTTATTATGCGACCATCATAAAAAGACCCTTAGCAGAAAGTAAAATCTCTGAAAAACTGGTCATTCTTCAATGAAAAAATTGGTTATAATTGATCTTTATGTGTTGGAACCCATTAGAATTGCCTCATTGAGACAATGTTAAAGGGTTCAGTAAAAATTATGCAACAAACTATATAAGCTATGAAATATTTTATTTACAGACCATTTTAATAATCAACCTCTTTTTAGTGGTCCGCTTAGTGGTTGCTAAAGACAAGTTTTACTGTATTTAAAGTCCATTGCAATTAAAGAACTAAAATTTCCAGTGATTACTACCTGTCTTCCTTAGTTACTATCCAATCTTTCTATCACTATAGGTAAACCCTACCAATATCAGACAAACTTACAACAGACAGATCCTAGAGGATTTTTAACCAGAACATTTAGAGAGGCTTGTAGTTGGACAGCCTTTACATTCAATAGAGATGATTACAAGTGGAAGTACGAAACTATGATTTGTAAGTTTTAGTTTGTTTGATTGTTTGAATGGGCTTTTACGCCGTTTTCAACATTTTTACAGTTATATCGCAGCGGCTGGAGCACCTAACAATGGATTCCTGGTATTTCTCACACCAGTACTACCATTACGCCCTTTCCTAGCCTCCAGCTGCTATCCTGCATAGGCCTACAATTATCGTCCCAAAGGTGAGAGATAAATAGTCAGAAAGAATGAGTGCCGCCGTCAGGGATCAAACCCAGGACATCTAGATTGACAGTCTGACGAGCTACCAACTCAACTATTTTAAGTTTTAATATAGTAAAGCCTAGATTTAGATATGTAATATTGATTGCTAGGTGCAAAATGGTTGTATAGGCAGTTACAACAGTTTCGCACTGAGCCATCAATATGTAATTGTCTACCAGTTGTGGGTGATTATGTCACTGAAATTGTTCTTATATTTGACCCATGTTGTGAAGGAAAATCTGTCTAAAATCAACACAAAAGAATTGTGCATATAATCTAACTAGATCTAAAATCTGATCTTGAACTACTTAAATTTGCGAGTTTTCTCAATATGATCTGTTAAATGAAGGGTGTGAAAAGAAAACTTTGATTCTTTCAGTTGTTCTTTCAGTTAATTAATATGGCAACGATGTGATTAATGAAAATGAAAAAATATCTTCCTTTCAAGAAATGGGGAACACCTTATTCAGCCTCTTGACCCAAAGGTCCTGAGTTCGATTCCCTGGAGCGGCCATGGATCTTGGTTCTTTCATTAGCCCACACATTCTGCATGAGTACTGGTGAATTTCCAGGAAGCAGAACCAAGAGGGATTAATCTTAGTTGTAAGATCTTGTTTCCCAATCGATGTAAAATAAATAGGTTTAAACTAAACCTTATTCAGTAATACTAATAGAAAAATCAATAACTGCTTATCCCCAAACTATAATGACTTGCAGAGAATTATTACTGATACTTAACAAGCATTTTAAAATACCATTTCAGTGAACCCACCTTCACCGGTACCATGTCCAATTGCTGGTCGATACAGTTTCCAACAATATGCAGTAACACCACTAGAAAAATACCAGACCCGTATTCGTGGTGTGACAGAAAAGCCGAGAGTCCAGGTGGCATGTCGAAACTGGGTGACAGAGTTCAAGTCCTGCAGTGACACAATGACCAGAATACAGATTGACGCAGAATACTGTGAGTCAGTAGACTACAGAGGAAGGCCAATTGGAGAATATGGTGAGTCAGAACATTTTAATACGCCTCCACCAGGGTTCAACACGAAGGGGAGTTTGAGACTTCTTATTTTGTGTTCAGGAATCCTTTACTTTACAAGTTGGGAGTCCATTAGATTCATTGGTCATAGAATATTTCCTCAAACAAATGATCAGACAAATATCCTTCAAGTTTCTCCCCATAAACTCTATTTTTCATAGTTTAAGGTCTCTTTGATACAAAAGTTGTTGCATAGTGACACTTTTTTTTTAGCTCTACTTTTCATAGAATAGGGGGGCTATTCTAGTAACCTGGACGTCAGCGTCAGTGAAGCCATCTTTGTAATGCTTTGGTTAAGTTTTAATGTGCTAGTGTTTCGAATCTCTGTTTGTACTAAAGCTATTGCTCAAAAACTTTGCACATACTTCTTTGACCATAACATCATGCAGCCTTTTTACAAAGATTCATTACTCTAATATTAAATTTAGTGGAATTTCAACCCTCTTTGGACTCAGAAATCCTTGGCTAAGTTTTTATGTCCAACTGTTGTACATGTATATGAGTTATACCTCTATTTATACTTAAGTTATTGCTTGGAAACCTTGTACATACTTCTGTGACTATAATTTTAGACTCGAGACAAAGATTCATTACTCTTATATTGAATTTAGTGCAATTTCAACCCTTTTCATACTTGGCTATGTTTTTACATGCAACTGTTGTATATCAGTAATATCTCTATTTCTACTTATGCTCTTGCTTTGAAACTTGGCACATACTCATTTGCCCATAATAACAGCCTCTAGAAAAAAGGCTCATATCTCTGTTACCTTATAAAGTGGAATTTTAATCCTTTTCAGACTTAGAAATTCTTGGTTAAGTTTTTACGTGCAACTGTTGTATATCAGTAGTATTCATGTTTGTACTTAAGCTTTTGCTTGAAAACTTTGAACATGGTTCTACATGCAACTGATGTATATCAGTCAGATTTAAGTTTGTACTTGAGCTATTGCTTGTAAACTTTGCGCATGGTTCTTTGACCATAATATTCTCTAGACAAAGATTCACAACTCTGATCTGATATCTTATTTTCGGGAATTTAAACCCTTTTCAGACAAAGTAATGCTTGGTTTAGTTTTTATGTGCAACTGTTGTTATCAGTGATATTTCATATTCTACTCAAGCTGTTGCTTGGAAACTTGACACATACTTCTTTGATCATAATATCAGCTCTTAGACAAAGATTCATATCTCTGATATCTAAATTTTTATGGAATTTGAAACCCTTTTCAGACCTAGAAATTCTTGGTAAAGCTTTTATGAGCAACTGATGTATATATGTAATATTTCTGTTTCTACCTATACTATTGCTTGGAAACTTTGCTCATAGTTTTTTGACCAATATATTAACCTTAAGAAAAAGATTCATTACCATATTGGATATCCATATTGATTTGCAGACCATTACTATCAAGCGCTAAGAACAGTCAAGCTTTGCTGTTCTCTGACAGCTCTTGTTTGAAAGGCAATTGCTATACCCTCATCTAAAGGCCATCTGACCAAAGACCCTGAAATATTACACAAAGATCTCCAAGACTCATTTTACTAACAAAGCATGTTTCATATAATTACAGATGAGCCTGACAATATACTGACATGTGTTGGATTCTGGATGGAGGACATGAAATCCTATCTGGTCACCTGGGATTTCACTGAATCCCATATTTAACAAAGTATGTTTTACATTACAGATGAGCCTGACAATATACTTACATGTGTTGGATTCTGGATGGAGGACATGAAATCCTATCTGGTCACCTGGGACGAGGAAGATGCAGTATCTAGTTATAGATGTTGGGTAAGTTTTGGGTAACTGAAACATCTGTACTGCCAGATAAATAAATTATACGTACTAAGTGTTTTGTATGAGAAAAAATATCCAAAGAGGTTGGGAGAATTGAGAGCCTCGACAATTATCAATTCTCCCAACAGAGTTAGATATTCTTTTCATACAATACACTAAGTATGTATTGTATTGTTTTTTTTATTACCCCTATTTTTCTTGTTTTCGTTGATGTTTCTCACTGAAATGCAAGTTTCTCTAAATAACAGCATTATATCATTGTTCTAAAAATAACTATGTGATATCATAAAGAATATCGTATGGGATGTTATCACTTGGATATTTGTATAGTTATAAGATAAAAGAAATAACCTGACCATTTCATCATACAAATTAACGTAATTTTCAAGTTGTCCAATCCAACAACTATGTAAAACATTTGTCTTGGTGGGCATCTAAATGTCATTTTTATTTAATGAAAATTTTATTACATTTAAGATCAATTGTCTTCTAATGAAAAAGTCAATTTTATCTGTTGACATCAGTCAAATTAAATTTTTGAAGAAGAACATGTTTTAGGCAATTTATTTTTTGACAAATTAGTCTCATTCTTATAGATGTAACATGTTATTTATCCACCTGCCTGAAAATGCTTTCTAAACAAAAAGTTAAAAGTATCCTAAAACAAACAGCCCTGCATTCAGGATCACAAAACCATGCAAACAGTTCTCCAATTATACCCTGCTTTGCACTTAGACGTGTGCAAAGCGGGGTATAATTGGCTAACTGTTTGCATCGTTTTGTCATCCTGAACGTAGGGCTTGTTTTTCTATTCAATAAGATAGAGTTGTTCCACTGTATATTGCAGGTATATGAGAGAAAGAGTTGGACAGGGGTGTACATGTCCCGAGCCCAGAATGCCCGATGTTCACGGGAACAAGACGCACAATCATACCAGATTGATGGTACAGGGTTAGCATTGGATCTACAAGAAAATGAACGATTATGTAAGATGATAAATTGAAATAGCATTTTTGTGCCCATGGTATCAATAGGATAGCAGCCTAATTATTTAACTTATGTCTGCCTGCTCCTCTGTCTATTGGCTGAAGTTTTGTCTGTCTGCTTCCTGTTGCTGTCTGCTTCCTGTTGGCGGCACTCATTCTTTCCCGCTATTTGTCTCTCACCAATTGTTTGATAGTTGTATACCTATGTGAGACAGCAGCTGGAGGCTAAGAAAGAATGTCGTGGTTGTACTTGTTAGAGAATTACCAGGAAACAATTGTTAGGTGCTCCAGCTGCCGTTATATAACTGAAAAAAAATGTTGAAAGCGGTGTTAATCTCCATTTATTCATTCTTTTGTCTGTCTGCAAAAAACTAAATACTAAAAAACTTAGCATTGCAAATTATTTCAAGCCTAACGAAGATACAATTACCATATGTGACATGGTGATAGATTTTGATTATATGCATCTGCTGATGTCAAGGTCATGTGACAAGGTCGACATCACAGTCATGTCATAGTCAAGGTTATGAAAATTTAAGTCTTTTGTCAGAGGGCATTTTTTTCCACAAATAGAGAATCTAGTGTCAAAAAAAATAATGTTGAAACAAGTTTAGCCACAAGATAAGTCACATAAGAAAAATACAATTGAAATATGACATCATGTCTAGGTTCTAAAACAACTTTTACAATTTAAAAATAATAAATATATTGAGGACTGTTGTTAATGAAAGACATGCCCCCAGTCTTATATGGAAAAGATGGATGGTGGAACTAAAAGCACCTTTTTTGGATATATGTCTTAGATAATTTTAATTTCATGTATTGAAAAAAAGTTTAATTGAATTTTTTTCTAAAGTTAATGTACCATAATTCCTCTAATAATAGGGCCCTCCCTAATAGTAGCACCCCTACTTTTTTTACTAAGAAAACCCACTTCAAATGCCTAAATTTTTTTAGACCTCTTCTCTAATTCAAGATGAATTTCCTCTAAACAATCATTTATATGATTGTTTAGAGGAAAGTCACCTCAAATTAAAGAAAAAAAGGCCTAAAAGACATTTACTTTAATATTGAATTTATTAAATCAGAAAATGTATACTAAATAAAATCTCCTTGACCATGTTATGTATAGCTCCCAGAGGTGTTTATTAGGAGAAATATGATACATCTATATCAAGGTGAGAGTGCAAATCTAGTATAAATGCCTGTAAATATATCAGATTCTGTAGTTACATAAGTTCAGCAATAACTTTTAAATATTCATTTCTTTCCAGTTGACGACTGTCCCCAGAGGTTTGACCCCGGATCTGACCCCTACAGCAAGCCCATCACATTATGGGTGTTGAGTGGAACACCTTACCTGTCACCCTGTATATATCTCATTGTTGCCATGGTGATGTTTGTATATAGACTACGGTTGTAGAACAGTTTATGCCTGTGATCTGAAAAATACTAGATGTCAATTGGCGACCAAAACCTTGCAACTCCAGCTTATTCAAGCTGGAGTTACCAGGTTTTGGTCACCCAATGAAGTTTTGATGTATATATATAGCAATATTAAGGATACGATTTGTAATTGGTGACCTCAGGCCTTTCTGTCGTGATAATCTTGATTAGAAATTCATTGTCACAATAATTCCCTTTCTCCTTTATGGAATTTTAGAATCCATATGAATTGAGTCGGTGCATGACATTTCCAACAATTTCATTTGCATGTGATGGAGGGATGTTCAGGAACCTGGGCAATCACATAGTACATTGAAATAAATCTTTGGTTTTGAACAGCCTCCGTCATAGCGCAGTTGGTAGTGCGACGAACTGTCATTCTAGAGGTTCTGGGTTAGATCCCTGACGGCCGCACTCATTCTTTCAGACAATTTGTCTCTCACCAATGGGTTGATAATCGTAGACCTATGAGATAGCAGCTGGAGGCTAGGAAAGAATGTAATGGTTATACTGGTGAGAGAAATACCAGGAATCCATTGTTAGGTGCTCCAGCTGTAGAGATAAAACTGAAATAATGTTGAAAGTGGTGTTAAACACCAATCAATCAATCATTGAGTTTTGAACAATGGTTTAAGGTCTGTAGCCATCTGTTTAGCGCAAAGTGAACACTCTGATCTGACTGTGCAGCTGCACAGGCTGATCTGAGTCTTAACGTTGGGCAGATGTGAAATTGTTGGAAATATCATGCACAGGTGCAATTGAAAGTGATAGATGGCAATGGAAAGTGGGTGCAATTTAATAACAAACCATCCCATGTCGTAGAAGATATTGAGGAAAAAGGAGAAATTGCTTATTACAAACAATTTCCATTTTTCACAATATTTCAGGAAGTATGAAATTATGAATGTAGAAACAGATAAGGGAAATATTTTATCATTTGTAAAAAGCATGTATTAACTTGGATGATAACCTCAATATATACATTTAGTGTCCAAAAGAAGTTTTTGATATTCCATTATTCATTCTTTCCTCAAATGAATCATCTTCAAAGCTATAGATATTGCTAATCTAATTACATAAAAAGTCTTTCAACAGACCTATTTGAACCAATTTTCTTGTTTGTAAGTATTGCAATCATATTTTGTAAAGATATTGTAAGTTGGATTTTTTACTTGTATACATTCCTTGTAAATAGTGTATCTATAATTTTTATACAATTCAATGTCATAATTCATATGTCTAAATGCATTCATGGTTATAACTATCTTCTGACTAAATCATCATCATCATCATCATCATATCATCTATAAAATCATTATCTGTTCATCAATCCTTTTCAATGCATATCAGGGGTACTTGATTATTTCTGACCTTTTCTTTACACTATACTATCAGCTAGAAATATTGCCGTTAAGGTACCAAAATGTCTTATCTACAGCTTGAATCAATTTGTTGATATAATATTTTAGATGGTAAGGTAAGAATAAAATTAAAAGGAACATCAAACCTTCAGCTTATTTGAGCTGTAGTTGCAATTTTTTAATCATTAATTATATTCAATGCATATGGGGAATATGAATGATTATTTTGAACAGACTGTTCCTTCACACATACTGCATATCATTGTCGGGGTGGATCAAAATGTAGTAACTACAGATTGAAGATTCATGTCCATTGGTCACTTCCAATATTAAAGCATCCTTTGCCTGCAAAATATATGGTTCTGGATTTAAAAACATTAGCCAAATTGATGGTTGGGAACTTTAATTTCACAACTTCAGCTTAAACAGAGTGTTTAGTCATGAAATTTATATCACCCACTCCAATGTGTACCACATAATATGAATACTGCAGAGGTCAATACTGCATGATCAGCATAGATAAGTGAATTGGTTGGTCAATCGATTGTTAGAGGTTATTTATTAACCTAAGTCATGTTGAGCCTGGAATGTTCCTCTTGACAGGAGGTATAGACAAAGGTCAGCCTGCACACATGTGCAATCTGATTTTAGTCTAAACCACCTTATTTTGCTTTCAATGCAAAATAGTTTAGAATTTATATTTGCAAAAGATGAAATGAATCAAAATTTGTGCAGTCAGTGTTTTCAGCTCTTTGATTTAATGCGTTTTTTCCATGGTTTGTTTTCAGCATGACAAGGGCTAATATATTTGTAGAACACATTCCTTATGTAAATGGCTATGTACATTCCTCTCTATATTTTATAACACACAAACATTTTACTAATAAAACATATTTTTTGTAAATTGCATGGTTCAGTTCGTGATTTGACTTTCCCTGCTTCAGTTGCCCAAATCATTTTGTTTCAACGATGTATTTTTGTCTATCAAGCTAATCACAACTACTTAAGTTGTGGACCCTCTAAAATACTGGTTTAGTAGACATATTCTATTACCTCTGCAAGTTCTGTCAACCTCAGCCATCAAAATATAAAACACAGATCTCACCTACGAGTCTGACCAGTGCTTTTACTTTACTAGCCAAGCCCGGATAACTCAGTGGTAACACCTTTGGTTAACAACCATTGGGTCGTTAGCGCAAACACCGACTCGGCCAACTTTGATCCGACATTTGACAAAGGTCAATGAGACACGCGACAGTGTTTCCCACCAATGGGTGAATGATAAATGATGGATGAAATGAAGTGCTTGCGCTGGTTATTTAAACCCATACTAACGAGCAAATTTACTTTCACAAGGAAGATAGTACGAGGGCTCCACATTCCAAATCTGAATATCTACGCATCTAACCGTCTGTCTTTATCCAGCCAATTATGCGTTCTGGATGAAAACGTTTGCGAAACAGTCCTGCGTTCAGGAAGATAAAACGGTTCAAAGTATTTGCAAATTATACCCCGCTTTGTACACGAGTGCGCATGCAAAGTGGAGTATAATTCGCAATTATTTTGCACCTTTTTGTCATTCTGAACGCGGGACAGTTGTTATTTCTTCCTCGCTTTGCACGTGCAATTATGTGCAAAGCCATGCATCAATTTTAAACATTTATGATCGCAAGCCCTGCATTCGGGATGCAAAAACGTGAGACTGAGTACCCTTCAGTACTCTTTAAACGTTTGCTAAGGTCATGACACCCTAAACATAGAGCAGGTTTCTGTCTAACCTGGTCGGATTCTAAATGGTCAGGTTTCTCAAATCAAAGCTCGAGTTGAAAGCCGACAACTAAAGTCGTGTTTCAAAACGGAAACTTTTTGCACGGAAATTAACTGTTCGTCAAACGCGCGTTGTTCATTTGAGAAGCTGTGTACAAGGATTCCATATTATCATATTTCCCAGAAAAACTTGCTGACAAATCGATTATAATAGGATGACTTGAGGTATAAAATAGCTCTAGCACGTAGATCTACCTGATATCTTGTGAGGCTTTTCTTCGTGCTTTATACACATATAAGGTAAGTTTCCTGCGGAACTTATAAGACGGCATCAAACTGGTCACCTGCTAACCATATTAAAATTTGTTGGGGGAAAAAAACTTAAGTTCGAACACTTGAGCTTTTAAATGATAATTACTTCAAACAGTATAAGTTTTTCTTGAGACAAGTGAGCTTTGGCAGCACACAAATTCTTTTTCACATTGCGCTTTTAACCCACTTTTAACTCACATCTCCGAAGAAATGACTTATAAATACACGTGAACAAGTACACTATGGACAAGCAATTTCAAGTGAGCGATCAAAGATCAAATCTACATTGAAATGAAAGGAGATATACATAATACGTACTTAGTGTTTTGTATAAAAAAGATTATCTAACGAGGTTGTGGAAATTGATAATTGTCGAGGCTCTGTTTTCGTCTATGTTCGGGCTAACAGAAATGCAAGTTAATAAGAATAACCGCATTATGTCATTGTTCTAAAATATCCATGTGATATCAAAAAAATATCATAATGGGGTGTTATCAAACGGATATTTGTATAGTAATAAGATAAAACGGTTTCTCGAACCTCACCATTGCTGGCGGAACTGTAAGTATTTTCGTTGAACGCAGAATTTTGTTTCACTGTGTATGAATGCAACATCACCAGTTAATGCTTATAACCTGAACTCATTCCCATTTGTTGTAACTCAAATGATCTATTGTCAATGAAAACCTGCTCATTGACTCCTTTCGACAATTGCAGCTGCTTATGATACCAAGATTATACAACACAAACAATTTTAGCCTATCTCAATTTCAAAGAATTTCAGCTGTGAATTAAAAGTGCAGTTAAATTGAAAGAAACTACAAAATATTGAAGACTTAAAAATGAGGAAAGAGTAAATTTGCTTTAAAAAAGTTATTTCTCTTTTTTTATCATTAACATCTTTATTGGATTCTGTGAAAGTTCAGTGCATACCCCCCCCCCCCTTTTCTGGTTACATAAACCTGTACAAAGCATCTTATTCTTTTTTGAAAAATACCGTAATCCCTCTTTTTCTTTTCTTCTTTTTTTAAATGATAAAGTTTGCATCTTTTAGGAAGGGGAGGGGTGTCAGTCTAACGTCAATTTTATTGTCATTTAGGCAAGTTTTGCTGGGTATTGATAAATCAAATTATCCGGCTTTCTATCATTGGATTTACAATTAATTTCATTTTCATTTCTGACAACCTATTTACATTATTAGGCTGCTAATTGTGAGATTTTGTCATATTAATTTCAAGAAAAAATTACATGGCTATTAAATTATATGGTTATCGCTGTTGTTTTTCATAAACCAATTACACGATTCGTGGCAAAAAATAAGATTGCGAAACCCCATGAGAAAATATGTAATTTGGGAAGTTCAAACAATTTCGACAAAGTCAGACTGCTTTGATTGCACAGGCGGACTAGGGTAGAAACTTTTCTCTCTTTAAATCGAGTTTATGTGTTCAAAATTCAAGACTAGTTTTGAAACAAAAAAATATATGCATATGTCAGGTGACTCCATTTCAAACAATTAGTATACGAATGTATCTATGTCTACTAGATTTTTTTTTAATTTAAATAGATATTATTATTATTATTTATTAGGCACGTAGTTGCTTAAATCAATGACATTCAATTCCTCGGCAGAATTCGTTGATGATGAAGGTGGAATTATTTGAAAGGCGAGAATACTATAAATTATTAGCGATACCGTTATAATGATTTGCTAATATTTGAAACTGGTTGCAAACACGAAGTCAAAATATATTTTCATAAACTTTGTATGATTAATGACAAGAAATAGAAATGATATAGAGGATAATCGTTTGTTTCAGTGTAAGATCGAGTTATATTTCATTGAGTGAACCACAAAAGCTATATTTTCACGAGTGGCGGAGCCACGAGTGAAATATAGCTTTGTTGTTCACGAAATGAAATATTAATCGATCTTACTCGAAAAACAAACGATTATTCTATTTCTTTAATGCAAAAATGAGGCAAAATGTGATTTTGCGCGTGATTGCTATGCAACTTTCATTGTGACGTCACTAATTTCGCCCCGCATACATGACGTCAGATAGTGTGAAATGCACAAAAGCAGGGTATAAAATTTTGATAATTTCACTGCTTTTGCGGTGAGATTATCAAGTGATAATCTATCGTTATTTCTCGATAAACCACTGAAAAGCATTAAAGAAAAGTTTATCTCATAAACTTTGTATGATTAATGATAAGAATAATTTTAAATCCATCTGCAAGTGTAAAAAGGTCAGAAGTGCCTTCAATGGCACTATCGTTTTGGGGGCTAGGCCGTTTTAATTTTTAAGGCCCTCTACAATGTGAACTCGCTAATTCGTCAGCCAGACTCGAAGGCGCGAAAAAACTGACGCGAAATTTACTGATCAGCATGTTACTTTTACGTAGAACTTTGTCAAAAATCCAGTACAATTTTCGAATTCATCTAGGAAAAAGTAATCACAAAATCTATAAATGGTATGTAAATCGAAAAAATGTAAATGTAATTATTTAATAGGATATATTAATGGGAAAGTAATTATTTGCGATGAGCCAAAACTCTTTAACTTTCGGCATATGCGTGATGTTTCCAACAAATTCACATGTGCATAAAATAATAAATCACCTGAGTGATCATGAGTTACAAAATGTTGCGGAACTATTATGGTTCCACTACCTTCATTTCTACACTTTATGCAAATGCGAGTTTGGTTTCGATAGTGACATGGGATAATCGTTTGAATCTTGTGTAAAATCGAATAAACGGTCGAATAGTGTATTTTTTAAATTTCATGGATGTATGATACTAAAAACCTTATCACACTGCATGAAAATGCGAAGCGGATTCACACAAGAAGGTGATCATTTTTTTAGTTTCATACCTCCGTGAAACCAACAAATGTTTGTTTTTAAATCGGACTGCGAAGCAGTCGATTTATATATACCGTTTTCCAGAAATCCAGTCTGTTTGACCCACTACATTTTTACCATTATCTTCTGAGCAATGTGTTCAAACCAAATTATGTGTTTTCAAACACCGAAGAAACGGCCTTTTTTCAGTCACAATCTACAAACTTTGTTTTCAACTTATTTACTTTTCGACAAATAGAGAAGGGGCTAATACAAAATTTGATGTAATGTTCGCTTTTAGTAATTACCAGTTAGTATTTTCAGTGTTTATAACAAGATTTTGGGGTTGAGTAAAGGAGTTGAAACGTACAATAGGTTAACTGTATAATAAATTTGTAGCACTTACAATATTAATGCTCTGATGTTTTTCTCGAACGGTCATTTACCAGTTGTAGGGCTGACAACCAATCAAATTCTGTTATGATTATCACTCGGTCAAAACCCACGCGTAAATTCAGACCACGTGGTAGATGCAAATAGAAATCGTCTGCTCGAAATGTGTCAATTAAGTTGTTTGTCATTGGTCAATAGTCGCCTGCACTCAAACAGGGAGCGTGGGAAGTTTACTTTTTGTTCGCATGGTGGAATGAGTACTGTTGACTATGTTTTAACAAATAGAAATAATTTTGTAATTTTGAAATATTTGATTTCAATGAGCACTCTGATCACGCCCCAATCCTATTTTCAATAAATTCAAATTTGAGTATGAAGAAAAATTATTCAACAACAAATAAACCGACAAAAACATACGATAAACTGATATAGGATAGCAGTAAGAGCGATCTATTTTTATAACAACTCATGAATAATCATAGAGTGCTGCTAGATTTAATCGATTGGTCAGAAACCAAAGATATAAATAGCATAGTTGGCGATTTCACGTGTTTCTTGATGCTTGTGTAACCGGACGCATCCGAACGGACGCTTGAACAGACACAAATCTATTGATCTAGACTGTTCTAGTTTGGACAGTAAACAAACACGCACGGACGGACAATGAGTGGTCACAGTTAGTTCTGATCTTTAGATAAACACAAGGAATTTAAACGACTGTATTTCAATAATTCATATCTAATACGTATTCAAAACCCAAAATATTTATAACCCTCAACAAAAATTAAATAGGACGGGGACGAAAGAGAGAGTGTAGGAAAGAGAAAAAGCTGCTCAGTGAATAGTTCAAAGGTAGGCGCTACCTGTATAACTTCTCTCACTGAGAAAGTTACACAGTTTCGATCGGCTTATATAGCCTAGCTAGGGTAAGAAGCACGTGCAGTGTGTAGCTTACGCTTTTAAATACTATGGCGTGGCTTTAACCTGGCAGTTAAATTAGCGTTACGGAAAATCAAGGTTCTGCTAAGAAAAGACACTGCAATTGGAAAAAGGAGATGAAATATGATCAAACGGACACGTCTGCAAGCGAGGATAAACTCGTAAAAGCGGTTTAAAAGTAGATTTCTGCAATAAAAAACATGTGCATATTGCCAGGTCAAAGAAATGGTAGATTACATTGAAACATATAGATTTAAACTACAAGTCATGAGAAAATGGGATTAAGTGGCAGCATAGATGTTCTGACGCCGATTAAGAGAGTATTGGAAACAGGGACAGTCGTTCCCGTTACACTTGAAATACAAACATGTTGGTAATCAAAATTGTAAATAGTTTAATGAAAAATGTTTGTTGCTAAACAGGCTTTTAAACTCTATAGAGAGAGGAATAATATTAACAGACAAGCTTTTAGCTTGGCGCGTGCTCGTCATAACAACGTAAAAAATCTGCTAAGAAATAATTTAGACTAGCAGAGGGCTATCAAATCAGCAAACTTTCAAAATCGGACCCACTAGGTTGGGTGAGCTGGCGATGTCCTCGAAAAGATGGAGTGTTAAGACAAAAAAAACCTCACAAATTGGGCAAAGATTTTACCAACTTTTATTGTCCAAATTTGAGCCCTTTTGATTGGCGAACTATTGCACTATCCCAGCCTCTAAATGATGTCCGATTTACAGTGCTGACAGCACTTTGATTTTTTTATTCTTATTATTCAACATAATGGAGCAAAGGTGTAACTACTTCCAAAAATGTGACAGATATCTTTCGGAAATATTTTATGCGGAAGCCTACAATATAGCTGCGCACTCAAAATTGATTTCATTTGGGAAATTAACCAATTTTTTAGACAATCAGAAAGCGCAACCAATAATATCAAATTATTATGTGAACAACAAAAGCTATGTTTTTACAAAATGAAAGATTAATCAAGCTTACGCGAAAATAAAACGGTTGTTCTTTTTATTAAACGCAAAAATTGGATGAAATGTCAACATTTAAGGTTAGATTCTCTTTAAGCGCGTTATTCGCACTGGTGACGCTATGACGCGATGGATATAATGGACCCCGATTACCAGTGACGTCAAATTTTGTGAAATCAACGAAAGCAGATTCTCATCCTTGGCAAATTTCACTGTTATTGCGTTGAAATTGCAGAGTGATAATGCTTTATGGATATTGCACGATAATCCAGTATCCGAAAGCAGAAAAGGATGCCTCGCACTCAAATGCCTAACATTTTCTCTCCTTCATAGTATTGCATTTACAAAAATAATAGTTTAATCGACTCATTTTATCATACTGCGCCTTCTTTCACTAGGTTTCTCTAAACAATGGGTGACAGAATAGAAGACTACGCCGAGTACCAGCACGCAGTTAGAATATGGAAGGTTGTTCCGCCGGTCTTTATCCTTCTCGGAACTCTCGGCAATCTTCTGACGATCATCGTTCTGACCAGACGTAAAAGTAGAAACACGTCCACCGCCATTTATCTCACGGCCCTGGCCTGCTCCGATCTCATGGTCTTATATACCGGGCTGCTTCGTCAATGGATCAAATACATGTTTAATAAAGATGTCCGCGATCTGTCGGTTCCCGGATGTAAACTTCACGTATATTTGGTGTACCTCTTTACTCAATGCTCATCATGGCTGCTGGTCGCTGTGACGTCAGAGCGATTCATTGGCGTATGGTGTCCACATAAAGTGAAATCTGGCTGTACAGCGAAGATCGCATACATCGTCATTGGAGTGATCGTTGGATCATTGGCATTGCTTAATATGCACTGGATTTACGGTATGGGTAACTTTAGTATCATCGTCGGTAATGTGACATATAATATCGATTGTTACTCCATGTATGACGAGTATTTCGAGTTCCTATCCTTCGTCTGGCCCTGGATTGACCTCTGTATGTTTTGTTTGGTTCCCTTCACCGTTCTTCTTGTGGGCAACCTTTCCATTATCCTGAAGGTGGCTTACAGTCGACATAAAACACAGACAAAGATCGCCCCACAACAGAATACGACAAATTCGAAACCGAAGAAGGATAATAAAACATCGCAGTTGACCATGATGCTGATGACTCTAAACCTTGTGTTCTTTTTGTGTGCGTCACCAATTTCTGTGTACTTAATCGGCGAACCCCATTGGATTAAGACTATTGACACTGTGCATGGGTACGCTGTCCTTGACCTTTGGTGGGCAATTGTCAATATTTTCATGTATACCAATCACACAATCAATTTTATGCTATATTTTCTCAGTGGATCAAGGTTTAGACAAGAGGTCAAGGTTCTATTCTGTGGAGGACGCACCAGAAGTATTTTTGGTGTAACAGCAACAACACGGGTCGCTCCTGACGCAGCATCGACGAGGACAGCACAAACTGAATTTGGTGCATCGGAAGCATGAAATTTAACTACAATCTTACAAAAAAAGAAAAAAAGAAAAAGAACTTTAACTGATTATCACTATTTAGATGATTTTGACTAGGTCTTGTTTCGATTTTTAAATAAAACAACTGATTTTCACTTTTGCAAAATGAAGAACTACCTGTATCAAAAAACTCTTAAAATCTTATTCAATTATAGATGTATCTGTTCGTGTACAGATTCTTAAAAAGGATGGAGCAAATATTACAAAAAGAAATTCTTTTATAAGTTACTAGAAAGTTAGGAGAATTAATTGAAATTAAAAGTCGTTACCTCACAGTACATGTAGATATCAATAAAAGAATTTTAAAATCTGTACGGAATGTAATTGGACTTTATACTTATATACATGTATCTAAATTAAGAATAAAAAATATCGGGTACCCTCTCTTAAATTTTAATCTTGAGGCCTTTTAATTTTGAGTTATCTTAATGCGCATTTATCTAATCCTATTGCACAAAAACATTTGAGGTATGTATTAGGCTTTTCAGTTACCTGAATTTACGAATCTGATTATACTCATATAATGGTAGTCTATTCACATGTATATAATCCTTAGATCTTAGAAAATCACGAGACGTCAGGAATAAAACCGGTTCAAATTTTACATTTTACGTTGGTTCCTTCTTATTTCGGAATGATATCACTGTACGGATATTTAAGCGGTTTTTTTTAAGTAATATGATATTCGGAGAAGTGTTTTTCTATCAAGGTAAATTTAAACTTGTCTCCAAATAAAGTAGTATAGACCCACAATTTCAAGAGAGTGATCAAAGATCAATTTTACATTGAAAATGAAAGGAGATAACGGATTCTCGAACCTCACTCTTACTTGCGGATCTAAAACACTTAAAAGTGACGGGTGTATTTTAATAAAAAAAAACATCACCAACTGTGAATTTCATCTATGCTAAAAAAAGTATACTAGCTATTGAATGGTCATTTGGTTTATAGGGTCTTAAGCAGTCTGCGAAGGAAAAACCAATCGATAATACAAATACATTTTTGATCGTAAATAAACATTCTATGTGTTACGTATTTCTCTGGTTCAAAGTTATACTTGCCTTTTTTAAATGTACATATGTTTTCTAATGATGTCAACAAATGAAAACCAGTAGTTTTAAATAACTGCGGTATAAAAATCATCGGTGGTAGGTTTTTTTTTCTTGAAAAAAAAAGAAAGGCAAAGAATAAATGCCCTTAGCTCTCATTAGAAATAATAAGCCAATTCTATACTTCTGGTATCTATGGAAAGCTGAGCTGCTTACGTGGTACATGAGTGTACCTTATCTAAACTATTTAATTTTAACTACTGGAAACATAATACCGGCCAAGCCCAATTCTAAAACTTTCTTGTATCCACATTGTTTGCTTATAGATCTTATTAGATTGCAAACTCATGATGCGACATTTTTGGAGAAAAATCATCGAATTAAAGATATATGAAAAGCAAGTCGAAGAAAATCGTTAAAAAGACTATATCAGATATCTCATGTGGTATAATGGAATATCTTGTTACTAAGTACACTTTAGATCTGGAAGTGGAAGTGGCGCTGACCTTTATATCCTTTATGTATAAGTCATTTCAAAATGCCCAACATTTCTGCCCTGCGTTCAGGATGACAAAGCGTGACAGATTCAGTGCAAATTATACCCCGCTTTGCACGAGCATTTTCGTGCAAAGCGTCGTATAGATTACAAAAAAGATTTCCCCGTTTCGTCATCCTGAACGCAGGGCTGATTTAAGAGATTTTTGAGCCCTTGAGTCTTGACACCCGACACGACAGACCCTATTAGATACTTGGACGTCATTTGTCTGAAATATACATGCACAGGCATTGTAGTGAACAATAAGGTAAAACGTTGGTTTCAGTCGATCTTCATCGAGAACATGTTCCATTTATGGTGAGATATGGCGGGATCATCTTTTCACTTCAAGTTAAATTATTTGATTGGCAGACGCTATCTTTCTTTTACCATCCATTGTAAGCAAGTGTGTCACGTTACAAAAAAAAGAAGAGATACATTTAAAAGTAACACCGGAATTCATATAACATTTCTCTTCACCAAACTATATATTAATTTGCAATTCCTGTGAATATTTACCTAAAACACAAAAATAGTGTATAATCATCAATGAACAAATGCTGTTACTTTACTCTTTCAAAGATGAAACATCACTCTATTTTGGCGCTAAACACTAATTAACAATATTTTTATCATTAGTGTAATTATAAACTGTTAGCCTAAATTCAGAGAGACTTGACTCTTTCGATGGTGACCAATTTAATCCATTCGCTAACTGTACGAACATAGTTGCGCGACAGCCATGTGATTCGGTTCCACGTGACCGTAATAATATCAAATAATTGCAATCTAATAAGATAAAGAATTTTGATTGGTTTAAATCGCATCACGTGGGGAAATCCATTGCACTTTATTTCTGTATAAAATGCAATAGGGTCTTTCGGGAAACCCCCGATCTTCGATCTGCATTTCCTGTGTTGTAGGAACTCGAAACACCCTCGTTTCCCTTCCATATCGCAATATGCTATTTAATATATTAGAAATTAAGATATTTTCGAAAGAATTTATGATTAAAAGTATGCAGCTCAGATTCTGAGTCGATGTTTACAGTGAGTCGACGAAGACCACTAAGCAACCCTCTCAGCTTAGCCCGATCATGATAGTTTCGGTTTAAATGTGGAATAACTTGTCAAAATTATGTTTTGATCATAAGTACCTCTACGAATGTCAAATTGTCGTTTATTTGTGTACCATTTGATTAACTTTATGCCGTTTAACTTCGATAGCGAGAAAAGAAATACACGATCTAAAAAAAGATTGTGTAATACGCGCAGAAAGTAGACTCGAAGCCGAGTATTTTAATAGTTTTTTAGACCAAGAGGATTGCAATTATAAGGGCCGAGTGTCTTTTTCACAGCGTTTATTGGGGTATAAAGTGCAATTGCCTTAGCACATGGCTTAAACATAACACCCTACGGGCGTTATTTGCCATGTGCTAAGGCAATTGCACTTTATACCCCAATAAACGCAGTGAAAAAGACACTCATCCCTATAATAAAAGCAACAGAATGGGTGAGGTCTTGTTTCAGACATAATCTTTCAAGATGGATCTAGTAAGAATGTGTTTGTATTCTCTAGAGAATTAGGGAAAATATAGAAAACATCCCTCTTTTTTGCAATACGAGGTAACTTGTTTCTGAGCAGGATAAGAGATCCCGCGGTGGTTGACATTTGTAAACTTGACCTCTATCATTCATGAATGAAATTTAAAACATTGAAAATCGGTCAATTAAACATTTGCCATAGACGTCGTGTGTGATGCGATGCAATTGTATATGTATACTTTTATTTTGTTGTGATTGATCTAGTTTTAAACATCCCTCTTTTTTGCATTACGAGGTAACTTGTTTCTGAGCAGGATAAGAGATCCCGCGGTGGTTGACATTTGTAAACTTGACCTCTATCGTTTATGAATGAAATTTAAAACATTGAAAATCGGTCAATTAAACATTTGCCATAGACGTCGTGTGTGATGCAATTGTATATGTATACTTTTATTTTGTTGTGATTGATCTAGTTTTAAAATTTGTTAGAAAGTGTTTTACCAATTTTCCCAAAATGTTTAAGCCTTCATATTTGAATATAATTATTACGATTCAGAACTAAGCAATCGCCATTTTACGGAAAATCTTCAATTCATATTTTTTTTTAATCATAGCTCATTATTTACAAAGATCGGTCATTTCGCGGTCGTTGTGAAATTGGCGTTGAAATTAACAATTGTACTCCGTTATAATTTTATTTTATAAATCAGCTTTAACATGGCTCTGGTCTTTGATCATATGGCTTGACACCTCGCCGTCGTCTGCTGATACAGTCAAGCTCCGGTTTCGTCCTATAGCTTTCTGATTTTGCCCTATAGTTTTCCGGTTTCTCAATCGATGTATACATATAAGAACTAATAAAGAGCAACCAACTAGCATGATGGTCCCACTTGCGTAAAATGTGACGTCATACAAACCACTGGCTTCGTACAGTAAACCTGAAAATGAGACCATTAAACCATTATGGTCGAGGTCAAATTATCTCTTTGCGCGATATACTACCAGCAGTCGTGTGGCTGGCTTTTAAGTTGTAGCCGTAACGGTTTCCCGCTTCTTAAAAGTAACATAGATTACATGTTTACATTTAAAAGTAAAATATGCACACATCGTAGTTATTGGAACATAACCTCATAACAAAAACTTAAAAAAGATCTATCTTGCTACAGTGTTTCGATCGCTCAATGACAGTATTTTGTGCGAATGCATATTCTTTTGATGGTACGTTCATTTTCAAGTGGTATTTTGATGCCATTATTAAATTTATGAAACTGGAAAATGATGCAAAAATGAGTTATGTCGAAAGTCTTGAAAGAAAATAACTTTTGCGCATACCTGCTAGTGGTCCTGATATTAAAACACCAACCGCTTTACTGAAGAAGCTAATTCCTATGCCATCAGCAAAGTTATTTTCTCCTACAAGCTCTTCAATGACGAGGAAGTTATGGCCACCCGCTGTGTTGAAGAAAAAAGCCCCTACTCCGTCCAAGGCTAGAAACCAGAAAAGATGGC
Organism: Fragum whitleyi; assembly: GCA_948146395.1. NCBI lineage: Eukaryota > Metazoa > Mollusca > Bivalvia > Cardiida > Cardiidae > Fragum > Fragum whitleyi. Next base: position 48,365,953 of record OX411548.1, read on the forward strand.
TGCCAAGGGGAACAAATATAACACACAGTCCGTTAACAACCAAGGACAGCAAGTAGACAATGACAACATCAGCACGTATCAGGTACCCACCAAAACCATAGGTTAATTTTCCGAGACAGTTAAATACTCCAAATACCGTGGAGGAAAGAGCCGCATCTGTTATCGAGAAACCGCGTGACAAAATCAGTGCTGGTAAGTGGACCAGGAAGAGAGCATTTGAAAGATTCAAACATACGCAATGTAATGAGAATGCCAGGAACGGAGTATTTCTTGTCAATAATCTCAAATCTAGAGCTCTTTGTGACCTTTTACTGTTTGGTATGGAAAACAAGGTTGATATACAAACGAACATATTTAAAGAAATTCCGGCCAACAACAAGAATGTATCTCGGAGATTATAATATCTAGAAATAACTGGAATAAGGAAGGAATAGAGGGTCATTCCGAGGTAGATTCCTAAAGTACAGAGACCGGTCATAGGTGTCCGGTATTTTCTAAAACATCTGTTGACCGCTGTTATAAATCCTGCATATGCAATACCGTGTCCAAGTCCTGAAATAAACGAATGTGTCACTTTAGGTGAAAAGTAGCCCTCTGAAAAGAGCGAATGTATTGACGCTGGCCAGAATGCGCATATTTCACAATCCCACAGTGCCAGGGTTTTATGGGTCCTGAGACGAAGATTTGCGTGCGTGAGACTCACAAATATGCACATAGGACGCTCAAAAATTTCTGATGTTAGACCTTCTTCATGAAATTATTGGAGACTGTTTTAAACAGGCTTTATTTTCTTTTTTATGAAAAAGACTTAACTCCTTCTTAGCTATTTATCCAATTTCTTTACTTTTTTTTCGATGGTTCACAATAGTAAACAATAAATGTATGTCCTTTCAGATTGCCAATCTTTTTAACTATAATATTTATTTCTTTTTCTAATATAGATTTTAGACTAATCTTTTTTTTTTAATTCGTTCTAATTAATTTGATTTTTTTTAGATTTTGTTGAATAAGTAGTTTTGAATAATTCAGTTCGTACATCGTTTAAATGTTAATTACAATGTATCGTTTATTACATACGAATAAACTTATCCTACGGTCAGGATGACGAAACGGAGCAAATCTGTCGCAAACTTTACCCCGGTTTGCACTTGCACTCGCGCACAAAGCGAGGGTATAATTTGCAATCATCTTACATCGTTTTGTCAACTTAAACGCAGGGCTGGTTTGCCAAGGCGAAAAGTGAGATTCAGATGGAACTATGAAAGATTATACAATTTCAAACTCAAATTCCTTTATTGGTATGAAAATTATACAAGCGCATGGCTTACCTGAAATAATACCATAGCAGAGAAGAATAGTTAGAAAATGACTGGAGAAGTAACAAGCAAACAGGCCCAGACTGGCAAATATTCCACCAAAACTACATGCTCTCCTTAAACCATACTTGTTGATAAAAAGGCTTCCGAGTGGACCTGGTAGAGAAAAAAAACAACTAATTTTTTTCACGACTGAAATGATAGACATAATAATAATAGGATGCATAAAGTGATCATTATCATTCAATGAAGTCTGTATTGACCTGATATCGCCTGTCTGATAACATAACATGATATCAGGTAGTCTATTTTTAGAAAAAATAGCATACGCTTTCACCAGAATTTCTTTGATTTTTAAGGGTTTATTATATTAAAGCGCTGAAAAATGATTGCATGGTAAATAGAATAACATGTAAATGTCTTAAAATATCAATGTTATCTGATCTCGGCTGTGAGAAATTATCATGACTCGACAGAGCCTCGTCATGATAAATTCTCCCAATCTCGACCAGATAACACTGATATTTCAAGACATTAACATATTATTCTCTATTTCATAATTAGCCAATAGTACAAGTACCTTTTTTAATTTATTTTCAATCATTTGTCGCTGCTTGCCTCGATTACCTAAGAATCATTCGCCAGATGGGAGTATGCAAGTTGCATCTGGAATTCAGGTGTTCAGAATTAAAAAAAAGTACTTAAGTATTTGATTTCTTATTTTTGTCTTATTGATTTCTTAAAAGTAAACAGATCTAGTTTCTCGTAGAAAATCATTGTAACAAAACTCAAGGTTCGGGTGAAGAGCTCTCTTTTGGAAAGTTGGTTTATAATATATCATATATTGCGGGATTGAAATACATGTACTCCCTTTAATATTTTCGATACAACACGGGTGTTACTATAATAGTGCAATAACTCTGCTTAGAATATAATAGCAACGCCATTCTATGATTTGAAAATTACGTCATTTTGAATATGACGTCATTTATGAACGACGTTAGGTCTTTATAATACGCGAAAAAATCTAAATCGTAAAATATTTAAGAATTATGTCGATTTATGGCAAGATTTCGGGTCATATTATTAACTGAATATCAAATGCGTGTCCATGAAAATACTGAATCCATTATGCTCTTCATCTAGAGAGATAAAACTCAGCGAATTTTCATTTGTATCTGCTTATAGATGACTTGTTCATAAATTCCGTATTTTATGACAACTCAAACAATATTTTCTATTCAAAATCATTGGTATTTACTGATTCGTACATCCTGCAAACCATGTACAGATCGGCAAGTTGGACATCAAGCTTACGAGAACCGGGCTCGAGTCTCTAAATGTCTGGACGAATATCTCGTAAAACAATCCATTGCTATAGGCATAACCGCCGATCAACATCTGAAAGCCAAAACAATCTTTTATATACACATGACTCGTCGGGCCCGACAAAACCAATATATATCTTCAAGGTGTGTCTTATTTCAATTTATAATATGACCTGCGTCTCCGGAGTGAAATAATATTTTTGATATTACACGGGTGTTATTACACTAGTGGAATAACTATGCAAATGAGCTCAGAGCGCATAGCAACGTTATTTTGTAACCGCGAAAATGACGTCATAATCTATGTTTTGTGACGTAATTTTTAAACGGCGTTAGATCTATAAGTTTCGCGGAAAATGGAAACGTTGAATTTAAAAGAATTTTGACGATTTTTCGCTAAAATTCTGGTCATATTATAAATAGCATATAAAATTGGTGCTCATTAAATACAGAATTTATTAAACTCGTCATCTAAAACAGATAAAAACTCGGCGCAGCCTCGTTTTTATCTTTTTTTTTTTATAGATGACTCGTTTGATAAATTTTGTATTCAATGACCACTCATTCAATATCCTCTATATATCAAAAGTTTCGTTATCGGCATCAAAACAATTGCATCTTTTAGTTCTCCAAAAATGATTTAACGTTCTTACGGAGGGACGGTACCATTCGACACTTGTAACGAGCGTCATGAAATTGATATATCGAATGGGGGTAACATCTATTTCACTACCAAAGTTTTCTCAAGAAAGAGCTAACATTTCTAAAAAGTATCGATCCTCCTTAAGCACGATATCTCGCCAATTAATCTGTTAGTGAAAAGGGGGGCATAATGATGCCTCTCAGCAGATGTAATAATCTCAAGATTACAATCCATTTTTACTGATTGCACCTCGAGTACGTGACTAGATAGAGCTTGTTCAAACAAATGGTCGCGGAAAAAAGGGAGAAAAAGTTTGTTTTTTTCTTGCCAATTTAAGATAGACGGATACAATTTTTGTTTCTAATGAGGCCTCACCTGAGCTGCTAGAGAGCTGAATCCAATTACAAAACTCCAGGGTGTGTCCACTAAATCAACGCTACTCATCTTGCAACATACGTTACTGAACCATCGTGTAAGTAACGTTCTTGTCTTGGAAGCGAAGTTGTTTGTTCGTTTTCTTAACTACTTTATGACCTATCCTGTAAAAGGTTTCAGAATTACACAACAATTTTTGGACGTATCCAATTTAATTTTCGATTGACAGGTCACATTTTTTAGATTTATCATACAATTAAGGCCGTATTTACCTGATATCACCTGTCTGATAACATGAAATCAGGCAGTCTATTTTTATAAACAATTTGCATACACTTTCACCTGAATTTCTTTGATTTTAAAGGGTTTATAATCAAGCACTGAAAAATGATTTTATGATAAATTACACTGTAACATGTTAGTGTCTTAGAATATTAATGTTATCTGGTCTCGGCTGGGAGAAATTGTCATGACTCGACAAAGCCTCGTCATGATAAATTCTTCCAATCTCGACCAGATAACAGACACTAACATAGTGTGCCTGCGAAGAGTTAGCTTTGTTGTTTTTTTTGTAGCGACATAAATGGTGATCCCTAGATCTATTATGTTTTCCACTTTTTGAAAATACTTACGTCGATGTACTAACCGAAGTATAATCCTATGAAGAACATAATAAAGTATAATACGTAAGAATAAATTACACATCTAGATGTTATAGATAACACAAGATGCAATGTAGGTTAATAGCAAAACTGGGGCAGATGTCGGAAAGAATGGGCCTGCTAGATAGTTTATTTAAGCGCGTTATTTATTTGAAATGCACATTGCGTAATTTACATACTGTACCAAATTATAGTATTCCATATAATTGTGAAACCGTCACGTGAAAAGGGACCATCTGGGAACTCTTATAAAGAATATTATTGCAAAGAAAAGCTCGCCCTTGTGGCGGAGAAATAATATATATATGTATATATTGTCACAAAAATCAAGCAGAAATTGAAAACTTTGGAGGGTGGCATGAAAGTCGTGCACCCAGGCTGTGGTCGCTGCTTTTGGGTTAAAAATTCCCCCCCCCCCCCAAAAAAAAAAAAAAAAGTGACAATCTCGGAAAAGACGGAAGTCAACGGCAATCTCTTCATCAGAAATGTTCTAATTGATCAATCGATTTTAAAATTGATAGGAACTATCTGTTAATTCCTCCAACTCGTTGGTCTTGTCTTTAAAGTATCAATAATGCTTTTACCCGTATTATTATGAGGGATCTGTGTATTCGACACCAACGGGTTGATAATCGTAGACCCATGTGAGATAGCAGTTGGAGGCTAGGAAAAGATGTGGTGGTTGTACTGGTGAGAGAAATACCAGGAAATCATTGTTAGGTACTCCAGCCGCCGCGATATAACTGAAAAAAATATTGAAAGCGGTGTAAAACTCTATTCAATCAATCAATCAATCTTGTATTCGATTTAGTCATTTGTTAAAGAAAATCTTCAATCGTTTAAACGTACAAAACTACAAAAATGGATCATCTGAGCGATATCGATTTCCACGTGAAGATCACGGTTGAGTTCACGTGCTTGTAAAGATAACGTTTAGCGATCCATTGATATTTCTAATCAGGATGTCAAAAACTTAGCATACATAGAAAGGTTTAGCGTGGTTTTATTGATCCGCTATCTAGATGAATAAAAAAATAATCATTCATACTTTGATTTGCATGTGCATTCGTGGGGATGCATGTCAGGCGGTGTTAGGTGTAATATATATTTGGCTTAGTGAAAATACTTGTAAGTAATTGTTTTTTGAGCAATTTTTGTCGCGGAGGTCAATTTCGGGGCGAGTAGACCAAGATATACCACCCTTTAAAGCCCCTGAATCTTTGAAATTGTACTTTCCTTTCCATTATACAAATAACAGTATAAGTTTACAAAGTGTAAAAATAAAAATTCGTTTATGTTAATATATAAATAAGAAAAAGGAAAAAAATGTATTTGCAATAAATTTCTTTATTTAAAGATAGATGGAATATTGGTGGTGACTTTTCTGATGCTAAGCATATTTTGGTATGAATAAGAGCCATCTTTAATCTTTATTTTTCTTCGGTCTTATGTACTCTCAATGATTTTTGACGTGGCAGGATTAAGCTGAATAAATTTGAAATTACATTTCAGATGGAGGTAGAACGCTTAATTTGTGTTAATGTGGACATCACTCATTACATGTAGACAGAAAATATTTCTGGATTCTAGAGTTAAAGGGAATGAGACGCCAAATCCTCGTAATTTCAACTAAGATAGGCTGAGACTACGAGGCTTGGTATCCCAGTGAAGAATAAAGAGCCCACGACAAACACTTTGGCTCTATTAATCCCATACACATTCAATTGAATTTAGAATATATGACACAGAAAATCGATTTTAAAAAAATAAATTGACCAAATATTAACAATAGCAAGCAAATTCCTGCCAGGTCAAAATAACAGAGCATGTATGAATAAATGTGATAATGGTATTTATGTATATGTATGCAATTTTCTTTAACATTTTGCTAAAAAATAGCACATTTCACAAAACATGTTGATGATTTTAGAAGAAGTCACTGTTTACAACGAATTCAATTAATAAGCATTTACTATTGAAATATCGTATTTGCAGCTTGTTTTTCGTATCCTTTTAAAAGAGTTGTAAACAGTGTACCTTTCATCATGTACTCTTTACTGAGAATGGTACAATGTGTACCAAAAAAGATGTAGTTCAAACCAATCATAGCGAAATTAGTATTTAGGAAATAAGCTTAAATTACAATAGATACAAAGCTTGTTATTAAGTTGTCAACGGTTGTAACGAGGTTTCAGAGTTCCAAATAACAAATATCATTATGTATGTCCGATGATTATCGTTTCATGTATATGAATTGTAAAGTAAATTGCCTAATGCAGATATGTTTGAATTATAGATTAAGAAATATTGGCTTTATCGCAAAAAGCTATAAGAAAGATCATGAACTGAAGGTCAAACCATTATAAAAATGGTGGAGGCCCAGAACATGTACATTACACATGTATTTCTATGAAACGAAAGTGTTGTTAAACTAAACATATTATGTATATTATTCACTACTTTCATTCACATCTTTCATTCCTTTTATTGAACATGGTGTCATTATCTTATTATCGTCAATGGAAACTTAGCACAATCAGGCTTTTCGTACCATACTCTAGAAAAGTTTTTAAAATTCAATTAAGAAAAATACTCCATGAGTAAGCTTAAGATACTTTCCTACAATTGCAGAGGTTTAAATAACAATAAAAAACGTAATGACTTACTATCACTATTCAAAGAAAAAAAGGCCGATATCGTATGCTTACAGGAAACACATTTCAATGCAGATTTCGAACAAACAGTATATTCAGAGTGGAATGGTCCCTGTTATTTCAGCCATGGTAAAACAAATGCTAAAGGGGTATGTGTACTAGTAAGAAAAGAATTAGGAATAACTGTAACGAACACTAAAGCGGATGATAAGGGCCAATTTATAATTTTAGAACTTTCATTATCAGACTTAAATTTCATATTAGTTAATATCTACGCGCCAAATTCAGATGATCCAGATTACTTTGCAAAAGTCTTCGATGCGATAGATTCATTTCCAAATAACTCAAACTATATTTTGTGCGGAGACTTCAATTTGGTTCTTAACCCATCATTAGATTATAAAAACTATAAGAATCATAATCATAATATAAAAGCAAGAAAATTTATTGAAAATCAAATATTATGTCGAAATTTGGTTGATCCCTTCAGAGAAATACACGGTGAGGAGAAAAAATACACATGGAAACGACTTAACCCGATACAACAGGGCAGACTAGATTTTTTTCTTCTCAACGATGACATTCTTGATCACGTACAAAACTGTAATGTAGACATAAGCTATAAATCTGATCATTCTATAATATTTTTAGATATTAATTTATGCTCTTTTCAACATGGTAAGGGATATTGGAAATTCAACAACTCATTGTTAAATGACCAAGACTATCTAAAATGTATTAATGAAAAAATAGATGAAATAATTTTGCAGTATTGCTTACCAGTTTACGGCCATCATAAAATTTTAGAAATGGATCGATCAGAGATTCAATTCATTATAAATGACCAACTATTCCTCGAAATACTTTTGATGGAAATCCGCGGAAAGACTATTTCATTCTCCGCATTTAAGCAAAAACAAAGAAATAATAATGAAAAGAATTTAACCTCTAAGATCCAAGAAATAGAAATAAACTTAAACGAATCAAATAAAGAGGAACTTCAAAATTTAAAAAACGAGCTCGACGAAATTCGAACTGTTAAACTGAAAGGGTCATTCATAAGATCTAAATCCCAATGGGTTGACGAAAGTGAAAGGGTAACAAATTTCTTTATTAATCTCGAAAAACAACATGTTCAAAAGAAAAATATACCCTTCATCGAAAATGAGGACGGATCAAAAATATTTTCGCAAAGTGAAATTTTGAATGAAGTAAAATTATATTATGAAAACTTATATGATGAACGCAATTCGAATACAAATATAAATCTCAATCGTGAACTCGAAAATACTCAACATAACAGATTAAATGAACATCAATCAAGTTCTCTCGAAGGACTTTTAACATTTCATGAAGTATCACAAACTTTGAAAAATATGAAAAACGATAAAAGTCCAGGTTGTGACGGGTTCTCTTCGAATTTCTTTAAAGCTTTTTGGGGAAAGATTGGAAAATTTGTCGTCAGATCTTTAAACTTTGCATTTATTACAGGCTCATTTTCTAGAAATAGCAAATTAGGAACCATCATTTGTATACCAAAAGAAAACAAACCAAAACAATTCCTAAAAAATTGGAGACCCATTACTCTCCTAAATGTTCTGTATAAGTTAGCCTCTGGGTCTATCGCTAATAGAATAAAATCAACATTAAACTACCTTGTTTCAAAAGAGCAAACAGGATTTGTAAAAGGCCGTTATATTGGTGAAAACACAAGAATAGTTTACGACATTATGAAATATTGTGAAGAAAACAAAATCCCTGGTCTTTTAATGTTGATAGACTTCGAAAAAGCGTTTGATTCGCTGTCATTTAAATTTATAGAAAAAACGTTTCAATTCTTTAATTTCGGTGAAAATATTATCAAATGGATAAAACTTTTCTTACATAATACGGAAGTTTGTGTCCAATTAAATGGATTTCTTTCAGACTATTTCTCAATTAAAAGAGGCTGCAGACAGGGCGATCCTATTTCCTCATATATATTTATTCTCTGTTCCCAGATACTATATCTAAAAATTAAACAATGCAAGGATATTTCAGGTATAAAGATTGATGATGAGGAATTTTTGATTTCCCAATTTGCTGATGATACCTCACTTCTTTTAGATGGGACCGATAAATCACTGAATGCCGTTCTCGATATTTTGAATAATTTCTCGGAAACATCCGGCCTGAAAGTCAATTTTGACAAAACAAAATTAATATGGATTGGTTGCATGAAGTATAGTACTCGCTCGATCAAAACTAAGTGGAAATTATCTTGGGGAGATACGTATTTTAAACTACTTGGAATTACCTTTGACGTAAATTTGAAAAATATGATAAGACTCAACTTTGACGACAAATTGAATAATGTAAAAAGAATTATATCATTTTGGAAAAGACGTAAGTTAACGCCATTTGGCAAAATAGTAGTTATCAAATCTCTTATAATACCAATTATGAACCATCTTTTCATAAGCCTGCCAACACCACCAGAAGATTTTCTGAAAACTTGTGAAAATCTTTTCCAAGAATTTATTTGGAACGGAAAGCCAAAAATAAAATCAAAAATTGCGATAAAAGATTATGACGAAGGTGGCCTTAAAATTCCCGATCTTAAGAACTTCATATACTGTATGAAAATAAAATGGTTGAAAAACTTAATACTGCAAAGTGACAGTTCTTGTTATAAATTAGCTAATTTACAAATCAATACGAATAAACTTTTTAACTATGGACCTGCATATTGTGCAAAAATAAAGAAAGAAATTAAAAATGATTTTTGGGTTGACGTATTGGATGCTTATGAATTATATATGAATAAAATCCAAATTGAAAACTGGAATCAATTAATACATCTACCTATTTTTTTTAATAATGAGATATTAATTGGTTCTAAATACATAGTCAACGAATCTCTGTATGATAAAGGAATTAGACTTATAAAAGATCTACTTACAGATACGGGAACTTATATGTCATATCAAATTATACAAGAAATCACGAATGGAAAAATTAATTTCCTACAATACTATAGCATAAGAAATGCAATAACCTCATTCATTAAAAAGAAAAAGATCGAAAGCAATCATTCAGAATTGGCTAAGGTACATAACCCAAGTATGATATTCTACTTAACTCCCTTGTTAACTAAGACAAACTCAAACAGATATATTTACTCAACATTAATAAAAAATAATGAAATACCAACGGGTACATTAAGATGGCAGTCAATATTTAATGACATAAACATCAATTGGAAAATTCTATTTTCAAATGTCTTCAAAATTACATATGACACTTACTTAAGATGGCTTCAGATTAGAATACTTCATAAAATACTCCCAACTAATCGTTTTCTTCATAAAATAGGAATTTCCGACACAAACTTATGCACTTTCTGCAATTCGAGGGAAGAAATGATAATCCATATTTTCTTTGAATGCGATAAAGTTAAACCTCTGTATACAAATATAAACCTTAAATTACGAGAATTCTGCGCTCATTATCAGTTAAAATGTTCAGATATTATCCTAGGTTGTGAAAATCGCCCCCAAGTTGATATTTTGTGTTTAATCTTAAAACGATATATATACACGTGTAAACTGAAAAACATAATTCCATCAGTAAAGGGTTTAAAAAGACAGTTAAAATTAACACTAGAAATACAAGAAAAATCTAAATTCTATGAGCCGTTTGATGAAAAATGGGCAATAGTAAAGGGTATGGTACACATGACTGATTGATGAATCCTTTTGTCAAATAATCCACAGAAAAAACAATTTCTCCCGTTTCCTTACACACCATGTTCAATTCATTCATTTTTTCGCATTGTTTAGTTTTTTATACCTTACTTTTCTATAAAACTATTCATTTATCCATGATAAACATAAAGTAAGCATATACTAAGGTTTGTTCGATTTATCAAGCTGATTGGCATGCAAAATCTTAGTTATTTATACAGTAAACATTGTATTGAGCGACCACATACGGAACCATCAAATAGCGGTCGTTAAAGAGAATGGTCGCTTAGAACACGTTTTGTTTACAAATAAGAAAACATAATTTCATTTGAATATGTATGGACTGAGTGCGAATTTCTCAATTATCCTTTGTTGGTAAAAGTCAATAGAATCGTCATAGTGACAATTCTATTGAGTTTTAACAACACATGATTCATTTACAATAAGTTTTAGACAAATTATGTCTTATTGTGAAGATATTTCAATTTAAAGAATGGGATTTTGAAAGCGGTCGCTTAATACAAACGGTCGCTTAATAGACGTGGTCGCTCGAGCAATATCGACTGTATATTGCTGTCGTATTTAATGCCAAATAATAAAATGAAGTGCGTTTGAAACATTTCACGTACTTAAAATCACATCTGTCAAAAGTACCGATAGTCGTCTTTCAAAATTAAAAAAAAACCCAATCACATTTGGAAAAATTAGCCTTAGTATGAAAGACAAAAACGTAAGATCAGATCAAGACATAACACAAGAAAAAAAATCAATAAAATATCAATTCTCATGATTCTCATGACACTCAGCTTGATAAAAAATAAATGTTTGCATACAAACTAGGTGTTAGGATTCTTTATATGGATATAATATTATGAATGTATATGTGTATCATCATGTCATCATGGATGAATTAAAAAAAAAAAAAAAAAAAAAAAGAATATTTGAAAAATAGATCGGGTCCAGCATACGTCAACCAGAGGTCGCATTGTTAAAATCTTTTCACAGGAAGGTAGAATGTTCATTCTAATTTCAGAAAATACGCATAGTGCGAAAAGTTCCGAACCTTGTCAGCACTACCCAGATGGCCCCTAGTCGCCTGACGGGTCACATGGTTTATTCCTTTGTATGATTTTGTGCTTCAAAAAAAGCGAAACATTTTTCATAATCGCTTCTATGTAAAATTGTCTTTGGGTGGCGAAAATTGACAAATATTACATCATAAACAAGGGGGTCAGAAAGAAACATGGTCACTTGACGATGGTCGACAGATGAAAACAGTTTATCATAATTTAATATGCCCCGGTGAGCTAAAAAGCGAAAATTTTTCATATACATGTGATTCACTTTGGGTCTTAAGAAATACAAATATTGAGAATCCATTTTTTCTGCCATGGGAAGATTCAGAGAAGGACTTTGGATTCATTTTTTTTACCATGCTCCGGTTGAAATTAAAAGAAATCCCGGTCTATTTATTGAAAAATACTGTCACAAGCAACGAAATTGGTGTTTTACAACGTACAACGCCAAGGTCATAGCTCTACGGAATATGATTCTGCCTGGAATTTTTACTTCTGAAACATTGGGCCAACTTATTTCTGACCCAGGGCGGGTACTGTTGCCCGCAACATCAGAGTATCTCTCAGAAAGCAGGATACCAGGTCTAGACTGGTCCACATATCGACTATCAGAATAGCCTATTCTAGGCTATTCTGATATTCGACAGTGAGACCAGTCTACACCCGACCCGAAAGCGGACGAGAAATAAGTTGGCCCAATATTTTGTCAAACAGAGAGCACGAAAAACACGCTTGAATAGTTTCACTAAGTGTTTGAAACCAAGGTCATTGCAAGAAATTGGAACGCTCGACGGTATTTCTCTACCACATATCTACATATCAGTACGAAAGGTAATAAATAAAAGTAACTTTCTTTTATCAAATAAAATGTCTTCTAAAGCAAATGAAAATAAAAAATATTACAAGTAATAAAACTCGTACCTTTTGACGTCAAACTGACGGCAAAGTCATCAAACAAATGCGCATCAATTTTTGCACTAGCCTTTACCGAATGAGTTATTTGATCAAGGTGTTTAGGCCTTCGATGTTTTGATCCAAAATTACAGAATTATTAACATTATCTTCTTATAAAATCAATGGGAAATTTTTAAGTGAGAGTCTAAACGGTCCTTTTAAAATGATCCCCATATTCCCTTCAAATTTTGCCATGACATATCGAAAAGAAAAAAACATCGGTTTCTAGATGAAAACATACTTTTAAACGACTGAAAATATATAAAGATAACCTCTACATACAAGAAAACGGAGAGTTAACTTAAATACAACACTGTAAATTTAAGAATATCGCGAAATTGACACGATGAATGATTTTGGAATGGTTTTGTAATGAAATTGAATTAGTATGCGGAGCGAGTTTTGAGTGGAATTCATGTGAGGTAATCCAATTTTGCTGATTTTGTTCAAGATGAACAAAATTAGCGATATTTATTACCTCTCTTTAATGAAATATACGTAATGTTCAGTTCGTCTGTTTTCGTTGACCAATCAGACACTTTAAAATCCATATCAGAATATAAAATCGTAGAATAATTTGATCAATTTGATTTAAAAAGTGATCGATTTGAAAGATTTCGAGCCGTTTTCTAATAATTTCGGAGCGTTTCTGATCGATTTGAGTGAGTATTTGGAATGAATGGAGCGCTATGTGAATGATTGAGAATGATTTTGATCGTGATAATTGTCAATTTGACGATGTATCTTTATTGTTTTTATGAACAATATTCAAGATAAAATGTTGAATTCTGATCTAGAGTAATTAGTTCAAGATATGGTATGAATATACTGAGCTCTGACCGTTTTGTCAAAGAACGAAGGCTGATTGTTATTTTCGGTATTAAGGGTAGTTAATCTAAAACGATTAAACATTTGGGTTGTTTGAATTTTCATACACATTTTGCTAATGTGGTGAATTTACTTTAAACTTTTCAATTAGAAACACCATCACTTAGGGAGGCTGAGAAAATTCACCAATACAGACCTTTGCGTTTCTTTAATCCCTCAGCGTATTAACACTTTCCTGTTTTACAAAATTTTGGACCTGTCCAAATTCAAAGGTTTTGCAGACGAAAATTTAAAGTGGATTTAATTTGAAAAAATAACTATACTGTAGGATGGAAAATTTTGCAGAAAAAGAAGAAATTGTTTGTCACAAACAATAACCTGTTTTTCTACAATATTTTCTCAATTACAAAATCTTAGGGACGATAAAACCAGGGATTGGACAAGAAAGGGTTAAGTGTCCGTGGTGTAGCCTCTATTCAGACAAAACGTGACATGAATTTGAAACGAACATCCCTTTTCTTAACCCTTTGCTATTTAATCCCTGCTTTTTACGTGCCTGTGATTTGATGATTGAGAAAAAGTTGTGAAAAAAGAAGAAATTGCTTCTGACAAGCAATTTCTTCTTTTTCCACACTATTTTCTACCCTACTGTATGGTTATTTATTTTCGTCCGCAAAACCTTTGAATTTGGACAGGTCCAAAATTTTGTAAAACAGGAAGTGTTAAACACGCTACCTCAGTATAACCCGAATTCGGTTCTCGACACGAAAAGAGCCCATATAAGTGATGAGTAAAGAGTTGTAACTTGTCAGACTGTGCAGACTAATGAGAGTCGAGGCGTTCCAAACGTGACTCATTTTTTTAAATTACAACAACCATTCTACCTTCCTGTCAAAGAAGTTTTGAAATGCTGCCACCACAGGGCCCTGTGGCTGTCACCGGTTAACCTCTGCTGGAACCAATCTCTATTTCAAATTTCAATTTTATGGAGTTCCCAGATGGTCCCCGTTCGCTTGACAGTTCGCACATGTAACCGCTACATGTTCCAGAAAAGCCAATACAGAAGATTTAGATTAATTAAATGATACGGACAGTCATTCACATGCTATAAATATGTCAAAATACGATTGCGATGTCATGATTTTCAATATTGAATAATTACTACATTTTTATCTTACTTGAAAATGTCTAGAACCGCATTTGGTTGCTGGACGATTAACACGTCATTTTGAACAGCGTGTACCAGCTTGTAGCATTTCATTTGCGATTAAACGGCGATTCATGACCCATTCAGTCTGTGAAGAATAAAAGAAATATCTTGTTTCGGGGAAAAACTTAAGAAAAAAAAAAGAGAGAGAGAAATTGCTTGCAACAAGCTATTTCCTGTTCTCCACAATGTTCTCCCGTGAAAATTCTGACTTCTGACTTTGAGTTTGGACTCCTTGATTTCATAAGTTGTAGTTCAGAGGACTCCTTACTCACAGAGGTTTGTGACACTCTCCGGAAACAACTTTCGCGTACATGCGTGTGTGTATGGTAAGGTGGATCTTCGCTAACCTAGGATGATGCCCACTACGTGTTCTAATCACGTAGTGGGCATCACCTTTGGCTAGCAAAGATGGGTTAGGTGGATGGAATTGTTGTTGCCGTAATCAGTAGCCGCGGCACCGACTCCCAATCATTCCACCATGTTTTTGATCGATGTAGGATGAGCAGCTGGAGGCTCGGAAGGGTTGTCGTAATAGTAGTGGCCAGCGATAAATCTGGGGACAATTGTTAGGTGTTTCAGATGCCGCGATAGGACCGAAAAAATGTTATAAGTCGCGTTGATTTCCATTCCAACAACAACAAAACACCAACGTTACCCTGACAATAACAACAAAACACCAACGTTACCCTGATATTCATTAGAGGGTTGAATAAGTTGAATAAGTACCAATACTTAATAAATGACGTATAATGCAAATAAAATGACCAGTTACTAACCACAAACAAGTTCTTTCATTCCCTTTCTTAAAGGTATCTTTTGATGAAACTGTTACCATGACAAAGTACGATAGACATTACCGGATTTCCGCCGATATGATAGCCATGGTTAAGTTTTTACCCCCAATCAGAAATTACTTAATAACATCGTAAATAATAATTAGTAGTTTAATTGCGGATAAATCAGGAAGAATTTACTGGGTAAACTTTGCGCCAAAAGTCATAACGAACTTCTCTAAAGTACTTCTTTGGAGCAGAATTTCAGTAAAACCACGTGATCAATCACAGGGCCAACTTATTTCTCGCCCGCTTTCGGGTCGGGTGTAGACTGGTCTCACTGTCGAATATCAGAATAGCCTATTCTAGGCTATTCTGATAGTCGATTAGTGGACCAGTCTAGAGCTGGTATCCCGCTTTCTGAAAGATACTCTGATGTTGCGGGCAACAGTACCCGCCCAGGGTAAGAAATAAGTTGGCCCACACTTATATGTAAATGAGACCTGTCATGCGAAAAAGGAACCATCTGAGTACTGCGTAAAGTGTGGACCCTAGTCAGGCTGAGCGGGATGGGCTGG
The DNA here is from genome assembly GCA_948146395.1 of Fragum whitleyi. Taxonomy (NCBI): domain Eukaryota; kingdom Metazoa; phylum Mollusca; class Bivalvia; order Cardiida; family Cardiidae; genus Fragum; species Fragum whitleyi. The sequence goes on from OX411548.1 coordinate 48,382,075, forward strand.
CTGACTACGGTCGCACCTTTTCGCACTTTGCAGATTTTCTGAATTAAGAGTGTTCATTCTACCTTCCTGTGAAAGAATTTTTGAAATGTCTAGTTGAAATCCACTAGAACTTTAAAAAAAAAAAAAAAAATATGAAATTCGTTTTGCGGAGTTCCCCGCTGGCTCCTTCTTGGGTCAGGACGGGTCATAAATAATTCTACACACATTACCCGTCACGTGAAAAGATACCAGTTAGAGCAAAAAAAAAAAAATCATAAAATCATATCGATTTGTGTTGGATGGTATCAAAGCAATCTGACTGGAGGTTCGATACATTTTGGTCCTTGACAAATATTCTTAATTCTGAATCACAATGCACTACAATTATGAACCAGAACCAACACACTTAAAACACACTTAAAAGAGCCGTTTTGGAATTGGGGATTATTCTAACCCTTTGCTGTTTAATCCCTGCTTTTTACGTGCCTGTGATTTTATGATTGAGAGAACATTGTGAAAAAAGAAGAAATTGCTTCTGACAAACAATTTCTTCTTTTTCCACACTATTTTCTACCCTACTGAATGGTTATTTTTCAAATTAAATCCACTTAAAAGTTTCGTTTGCAAAATCTTTGAATTTGGACAGGTCCAAATTTTTGTAAAACAGGAAAGTGTTAACTTAGACTGGTGATCGCGCAGACTGACTTGGTAGATATATTGATGGGTTGAATGGGGGTTTCGCCGCTTTTAAGTCTTGCAGTTATATAACTGCTGTAGCACATATACAAACGAATTCATGGCATTTCTCACACCTGTACTACCATCATATTCTTTCCTAGCCTCCAGCTGCTATCCCAAATAGAGCTTTGGATTATCAACCCATTGGTGGGAGACAAATAGTCGGAATACACTTATTTTGGAAAACCGCGTAAACGGCATAATCCCCTCCAAACATTCACTCGTGATAGATTTTAGGGAGGCAATAGATCCTTCTTGATATACATGTACTACTTTTTATATGCCCGAAGGGTCGTATTATTTTATAGCCCCGGTCGTCCGTCCGTCTGTTCGTCTGTCCGTCCGTTAGCAATTTTTTGTGTGCGCAACTCCTCCTAAACTATCAATGGGAATGAGCTAAAACCTAGCAAAATTACTCTCTATCATGTCTAATCATGCATAAGATCTTTGCTCCAGTCATTCCTGAGAAATCTTATCTGCCCTTGAATTGAACGAAAATCACCGTCTTTTTGTGTGTGTGCGCGCAACACCCCCTAAATTATCAATGGGAATGAGCTGAAACTAGACCTCTGATGTCTTGTTGTGAGTAAGACCTTTGAAATTCAAATATTTGCAGTCATTCCTGAGAAATCTTGAATTACCTGCCCTTGAATTGAACGAAAATCCCTGTTTTTTGTGTCCAACTCCTCCTTAACTATCAATGGAAATGGGCTGATTAAGTTTTGACACAATTATTCTCTATGATGTCTAGTTGTGCATACGACTTTTTAAATTCAAAATGCTCCTGTCATTCTTAAGTTATCTTGAATTATCTGCCCTTGAGTTGAATGAAAAACAGAATTTCTTGAGAGCTTACTTTCTCCTACATTTTGGATAGGGATGAAAGTAAACTTGCCATAATAACTCTGTAGGTTGTCTTTTTGTGCTTTGGACTAAATATTTTTTCATATGTAAAGTAGTTCCTATTTTATCTGCCCTTTACTTAACAAAATAGTTTGAAATTGCAGATTTTTTTGTGTGTGTGCACAACTCCTATAAATCCAATTGGATTGAACTGATTCTTGCCACAATGTAACCCTGATCGAGCATAAGACTTCAGAAATTCAAAAAGCTTGGTCTTTCTTGTATTTTCTGCCCTTAAATTGATTGAAATTCATTATATTTCTTTTGAGTATTTTCTTTTTCTTTTCATCCACTGCTTCAAATGTAACAGCTGGTTATTGAGGTGATGACTACTAAATAAATGTCGCGCCTTAAGGCACACCTACCCTTGCTAGCCCTGCATTCAGGATAAAAAAAAAACGGCTCAAATTGTTTGCAAATTTAACCCCAGTTTGCACATGCAAAGCAATGTATAAATTTGCAAACAGTTTGCACTGTTTTGTCAGCCTGAACGCAGGGTAGGGCTTAAACCCTGACCTTCTGATCAGGAGACTGGCGTAAGACGCAAAAATTATATATAGGACTTTGCAAGAAAGAATTAATGACCCCGAAAAATAGAAAGAAAATATACGAAACACAAACGTGGAAAAGATGTCACGTTTTACATGCCTCCTTTAATCATCTCAATTTTTGTATAAACCCTTTACCTGTTGAATCATTTTTTTTTCAATAAAATTCCCATTTTGTTACATTTCAACATACCAAGCTCAACCTTTCCCACGATAATCGAGAAAGAATAAGGCAGAATAGGTTTAGATCAGACTCCATGTCTCTGCAATCTGATCTTAGTCTATTTGTCTGCCAAAGATAAGTTAAGACGTGCACAGCGCGAGAAGGGTTAAGAACTTTAGTTGAATATGAATTTGACCCGTACTTGATTAAAAAGTAGACCCAGAATGATTTCAATCAAATCGAATTACTTTTTACGTATTAAAGAAAGGTTATAGAGCTACAATATCTGACAATGGAACCGTTTGAGCAGAAGAAATCTATTTACGATCATCTTAACTTTCATCACTTCAAAGAAGATTTCGATCCATCAACAAAACGATTTCCGTCGTCTCCTTAATTATCATCTAGATAAATCGTCGGAGGACGACCAAAACCTCGTAACTACAGCTTGTCATAAGCTGTAGTTACGAGGACTTGGTCTTCAAACGTTTCAGTTGTGTTTTGTAGATACAAAGCAGAAAAGACTTAATTTGTCATGTGATACAGAGAAGATATTTTAGATAAAGGGGGGGGGGAACTCTTTGAAGTAAACGGTAATTATCGACGACTAAAACCTCGTAACTACAGCTTGTCATAAGCCTGTAGTTACGAGGACTTGGTCATCAAACGATTTTGTAGTGCTTTGTAGATAGTAGGAAGAAAAGGCCTAATTTGTTATGTGATACGGAGAAGATATCTTAGATAAAGGGGGAGAATCATTCTGAAGTGAACCGTAATTATCGACCCTTCTCAGATAGCGCGGATCGTGCAGGCTGACAAAGATTAAAATGAACATGTCGTATCATTGTGTAGTGATTTACGAACTTTATTTTTCTGGCAAGCAGTTAGCCAGGGATTCAGACCCTGCTTTTAGCAGTTTTTATAACAAAGTAGATAACCCAACTGAACCCTTCAGAACTTAAAATGGGTTAACTTCTAATCAGGCTTTGAGAATCTAGACATGACTTTATTGAATATATTTTCAATAAGGTACCTATATTTAAGGGTTTACCGCGATTTGAATTCACAGAAACTGAGTCAATGGACATGAAATTAAAAACTCATACAAAGTAATCTATTGGACCAAAACTGATATAGTAGCTTTAAAATATTACTAAAGAATGCAAAATAGTTTGGATATGTAGAAAAAAATATCAAAAAGTGTCTTTAAAGCATGAAAATATGACACATTTACAACATTTTCTATTTGCGTTCAACTAAAGATTCAGTTGCACAATAGATAAAACAAGAAATGTCTACATGTAGAGGAAAAGCTAAAGCACAATGAAGGAGGCTTTAATTTTGCATAAACATTTCACAGAACTCACATTTTGCATCTGAAAATGACCAACTCCAGAAAAATAATTTGCAAATGGCAGACATAGAGTTTGTTTACATTTACTATTCCCACGCCAAATGATATTTCATTCATAAAAAGAAAGTAGACCGCTTCATAACATATGGTGACCAAGTTTATACTATGTCTGAACATTTCATGTTGTTGAATTAATTTTTACCTGTTACCTGTGTGTCGGGACCATTAAATTTCACTTTAAAGAGGAAGATGAATGTCAAAACTATATGATTAACTTTGATTTTTGATTGATATTTGCAAAATAAATAAAAATACCCATCAAAATATAGTGGAAATACGTATGGTTCCTTTTAGTCTCCATAGGTAAGATTATTTGAAAGATTTCTGTTGTAAAAACATCACGTGAAATCTACGTTTAGCGTAAATTGACAAAATTGGCTGATTTTATTGATTTAACTCAAATTATTTGGCGTTTCCTTCTGCCTGCATATAAGGAATGATGTAATGAACAGAAAAATGGCAAAAACTACCTTGATCTATCGATTAAGCTTTTGATTTTCCAGGTTTTCTTCGACTTTCACTTTTTCGCGGAAAAACCCAACTACACTTCCGGTTTTTGTTCTCGTGCAAAAAGTAGGCCCATTTTAATTTAGACTGGCTAGCCTGTCCTCATTTATCGATACTAGATCCTAAAGTAAGCATGGACACCATTGGTCCGTTGCTTCCTCTCGTTTCATTGGTCAAAATGTATTGAGGCCTTTGATTGGTCATCTCACGTACGAGCGTAGCGTGTTTAAACTGAAGAAAGGGAAAGAACGGAATTTATGACTCTCTTGGTTTTTATTGGAGCTTAATAAATAAAGTATCATATGCTAAAGATTTTGAATACACAGTTTCTACCCAGAATTTTTTTTTAATAAAGTTGACTTTTGATATTCAGATTAGTAATTATTATAATTTTGAAGAAACTTGACTCTCTCCTCTATTCTTCTTTCTCTCTCTATTTCCCTCTCAAAATTAATAAAACGCATAGTTTCTAATCCCCAAAACTTAGCTCTTTGTTTGTCAAGCGAAAAACGGTTTTGATAAAAGATAATTTATTACTGCATTTTCAAACATTATTTATTTTCAAGACAACAGGCTTAAACGCTTGAAATACCGGATAATAAGATGACATTTGATAACAGTCAATTTAATCCTAAAAAAAACCTGTTGTTAATAAAGTGTTTTATAAAAAGAGTACAGAGTTTATATAAACCTATTGTTAATAAAGTGTTTTATAAAAAGAGTACAGAGTATATATTTTGAGTGCATATATTATCATACGGAAAAGGTGTCCCCCAGGGAGTTGTATTAAGTGTCCTTCGATTATACAGAAGAAAATAGGAAACATTAACGAAATTAAGTGTTACTTTTTTTCCATTTTGAAAAAGTACAAATTAACGTTTTTGAATTGCCTCACCCTTTTAAACCTGTACTCTCTAAATAAATTTCTGGCGTTATAGAGAATATACCAATTAGATATGTAAAACATTCAATCTCTGCGAGCCTCCTTTTTGAATGACTCAACCATACCTGTCTTTGAATGTGGTCTGATTATTCGGTCATAAACTATTTACAACAGATAGCGAGCCGCTGGGCAGCATGCCAATGTGTGGGTAGATCAGGTGACCTTGTTCTGTTAGGAATGTATACATGCAAGAGGTATATAAAGGCGCCCACAGAGCGGTGAGCGGGGAGAGACTTCTTTGGAAGATAAAAAGACAGACAAATTTTAGTTAAACGTTTATTAAAGAAGTGTAGTGTAGTAAATTTGACTTTGATTCATTTCACCAATATAAATATTGGTGTTACAGTCTTTCTTTATACGATTTGCTGCAAAATATAAAGTATGATTATGACCACATTTTTATCAACATGTTCTTCACAATTCCTTGTTAATAGTAGGGCAAAATTTCACAATAGAGCTTGTGATGGTATCTCCTTTGTTCAATTGAAATTACTCAAAGGCTGAAGCTCAATTAAAGAAGTCATATTTTCATTCTGATGTATAAAATCCCAATATTTTATTCGTGTTTGAATTAAAGTGGTAGATTTCGCAAACGAAACGTCATAAAAGGGCCACCTACACTTGGATTGTCTTTTGAACTCAATAACAATGATACAATATGATTAAAAGTAATTTTCAAGTGCAAATTTTGCTTATCATAATATCTTTTTTTCAATCTATTACCATGAAAAAATATGTTTTCAGGATTTTTGAAAGTAAAATAATGATTTTGTCTGTCCGTCTACATGAAACTCCTGGCCTATTACAACTTATTGTTTCTATAATAAGGGAAAAGTGAAGTGTCTTTCTCAAAATAGGTACCAATTTGCATCAAATCAAAAGAGGATGATTTTAAAGGAGCCGTTTTTTTGTTGTTTTTTTTTTATATATAATATCGAGTATTTTTATAAAATTAATTATGTTTGTGTAATTCACTCGTAAAGTAAATTAGGATGAGTGTGTCCTGTCTTTGTTCGTGAACCTTTTGACAAGATATTGATAATCGCTTATATCTTTTCATGGATGAACCATGTACTCTCTAATTCGGATCAATCAAATCATGGATTATTTAACGAAATCGTTGCGTTTTTCACGAGATATAACAAGTAAATAGCGAATTATGAACGGTAAAAAATACGTGATATTTTAGTTTAAAATTGGGTACCGTCGATATGAAAATACGCATATCCAACAAAAGAAAATTGGCCATTTATTGTGTCAAAAGTTTAGTATAAAAACACAAGTTTTTAGTATATGTGTACATATTCTTACTACTAAGCAGCCTTAAGAGTGGAAAATGCGAAAAATTATCATTTACTAAGTAGACAAAAGCATCATTCTGGAACCATTTCATAGTCTAAAATTAATTTTGATTAAGCTAAAATTAAGATATTACTACATACAAAAGATTTTAAGAACGTATTTTTGTGTAATTGGTGAAAACACCGGTCCTTATACAAGTCAATCGGACTATAATAATAACACATTTATATGAATAAGGATATTGGTCTTTAATTTGAAACAAACCATTATAGATGTAATGCGAGAGACTGAAACAAGTAAATTGAGGTGTATTTGTATTGAAATAAACCAAAAAATAAAGCTATTTAATTTGTGATCTTATTAAAAAAAAGATGTATAAAATGTATAAATCGAGCTATTAATTGTATATATTCTTATATGACATAAAAAAAATAATTTTTGCTTTTTTGACAAATGAGTAAAAGTTTTGGCTTCGTATTGACTGGTTTTAGCGAATTTGGGGTCGTTTTGACTTTGGGCCGTTTTGACTTCAGGCCGTTTTAACTTGCTCTCAAATAAGTATGAAAGCTCCCACTCTATTTTCTTTAGAGGAGTGATATTTTTATCTCTTTTTCGGTGAAGCGGTTCATAACAAATTTCTCACGGCAGTTTTTTTATTTGACAGCTGAGAAAAACAGAACAATAGCAAGGATTTCTAAGTAGAAATCAAGGTAAATTTAGTCTCATTTTTAAAGTAGAAATGCCCAAGAGTGATAATGGACTGTCACCTTTGGCTTTCAAAGAATTCGATCGTTGCAATTCCTTAAAACATCTTTGTTTACATGTTTTGTTGTTGTAAAAAAAGGCTGCCATGTTTCCTTGAAAATAAACACGTGTCTTTCAACGCTGAAATATCTTTCCCACAGGCATTTTAGCCAAAAGTAAGCCTCGTTGATTGTACTCTGGATATTCCAGTTGACGTCTGCAAATTTTTGTCCCAAATGCATCGGTACATTTTTCAAATGGATGCAAATGCGAAAGTGCAATGTGGAGCTCTGTTTTCAGCTATAAAAGCATTCTTTGCAAATATTTTTATCAAAAACATCTTCATTTCCCCCTTTTAACACATTTTATAACATATTCAGTTGACTTTGCATAAAGAAAAGCCTTAATTTTGCATTTAAAATTTTGGCCAAAAATACAAATGGCCTCCATTTATATTTGCGGCGAACCCTTAAGAGACGGCTACCAATCTAGCAAACAGTTACCTGTATATTACTATATATAGGTGGCATCATGTATATTACTATATATAGGGGCATTATGTATATTACTATATATAGGATGCATTTTTATGAGACTAATAAATTTACTTCTTAATGTTTTAGATCCATGTTGGCGTAACAAACCCCGTTTCCGTGAAGAATTGCTCTCAAAACTCAATTTCAAGGCCCACAATTATAAGATATTGTTTTACTCCGCATCCAAGAATTCACTAAAACTTTAAACTTTGTATCGCAACTTAACTGTGCGACATTGTAAGTAAAACAAGAGGGCCGTTGGCCCTGGGTTGCTCACCTGAGAAAAAAGCTTCATTACCTAGGTATGTCCATGCAACCACAGAAAAAGAGATTTTTCACTTATTCTATCAGATAACATTTGAAATAATACCCCCCCCCCCTCTGCTCCTCCCCTGGTCATTATTTATTTAAGCTTTTTTCATAAAAGGTCTGTGACCAGCTAATCTATGCCAGATATACAGGCTGAGTCTGAGACTTTTAAAGTTTTCTTTAATGAGTTGATCAATCCATGTCAAATATAAAGGCTGTAGGGATTCAAAATTCTCAACAAAGCACTCCCCCAAGATGCTCTGCACCTGGTGAATCTACAGTCATGATTTTAGCTAATTCAATTAATGTCCATATGCAGATAATTCATACCAATTTTCAAGTCTGTAGGACTCCTAATTTCAAAAATGATCCAAAGTACTACCCCCTCCCAAAGACACTCAGCACCTGGTGACCCTACAGTCATGATTTTAGCTATTTTTATTAATGTCAATATATTGATCACCCATTACAGTTTTCAAGTCTGTAGGGTTCCTGATCCAGGAGAAGAATAAGGTTAAAGATTTCAAAATTGATCCAAAGTACTACCCCTTCCCCCCTAATGCTCCACATCTGGTGGCCCTACATTCATGCTTTTAGCTATTTCATTTAAGATGCGTATGCTTATCATCCATGCCAATATTGAAGTCTGTAGGGCTCCTGGTTCATTAGAAGATGAAGGTTAAAGTTACAAAATTTTCACAAAAGTACTACCCTCTCCCCCCTGGTGCTCCGCACCTGGTGGCATTACAGTCATGATTTTAGCTATTTTCATCAAGGTCTATGAGCTGATCCTCCATGCCAATTTTCAAGTCTGTAGGGCTTGTGGTTCAGAAGAAGAAGAAGGTTAAAGATTACAAAATTTTCACAAAAGTACTACCCTCTCCCCCCTGGTGCTCCCCACCAGGTGAATCTACAGTCATGGTTCTAGCTATTTTTATAGAGGTACATATGCTGATCACCCATGCCAATATTCAAATCTGTCAGGCTCCTAGTTCATTAGAAGAAGAAGGTTTAAGATTAAAAAATTTTCACAAAAGTACTACCCCCTCCCCCCTGGTGCTCCGCACCTGGCAGCCCAACAGATATGGTTTTAGCTATTTTTATTCAGGTCTATGTGCTGATCATCCATGCCAATTTTTGAGTCTGTAGGGCTCCTGGTTCCGAAGAAGAAGAAGCTTAAAGATTACATAATTTACCCAAAGTACTACCCCCTCCCCCCTGGTGCTCCGCACCTGGTGGCCCAAAAGATATGATTTTAGCTATTTTAATTCAAGTCTATGAACTGATCATCCATGCCAAGTTTTAAGTCTGTAGGACTACTGGTTGAGAAGAAGAAGAATTTTAAAGATTTTCTTAAAATTTCACTGTTTGTTGCCATAGCAACCAGAGTTTTTCATGGATTTCAATTCTTTTAGCTATTTTTGAAGGGGACCACCTAAGCAACATTTCTGTAAAATTTGGTGTAAATTGGCCGAGTAGTTTAGGAGGAGATGTCGTTTAAAGAAATTGTTGACGGACGCCGGACGACGGACGACGACCGACGACCGACGGACGGACGCCGGATGAAAGGTGATCACAATAGCTCACATGAGCACTTCGTGCTCAGGTGAGCTAAAAATACCAAGTGATAATTTATTTTCATGCTTTTGATTATCATTTAGGCTTTGAACTTGAGTTAAGTAAAAGCAACACAATGGACTGCTAAGTAGGTAAGCAAAACTCTTGAAACATGATTAATTTATAGTCACTTTCACAGACCTACTTAAAACCATTTAACAATACAAAACGAATTTCTCCGCATTAAGAATCGTTTTTTTTTTTTTTTTTGTCCGTTTGAATAGGGTTTACACCGCATTATACAATCTTTAAGTTATATCGCGGCGGTGGGAGCAGCTAACAATGGATTCCTGGTATTTTCCACACCAGTACTAACATTACATCCTTTCCTGGCCTTCAGTCGCCATCCCACATACCCGTTGGTGGAAGACAAAAAGTCAGAAAGGATGTGTGCCGCCGTCGGTATTCGAACATTAACCTTTTGTAATCACAGATCTTCCAAACTAAAGTTATGATGTTTGGAAATACATCGACCACCTAAATTGTATCAGTTCCAAGCGTTTCCCAAAATCGATGGCTCATGCGAAACAGATGCACATATGGTAATAGGCAGATACAACTTTTTCGCACCGAGTCATCGATTTATATTATATTCTATTTGGGTAAATATTTTTCATTAATAAAGGGATTGATTGGTTTGATTAATTGGTTTGTCCTCATTAGTTTATAACGAAAGATCGCGGCTTTTTGGACTAATGGATACTAATAAGATTTATACAAAACCATCGTTAAAATACAATCATAATAGTCTCGGAACAGATTTCAGGTCAATATAATTGAAACAGCCATTCGATCCAAGGAAAATTAATCAAATCAAATCTTCTTAATTAGTGAACAGTCATACAAAAAGAACAGTCTCTGATCGACCATTTTTCACTAAGGTTGGATATTTTCGCGTTTTGACGTTTAATCAAACATCTCTACGATATAAATATGTGACCAGTCAAGCAAAAAGGACCACCCGGAATCTACTTAAAACAGACATTTATAAGAGATTTGTAACAAAAGAGGTCGACCCGAGGTCGCATTTCACATCGTCTTTTACGGAGAGGTTGAATGGTCAATCATTTTAGATTAATAGAATAAGCAAAGATCGAAAATAACCGACCTTAGTTGGCCTGTGCAATCGGAGGTTCGTTACTTTACGCACCTTCAAGATGGTCCCTTTACGCCTGACGGGTCGCGTATAGACATGTATAACATTTTAAGGTAGTGGATCCGTAATAGTTCCGCAACAGAACGGCATGTTCTTTCGCAATGTTAACCGAGGTTTCCTTAATGAAAAATCATTAGGAAACCTCGGTTGACACTGTTGAAGTTCATTACTCCCAAGACGTTGTGGAACTATTACGGGCCCACTACCTTAACCCCGCTTTAGCACAAAACTTACTGACGTGTACAAGGTCAAACATAGGACGCTTTTTGTTTCAACGAAAAATTATTTATCTTCCATCGAGTCAGGGACTCTCCATATACATGTATTCGTATTTAGGCCGGTATTTAGGGTCAAGGATTAAGGGAACTTATTTTCACGAGAGGCGAGGTCACGAAAAAATGATGTTTTTCCCATATTTACGAACTGACAAGATTTACTGATCTTGCATAAAGAGTAATCGTTAATTCCATTTCTTTCATTCAAAAATGAGACGGTTGAGCCCTCAGAAAGCGCGTCATTTTATAACGTAACGACGCATTCGATAAAGTCAGTCCCGCTTCTTAAAGACGACGCCAAGAGATGTGAAATTAAAGAATGTATGGTAAAATCCTTTGGTAATTTCATCGTCTAGCGGTGAAATTATCAAGTGAAAATCCATCGAGAAATATCGACTTTACAGGAAAGCATTAAAGAAGTCCCAAGTGTCCCACTAGTTATGTTCCTGTAGTTCTTATGCAAAATGAGTGGTTCAAAATACGCAAAAAAACATTTGGTCACTTATTGGGTACAGTTAAGAACATCGTGAAATTGACAAGATGAATAATTTTGGACTGAAATAGGATGAGTGTTTGGAGCGAGTATTGAGTGGTATTCAAGGGAGGTAAACCAATATCGCAAATTTTGTTCAATATGAACAAAATCAGCTATATTTATGACCTCTCTTTAATAAATTATTATAGGTTATTGAATTTATATGGGAATATATTGTGTCGGACGAGTTCTTTTGGCAATTTGTCCGAGCTTGCGAGAACGAGTCCGACACAATATATTCCCATTTCAATTCAATAACCTTTTTATTGTATACTTTGATATTGTTGGACGATATTCACTTCTTATTTATTATTTTTTTACATCACCTATACTTCAAGAACGATTTTGTAGTTAAATTTAAACCGCTTTTAAATAACAGTTACGCAATAGACCTTTTCCCGCAAAATCCTTTCCATTATATTTTTACGTTCGGATGAATACATCCGTTGCTATGAAGTGGCAGTGTAAACAAAAAAGACGGTGGACATTTTTTGTGTCGATTCGCATTTTCGATCTTTAAATACGCGTTGATTTCGACTTACTTTGAATAAAAATGAAATAAAGATATTTATTAAAACTTGTTCATTTGTTATTCTTACCAGTTACACGTTCCAGAACTGACTAAATCGGCGTACTTGATTCCGGAGCAGACTAGCGATAGTCATGATTGACTGGGTTACTGCCCCTAGATCTATCGATACTAGACATTGGGGTACCAGTTCATAGTTACGAAGGACGGGGCGGAGTGAAAGACGAAATGAAGAGAAAGATAGGGAGGAAGAGAGATAGATACTAGAATTATTATAGACACAAAGGAATGGGCATGAAATAGTTTTGAAAGAGTTATGTTATAAAATAACAAAAGAAAAGAGAAACAAAAACAGTGATTTGGAAGAAATTTGAGAGGGGGGCATCTGAGTCGACGGAGATGGGATGAAGTGGTTTATTTCTCGGAAAATGTTTCAAATAGATGGAAAAAAAAACACTGGTGAGATAACCTTTAGGCATTCATTCAAAGAAATTGAAACGTATTTCTTTACTCTGACAAAACTATTTCTCGAATATTGAACGAAAAAAGAAAGCGTTGATAATGTTATTTTACGGGAAAAGAAACGCAAAGCGCCCTTTGGGCGCTTTGCGGTTTTTCCCGCTTCTAGATAACGCGTGTAAAACATTTAAATAATCACAATTAAAATGAAATACATATACCATCAAAGTTTAATTTTGTGTCGTAAAGGCGGCCTACATGGAGGATGATGATCTCGCAAGATTTCGCCATTTTGTTTTATTATTTATTTTAATTTATCAACGATGTTTTCTTCGATTTTATTCCTGTCGATCATTATCGAAATTTAGATTGTTGTAATAAAATTAGGATAAGAATCAGCCTTACATGTAATAGGTTACACATTTTTGCTTAGAATCTCGTCTGGATGACGTTTTCTTTTAACCCTCCGTAAATGACGTCATTCTACACTTTGGGGAAAAAAGACGCTACTTTTTCCCGCTAAAACAACGTCATTGTTGTTGCGCTTTAACGTTTGGTTGAAAAGCGGGATAAGACTTGAAAGAGATTAAATCAATAGCAATATTCCCCGTTCAGACTTGAAAAAGATGAAATCTATAACAAAATTCGAAGTTTGATTTTTTAAAAAAATGTAAATACAGCTATTTTAGCTAAAGCTATGCCGGCCAACACCTTGTTGGAATCGCATCCTTTAGGATTAAGACCTGACGCAGTTTCTATAATACGTGCGCCCATATTCAAAGTTACATATTTTACGGAGAGAACCCAATAAGAATTGTTTTGAGTATCTTTCACTGATATTATGTTAATTTCTTCCGATGTTGATGCTTATATATTCTAAATGACTGTGACTGTCGAAATCCATCTAGGATTAAATGAGAAAAATCAAGTAGCCACCGATTTGATAAATAGCCTATTTTTTTTGAAAATTAGTAATTATGTGCATGTTTTGAACAGCATCTGGGGAAGTTTATTTCACATTTTAACTGTACTTATTTTTTTTATTGAATTTGATACATCATTCACACGTGTCGATACAGCAAAAGTTTGGGGTGCAGGAGCCTTATTGTTAAATTCGGTAGCTTAAGTTGAGTAAATTATTAAATCAAGAATGGTTCTTTCTTCAAATTACTTTTCCCGTCTATAGGTTAAACCTATTATTATATTATGTTGACTTATGGCAAGGTAGCAACCAAAAAGTAGTCCAGTCCATTTGTGCACGTGAAAATAATCTTAGTGCAATATCAAAGTATGCAATATCAAAAAATATTGCACACTTTCCTCCCGTTCAAATACATAGAGACAATATCAAAGTATATAATAAATCTGTATGTGTGTTTTCATTGACCAATCAGATACTTTTAACTTTGAATAAATTGTTGATCGTTTTGTCCGATTTCTGAATGTTTCCTCAAGATTTTTGTCGATTTGAGTGAGTGTTTGGAATGAATGAATGGAGCGCTGAGTGAGCGATTAGAATGGTTTTGATTGAATTGAGTGTCAATTTACGATATTTTTAACTGTAACACTCGGTTACTAAGAGGTGGCGCGAAAGATAAACTGCTGTCGAATACAATTGATATCCATCGCATGCCTTTTCAAACACTTTCTGATATTTCGCTCATCGGTCTTACCATAACATCTTTTCTGAGCCTCCAGCTGCTCATCCAACATAATTTTTCATACACGTAATCCAACTATTGGTGGGTTACAAATGTCTTAGAGGATGCGCGCCGCCGCTTTGAGTCGAACCCAGGTCTGATTAGAACTGTAACATGTATGCAGTCACGATCCGTCACAAGGCTTCGGGGTAGGGAAGTTTCCGGACATTCCGGTTCGAATTCCGAAGGGGCCCAATATCACAGTTTATAATATGACCGAAGTCGGGAGAGTGAAATAACCCGATGAATAATTTTGATATCACAAGGGTGTTTTACACTAGTAGAATAACTATGCAAATGAGCTCAGAGCAAATAGCAATGCTAGTATGTAACCGTGAAGATGACGTCATAATGTATATATTGTGACGTCAGTTTTAACCGGCGTTATAAAAAAATTTCGTGGAAAATTGAAATAATGAATTTCAAGAATAAATTCGGTATTCAATGACCACTCATTCAATATCCTCTATATATTACATATGTAATATCACATGTTACATTTTGTGCTATCCGTAAATAAGCCACAAGGGGTGGTGATTACGTGATATGAAAGTTGATGATTGACGTTTTTAAAGTCTCATCCAAAATACAAAAAGTTTAGCGCTCTATCGACTGAGCTTATTAGTAGTTGACAGACAAGGACTCTTAAAGGATGATACAATTTATAAGCCTTGTTTAGTGCATAATTACCTATGTGTTTGGACCAGGGATTAAGGCAAATGCTCTTTCGAATGAATTAATTCGACCTACACATGCTTGCAACATGCGTTTTATTGGAAAAAGAATTGGAACAGTGTCGTAAAATCTTTTTCCAACTTTAATATATCTTTCTGTATCGACATATAACAATAATTTGTTTACATGGGATTGACTGTCACTTCCGAAATAATTGCAGTTATATCACAGGGGTTGGTGCACCTTCATAGCTTATTAAGCACTAATTGGTGGTAGATAAGATTCAATTAGCATTACGGAAGTTGGTTGAGCCTAGGCCGATTGGTTGAGATGCCTAACTCTTATCCTGCCCTTTGTTCAATTCTAACAATCTGTTTCAAGTTCTTACCACAACAGACAAGTGGGGATCAGGCAGTTTAGGCCGAGATAAGACTTCATGCCTATACTGTCTGATCGTAGTCAATATTGTCATCGAAAGCTTTGTGCACAGCAGGAATTTGCCCTGAACAGCAAAAAAGGGGATAAATGCATCTAAACCGAAGTATCTAGCCCCGTGATCTCTTGTGTGTATACAATGGCAATTTTAGGTTGCCAAGCTGTAAAACATTTGACAGCCTGTGGATTCGTGGAATTTCTCGCAGTACTACCACATCACACCACTACACATCCTTTCCTAGCCTGCTCATCCCATATAGGTTTAGGATTGTCAGCCCATTAGTGAGAGGCAATTGTTGGAAAGGATGTGTATCAAAAAAGTGATGTGATGGTTGGAAGTACAAGCTACCAACCACAGCATGACAGCATTAAAAGAAATACAGAATATATATAGGATCTGTCATGAAATTTTATTTGAGACAAGCTGGTCTTAACCAAGTTTAGAATCAAAATGTTATAAAGCGAGTCTTGGCAAGCATAATAACTTTTCTATTCTAGAAACTTTTAAGATCAACCTGCCTCTAAGAAAATTGAATAACAGATTTTTTTTCTTCTGAATTAAACACCAGTTTTGTTGGCTAAAACCCATTTTGGAAATGCACAGATGATAAAATACAACCATAATGTGTGTTAAATGAAGTCATTATGACGGCATTTTGATTGTGATCCACACATGTGTAAGACAAGGATATCTATGATGCCTGTTAATTTTCAAAGATAAGGCAAGCTATGTGAGAAAGCAATATTTTCTATCCCAATCCAACAGCATAAACACACCCAGCTAATCATATTCAACTACTTTTTTTCACCCCAAAACTTTGGGTGATATCATTCATACTAATATGGTGAGTCTTCTAAAAATTGTCTGTTTTGTTTATACACGTCTACAATGTCCATGTATTGAAACTGATCTGGACTAGAATTAAACTGCCGTAAAAGTTTGTATCTCTCACCCGAATTCTTGCCGTAGTACAACGTCATCTGTTTGGCCAAGTTTAATGCTTCAGTCTTAGTCTGAAAGTAAAAACAAGGTGATATTTTTAAAAGAGTTATTCAAATTTAAGGTAGTGGACCAATAATAGTTTGGGAACATTTCGGATTTCATGAACTTTAAGAATGTTAACCAAGGTTTCCTAATGAAATCATTAGGAAACCACAGTTAACACTGTTTAAGTTCAAGACCACTGAAATGTTGCAGATTTATTACAGGTCCACTCCCTAAATATACATTAGTTTTTGAAAGATAAGAGTTGCTCGAGCTTAGGTATATTCAAGGTAACTTTCAATCAATAGCTATCTGCAGCATGTTAAAAGAAGACTATCACAGGAATGTTCAAATGCTCTCACTGATTTAAGACAATCATGTTATGCATGTGTAAAATTGTTTGGTCATCTCACATGCAGACAGATGACTTTAAGATTTATTCCCTGGATTCACGACATAGACAGAGAGGCAAAATGCAAGACTGTGCAATTTGCAAAGCTTGGACGTGATTAAAACTGTTTGCATGTATTCCATAACTATGTAACCAACATTAAGTTATCTTTTACACATACATTTTTTTTTAGATAATTGACCAAAATCTGAGAAGTGTCATTGTTTTCATAAAGATGACGAATGAACTTTGAGGCATATCTACTGCAATGCAAAAAAAATACTTACTATTACTTTATCATCATATTCCCCTGCCATTAAAACCAGTCCTGAAATTAGTTATGAAGCAGTTGTTTGATTTTCATAAGATAGTAAAATATTTGTTACATTAAGGAAAGTTTTACTGTTTGACTATTGAATTAAAGTTATTACTTATAAATTTGAATTATAAATCAAACAGTTATCCTTTCCTTTTCATAAATAACATTTTAACATCTTATGAAAATCAAACACCTGTTTTTTTGTCTTTTTTTAAAAAAATGACCTTGATGCATGACCTTGACTTATCCAATGACCATATGCCATACAATATATATACTCTTTCTGCTAAAATTGAGCATTTTACTTTGATTAGGTAACAGAAAAATGATACAATCACAGGATAAGTTTTGGACAAGTAGTCCAAAACTTATCACATGATTTGTAAAGTAGACAAAAACTAGTCCAATGATTAGACATACTTGACTAATTTTCATTTTTCTTCCATGCAATATATATGTACATGTATATGTGAAGGGAGACATTCTGAGCTTGACATGAGTAGTTTGCCTTGTCAATCATTTTTTCCCCATTTAATGCGGAAATTTTCAGCTATTAGACATGCAGGTTGTAGGTTCATTCGATTCAGTGATACAAATTTGCTTTTATATGTACTTACCTTTTTCCTCCTTAAGTTCAGGAAAATGTGCTATACTTAAACAGGGTGGTGCATTCTCTTTTAGCAACTGAAAATACAGTAACTTTTTTATAAAGTGACAAGTTACAGGTCTTCAAACAAAATCAACATTTATGGGTGCCAATGCTCAACTGTAGGTGCATGATAATGTAAAAATCTAAGAACAAGAGGACCAAGATGGTCCTAGATCGCTCCCCTGAGTCTCTTTGACTCCTGGGGCGTGTCATCAATTAAACAGGCAGACATCATAGAGGAGTTTCATGAAGATTGGGCCATATTTGTGGCTTCTAGAGCATTTACAAGAAAACTATCATTAAGGCCCCTTTTCCCTTGATATACCATGGATCCTTTCCATTTTCAATAGGGTTCATCCTTGTGACTTGCCCAACATTCTGACCAAGTTTCATGATGATTGGGCCATATTTACTACCTCTAGAGTGTTAACAAGAAAATTGGTCATAAGGCCCCTTTTCCTGTGATATGGCATGGATCCTTCTAATTTTCGAAAGGGATCATCCTGGTGACTTGGCCAACATTCTGACCAAGTTTCGTGAAGATTGGGCCATATTTGTGGCCTCTAGTGCGTAAACAAGAAAATTTTCAATAAGGCTCCTTTTCCCTTGATATAGCATGGATCCTTTCCATTTTCAATAGGGATCATCCTTGTGACTTGCGCAACATTCTGACCAAGTTTCATAAAGATTGGGCCACATTTATGACCTCTAGAGTGTTAACAAGAAAAATATCAATAAGGCTCCTTTTCCTGTGATATGGCATGGATCTTTCCAATTTTCAATAGGGATCATCCTTGTGACTTAACCAACATTCTGACCAAGTTTCGTGAAGATTGGACCATATTTGTGGCCTCTAGAGTGTAAACAAGAAAATTGTCAATAAGGCTCCTTTTCCTGTGATATGGCATGGATCTTTCCCATTTTCAATTGGCTTCATCCTTGTGACCTAGCCAGTATTATGACCAAGTTTCATGAAGATTGGACCAATTTTGTGGTCTCTAGAGTGTATACAAGAAAATTGGTCATAAGGCCCCTTTTCCCGTGATTTGGCATGGATCCTTCCCATTTTCGATAGGGCTCATCCTTGCGACCTGACCAACATTCTGACCAAGTTTCATGAAGATTGGATCATATTTGTGGCCTCTAGAGTGTAAACACTTAAATTGTTGACACATGACGACGCACGACGGACATTCAATGATCACAAAAGCTCACCTTGAGCACGATGTGCTCAGGTGAGCTAAAAAAAGAGGCATAACTCTTACAAACATGCTTTCAAAATTATCCCTATAGATAGTCTGGATAGCCCTTGTAATGTTGAAGACACATGCCAAGTTTCATAAATTCCTGCACTCGACCCATGACCTGGAAGTCTGTGGTTCGAGCTCCACTGTCGTCGGGCTGTGGGTATGGGCAAAACACTGAATAGCCAACCCCAGTTCACCCAGCTGTAAAAATGCGTAGCAGTGGGTTTAAAACCACTACCTCTCTCTCGGGGATTTGAAAACATCAGGATTGAGTGTTGGAGAGCGATTATGTACCAATAAGCTTAAGCTTTCGTCGCAATCAAACTAAAATAAATTAGTATAAACTAAGGTTCTTAAAGTTATCTTCCATAAAAACAGAGATATGACCAAAATTAAAGATGTCATACCAATGCCTATGCCAACAACAATGCCAATAACACATATGTGGTTACAACACCTCAGGTTTTCTCTGAAAATAGCCAAGCTCAAAGGTGACCACTTGAGCGGATGGTCAATTTAATGAGCCTTTTGTGCCATAATAACCCATAAATAAAAGCAAACATCAGCCTACACAGACATATAGTCAGATCTTAACCAACAATGCCTACAATGCCTGAACATTGCTTTATACTCAATCAGCATGGAAAAATCTTCAGCTAGAAAGAATGGCAATTTTGTTAGAAACAAAATTTAAATTCAACAGAATAAGGATGAATCATTTAACCCTTGTAATACTGAATAAAAATCTTTGCAAAATAAATGTCAAATCAAAAAGCTAAAAGCACTGGAAGTTACCAAATGTGAGTGAGTATTTTTTTCGAAAATGCATTACACCTTTCTGGTTTAGAAATGAAATTCAGGTGATATGAACTAAGATCAGACTGCACATATGTGCAGGCTGATCTTTGTCTATATCTCCTGTCAAAGCAGGAATATTCTGGGTTCAGCATGACAAGGGTTAATCATCCTGACAATTCTGATAATTTAGAAGTATTTAAGATTAAAATACCATCAGTTCAAAGTGCATGACAATTTTTAGGAATAGGACTTCAGGGCCCGAGGTTATACATCTTTTCTCATTCTCAACTCTCAGAATCTTCTCAGTCTAAAAATTTAAACAACTGTTTGAAAATAAAGAATAATATCAATAAGTTGTTATTAGTAACAACTTATCAATATTATCTTTAATATATACATTTATTACAGTACATGTATTTTTGAAAAATTACAGCATTGATCTGAGTAATTTCTGCTTTGAGAATGAGTAACATTAAAGTTTTCCAACCTAGTCCTTGGTGCTGCGCTTGATGTCTGCTGCATAAGAGATTACTTTATGTGGCTATTGTAGCAAAATTGGCTGTTCATCATCTTTCCAAAGATAATTTTCTGCAGCTTCATAATTATTTTAAAGCGGCTCTTGCTCAGAATTTTAACAACAAGAGGGCCGTTGGCCCTGGGTCGCTCACCTGAGAAAAAAGCTTCATTACCTAGGTATGTCCATGCAACCACAGAAAAAGAGATTTTCACTTATTCAATCAGATAACATTTGAAATAATCATTCCCCCCCCTCTGCTCCTCCCCTGGACATTATTTATTAAAGCTTTTTCCATAAAAGGTCTGTGATCAGCTAATCTATGCCAGATATATATATTTTCTTTAATGAGTTGATCAATCCATGTCAAACATAAAGGCTGTAGGGATTCAAAATTCTCAACAAAGCACTCCCCCTCCCCCAAGATGCTCTGCACCTGGTGAATCTAAAATCATGATTTTAGCTAATTCAATATATGTCCATATGCTGATCATCCATACCAATTTTCAAGTCTGTAGGACTCCTGGCTCATTAGAAGAAGTTTAAAGATTTAAAAAATGATCCAAAGTACTACCCCCTCCCCAAGACACTCAGCACCTGGTGACCCTACAGTCATGATTTTAGCTATTTTTATTAATGTCAATATATTGATCACCCATGACAATTTTCAAGTCTGTAGGGTTCCTGATCCAGGAGAAGAATAAGGTCAAAGATTTCAAAATTGATCAAAAGTACTACCCCCTGCCCCCTAATGCTACGCATCTGGTGGCCCTACATTCATGATTTTAGCTATTTTATTTTAGATCCATATGCTTATCATCCATGCCAATATTAAAGTCTGTAGGGCTCCTGGTTCATTAGAAGATGAAGATTAAAGTTACAAAATTTTTACAAAAGTACTACCCCCTCGTGCTCCGAACCTGGTGGCTTTACAGTCATGATTTTAGCTATTTTTATTAAGGTCTATGAGCTGATCCTCCATGCCAATTTTCAAGTCTGTAGGGCTTGTGGTTCAGAAGAAGAAGGTTAAAGATTACAAAATTTTCACAAAAGTACTTCCCTCTCCCCCCTGGTGCTCCGCACCTGGTGAATCTACAGTCATGATTTTAGCTATTTTTATAAAGGTCCATATGCTGATCATCCATGCCAATATTCAAATCTGTAGGACTCCTGGTTCAGAAGAAGAAAAAGGTTAAAGATTACAAAATTTTCATCAAAGTACTACCCCCTCCCCTTTGGTGCTCCGCACCTGGTGACCCTACAAATAAGTTTTTAGCTATTTATATTAAGGTCTATGAGCTGATCCTCCATGCCAATTTTCAAGTCTGTAGGACTTGTGGTTCAGAAGAAGAAGAAGGTTAAAGATTACAAAATTTTCACTTAAGTACTACCCTCTCCCCCCTGGTGCTATGCACCTGGTGAATCTACAGTCATGATTTTAGGTATTTTTATAAAGGTCCATATGCTGATTATCCATGCCAATACTCAAATCTGTAGGTTTCCTGGTTCAGAAGAAGAAAAAGGTTAAAGATTACAAAATTTTCATCAAAGTACTACCCCCTCCCCCCTGGTGCTCCGCATCTGGGGGCCCTACAAATAAGATTTTAGCTATTTATATAAAGGTCTATGAGGTGATCATACGTGCAAAATTTTAAGGCTGCAGGCCTTCATGATCAGAAGAAGAAGAAGGTTAAAGATCACAAAATTTACCCAAGGTACTACCCCCTCCCCCCTGGTGCTCCGCACCTGGTGGCCCAACAGATATGATTTAAGCTATTTTTATTAAGGTCTATGAGCTTATCATCCATGCCAAATTTCAAGGCTGTAGGGCTGCTGGTTCAGAAGAAGAAGAATTTTAAAGATTTTCTTAAATATTTAACTTTGGTTGCCATAGCAACCAGAGTTTTTCACCGATTTCAATTCTTTTAGCAATTCTTAAAGGGGACCACCTAAGGAACATTTCTGCCAAGTTTGGTTAAAATTGACCAAGTAGTTTAGGAGGAGATGTCGTTTAAAGAAATTGTTGACGGACGACGCACGACGGACGACGCACGGACGCCGGACAAAAGGTGATCACAATAGCTCACTTGAGCACGTTGTGCTCAGGTGAGCTAAAAATTACAATTTCGGTTGTAAAATGCGGAAATATGTGTATCTTTATAGGCTAAAGAATTGTAATGGAGCTTTAGCACTAACTGCAACTCATTTCATCAAATAACACGTCGAAAATTTCGAAGCGACGAAGTCCATGGGGTATCCCTTCTATTAATAGCGCGTCTATAAATTGCAAAATGAATACACCTCCACGTGACAGTGTCACATGACTTACTAAAATGAAAACAAACGAGCATGGCAAGTAAATTTGGGTCACGAAACGCAGGTAAAAATCGCTGAGTTCGTTAAGAGCAAACAGATCGGGAGATTGTTTAGTGTAAGGAAGAAACAAAGGGTGAAAACGGCATCATTATAAGTCTTTAAATCATAAATTTAAACTTCAGTTGGCATAAATGGTCGATAGTAACGGAACATTTCAAGATTGGTGATACTCGGACCTACCTTGATACGGTATTACCAAATTATTCGATGATTACAAAATTAAACCAAACTATTACCAAATTCATCCTAAATTCATGATAATTATTGGGTTAAACATTTCTTTTTAATTCTTTTTGAATTAAGTATGCAAAATTACCAGATGAAAGATTTTTTTGTAGATTGTTATTGTATGTTTACAACATATTTGGTAATTCTCGGTAGCTATACCAATTTAAAGAGTAATCCGGTAATGGGTCGGTTCTCACAATAATTTAGTAATATTCTCACTCAGCTGAATGTAGTTCATGGTTTTTCATAATGAATAATCCGGTATACCAAATTAATGAGAAATGTTTGAATATGATTTAACAATAATTTGGTAGATCTAATTGTCTCACTTTGCAAATGCAGAGTGGTTTCTCATAATGGATAGTTCGGTATACGAAATTAATGAGAAATCTTGGAATGAGTTGTCTTTCACAATAATTTGGTAATTGGCTTACTATGCTAATGCAGTCTACGTTTTCTCACAGTGGATAATCCTGTATACCAAATTAATGTGCAATCTTGTAATAGATTGATTTTCACCATAACTTGGTTATTGTCATCATGGATTATCAGACGGTAAGATGTGTACATTACACAGGGAAATTAGACAAAAATTTATTTTAAAGTAAATATTTCAGTTAGATTATAATCATACGTCCAATTTTACGGCCTGAAGATAAAGGTATAAAGGTATATATTATCAAATAATTTTTTTTTAAAAAAAAAAACCCTTCAAACCTTATAGTAATCATGATAATAAAGTAAATTTTGGTAATAGTTTGGTTTAATTTGGTAATCATTGAATAATTTGGTAATTCCATGCACCCATCCTTCAAATGTTTGCATATTGATCTCTAATTTTTGGTGATAAATTCAAAGTGTGGACATGTCACTGACATCGATTGTAAGCTTTTGTGATATCTTTTATTGGTAACGGGTGTAATGGAGCTGTTTAAAAGGTGACCAGCCAACTCGGCCCATCAGCAAATTGGTCCAATGTATAACTTGGCCAAAAATCATCGACACTAACACAAGTCCTCGGGCCGTAGACCTGTGTGTTTTAGGGAGGACTGGTAGATGTTTTAATGTTGCAGGTCTTCAGGTCCGTTGTGAATGGAAGAACTAAGAATTTCAAATCCATCCATTTTTGAAAAATAATTGCCTTTTGCAAATTTGCATTACCATAATTATGGAAAACATTGTAGAAAAAGAAGAAATTGCTTGTAAAAAGCATTTTCTTCTTTAATAACAATGTTTTGGAGTGTTGGGGTCGAAACTTCTATGAATTTCAAAATTGTGTAATAGTAGTCTAAACCATATTTGAAAACTTAAACCCCTTAAATAACAGAAATCCTAGATCCACCTGATCATGATCAGAAATAGGTCCCTATTTTCCCTATGTGACAAGGGTTATTAAAAGAATTATTTGATCAGGGAAAGGAAAAGCTTTGAATAGCTCCATGAACTGTAACTTTGGCACTTTATCCCTTGTTCTGCTAACTTTTCATCTGACATAAATTAAATGTCTCCACCAAAATTATATGAATGTGGTAGATGTATGTCTAAGTAGCTGCTTGCTTGGAAGGAACATTGTGTTACTATATGGATTTACTGGTGTGAGAAACAACAGGAAACCATGAGTAGAAATCCCCCCCCCCACACACACACCCACCACAAAATAACACTCTGCTACAAATCGGAAAGGAAAAATTTTCATTGTTGCAGAGTGAAATTCTATTGTATAGTGGTTGGGTTGATTATTTATTCTTTTTGGGGGAAGTTTACATAATCACGAATTTCTTCTGAATGAATTTTGATGATTTTGTGGCCAATATAGGGTGAAAAAAAAGGCACAGACTTTTGTAACAATGGCCCGGGTCACAAAGGCCCACTATCAGAGTTGACCAAAAAGGCCCTGTCCAAAAAGGCCCACTCTTGAACCCAACAAGAAAAGCTGATTTAAACTGACCTGCAAGTTGTTATTTGGTATACATGTTTCTCATTAACATTATTTTTTAATTATCCTATATGTTCAGACTAAAAAATCATTTTATTTATCTTTTTAATTTCACCTTATTCAATAGATGTATAAAATAATTTTACAATTGTCAATCAGGAATTGATGTTAACATATTCACACCAATGAGAGTCATTTTTAGTATTATAAGTTCAAAATAATATCTTAGCCTATAAATGCAGTTTGAAGTATGCCTCAAAAGATTAAGTTGTTGATTAAATTGTATGATTCTTCTAAGAAGAGGACATGCCGCCCAAGCCTGTATTGAAATAGTACAGCATCATTTCATAATACTTGTAGCTCTATCACCTGTTATTTGAGCAAAGTCAAGTTGATTCTCTGTGACTCACATAATGACTCCCTTAGTGTTACATTTTGACAGTGGGCCTTTTTAGTCATTTTTCATAGTGGGCCTTTTTGGACTGAGCCTTTTTGACCCGGGCCTTTTTGTCACTGGGCCTTTTTGTACACTGGGCCTTTTTGTCATTGGGCCTTTTTGACCCTAAGCCGTGTTTTTTGGAGTATTTTACAGATCATTGTACAATTTTTTTAGCTCACCTGAGCACATTGTGCTCAAGGTGAGCTTTTGTGATCATTGAATGTCCGTCGTCTGTCATCCTACGTGTGTCGTCTGTCGTCAGACGTCAACAATTTAAGTGTTTAGGGGCCACAAATATGGTCCCATCTTCATGAAACTTGGTTAGGATGTTCTTCAGGTCACGAGGATGAACCCTATTGAAAATGGGAAGGATCTGTGCCATATTACGGGAAAAGGGGCCTTAATGACAATTTTCTTGTTTACACTCTAGAGGCCACAAATATAGTCCAATCTCTGTGAAATTTGGTCAGAATGTTTGTCAGGTCACAAGGATGAACCCTATCCAAAATGGAAAGGATCCATGCAATATCACAGGAAAAGGGGCCTTAATGACAATTTTCTTGTTTACGCTCTAGAGGCCACACATATGGTCCAATTTTCATGTTACTTGGTCAGAATGTTTGTCAGGTCACAAGGATGAGCCCTATTGAAAATGGGAAGGATCTATGCCATATCACAGGAAAAGGGGCCTTAATGACATTTTTCTTGTTTTTGCTCTAGGGGCCACAAATATGGTCCAATCTTTATGAAACTTGGTCAGGATGTTCTTCAGGTCACAAGGATGAACCCTATTGAAAATGGGAAGGATCTGTGCCATATTACGGGAAAAGGGGCCTTAATGACAAATATAGTCCAATCTTTGTGAAATTTGGTCAGAATGTTTGTCAGGTCACAAGGATGAACCCTATCCAAAATGGAAAGGATCCATGCAATATCACAGGAAAAGGGGCCTTAATGACAATTTTCTTGTTTTCGCTCCAGGGGCCAAAAATATAGTCCAATTTTCATGTTACTTGGTCAGAATGTTTGTCAGATCACAGGGATGAACCCTATTCAAAAAGGGAAAGATATGTGCCATATCACGGAAAAAGGGACCTTAATGACAATTTTCTTTTTTACGCTCTAGAGGCCACAAATATGGCCCAATCTTCATGAAACTTGGTCAGAATGTTTGTCAGACCACACGGATGAATCCAATTGAAAATGAGAGAATCCATCGCATAGCATGGAAAAAAGGGATCTTAATGACAATTTTCTCGTTAACAGTCTCAGAGGCTTAAAATCATAAAAGTACAACTTTGCTGGGAAATTTTATCTATTAAATGAGACAAAGATACGAAGGTGAGCGATATTGGACCATCATGGTCCTCTTGTTATTTAATGTGTCTTTCGAAAAGATGCTGAATGGAAAATGTGATCTTGTTTGGTTGAAAAGAGTTACAAATCAGTTCCAAAGTAACTATCATGCTCAGAGTCCCAGATTCCATACCAGACAGTAGCACATTTCCTTTCTAGCATTTGTTTTCATCCAATGAGTAGATAATCATAACTTTCGATAGGTAACAGCTGGGTCTAGAAGGCTAGAAGGTTTTGAAGGGATGAAATGGTAGTACTTGTTCAACAAATATCAAGGATAATTTGTTAGGTGATCAAGATACTAGTACACCGGTGTGACTGAAGGATTGTTAAAATTGGGGGAATCCCCATTCAAACAGATAAACCTCGACTTATATTTCAAAAGCTGGTGCACCTACAATGGCTAACAGTGACCCCTAATACTTTTTATTTACTCTTTGGTGAATGTGTTTCATGACAAAAAAGTGCAGTCAAATTTAATCAACATTTATTTACTACATGTATTGTACATCTTATTTTTCTTTCTCTTTTTTTCAGAATTGATATGCAGCTCTTTTGACTAATGGACAGTAGCAATCAATACAACACAAGAATGACAGAGGAATTTCTGAAAGCAGTAATTCAATGGGCATGGAAGTTATACATTATCAATATAAAATATACCTTAAGACCCATGGAACAGTTTATAATTTAATCCTATTTACTATCTTCTCTCCACATAAATTCAACTCCAGCAAATAATTGTTTGGTATCATCCGCATCAATTTACAGCTTGAAATCCCAGGACATACTCAAACTTGCACAGAAAAGAAAGCAATTATGGATGGACTATCTAACAAGATGATGTACCAAATCAATGTAAAATAAATAGATGTAGACCAAACCATATGATGTAGTGCAGAAGCCATAGAAAGAAACTTTTTCCCTTTATCAAGCCGAGTTCTACAGTTCACATGCATCATCCAAGTTATCAACTTGTCATACATATTAGATCTCAACAAGATACCAGTACTTTGAAATCCAAAATTCAAGGATAAATGTGTTTATTTGCTGAGAATCCTCAACATAGCAGTGTCGGAAGACAATGGAAAAAATGTCATTTGACCTTTCTTATGCATCAATTAGTCATATTTTTAGATCCACTGGCTGAAAGCCACTGAGGAAACTATCATGGTGCTTTGTCCATCATGTGTCTGTGTGTCCGACAAATGCTGTCATAAACATTTTCTTTGAAAAATTTCTTGTCAGTCAAAATTGAATGAATTTCACTTAAATTTCATAGAAATGATGGTTTTTTGACTTTGAATCAAGATTGTTCAAGAAATTGATTCAATGAATGACACATCTTACAGTGGAAGGTCATATGATAAGAAGCATTTTTTCTCTTAGATTAACATATGGAATTTCTTTTATTTCTACTTAAAACTTCAGAAATTAATTTTCATTAGATGAAAAATACACATGTACCAGTATTATTTTTGGATGGAGGAGGTGTTTTCTATATGTTATGTAATTGTATGTAAGCTTTTAAAAACATTTTCTCAGAAACTAAAAAAAATGAATTTCAACTAAATTACATATGAATTGTCCTAAGAAAACCCTTCATAATAGTTCTTAAGCACTGCACTTCTCCTCATGAGATCTATCTGCCCATAAAGTTCAATGACTGGATACATGTACATACTTTAAGAGAAAAGCTAAGGACAAAAATCACGATATAAATTGAACAAAGTGCAAGTACAAAATATGAAGAGTAGAGTTATGGTTCTTGAGCACTACACTTCTCCTCAGTGAGATCTGTGTACCTGTAAAGTTTCATGGCTCTTGCTTGCATACTGTAAGAGAAATGCTCCTTACAAAGGGTTAGTTAAAATTTAACAAAGGGCTATCATTCTAGATATATGGTGAGTGGAGTAATTGTTTTTAAGCACTTCACTTTTCCTGCAACCTGTAATATTTCAGAATTCTGGCTTGTTTACTTTCAGAGAAAGGCATTTGACAAAAATCAAGTTATACATATATCAAAGGGCAATAACCGAAACGATATGAAGAGAAGACTAATGGTTCTTGTGCACTGCACTTCAAATCAACGAGATCTATTCACCTGTGAATTTTACTTTACTAACTTTCAAACTTTTGGAGACAAAAATCAAGTTATATAT
The DNA here is from genome assembly GCA_948146395.1 of Fragum whitleyi. Lineage (NCBI taxonomy): Eukaryota > Metazoa > Mollusca > Bivalvia > Cardiida > Cardiidae > Fragum > Fragum whitleyi. The sequence continues at coordinate 48,410,942 of OX411548.1, forward strand.
TTAGCAAAGGGTATTAACTCAAAAGTTATTGTCCAAGAGGTCTTGAGGTTGATTCTTGGGAGCAGCTCTAAAAGTTTGGTTCTTTCTTTGACCAACACATTTGGGGCAGGTACTTGTGCATGTCCATGAAGCAAAATCAGGAGTGATAAATCAAAGCTGTAAGAACTTGTATTCTAATCAATGTAATTAACCCTTGTCATGCTGAACCCGGAATAATCCTGCTTTGGTAGGAGCTTTAGACAAACATCAGCCTGCGCATATGTGCAGTCTTCTGAGGTTATTCTACACCACCTGTTTCTCACTTTCAAACCAGAGTTGTCAATAGATCTAGTTTTTCAAATAAAAAATGACCTAAAGTTGGGACTTTCAGTGCCTTTTGCCCTTTGATTTTGATGCAAATTTTTAGCCAAAATTTATTCAGCATGACAAGGGTTAATAGGTTTAAAGGAACAATAACTCATAAATATGAAGAATAGAGTAACAGTTCTTGTGCACTGCACTTTATCTCAAGGAGTCTGGATATCTATCAGACTATCCACATGTTATTTTCATGATTCTAGTTTGCTTACTTTCTGAGATATGCTCTGAACAAAATAGTCTATGGAGGAATAGACTGACCATCAGAGGATTGCAAAGCAATAAAACCCTCTTCTTTGAACCAAGCATGAATTTATATAGTGAAAACCTTGAAAATCATTTTCTCCATAAATGAATGATGGATTTAAACCAAAATGAAAATGTGCAGGAATAATCATTACCTGAGCAATTCCAAAAAAGAAATTGCTTCAATCAGATTGAAACAGGTCTTTTAAAGTTGAAATTTGTGAAAGTCACCAGGAAGTATAAATTTGATTTCAATTCAATTTCTAATGAATGTTCTGGTGTGTACATGTATTTCTAAATAATGTTGCAGTGTATTTTGCATGCGAGATGCTTCCTTTGTTTTATAAAAAAGCCTTATTATCCTGAAAATCAGTATCAGAAGATTCAGGCATGTGCAGCTAATCAGGTGCTCAAGCACGTCTAGTCAATTGTGCCTATAGATTATCATATCTACAAAAAGTATTTTTGATTTATCAAATTGTTTGATTGCTATAAATTTGGTTTGGTAAAAATTAATAAATATTTTCAACTATTTGTTTTTTTCATTTTTCTTTTTTTTTTCTTTACCGTCTAGACAATCTGTCTAAAATACCAAATAACATAGAAACAAGTACAGTAAAAACGTGTTTTAATAGACCACTTACAGGACAACGAAAAAACGGTTGTTACAGAGAAAAGTCGCTTAGTACACTTTTTGTTTACAAATTCAAAGCATAATTTTGTTTGAATATGTATGCTATTGAGAATTTACAAATATCCTATATTGATATAATCATCTCATTGAGTTTAAACAACATATAATTCATTTCCAATAATTTGTGACGATATTTATATTAGATCAAGAAGATTTTGAAAACTATTGCTTAATGAAAATGGTTGTTTAATAGACATGGTTGCTAGAGCAAGATGGACTGCATTTGAATATTACTCAAGTTCAAGGGCAGAGTTAAACGATAGAGCAAATTTTGCCTAAAATTGTATAACATCCCTTGAATTTCACTTAAAACTTACTCATCGCACTTATTGGAATTTCATTCCAATTTCAAAATTCCAATTTCATTTCAAAATCATTCACTTTGTCCATTTCACGATGTTCCTAACTACACTGATTGAGAAATAGGCCTTCAGCACAATGTGTTAGCAATTAGCGCGTACAGTCAATCATTGTGACCAGTAACTGCTTTTTTTCGTCTTTCCATCAATCATTACATAAGTGTTTATTCCTGGGACTTTGTAACTTTTCGTTGTAAATAAGTTACAAATTGGAGTCTTGATCACCTTTTCATTGCTCTCTGATTTTATACCCCTGACCTATTGTTATGTATAAGCTATAAATAAACCTAATGGTATTTACCATGTCTATTTTTAGAATTAGTCTGGGGATTTTCCAATATCTCTTGACACTTTAAGGTAATAGATGTAGAAGATTTTAGATCTTTCTAGAAAGGCCTTTTGGAAGGTGATTCAGACTCTAGAGTATTCTTATGTTCTATACTATTCCAGATTGTTCTATAGTATTATATAAAGGGGTTCCTACAGCATTCTTGGTTCACTTGATTTAGACTTATGGTTTCATTTAGTAGTACTGTGTTAAACTAAAAGGGGATTTCTTGTTATCTTAAAAGTGTGTTTAAAAGCGTGTTTAATTTTAAATTCGGATATTATTGGACTTATTATTTGTGGACCAGGAACTTAATTAAATTGGATCTAAAATTAAAACTTTAGGATTAACATTCAAGGTATTGTAAATTGTTTTTGTATTAATTTCATATTGTCAATAATTCTGGTATTATTGTCAATAAATATTGTTAATTGTAAAGTTTGTTGCTGGTTTATTTGTTCGTGTTACATTGGCACGTAACAATTTTGGGGCTCGTCTCGAGATACGAATATCAGACAAACAAACAAAACAAAAAAAATCAAACAAATTCTTTATTTAAATCTATTGTTCAAAATTATTTAAGAAATTAATTTCATATTTCAATTTTGATAAATCTAGAGTGCACTTTCACTATTATTTATCGAAATCTTACATTCTTATTCGAATACAGCAACAAGCTACCATGTCTTTTGACTTAGAAAAATTTACGCACGAACCTTCCGTGGAGCTATTGAATTTGGGTAAAAAGTCTGATTTGCTCAATCTTGCCAAGCATTATGAATTAAAAGAAGTCAAGTCCTCTTTGCGAAAGCATGAAATTAAGAATATTTTGGTTCAATATTTTGTTGATGAGGACATTTTTGATGAAAAGGCTCTGTCTCTCATTGTTGATGTTCCATCAGTTTCAAGCTCAAGAGATCTTGAACTGTTAAAACTTCAACAAAGGGAGAAGGAATTGGAAATAGAAAGAGAGAGAGAAGAGCGGAAATTTCAAGAAAAGCAATTAGAAATTGAAGAAAAAGAAAGAGAAAGGCAATTTCAAAGGGAAAAGGAAGAAAGGGAAAGAGAAAGAGAAAGAGAAAGAGAAGAGAGAGAAAGGGAAAAGGAAGAGCGAGAAAGAGAAGAGAGAGAAATAGAAAGAGAGAGGGAAAGAGAAGAAAGAGCATTTCAATTACGATTAAAAGAATTAGAAATTCAAGATAGAGCAAATCAGCCTAGATATATGTATAATGACCATTTTGATGTAACAAAACATTTTAGGCTTGTCCCACCATTTCAAGAAAATGAAGTTGATACATATTTCGAACATTTTGAAAAAGTTGCAAATAACTTGAAATGGCCAAAGGAGCACTGGACCTTACTACTTCAAAGTGTCTTAGTAGGAAAAGCTCGCAATATTTATTCGCAACTTAGAACAGAACAAAGCAATGATTATGATACTGTAAAAGAACTCATTCTCAAAGGTTATGAGCTGGTTCCAGAAGCATACAGACAACAATTTAGAAGTTGTAGAAAAGAATCTGGCCAGACTCACGTTGAATTTGCAAGAAACGAAGAAAAATTATTTGACAGGTGGTGCTATTCTAAGAAAATAGACCAAAATTATGATAATCTTAGACAACTTATATTAATTGAACAATTCAAAAATTGCATTCAATCTGACATTAAGTCACATTTAGATGAAAAAAATGTTGAAACTATACATGAAGCAGCTCGCTTAGCTGATGATTACTACCTTACACACAAAAATTCTTTCGTTAATAAAGCAAAACCTGCTTCCTCACATCCCCAAAATAAATCTATGTCTGGTGATTCATCTAGCATGTCTAGTCAATCAAATTCACCTAAACCAAAGTCTACTGGTGAAACCAATGTTCAAAACCCCTTATCTCGAGTACATTGTACTTTTTGTAAACTAGAAAGCCATGAATGGCTTGAGTCGCTCCACAGGCTAGAAATTCTTGTAAAAGCAAATAAATGTTTTGACTTGATTTTTTGATATTTGGGGTTCTACTGATGTTGAAAATGATTTTCAAAGTTTGAACTATATAACATATAGAGAAATGACCTCCGCTCCTAAAAGACATATTTTTCATCAAATCAAAATGATTTTTGGCTGCATGATAATGGGTCACCCAAAGATCATACCAAAAATTTTTGATTGATATCCATCAGTTACATTCTGAGAAAATGATTTTCATAGTTTCCACTATATAACATATAGAGAAATGACCTCCACCCATAAAATGCTTATTTTTCATCCAATCACAATAATTTTTGGTACACTGAAAAAGGGTCACTCAAGGATCATTCCAGTGAAATTTGGTTGATATCCATCCATTCCATTCTGAGAAAATGATTTTCAAAGTTTCCACAATATAACATATAGAGAAATGACCTCCGCCCATTAAATGCATATTTTCCATCCGATCACAATGATTTTTTTGTCGACTGATAAAGGGTCACTCAAGGATCATTCCAATGAAATTTGGTTGATATCCATCGATTACACTCTGAGAAAATGATTTTCAAAGTTTCCACTATATAACATATAGAGAAATGACCTCCGCCCATAATATGCATATTTTCCATCCGATCACAATGATTTTTTGTAGACTGATAAAGGGTCACCCAAGGATCATTCATGTAAAATTTAATTGGTATCCATTGATTAGAATCTGAGAAAACTCACTTTTTACCATATTTGGAAATTAGCCACGCCCCTTAAATCCATGTTTTTCATTGGATCAAAATCTCTTGAACAACTTTGAAAGAGGGTCACCCAAGGATCATTCCTGTGAAGTTTGGTTGAAATCCATCCAGTAGTTTCTAAGGAGAAGATTTTTAAAGAAAAGTTTACGACCGGACGGACGCACGCACGCACGCACGGACGGACGGACGCACGACGGACACAACGCCATGACAATAGCCCCAGTGGCTTTCAGCCAGTGGAGCTAAAAACCAGGTCACCTTATTTCGGAATGTTTTAGATTAAAAAGGAAGAAGGAACTGAGTGCAGCCAAACCTACAGGACTCACCAGCCTTCAGCCTAAATCACAGCCTTCTTTTGAGTTAAATTCAATTGTTAAGGCAGAACCAAATTCTGATTCCTGTATGGAGATTTTTGAACCGTTCATGTTGGATGGTTTTGTATCACTTTCAGGTGATATGTGCCCGCCTTCCCCTATTAAAATTTTAAGAGACACAGGAGCTTCTCAATCTCTTATTCTAGCAGATGTTCTGCCTTTTTCTGAGAAGACTTCGTCTGGTACTAGTGTCCTTATTCAGGGTGTAGAGTGTGGTGTTATTAATGTTCCTCTTCATAAGGTTAATTTGTCCTCAGATTTGGTTACTGGTTCTGTGGTTGTTGGTGTTAAACATTCTTTACCATTCAAAGGTGTACATTTATTGCTAGGCAATGACTTAGCTGGAGATAAGGTTGTTGTTAATCCTCTTGTAACTGACACACCTAATGTAGGTCAAACAGATGATCCTATTTTGCAGGAAATACCTGATTTGTACCCTTCATGTGCAGTAACTCGGGGTATGGCTAAAAAAGCTTCCTTGAAAAAATCAAATGATATTGACTTAACTGATACTTTTGTTGGTCAATATTTCAATGACGAGATTAAAAAGTCTTTTAATCTTAGTCTGCCTGATACTCAGACAGACTCGTCAAAACTTTGTCAGTCATCTCCAAGGTCAAATGACCAAGGTCATGAAACGCATTCAAAGTCAAAGTTAATCCAGGAACAGCAAAATGATCCTGAGATTTCAAAGTTAATTGATAGGGCATTACCCGAAAAAGAAATGTCTCAGAATCCTGTTTGTTACTATAAAAAGAATGGTATTCTGATGAGAAAATGGCGACCATTTGATGTCCCAGCTGATGATGATTGGGCTGTTCATCACCAAATTGTTGTTCCAAAGTCATATCGCCGTGAAATACTTAGTATAGCCCATGAAAGTCCAATGTCTGGTCATTTAGGTGTAAACAAGACTTATCACAAGATTATGACTCACTTCTTTTGGCCTGGACTTAAATCGGACGTTTCCGAATATTGTAAAAGTTGCCACACTTGTCAAATGGTAGGGAAACCTAACCAAGTTATTCCAAAAGCAAGGTTACAACCCATTCCAGCTTTTGATGAACCTTTCAGTCGGATAATAATAGACTGCGTTGGTCCTTTACCGAAAACTAAGTCAGGTTCTGAATATTTGTTGACAATTATGTGTGCTTCTACCCGCTTCCCAGAAGCAATTCCTTTAAGAAACATTAAGGCAAAGTCAATCATTAAGGCTCTTGTCAAGTTCTTTACTTTTGTTGGCCTTCCAAAATCAGTTCAGTCTGATCAAGGATCAAATTTCATGTCAGGCATATTCCAACAGGTTATGCATGAATTAGGTATCAAGCAATATCGGTCATCTGCTTATCACCCTGAAAGTCAAGGTGCTTTAGAAAGATTTCATCAGACCCTAAAGAATATGATAAGGTCATATTGTTTTGATACTGATAAAAATTGGGATGAAGGTATTCATTTGCTATTATTTGCAGTCAGAGAATCTGTTCAAGAATCTCTTGGCTTTAGCCCCTTTGAGTTAGTTTTTGGTCATTCTGTTCGTGGGCCATTAACACTCTTAAAAGAGAAATTTCTTGCTGATGATGAAACACCCTTGAACTTGTTACAGTATGTTTCTGACTTCAGAAATAAACTGTCTAGGGCATGTGAGGTTGCAAGGTCAAATCTTAAATTATCTCAGAGCAAAATGAAGGCAAGATATGACAAGCATAGTGTTGATAGGAAATTTGAACCAGGTGATAAAGTCCTTGCTCTTTTGCCAATACCTGGCCGACCCTTACAGGCAAGATATTATGGCCCGTATACTATTGATAAGAAAACAAGTGATTTGAATTATATCATCAATACTCCTGGAAGGCGTAAAAATAAACAAATGTGTCATGTGAACATGTTAAAAAAGTATTTTGATAGAGATAGCTCTATTTCAAAACCAGTTACAGTTGTAAACACTGTCCCACAAGATTCAAATGTGATTGAATCAGAAGTTAGTTCAGACTTTAGTGAAAAATCTGTTCCTGGTCCACCTAAACTTGAGAACTCTGAAATACTTAAGAATCTTGACGACAAACTTTCACATTTGGAGCCATCTCAACGAGAAGAGCTGAAACAGTTGATTAATGATTATAAACACTTATTTCCTGACATCCCCACAAGAACTGATAAAATATATCATGATGTCATTGTGGAAGATTCTCAACCAATAAAACAACATCCTTAAAGAATGAATCCAGTGAAACAAAAAGCCCTTCAAGATGAAGTGAATTACTTATTGGAAAATGACTTTATTGAACCCAGCCAAAGTAATTACAGTTCACCATGTATATTAGTTCCAAAGCCAAATGGAACAGAATGTGTACTGACTATCGAAAAGTGAACTCTGTGACAAAAACTGACTCTTTTCCAATTCCCAGAATTGATGACTGTATTGACAAAGTCGGTAATTCTAAATATGTCACCAAATTTGACCTTCTCAAAGGATTCTGGCAAGTTCCGCTCACTGATAGGGCTAAAGAAGTATCAGCATTTGCTACTCCAACTGGTCTGTACCAGTACAAAGTTATGCCGTTTGGGATGAAAAATTCTCCTGCGACGTTTCAGCGGCTTGTAAATATGGTTATAGCTGGCTTAGATGGCTGTGACGCATACATCGATGATGTCATCATCTATACAGATACATGGAGTGACCACCTTCAAAGAATCAAACAATTCTTCGACCGTCTCAGTGAAGCAAAATTGACTGTTAATCTGGGAAAAACAGAATTTTGTCATGCTACTGTTACTTTTTTAGGACATCTTGTGGGACAGGGTCAAGTTAAACCTTTAGAATCTAAGGTCAATGCTATCTCTGAGTTTCCAGTGCCTGCTACTAAAAAGCAACTGATGCGATTTCTTGGTATGGCTGGCTACTATAGAAAGTTTTGTAAGAATTTTTCTATAATAGCTGAACCTTTAACAAATTTATTAAAGAAAAATGTTAAGTTCAAATGGAATGATAACTGTCAAGTTGCCTTTGATCGCTTGAAAGCCATACTAAAGAGCACACCAGTTCTTTTAGCACCTGATTTTGACAAATGTTTCAAATTAGCTGTTGATGCAAGTGATGTTGGTATTGGTGCTGTTCTTTTGCAAGAAGACGATGATGGTATAGATCATCCAGTTTGTTATTATTCTAAAAAATTAAACAAACATCAGAAAAACTACTCCACCATTGAAAAAGAATGTCTTGCTCTGATTTTGGCAATCCAACATTTTGAAGTTTATTTAACATCTGCAACTTCTCCTATAGTTGTTTTCAGTGACCACAATCCCTTAAGTTTTCTTCACAAACTTAAGAGTAAGAACCAAAGATTATTGAGGTGGAGTTTGTCACTTCAAGAATTTGATCTTGATGTAAGGCACATTAAAGGAAAAGACAATATTATACCAGATACTCTGTCAAGAGTCTAAAATTTTGAATTGTCTTATCTTTAATATAAAATTGAGTTTAACAGTACCATTTCACTATATTTTTTGTTTATATGTATGTATATATGTTTGTATATATATCTCTTTTTCAATTCTTTTGATGAAAATTGTTTGTATTTTCATGCTAGATGTGCTGAAATGTTTCAACAAATCATGATATTATCAATTATGTAAAGTATATTATCATTGTATATGCTAAAGATAATACAAAAAGAAAGATTTATTTCATAAACCTTTCTTTTTTCTTTCAAGGGGGAAAGTGTTATGTATAAGCTATAAATAAACCTAATGGTATTTACCATGTCTATTTTTAGAATTAGTCTGGGGATTTTCCAATATCTCTTGACACTTTAAGGTAATAGATGTAGAAGATTTTAGATCTTTCTAGAAAGGCCTTTTGGAAGGTGATTCAGACTCTAGAGTATTCTTATGTTCTATACTATTCCAGATTGTTCTATAGTATTATATAAAGGGGTTCCTACAGCATTCTTGGTTCACTTGATTTAGACTTATGGTTTCATTTAGTAGTACTGTGTTAAACTAAAAGGGGATTTCTTGTTATCTTAAAAGTGTGTTTAAAAGCGTGTTTAATTTTAAATTCGGATATTATTGGACTTATTATTTGTGGACCAGGAACTTAATTAAATTGGATCTAAAATTAAAACTTTAGGATTAACATTCAAGGTATTGTAAATTGTTTTTGTATTAATTTCATATTGTCAATAATTCTGGTATTATTGTCAATAAATATTGTTAATTGTAAAGTTTGTTGCTGGTTTCTTTGTTCGTGTTACATTGGCACCTAACACTATGAAGTTGGGGTATATTGGTTTCACCATGTCTGTCTCTCTGTCCATCCGTCCATCAGTCTGTCAGTCCATTCGTAGACCTTTTCGTTTCAGGACTCTTACTCAAGAACCAAGTAACATACAATCATGAAACTTTATGCAAATGTTGCTTATGGCACAAGGAAGTGCCCTATCATTAATGGATCACATAGCTCAAAGGTCAAGGTCACAGTCATTCTTTGTTTAATTTGCATTTTCGGATTCCAAATCGGAAACCAAGCCACCTACAGTCATGAAACTTTAGGCAAATTTTGCTTATGACTCAAGGAAGTGCCCTTTTGTGTTTAGGTCACATAGGTCAAAGGTCAAGTTCACAGTCAATTTTTGTTCAATTTTTGTTTCCAGACTGTAACTAAAGAACCAACAACCTAGAATCATGAAACTTCGTGGAAATGCTGAAGATGACCTCAATATTTGTTACAAACACATCCTGCACTAATAGCACATGCATTTTGATAAAGTGCTTGTGGAGGGTATAAGTCTGCTCTGTGACAGTTCTACTTATTAGACACATAAAACAAAAGTCCATCTAAGGAACCAGTCATTCTGCATACTTGGGCTGTGCTTGAGTCATAAAGGCATAATAATGATCTTAGGTTTTATCTATTTTCAAACCCTGTGTTGTGTGTATCCATACCTATTTTTAGCTCAACTGTGCACAACATGCTCAAGTTGGGCTTTTGTGATCACCTTTTGTCCGTCGGAAGTCGTCGACATCTTCTCCTCAGTAACCATTGGGCTGATTTCAACCTAACTTGGCAGAAACATTTCTTGGGTGACCCTTCTCAAAACTTGTTTTTTGACAATTGATTGACCCCCAATATATTGGTGTGGCAGGGCCCGGCATTTTTTGACTCTGATATCGTTAAACATCTTCTCCTCAGTAACCATTGGGCTGATTTCAACCGAACTTGGCAGAAACATTCCTTTGGTGATCCTTCTCAAAACTTTGTTCGTGAAATTTTGATTGACCCTAATATAAGGGTGTTGCAGGGCGTGTTAGTTTTTGAGCCTGAAACCTTTCAACATCTTCTTCTCAGACACCATTTGGCAAATTTCAACCAAACTTGGCAGAAATGTTCCTTCGGTGACCCTTCTCAAAACTTTGTTCAAGAAATTTTGATTGACCCCACATATGGGCGTGGCAGGGCGGGGCAGTTTTTGACCCTGAAATTGTTAAATATTCTCAGTAACCATTAGGGCGATTTCAACCAAATTTTGCAGAAATGTTCCTTCGGTGACCTTTCTCAAAACTTGTTTGTGAAAATTTGATTGACCCCCAAATATGGGCATGACAGGACAGGGCTTTTTTTTGAGCCCGAAATCTTTGACTAACATCTCCTGAACCACTGGGCTGATTTCAGTGAAACTTTACAAAAATGTTCCTTGGACGGGTGATATTTTGATTGATTGCAAAATATGGGCGTGGTAGGGAGGGCCTTAGAGAGCCCGAAATTTTTGCCAGAAAGTTTCTCGGGTGAGATTCACTGGACCGATAAAATTTAGGTGAGCAGTTTGGTCCATTCTGGCCCTCTTGTCTTTATTTTGCTTTTTTACATTTAGTGCTCACAAGATAGGATTTGATTGATATATTGCAGAACTTTAGATTTCCAAAGTAAAATATCTCCCTTATCTGGATTGATTTATTAGGGTTTAATACCTCTTACAACATAATTAGCTCCACTAGCCAAAGGTCACTTGGACAATTGTCATGACATTGCGTTGTGTGTCTGTCTGTTTGTCTGATCAATGAATTTTTCTTTAAAATCATCCCCTCAGAACCTAATGGAAGATTTTGAACCAAACTTAAAAGGAATGCTCCTTTGGTGACCCTCTTTCAAAGTTGTTCAAGGATCTTTGTTTCAATGAAAAAACAAGCCTGAAATGGGCATGACTAATTTCCATATATGATAATAAGTGACTTTTCTAAAAATGTAATTGATGGATATCAACAACATTTCACAGGAACGATCCTTTAGTGACTGTTTATAAGTCCACAAAAAATCCTTTGGTGATCAGATGAAAAATTCGAATTTTATGGGTTGAGGTCATTTCTCTATATGTTATATTGTTGAAACCTTTAAAATCATTTAAATACATTTGTAGAATTATACTGATTGATATCGGCCATATTTGCCTAGTTGTTGAAGAGGGAATGTTATTCCAAAAAATTCAAAGAGAAAAAGACCCCTCCCACCCATTGGTTTCTGAGAAGATGTTTAAAGATTTCTGGCGTGGGCGTGGTAGGGAGGGCCTTAGAGAGCCCGAAATTTTTGCCAGAAAGTTTCTCGGGTGAGATTCACTGGACCGATAAAATTTAGGTGAGCAGTTTGGTCCATTCTGGCCCTCTTGTCTTTATTTTGCTTTTTTACATTTAGTGCTCACAAGATAGGATTTGATTGATATATTGCAGAACTTTAGATTTCCAAAGTAAAATATCTCCCTTATCTGGATTGATTTATTAGGGTTTAATACCTCTTACAACATAATTAGCTCCACTAGCCAAAGGTCACTTGGACAATTGTCATGACATTGCGTTGTGTGTCTGTCTGTTTGTCTGATCAATGAATTTTTCTTTAAAATCATCCCCTCAGAACCTAATGGAAGATTTTGAACCAAACTTAAAAGGAATGCTCCTTTGGTGACCCTCTTTCAAAGTTGTTCAAGGATCTTTGTTTCAATGAAAAAACAAGCCTGAAATGGGCATGACTAATTTCCATATATGATAATAAGTGACTTTTCTAAAAATGTAATTGATGGATATCAACAACATTTCACAGGAACGATCCTTTAGTGACTGTTTATAAGTCCACAAAAAATCCTTTGGTGATCAGATGAAAAATTCCAATTTTATGGGTTGAGGTCATTTCTCTATATGTTATATTGTTGAAACCTTTAAAATCATTTAAATACATTTGTAGAATTATACTGATTGATATCGGCCATATTTGCCTAGTTGTTGAAGAGGGAATGTTATTCCAAAAAATTCAAAGAGAAAAAGACCCCTCCCACCCATTGGTTTCTGAGAAGATGTTTAAAGATTTCTGGCTCAAAATAAGCCCCCCCCCCCCCCCCCCCCCCTTGACATGCCCATATTTATTGGCCAATCAGAATTTCACAAACAATTTTTTAAGAGGGTCACCCAAGGAACATTCTTGTAAAGTTTAATTAAAATAATCTAAGTAGTTCAGGAGAAGTTGTCAGTCAAAGATTTCGGGCTCAAAATAAGGCCCTCCCTGCCATGCTTGTATTAGGGGTGCATAAAAATTTTGCAATCAATTTTTGAAAAGGGTCACCCAAGAAACATTTTGGTAAAGTTTTATTGAAATCAGCCCAATGGTTTAGGAGAAGATGTTGTTCAAAGATTTCGGGCTCAAAATAAGCCCTGCTCTACCATGCCTATATTTTGGGGTCAATCAAAATTTCAAAAACAAGTTTTGAGAAGGGTCACACAAGGAGCATTTCTGCCAAGTTTGGTTGAAATTAGCCCAAAGGTTACTAAGGAGAAGATGTTTGAAGATTTCAGGGTTGAAAGCTGCCCGGCCCTGCCAGGTCCATATTTGGGAGTAAAAACTTTCACAAACAGGTTTTGAGAAGGGTAACCCAATAAACTTTTCTGCCAAGTTTGGTTGAAATCAGCCCAATGGTTACTGAGAAGAAGATGATTAAAGATTTTAGGGTAAAAAACTGCCTCGCCTATATTTGGGGGTCAATCAAACTTTCCCAAACAAGTTTTGAGAAGGGGAACCCAAGAAACATTTCTTCCAAGTTTGGTTAAAATCAGCCCAATGGTTTCTGAGTAGAAGATTTTTACATAATTGTTGACGACTTCCAACGCACGACGGAGGACGCTCGTCAGACAAAAGGTGATCATATAAGCTCACCTTGAGCACTTTGTGCTCGGGTGAGCTGAAAATATCTTTTTTATGGACAAAAGCCATTTCCCTATATGTTACTGTAAAAATTCTTAAGAACCACAGGTTGTAATAGAATTATTCTATTCCCATTAGAAAGGGAAGAGCTTTTATTACAGGCCACCCTACATATGAATGGCTCAATGATTGTAACTGAATATAAACATATTTGCAGTTACAGCAGTTTTGCAATAAACCATCAATATTTGATAAGACGGTGGAGAAATTGTCAAATAATAAACATAATCCACACAAAATACTAACATTTGATAGGGGAAAAGGACCGCAAAACCTCTGTTGAATTTGTAGTGATATTGATTTTGTAGGTATGGGCCTTTATTACAGGCTTCAATTGATGGTAAAGTCACATCAAAGATGGTCAATTTGAACCTCAGAAAAGGGGGATGGGGTAAAAAACTGCTTGACCCATATTTTGGGGTCAATCAAAATTTCTCAAACAAGTTTTGAGAAGGGTCTCCTTGTAAACATTCCTGTCAAATTTGGTTGACATCAGCTCATTGTTTACTGAGGAGAAGATGTTAAAACAATTATTGACCACTTGCAATGACTGATACACACACACGCCAGACAAGAGGTGATCTCAAAAGCTCACATTTTGCATGGTGTGCTCAGTTGAGCTAAAACTCTTAAATCTTTTTCTCATCATATCAGTAGATTCAGGCTTCTCAGGGGGCTCTAATTGCAGTTATATATTGGATACTGGTGCACCTACACATGGCTTCCTGTTGTTTCTCACACCATTATAACCACAAAATTTCATCCCAGCCACAAGCTATCTATCCCTTTTAAGCAATTTAACTTTTATTTGCCTTTTAGTAGAAGGCAAATGATGCTTGATACAATGACTTATCAATTGTAAGATGAAAGTTTGCCAAGCCGGAATTCATACTCCTGATCCCAGGATTGACGGCCCAACAGTAACCAATTTAGCTAGCCAGGCTAGGCCCCTACCTGGAGCTCTGCTAATACCCCCCGACCTACAAAGTAGAGGGGATGGATTATTGGTTTCACCATGTCTTTTGGTCCGATCAGATTATGCTGTTGTCTTTCCACCTATTCATATACTCTGACTCAAGAATGAGGCGACTTAGAATCAAAGAACTTTATACAATGGTTGCCCATGAACCTAGAAAGTTCCCTTTTGATTAGTGGTGAAGAAGGTCTTTTAATCCTTTTTGTTTTACATTGATTGGGAAACAAGCTATAACAACTTAGATTAATCTGTTTTGATTCTGCTTACTGGAAAGTTCACTAGTATATGTGCCGAATGAGTATGCCATTGAAATATTCAAGATCGATAGCCGCTCCCGAGAATGGTTTGTGAGTACAAATGTATTAGGTTAGCCACTTTCAACAGTTTTTCAAATATGATCCATCAAAGGGACATTCTCTATCAAAAGTTTATGGACCATTACAAAAATAAAATATGTGACTTATCTCGAATTGATACTGATTCTTTCTAAGAAGTATGATTCAAAAGATCTATTAGTTCCTTTGAGATTGGGCAGAGAAGTTTTCATTTCATTGCCAAATTATGTAAAAAGTTAATTGACCATAACCAAAATAGAACATACATATTTATGACTACTATTATATCTGAATAAAACTCCACCAATGGGTTGAAAATCATAGACCTATGTGAGATAGCAGCTGGAGGCTAGGAAAGGATGTGGTGGTTGTACTGGTGAGAGAAATACCAGGAAACCATTGTTAGGTACACCAGTCACAGCGATAAAACTGAAAAAAATGTTGAAAGTGGTGTTACATTCCATTCAATCAATCAACTATATAAATCTCACAACATTGAGTTAATTTGTTTTTAAAAAGTATTTCAGTAGGCAAGGGTTAGGTAATGCTTCATACTTAATACATTTGTTTGTGTTACATTTCCAACAAATCCTTATCAAGTTCACAGTAAGCTTAATTCATAGCTTCTGACCACTGGCCCCCACTGTCAAACAGAGAATACTTTATGGATAGTTTGACTGTCAATGCTGATCATAATATGCATATGAAATTTCAGTAAATTTCATATGCAGGTTCATATTAAAGGTTATGGTAATTGGAATTTCTTTCACTCCATTGCTGAACCAAGCAGAGAGTTCTTCAATTATTCTAATTCTTGAAAGCACTTCGAGTTGCTTGATCAACTTGATTGAAACAAGAGTGTTCATTTGGGTGGATGGACAAACACATAGAAATACCGGATATTGATTGACTTTAAACCTAGCCCCAAACACTGTGTGCTTAGATGAGCCCAAATGTGTCATAAGATGTTGATATACTGGTTTACATAACAGTGCATATAGGATTGTGTGACTAGTGGGAATATAAGCAATAGGATTGTTTGATTTCAAAAATTGCTGTTATTGAATTTCCATGGAAGAAGTAATTATCTTGTGAATCAGTTGGTGTTGTTTAATTCTATACATATAATAGCATAAGAGGCTAAAATGTATCTAGTTTGCTGCCATTTTGTCGTCTTTTTGATAAAAGTCTTTTGAGTAAGAGTAAGGTCCACTAGCTTTCACACAAGTTCAACATAATCTGAAAGAAAACAAGATAATTTTGTGAAACATGAATGCCCCCCAGAGCGGCATTTTTTTAGGGAACTTTGACCTTGTCACTTGTATTTGGTAAGAGCACATGTGTATCAACAAGATCAATCATAATGCCCAATATGAATGATGGAATGATTGCCAATGATAAGCTTTTTTGTTCATTTTTTTCAGCCCCCTTAGCCCCATTTTCACCCCACTTCACCCAATTTTAAACTTGACCGAGACTTGATGGAGACACACATTCTTACCAAGTTTCAAGTCATATAGGCCGAAAATGTAGCCTGCACAGTGCACACAAGGTTTTTATAAGAGTTGACCCCTTGACCCCATTTTTGAACCCACTTGACCAAAATTCAAACTTGACTGAGAATTGATGGCGACAAACATTCTGACCAAGTTTCAAGTTTTATTGATTGATTGAATGGAGTTTTACGCCGCTTTCAACATTTTTTCAGTTATATCGCGGCGGCTGGAGCACCTAACAATTGATTCCTGGTATTTCACACACCAGTACAACCATCACATTCTTTCCTAGCCTCCAGCTGCTATCTCACGTAGGTCTACGATTATCAACCCATTGGTAAGAGACAAATAGTCGGAAAGAATGAGTGCCGCCGTCGGGGATCGCACATTCTGACCAAGTTTCAAGACATTTGGGCCAAAAATGTGGCCTCTAAAGTGCACTAACAAGGTTTTCCTTATTATACTTTCTGAAATATTCTCCAGACAAGAATGGTCTACGGATGACCTGACTGACTGACCACTGACTGACTGACTGACAAGTGCAGAGCAATATACCCCCTCTTCTTTGAAGGGTGGGGGGCATAATAATTTTACAAACTACATTTCAAAAACAAGTTGCTTTGATTTTCAGCTGGACAGCTTATAATTTATTTGCTATATTGGTATAACCATTCGTTTTAATCACTAGGCTCTATGGCTGCTTTCACCTTTTACTGTTTGTGTGTATACTGGTAAGTTCTCTTATATACAATTACAGGTGTTTAGATCCCGTATCATATCTCTCTGACATTTCCAATTGAAGAAATAGTCTTGTTTATACAATTTTTTTTGGACAACCAAATTTATAAGCCTTTATAATAATGAACACTATAAAAACATTATTGCCTAGACTGGAAGTATAGTCAAAGATCAGCCAGAACATATATGCAGGCTGAATTAAATCTATATCACCTGATACATCTTAATCCGATATCTATAAGGATATATTTTCAAAATAAATACTGACTCATAGTAAGAGCATTCAGTAATTTGACTTCAATGCAACTTTGCCAATGATTCTATTCAGCATGACAAAGGTTAAATACAACTGTAGTTTCAACATTTTGAGGGATCAGCACAACACTATTGTAAGTGCCTATGAATATATAGGCACTCACAAAGGTGTTGCACTGACCCCTCGATATGTTTGTCTGGTGATCAAATGATACCCAATAGGTGTTCTAGATTTTCCTACTTGATTACCATATCTTTGTCAAATTTCAGGAAGAGGGTCTGGATCTCCTATCCCTGCCCCTAGATCTATGCATTATTCTTTTTCCCTGCACACACATTAATTCATAACTTATTAAGCAGAGCACAGTATGTTACTTTTCAATATCAAAGCCCAAGTAGTGGTGCTTGCTAGTAGAAATTCTAAGTCAAACAAGAGCACAGCAAACAGATGCAATTACATTAGCTTTATAGCCAAAAAAGTTCAGGTTGTAAAGAGGCAACAATTCTTGCAAAACTGCTTTCACAGTTACTTCCCTTCAAAGGTCTATAGAGAAGGGTGGACATGTAACTAAGATACAAAAATATTACCAAAATTTCTTATAAACCTATCTTGTTGGTACACACTTTGTCTCAACACATGATTTCTGTATCTTTTATCTGTAAAAGTTGAAATAAAATAAAAAATACATGTAGCACATATTTGAGATGATGAGACTATAGATTGTTCTTCTCCCTTACAAAAATGAAGTTTGCTTCAAATTTGCCACAAACTAATCAGTTTGCAAGAACAGTTAGCAGCAACTTAACATGTGTGTGCAGAAAATTCATTTAATGCAAACTCCTTGAATTAAAAACAAGATGTGTTTGTGAAACACGAATGCCCCCCGAACAGCATTTTTTTCAAAGTTTGACCTTGACAGATGACCCTGACCTTGTCACATGACCTTGACTTTGGTACCAGCAGATGCGGATCATTGAGATCTAACATCATGCCAAATATGAGCCTTGTATGTCAAATACTTTTTGAGAAAATGCAAAGGTTAAGTTTGGTTAAGTTTTCGGACAGACGGACAGACAGACAGACGGACGAACAGACAGACAGACAGACGAACATGAGTAAAACAATATGCCCCCAATCTCTTGATACGGGGGCATAAAAATGTGTAACATGTACTGCAAAATTTCCGCAATCAAGAATTTTGCGGTAAGTTTGCAAGAACACATTTATTTAGTTAGATCATGCACTTAGAAGCAAGATTGCAATAAGATGAACTTTGGGGAGAAAAATTAGTTTCATTCCAAATCCAAACAGCTATTTTAAGTAATTATTAACCCTGTCCATGCTGATCAAGTATTTCCTGCTGTAGGCCTACACAAGGCTTTAGCAGGCAGTATAGATTAATATCAGCCTGAAAATATGTGCATTCTGATCTAACTTCTAAGCATACACTGTATATAAGTGTGAAAATACTGGTGGAATAAATACCAAGAAGTTATTCTCATTTGATCCAGCCACTTTATTATTACTGAAATAGTGATTACAGCAGTGGAATGCTCCACTCACACTAATATATCAATTTCATTAAACCAATTAAAGATATATAAATTTAAACACAGGCTCAAGGAATCTTACTGTACATAA
Organism: Fragum whitleyi; assembly: GCA_948146395.1. Lineage (NCBI taxonomy): Eukaryota > Metazoa > Mollusca > Bivalvia > Cardiida > Cardiidae > Fragum > Fragum whitleyi. The sequence continues at coordinate 48,429,693 of OX411548.1, forward strand.
TTCATATGCCATCCCCAACATGAAAAGATGCTATCTTGGTACAGAATAAAGTGAATATTTAAACAAGAGGGTCAGAATGGTCCAAAAACCCTCACCTGAATTTTATTGGTTCAGTGGGTCTCATCCAAGTATCTTTCTGGTAAAGTTTCATTCACATTTGCCTCATTGTTGTAGAGGAGACATTATTACAAGAATTTAAAGTGATGATAGACCCTGCCCACACATTCATTACTGAGGAGACTCAAAATAAGCTCTGCCCTGCAAAGTCCATATATATGGGCCGATCAAAATTTCACAAACAAATTTTGAAAGGGGTCACCCAAGGAACATTCAAGTAAAGTTTCATTGATATTGACTGAGTGATTCAGGAGATGTGATTCAATGATTTCAGACTCAAAATAAAGCCTGTGGTGCCATGCCTATATTGATGAGGCAATCAAAATTTTGCAAAAAATTTTTGTATATGGTAACCCAAGGAACATTCTGGTAAAGTTTCATTGAAATCAGCTTGGTGGTTCAGGTGGAGATAACATTCAAAGATTTCAGACTCAAAATAAGCGCCACCATGCCACACCCATATTCATGGGCCAATAAAAAATTTGCAAACAATTTTTAAAAAGGGTCGCCCAAGGAACACTCTGGTAAAGTTTCATTGAAATGGACCATGTGGTTCAGGAAGGGAGGAAGAGATTTCAAAGTGAAGAAATGCCACGTCCATATTTATGGGCCAATCTTGCAAACAGGTTTTGAAGAGGGTCACCCAATGAACATTCTGGCCAAGTGGTTCAGTAGAAGAAGAATTTTTCAGATTGTCTACAATTAATGCATGACAGACTCAGGATGATCCTAAAAGCTCCCATTGAGCATCTTGTGCTTAGGTGAGCTAAAAATGGCAAAAGCTAACATTTTTTTAATGCCAGCCTGCCATGCCTACTTTATGACTACACTACTGAATATAGAGTGATGGCAGTAAATGTTTGGCATTTCTGTTTCAAACAAGATGTGTTTGTGAAACACGAATGCCCCCGGAACGGCATTTTTTTTCAAAGTTTGACCTTGACAGATGACCTTGACCTTGTCACATGACCTTGACTTTGGTACCAGCGGATGCGGAGCATTGAGATGATTCATCATCTCAAATATTAGCTTTGTATCTTGAATAGGCTTGAAGATATTGGCAAGGTTAAGTTTTCGGGTTAAGTTTTCGGACAGACGGACGGACGGACAGACAGACAGACAGACAGACGGATACGAGTAAAACAATATGCCCCCGATCTCTCGATACGGGGGCATAAAAAAGAAAAAGGAAATGAAACACTAAAGTTTGTCAGGATAACAAAGCTGTCAGCCTAGCTGATAGCAACAGCTACAGGTTTTGGTAAAAAATACCTTAGAAGCTAAAATGCATGTTGAATGTCATTTTTTTCCCTATCAAATTTTTCCCACTTAATATAAGAAGGCAAATAAAAGAAGGCAATTACCTTTGATTCCATCAACTTCTGGTATTCAGTGTCCCATCATGTAACTCTACTTCAACATGTTGCATAATCAAAACAAATCAAGCCTTAGTGTGTCTCAAATTTATTTACTGCTATCACTGTTGAACTAATAACCATGGATCTTCCCAATTAGTGTTTTTGACCTATAAAACAAAAATTTCTTAAAAAAAACCTTGCCTTCATGCATAAGTTATCAAATTACATACTACTGTTGAAGAACCTTGGTGGCTTCTTGGAGTGATAACATCCTCATGAATAATTTCACAGGAAAAGATATAAATTCATTACTGGAAATTTTGTTGTATTTACTAAAGGATAATTAATATGATAAAGGGTCAGAAGAATCTTATTCAATGAAGGTACGAACCCATACCAGATTTTATCATGCACATGTAATAGAGAGGCAATGGATTCTACCCACTGCTATCCATTTTTACAGCTGGGTCAACTGTGGCTCTGTCAGTAAAGTGTCATGCCCAAATAAACTACCTGCCTCTGGTGGGGCTCGAACATGCAGCAACCAGATTACAAGTTGAGCACACTTACCACTTGCCAAAAAAGCCAGACAAGTGTTCAAAAATACCCTGAGTGAAGAAATTCCACCAGACCCATCCATGTAGTACAATATTTGGAATACTTTCAGTTTCATGGTGGCTGGTCACCAGAATTTATCCTTTATTGCTGTGTCATTCAGATATGTAAAGATTTTTGTCCATTTGAATATATTTGCTCAAACCCTACAAAATGAATTGTCTGAGGACAACAAAACTGGAATTTACACAATTAATGGTTTAGTATAGGGTTAGAACTCCCTTACGGGTGTTTTACTCTGATGTTATTTTTCATGTAGGTCCCTAAACTGGCTCTATACTCCGATATTTTGTTTTTTCGACTGGTCTTGATTTAAACTAGGGGAAATAAAAAAATATCATCAGTCACCCCCCCTCCCGATAGAGGGCAGTGCCAAATGACTAGTATACCAGTGGCCAATCCAATGAGGGTTGGGGGACCCCCCTCTGTATCCAAATTATTTTCATTGTAGTGAAAAAATTCAATCAAAACTTTGCAACACAAGAAAATAACTCTTTCTGTAGTGTTCGAATCACAGGCACTTGAAATTTAAAGAATAAATATATCAGAAATGTACATGTTTGAGCATTTAGTCCCATAGTATCCCTATCTATATAGATAGGGATACTATGGGACAAATTACTCGAATGCTAGACTGGGTTGTTCCCACTTCGTCTAATCCCATTTGGTCTAAAAGTCAATTTCCCATTTCGTCTAAAACCCATATCTTGATAAATTCCCATTTGGTCTAAAATTTCATTTATTCATTTGTATCAATAATTATACTTCATAAAATGTTTATTATTCATATCTTATTATATCATGAAAAGAAGAGTATCTTTATGTTTTAAACACACATATAACAGAAGTATTTGAATAAAGCTTTTAACTAATTTTCTTATATGAATTTATTAGAGCCATATTTGTTTATTTCTATTGATTTATTGAAAATAACATAAACTTTTAGTCATAAAGAAGGAAATGAGTCAATGATAAAAATTGATATTATTTATTTATCAAAAAATACTTTGGATATGTGCATGGGGGGGGGGGGGGGTCTGTATATAACACCTTTTATGACACTAACACCTCTAAGACACTCATAACATGTCAAAAGCCATTTTGTAGACGAAATGGGAAATTGATATAATAAGGTGTCAGCAGGCTTTAGACCAAATGGGAATTTTTGGTCTAAACAGATATTTTTATAGTGTAGACGAAATGTGATTAGACGAAGTGGGAATAAACCGCTAGACTGACACTGAACCTCCTATTTTATTGAAACCCTGGATCCACCACTGCAGAGACCCCAATATCAGTTGTAGGGAAATTCCAAAATATTTGGACCATATCTCATGTTTGAGCATTCAAAATAGAGATACCAAAACAAATTTCAACGTGTATAATAGCACCAAATTAATAAACTCCAAAATCAAAACATCGGTTGGGTACGAATTGAGAAGAGTACGAAATAACAAGTGAATCAATGACTCGTGGGTTATAGCAATTATCATATAAGTAAAGGTACCGGTAAAACAGATTGATATATTCGAATAATCGAGCATTATCACTCTAAAAACTGACGGTATTTACTCGTTATTGATCGGTTTTTGATCTAGCTTAAGTCAGCGCGGATTGACCAACGCCCCGACAGTCTGAATTTCTAGATACATCTACGTAATTACTAATTTACCTGCTGTCCCCATTTCGTTCCATTACCACATTCGACTGATTTATTCATCTATTTCGTGCTTCGATCATTTTGAAATCGTAATATTTTTCATAGCATGTTTCAATCTACGAGATCCCTCAGCTGTCAAATTAATCGACATTGACAATCTTGGAAAAATGTATTACGCATGCGTGAAAGTACTTGGCTCGAAATTTAAAATAGTTTTTTCGACGTTAGGAGACCCTGTATTTTTTCGGAGGGAATTCCTCTAAATTCAGGATTATATGTCTCTATTCCGATAATTACCAGATCAAATCTAATTTTTTTAAAGTCATTTAAGCGACGAAGTCATGACTTGCAATAATTTTACAAAAAGTTTTAAATTTCGCATTTTCCCAATCTGAGCAAGAGCCGCTTTAACCCTATGTCAATTTTTCTTGTTCTGCAACTTTATGAATTGCCTCACTATTTAAACTTACCTTGACTTAGATCAATTGGGTTTTTTTTTCATACTATTACAAAAGATCTATATAAATGATACAACATAAACAATAAAGTGTGTCTACACTATATTGTTTATGTTGTTTCTGTTATATAAATTACTTTAAAGACTGATGTTTTCATGTTTTGTTCTTTTTTGACCCCTTCAAAACCAGTTTTGATCCTCAGAATTTTGTAGACAAAGGGGTAAATGACTTCCAAAGTTGTATAAATTGTGAGTATTTAGATTGGTAGGGAAACAAGTGGGGAAAAACTGTTGTATTATTTGGAAAACTTTATATGACACATAATAAGACAATATTTACCCATAGTAAATCTTCCTCATTTTGCCTATAGTTAAACAAGCAGTGTGCTAACCTCTTTTAAAGCGTGTCAAGATTGGGTCAAAATCACAAGATATTTAAAGTACAGTGCTGTGATGAATATGCGTAACTTGTTCAGTGGAAAATAGGTAAACAAAAGTAATACCTTAAGTTAAGAGGGAAATGCAGAAGAAAAAATTGGCTGCACAAGACTTGAGATATGTTCGTTGATTGACTTGCCTTCTGGAGAGATGTTTTTCTCGTTGTTGGACATGCTTTGTCCTGTGAGGTTCAAGACAAGCATGTCTTACAAGACATGCTTTGTTCTTGTTTGTCCTCGGAGATCTGCTTCTGTGGGTGATGATGCAAGATTTGCTCTGCAATTATTTAAGCAAACATGTCTGCCGAAGACTAAATGCTTTTACTATGCTAGATAATAATGTGATGCTTAATGCTAGCATCTAGAGTCTGTTAGCAAGCGAGTCTGATAGGAGACATGCTTCTTTTGTAGCTTGTTAGGGAAGAGCTGCTTCATCTGCTATATTACTTTCCCCTGGGAATAAGTCGAGTGATTAAGTCTAAGGTGACTTGCTTTTAGTTTCCTTGAGTAGAGAGAGATGCTGCTTGCACTGTCAACCTTCTATCCCTACACCTCAAGAAATGTGAAGTAAGGCAAATCATATACTTATGACAACCTTTGTCATATTGGATATGAAGACCATCAATCAGTTGGAGACAGATGGTAACTATCGTGTGCATTGGCAGACAGATGAAACACTTACTCCTTCTCCACAGAGAAAGCATAGATCCTTTTCGCATTGTCAATCAATGGCCAAAATGTGCATTGAATGTTTCTCATTCAAACTCTGTTCTCTTTCTTCTCCCCGTCATAGCCAATTTGTGCTTAGAATCCCTAACACCCATGGCTTTACTACCAAAGCCTCCGAGGACTATACATGTAGCCAATTACATCTTCGTGTTGGGATTGTTTAAAATAGAAAGAATCTATAACATGTTGCGAAAAGGCCCTTAGGCTCAAACAAGGCCCAGTGAACAGCTAATTTCTGTCACTTAAACAGTGTACAAACAGTTACACTCGAACAGGGTTAACAAGATCCACTTCATAAACTCCTTCCGGTCAGGATTTGCATCCGAGCATAGCCTAGAGACCCGCAATCAGCCATCTTTTTTCTCTAAGAGGGAAATGCATTTACCTGATACAATCCTAGTGAAGTAAAGTAAACATCCTTCCCACCAAACTGACTCAAATAAAATTCAAAACCATCACCCTTTGGTAAAGTGTACAGAAACTGAAAGAACAAAATGAATATTTTATCTCCAAAATTCATCTTGGCTAATGACCATAACATTATTTGTGGAGTATAAATGAGATTTGTCTTCATACAAGATACATAATACATACTTAGTGTATTGTATGAAAGAAATACCTGACCAGGTTGGGGAAATTGATAATTGCTGTGGCTCTGCAGAGACAATTATCAATTCCTTCAACCAAGTTAGATATTTTTTTCATACAATACACTAAGTTAGTATAATATTTATCTTATAATTTTGTTAGCCTTCTTTTCTTTGATGGGTCTAACAGACATACAAGTTTTTTGCCATGTTTCTAAAAATAACACAATTTTGTCATTGTTCTAAAAATATCTATGTGATATCATAAAAAATATCACATGAGGTGTAATCACATGGGTAATTCTAAAGTTATAAGATTAAAAAAAAAAATCATCACCATTTGGAAAACTTTTTGTACCCGTAAGTACTTGACTTTTGTGAAAAGCTTTTGACAGATAGACACAAGTATAATAAATCAAAGTGCTGTCAGCACTGTAAATCGTACATCATTGAGAGGCTGGGATAGTGCAATAGTTCGCCAATCAAAAGGGCTCAAATTTGGACAATAAAAGTTGGTAAAAGCTTTAAATTTGTGAGTTTTTTGTCCATCTTTTCGAGGACATCGCCAGCTCATCCAACCTCGTGGGTCTGATTTTGAAAGTTTGCTGATTCGATAGCCCTCTGCTAGTCTAAATTATTTCTTAGCAGATTTTTACGTTGTTATAATGAGCACGCGCCAAGCTAAAAGCTTGTCTGTTAATATTATTCCTCTCTCTATAGAGTTTAAAAGCCTGTTTAGCAACAAACATTTTTCATTAAACTATTTACAATTTTGATTAACAACATGTTTGTATTTCAAGCATTGGGTTTTCCCAAATACTGTAAATGCATTTTCCCTCAAGAAACACGTGAAATCGCCAACTATGCTATTTATTTCTTTGGTTTCTGACCAATCGATTAAATCTAGCAGCACTCTATCATTATTCATGAGTTGTTCTAAAAATAGATCGCTCTTACTGCTATCCTTTACCAGTTTATCGTATGTTTTTGTCGGTTTATTTGTTGTTGAATAATTTTTCTTCATACTCAAATTTGAATTTATTGAAAATAGGATTGGAGCGTGATCAGAGTGCTCATTGAAATCAAATATTTCAAAATTATTTCTATTTGTTAACACATGCGAACAAAAAGTAAACTTCTCACGCTCCCTGTTTGAGTGCAGACGACTATTGACTAATGACAAACAAGTTAATTGACACATTTCGAGCAGACGATGTCCATTTACGCGTGGGTTTTGACCCAGTGATAATCATAACAGAATTTGATTGGTTGTCAGCCCTACAACTGGTAAATGACCGTCCCAGAAAGTTCAGAGCAGTAATATTGTAAGTGCTACAAATTAATTATACAGTTAACCTATTGTACGTTTCACTTCCTTTACTCAACCGAAAATCTTGTTATAAACACTGAAACTACTAACTGGTAATTACTAAAAGCGAAAAATACATCAAATTTTGTATTAGCCTCTTCTCTATTTGTCGAAAAGTAAATAAGGTATAAACAAAGTTTGTAGATTGTGACTGAAAAGGCCGTTTCTTCGGTGTTTGAAAACACATAATTTGGTTTGAACACATTGCTCAGAAGAAAATAGTAAAAATGTAGTGGGTCAAACAGACTGGATTTCTGGAAAACGGTAGATATAAATCTACTGCTTCGCAGTACGATTTAAAAATCTCATCATTACTGGGACATAGAATTAATGATCAAAACTCTTGAAACATATTATTGAAAATGAAAATATATGAGTCTGTTTGTGACATTTCCAACAATAATCCAAGTGGGCAAAGCACGGCCTCTGGCCAGCCTGTGCAGCCGCACAGTCTGACCTGAGTCTTTGCTAGATATTTCATATCCCTAATTCTTTGAGTCAATGAATATTCTAATTGCATTGTGTGGTTGCCAAGGCTGCACTATGTATGTCCATCACACACACTTACTTAAAACTGTTGGAAGTGTCCCAAACAGGCTCAATTTTTTTTGTTTCTCCCCCCCCCCCCCTCCCCAAACAAGAGGGCCATAGTGGCCCTTAATCGCTCACCTGAATGAACTGTCTAATTTTTTTCAATATTCTTCTGCCTCTGTACAACTTGATAATACCTTTTTTACAATGTTCAGGTTGACGTACAATTGACTTACAAAGATTTTCCATTATTTGACTCCGTGACCTAGTTTTTGACCCAAGTTGACCCAATCTCATACTCATCAAAAATTGCATCAATTCAATCATTCTGATCAAATTTCAGGTTGATCCAGCAAAAATGTGGCCTCTAGAGTGCATACAAGGTTTTTCTTAGATTTGACTATGTGACCTAGTTTTTGACCCTAGTTGACCCAATTTCGGGTTCGTCCGAGATTTCATCGAGACATTCATTCTGACCAAATTTCAGGTTGATTGGGCAAAAAATGTTGCCTCTAGAGTGCATACAAGGTTTTTATAATTTTTGACCCTGTGACCTAGTTTTTGACCCCAGTTGACCCGATTTTGAACACTTCAGAGATTTTATCAAGACAATCATTCTGATCGAATTTCAGGTTGATCCAGCAAAAAATGTGGCCTCAAGAGTGCATACAAGGTTTTTCTAAGATTTGACCATGTGACCTAGTTTTTGACCCCTGTTGACCCAATTTAATACTCATCAACAATTGCATCAAGATCACCATTCAGACCAAAATTAAGGTTGATTGGGCAAAAAATGTGGCCTCTAGAGTGCATACAAGGTTTTTCTATGATACGACCATGTGACCTAGTTTTTGACCCCAGTTGACCCTATTTCAACACTGTCCCAGATTACATCAAGACAATCATTCTGACCAAAATTCAGGTTGATCCAGCAAAAAATGTGGCCTCTAGAGTGCATACAAGGTTTTTCTAAGATTTGACCATGTGACCTAGTTTTTGACCCTAGTTGACCCAATTTCAAACTAGGCTGAGATTTCATCAAGACAATAATTCCGAGCAAAATATGTGGCCTCTAGAGTGCATACAAGGTTTTTCCATTATTTGACCCTGTGACAAAGAGCTTGACCCCAGTTGACCCAATTTCGAACTCATTCATGATTTTACCAAAACCATCATTCTGAACAAAATTCAGGTTGATTGGGCAAAAAATATGGCCTCTAGAGTGCATACAAGGTTTTTCTATGATTTGACCCCGTGACCAAGTTTTTGACCCCAGTTGACCAAATTTTGAACTCGTCAAAGATTTAATCAAGACATTCATTCTGACCAAATTTCAGGTCGATTGGGCAAAAAAAGTGGCCTCTATAGTGCATACACGTTTTTTTTTAATATTTGACCATGTGACCTAGTTTTTGACCCTAGTTGACCCAATTTTGACTCGTCAAAGATTTTATCAAGACAATCATTCTGACCAAAATTCAGGTTGATTGGGCAAAAAATGTGGCTTCTAGAGTGCATACAAGGTTTTTCTATGATTTGACCCTGTGACCTAGTTTTTGACCCTAGTTGACCCAATTTCAAACTCGTCTGAGATTTCATCAAGACAATCATTCTGACCAAAATTCAGGTTGATTGGGCAAAAAAAGTGGCTTCTAGAGTGCATACAAGGTTTTTCTATGATTTGACCCTGTGACCTAGATTTTGACCCCAGTTGACCCAATTTCAAACTCGTCCGAGATTTTGTCAAGGCAATCATTCTGACCAAAAGTCAGATTGATTGGGCAAAAAATGTGGCCTCTTGAGTGCATACAAGGTTTTTCTATGATTTGACCCTGTGACCTAGTTTTTGGCCCCATTTGACCCAATTTCAAACTCGTCTGAGATTTCATCAAGACAATGATTCTGACCAAAAGTCAGATTGATTGGGCAAAAAATGTGTCCTCTTGAGTGCATACAAGGTTTTTTCTATGATTTGACCCTGTGACCTAGTTTTTGACCCCATTTGACCCAATTTCGAACTCGTGCGAGATTTCATCAAGAAAATCATTCTGACCGAATTTTAAGTCGATCGGGCAAAAAATGTGGCCTCTAGAGTGCATACAAGGCAAATGTTGACGACGCACGACGCACGTCGCACGACAGACATCCACCTAACCACAAAAGCTCACCTTGAGCACTTCGTGCTCAGGTGAGCTAAAAACAACTATTCAAGTTTAAACCAATTTTGATTAAACAAAGTGAGGTAACTTTTATAAATGAGCAGATGGCTCTTTTCTGAAAGCTTGGCTTTAGTTAGATTTTTATCTAGATTATTTTGAAAGAGAAGTGGAGCTGTGTCAACCCCTTGTGACATTAATGTTGGACAGATGGAAAAAAGCTGCACTATATGTACCGTTCTTTTTTAACATTGAAGAACAAGAGTGCCATCGTCACAAAATACGCCGCCACTTTGCTGCTGTTTCACGAAAATAATTGTAGACACTACTTATTATGACAGAACCAAATTCAAAATGACCAAGTTTCATTTAAATCAAGACAAAAAAGTTAGGAGGAGTTGCCTTCACAAGGCTGCAATTTCAATAAGCTCCAGACACTAAGTTTTAAGGGGGCATAATTCAGGGAAATAAATGAGCCTTTAAATCCTTGATCCATGTACATCTACAAATTATGGTGATGACATTGACCAAGTTTCATTTAAATAAAGACAAAAAGTAAGGAGGAGTTGTGTTCAAAAGGTTGCAATTTCAAAAAGACCTTAAAATTAATGAACCATAAAATCCTTACTTCATGCTCATCTACCAATTTCGGTTATAACATCCATCAAGTTTCATTTAGATCCAGCCAGAAACTTAGGAAGAGTTGCATTCACAAGGCTGCTATTTCAATAAACCCCAGAGACTAAATTTTAAGGGGGCATAACTGAGGCAATAAGCCCAAAAGACTAAGTTTTAAAGGGGCATAACTGAAGCAAAAATCAACGAACCATAAAATCCTTCCTTCATGCACATCTACCAATTGAGGTGATAACATTGACCTAGTTTCAAGAAGATCAAGCCAGAAACTTAGGAGGAGTTGCGTTGACAAGAACAGTGGACCAAGAGACTAAGTTTTTAAGGGGCATAGCTGAGGCAAAAATCAACAAACCATAAAATCCTTCCTTCATGCACATCTACCAATTGAGGTTATAACATTGACCAAGTTTCAAGAAGATCCAGCCAGAAACTTAGGAGTTGTGCTGACAAGAAAAGTGGACAGACATACGGACGGATGGACGGACGGATGGACGGACGAAAGGACAGACGGAGAAGATTACGCCAATATACGGCCGCCTCCGGCGGCGTATAAAAAAAACACAAAAACAAAAAACCTAAAATACCTTAAATCAGTTAAAAGGTGGAGTTTTTTTAAAACAAGAGCACCAACTACGGATGCCTAAGCGCGGCTGTTGAGTGCTGTATGGTGGGAAAAAATCCAAGTTGAAAAAGAGGCATAATTTGTTCAAAATGCATCTAGAGTTATCCCCCTTGATAGTAAAGGTTGCTCTTTTGATGGTGAACATGTGTGCCAAGTTTCAAGTAAATGCTTTCAGTAGAACCAGAGGTATCACAAAATGTCAAAGTTTTTGCACGAAGACGACAAAACAACAATGACACGAAGGCTATAGCAATACCTCGGGTTTTCTCTGAAAACGGCCGAGCTAAAAATACCAATATTTGAATTTCACCATTTTCCGCCCTTTTTCACACCGTTTTGGACTATATATCATTCAAAAGCTGTCACTTTTTGTATGTGTTTCATGATCCCATACTCACTGATGGATTTAACTTTGACTTGGCCATCATTTCATCATAGTCGTCAGGCTAAAAATAGAACAAATTTTTAATGTACAACTTCTATCAAATACTTCTAGTTAGATAAATTGCATAATTATACCACTGGGCCAGAAAGGCCCTAAACCACTCACCTGAATTTTATTGGTCTCATTTAAACAAGGATTTTGACCCTCACAAAGCATAAAATATTCTATCCTGAATGTTGAACCTCAAACAATTTCTGCCAGGGAGTGCCTGCTCCTGTCACATCAATGCAAGTTCTAGTGTTATGTAAATCACTTGTTTTCTTAATACACGTATGTATACTATGTGAATGAATAAACAAACAATGAAGAGTTTATCTGCATATGAGACACATCTCATAGTGTAGTGTCTGTGGTCCAGAGGTAGAGTGTCAGCTTCTTGTCCAAGAGGTCTCAGGTTCCATTCTCAGGAGCTGCTATCAATTTTATTCCTTCATTTGCCAACACTTTCTGGGCAAATGATGGTGTATTCTCAAGGATGCAGAATATAGAAGGATCAAACAAAATCATATGATCATGTATCCAAATTGATGTAAAATAAAAAGTTTCAAACCAAACCAGCACATCACTATTTTTTTTTTTCATTTTAACTGCTTGTTATGGACAAGTTTAATACAAGAGGGCCAATGTGGGCCCTAAATGGCTTACCTGAGTATACTGTCTGAAGATCTGACCTCTTAACCTAGTTTTTAACAACACTTTAACCAAATTCAAAACTGACCTAGATTTCATCAAGATAATCATTCTGACCAATGTTCAGGTTTATTTGGCATAAAAATTGTTCTCTAGAATTTCTACATTTTGACCCCTTGACCTCATTTTGACCACAGTTGGCCCAATTTTGAACTTGACCTAGATTTAACAAGATAACAATTCTGGCCAATTTGCAGGTTAATTTGGCAAAAAATTGGCCTCTGGATTGTCTACAAGATTTTTCGAGGATTTGACCCCTTGACCGAATTATTTACCCCATTTGACCCAATTTCAGACTTGTACTAGATTTCATCAAGATAATCATTCTGACCAATTTTCAGCTTGATTTGGCCAAAAATATGGCCCCTAGAGGGCCCAAGGGGTATTTCTTGGATTTGACCTCATTTTTGACCCCAGTTGACCCAATTTCATACTTGACAGAGATTCAAATACGACAATCATTCGGACCAATTTTCGGGTTGATTCAGCAATAAACATGGCCTCTAGAGTGTCTGCAAGGTTTTTTCTAGGATTATGACCCAATTGCATCATTTTTGACCCAATTTCCAATTTGGCTGAGATTTCATCAAGATAATCATTCTGACAGTTTATTCCAGATTCTCCCACATTTCAAAAAATTGATATAAAATTGATACGTGTAAGGTGTGGGATAATCCCTGCCTGGGACTAAATTATTGCTAAGTTCACCAACCTTGTTCCACGAGCGTTTCAATAGAAAATATTTGATTTCGTGTCACGAACATATACGTTATCCTATGCCGTGCCAGGTCCCTTTTTTTTATTGCAAACGAGAATTGAAATCATTGAAATAAAAGGAACAGTTGCTTATCTCAAGCAGCTGTCTTTTACCTCACAAGATTTCATATGCTTTCTGGCTTACGTTTTCCATTTGAAGTTACGAGAATTTGTTGGACATCCCACGACATGATGTGTGGATAACATTTTTTGTGACAGAAAAAGAAAGGTAGAACAACCACAACACATTACCAATTTTTTACAACTATACAAATTCTTTTGTTAATGGAATATTCGAAATGTGACTTGTGAAAAAAAATTTGTCTCGCAGAAAAAAATAATGCTGACTTTAGGGTAATATCCGTAATTCCCCATTCTAACTTACTTTATCACAAAAAGTAATTCACAAAAGTCCACATTTTAACTATATTTCTTTTATTTGATGCAAACAAAATAGTTAGAAATTCAATATCATAATATTGGGTAAGATATAGTCTTAGATCCTATATTTTCCATAGTCTTCGAGTTTGATAGCTTCTCTATAATCTATAAATGAATAAGATGCATCAGCATACTGGACTAGTGTCAAAGTCTCTTCACGGTGTCTGCTGTCTTTCAGGGCAACCAAGCGCTCTGTTGATGCTCTCTTCTCTTCAGAGCCCTTGTTCCCCCAGCGGCATATTGTATTTCCTTATTACAGGATGTGGCATCAACCTCTTGTTATAACACGAACCGATATCTGATTTGGATGCTTGATGGATTTCTTCAGCATGCTCTGTCAACCTTAGAGGTTTTTTGAAGTTCTGGGTCCTTGTGTTATGAAGTGGTTCCACTTCTACTTGGTCTACTTCTCCCCTTCAACCCAGTATTCACGGTGACGTAGTCCATAAATGTCTCGACGGCAGGCAGTAGTTCCAAGTGACCAACGTCTATAAGCGCTTGAAACCATACATCTTCTACATCTGCTAATTGAAACAGAGGTAGTGATGCCGCCGCGCGTCCTACCAATCTGTTGGTTCTGTACAGTGACCTTGAAAAATAGTCCACCATTTCTTACAACTCAATATCCCTTTTATCTCTCTATCTCTCACATTATTTGTTTCAATCTTTTACTATTTCTCACTCTCTCCCTCATTACATTATATTCCTTTGGTTATTTTTCTTACTTTTGTCATGATTCCAAATTAAACTTAATTATAACTTAAGCTTTGAAAGTTTTATTTAGTAAGAATACTTTAAGACCCACCTTTTATTTTTAATGACCGTTTTTGGTTTGATTGGGCTAATCGCACAAACCGTCATATCACTATTATGTTTGCGATTAAAGAATTGGACTACAATTTGAATCTGACTGTAATCACACATTTCCCCTTACCCCGGTCTCCCCACCAGGTATATGGTATTATTGGATTTTCAAATGTGGGAGAATCGGGGAGACACCATTCTGACCAATTTTCAGGCAGACTGAGCCATAAACATGGCCTCTAGAGAGTCTACAAGGTAAATGTTGACAACATACTACAGACATCATGCAACCACAAAAGCTCACCTTGAGCATTTTTTTCTCAGGTGAGCTAATGGTACAGTCAATATTGTTCAAATGACCACTACTATTAAGCGACCAATTTTACTAAGAAATTTTCATCAAAAGTCCCTTCACCATAAGCAAAATCTCTGAAAAAGTGGACAGTTGGTAATTAATGAATCTTATGTTGTTGGAGCCCATTAAAATTGACTCAATGAGAGGATTCTGATGAATTTGAATAGCATTTGGTTCAGTATGACTTATCTTACAATCTATAAATGCTTCCAACATGACCTGTCCCAGTTAACCCTTGTCATGCTGAACCCAGAATATTTCTGCTTTGGCAGGAGCTATAGACAAACATCAGCCTGCACATATGTGCAGTCTGATGTTAGTCTTCACCACCTGTTTCTCACTTTCAAACCAGAATTGTCAATGGATTTAGTTTTTGATTCAAAAATTTACAGTTGTGACTTTCAGTACTTTTTGCCCTTTGATTTTGAAATTTATAGCCAAAATTTATTCGGCATGAAAAGGGTTATCATAAAATATCGTTTAAATCATTCTGATAAGCCACCTCTTTCTTTGTGGTCCCCTAAAAGGTCAGTTAACACAAGTTTTATGCACTGGTAGATACTCACATTGATCACTGAAAAAAGACAATCTTTTGATAGATGATGTTCCTGCCATAACTGAAAAAGACAAATTAAAAAAATATCATGTATAGTCCAATAGTTTGGATTGTAAGATAAAACCCACAAGCTCTTTTAACCATTTCCTGTTTTACAAAATTTTGACCTGTCCAAATTCAAAGGTTTTGCAGGCGAAAATTTAAAGTGCATTTAATTTGAAAAATAACCATTCAGTAGGGTGAAAAATAGTGTGGAATAAGAAGAAATTGCTTATCAGAAGCAATTTCTTCTTTTTTCACAATGTTTTCTCAATAATAAAATGACAAACACTAGGGAAACAAAGTAAAAATGCTAAATATTGAACATTATATCTTGAAAAGGCTGGAAGTAATGGCCAATTTTAAGTTTTTTAGTTGAGTTTTGAAGACAGACATACAGAGAGATGGACACATGGAAAAACAGGTAGACAGATGAATATACCTTTTGATGCACAGCATAAAATCATGACAATTTTTTGTTAATCTAAGATTTGTATTGATGCACAAATAAAATGAACGCTTTCGGTGTATTTTCAAAACTGAGCTCTGACATAGATGCCAAGTTCATTACCATAGGTGCACTAGGATATGTTTAACACTTTACTGTTTTACAAAATTTAGGACCTGTCCAAATTCAAAGGTTTTGCAGACGAAAATTTAAAGTGGATTTAATTTGAAAAATAACGTTTCAGTACGGTAGAAAATAGTGTGGAAAAAGAAGAAATTGCTTGTCAGAAGCAATTTCTTCTTTTTTCACAATGTTTTCTCCATCATAAAATCAAAGGCACGTAAAAAGCAGGGATTAAACAGCAAAGGGTTAAAAGGCAAATAATAGGAACCTTATCCCATTTCCTCAATTTTGAAAGTACAAGTATGAGTTAACCTTAGGAGTGAAGACAAGTAATTTCTTTAGTTTGAAAGGTAAATTGTAACTTTTTAATGTGTTTTTTAACCTGCTTTATCTATTTAGAAAACATGGCACAGGAAGCTTACGGTCAAAAGTAGATTTCACGGCTCACCACACAAAATCTACCTTTACTCATATTTTTTTTTAATTTGTTGTGAATTAAATTTATTTTTATTTATGAGTCTTTCTACTCTTCAATTGTATGAGGATTTATCACCTCCGATGAAATCAAATGTAGACAAAATACAAAAATACAAGTGTATTATTTTATGTCTATCCCAGTTACAATAAGACCAGGTTAAAAAAAGGTATCTTGTTATGTCCCAACAACCTTGTTAAAAGAAGAGTGTAATTCATTTCAGTTTGATATTGATATTTTCAAGTTTATACAGAAATGCTCTAGAACACTAACACATTTCAGCTCTGGGTTTAGGATGATAAAGCAAAGCAAACTGTTTGCAAAATTATACTCAACTTAGCAAAGCAAGGTATAATTGGTAAACAAGTTGTGCTATTTTGTCATCAATAACACAACCTTATGTTTTTATGTTTGAGGTTCCAGCTGAAACTACAGTACCATAAAGCAAACAAGATCGTTGTAGATTTAATATTTCTAAAGGTTGGTTTTATAAAGTAAACAGACAATACTCATAATAGACTTCAGCATGTCTCTATCATTTATGCAGTTTTGGCCTGATAAAGTTTATGCAGGTTGTACAAACCTGTTTAATGGCTTCCGGCTCCAAATTTTTCACCAAACCAACCTTCATGATTTCATCTAAATCCTGTGAATACAGGTAACACTTATATATGACAATGACATGAGAATAGAATAGTCCACCTAGAGCAGACTAGTGCAAATTGATGAATTGCACGAATTTTTTTGTATTACTACAAAATACTAAATCATATCAAATATGATTGAAATGATCATGAAAATGATAATTAAATGAGCCTGTGTGTGACATTTCCAACAATTTCAAATGTGTGAAAAGCAAAGATTCTGGCCAGACTGTGCAGCCGCACAGTCTGTCCAGACTTTTTGCTATGGGCTCTGTAGATAGATACGGTCTTTATCCCTTCATAATAAGATCAACGAATATTCGTAATACATTGTTTTCTAGACTGCACAGTGTTTGTCCATCATGCAAACATGAAATTGTTGGAAATATCACACATAGACTCAAATACTAAATGTATTTGTGACCAGTCAGGCTAAAAGAAACCACCTGGGAATTCTGTAAGATGAATATTTGAAAAAGAGATTGGCTCTAGTACAGGTCAATCAGAGGGCTCATTGCAAAAGTTCTTTCACAGGAAGTTAAATTGATGCTTCTATTTTCATAAAATTAGTATTATAGTGTAAAAAGTTTTTGAACCCAGTCAGTCTGCACAATATGTGCAAAAAGACCAGCCCTGCATTCTGGAGGAAAGGGCAGTGCAAACTATTTGTAAATTTTACCCCACTTTGTATATGTAAGTAACTTGCATGCAAAACGGGTATAATTGGCAAACAGTTTGCCATGTTTTTATCTTTTATCATCCTGAATGCAGGGCTTGGTCAAAATTTTTCTCACTTCCTAAATTGGTCATTTTCCTGTGATGAGTCACATTTATAAAACTTATCACATTTGCAAAATATTACTTTTACAGTCTCATGCCCACTCATTTAACTTCTTCTATGTAAAATGATCAGACTAAAGCATGGAGAATAATAAATTTGAATTCGAATTTATCGGCTGTTATCAATATAACCCAATTAAAGCTTTAATCTCAATTTAAAATTGTGACAATTAATGAGAAGCATTTAATTATCTTGGGATATATAGATAGAACTTACCTTTGGTGGCCATGACCGAAGCCCCTTGCTGCCTGGCACTCTGGGTTTATCTGATAGAACTGGACTGATCCCCTCTGGTTCTTTGAGAGAAGCTTTCTGCTCTTCTTTACGTTCTCTCAGTTCTGCCATCTTTGATTCAAACTCTTCAGGATTCTCCCTATAAATGGTAGAACTTGTTTAAAAAAACAAATAAGAGATGTTTGTAAAAAAATTATGCCCCCATAATAGCTGGTCAATGGCTTTTCCTTTGCCAATCAACAAAGGGCAATAACTCAAAACATATGATGAGTAGAGTTATGGTTCTTTGCACTAAATTTCTCCTCCATAAGATCTATCTACGTATGAAGTTTCATGTTTCTAGCTTGCATACTTTTTGAGATGTGCTCCAGACAAAGAATGGTCTACCAACGGACTGACCGACAAGTACAAAGCAATTTACCCCTCTTATTCTAAAGGGGGGAATAATAATTTCAGGCTAGTCCAAATGTGTTTGCTGATAGATTTCAATTCAATCTTAACCCTTATCTTGCTAATTTCAAATTTTGATTAAAACTACTTGCCAACTTTTTAGATGTTACAACCAGACTTGCTTAAGTTATTCTCTCAAAAGTAAAGTAGATACAGGCAGTGTAGGCTAAGATCAGACTGCATATCTATTTGATGCCAAAGCTTTTTGTACTGAAGAAATATGCCATGATTAGGAAATGTTAAACATAGATTTTATGACTGACTGAAATATTTTTTTTGTCTTCTTAAATAGATGTCATTATGCTTGAAAATTCTATTTGTAGCCTCTTTTAAATTATTTGTAAAATATCCAAAATCGATGACCTCTTAGTTTTATTGAGATATCAATACATTTGTGCCAATAAAATATCTAAATCATAAAAGAGTCTGCCTTATCAGATAAGTAAAGTTCTTTCTTACCTCTTATAAGTTAACTCATTTGATATAAACAGTATCCTATGGAAGATTGAATATACAGTTAGAACAAGAGCACTGCCTACGTATGCCTACCATCTGCTATTGAGTCCAAAGGCCAGCAAGCTATTGCCATAGAGGTTTGTCCATTGTACATCCCCTCTTAAATATTTCTCTAAACATCTTCTCCTCCTTAACCAATTGGCAGATTTGGGTTAAATTGG
The DNA here is from genome assembly GCA_948146395.1 of Fragum whitleyi. Taxonomy (NCBI): domain Eukaryota; kingdom Metazoa; phylum Mollusca; class Bivalvia; order Cardiida; family Cardiidae; genus Fragum; species Fragum whitleyi. Next base: position 48,448,945 of record OX411548.1, read on the forward strand.
CAGAAATTTTCCTTGAGTGATCCTCTTCCAAAAATATTCAAGAAATTTGGATTGACCCCCAAATATGGGTGTAGCAGGGGTGGATGGGGTCGTGCTTATTTTCACTATGAAATCTTTAAAAATCTTCTCTCAAACAATTGGCTTGATTTCAATAAAACTTGTCATGGTGAAAAAATTCTAAGTTGAAAAATGGGCATAATTTGCACAAAATGCATCAAAAGGTATCCCCCTTGATAGAATAGGTTGCTCTTTTGATGGTAAATATGTGTGCCAAGTTTTAAGTGAATGCCTTCAGTAGAACCAGAGATATCACAAAATGTCAACATTTTCCGACAACAACTACAACACCAAGGCTATAGCAATACCTTGGGTTTTCTTCGAAAACAGCCAAGATCAAAATTTTGACTTACAATTTAAGGTGCTTTAGTTTCTCCTCATACTTTTTATAGAAAGGATTGTTTGAAACATCATACTCATCATTTTTACTGGCTGTACTGTACGCTCTTTGGAGAGCAGCTACTCTGTGAGATAGAAAAAGATGTGTAAGCAAGACACAAATGCCCTTGCCACTGCCATTTTTCAGTAACATTACAGTCAATCTTGCTCAGGTGATCAGGTCCATTGAGCCACCATTATTTTTTTTAGCAACCATTTTTAAAATCCCCGTCTGTAAATCCAAATACCTTTAAAAGTAAATTTCATTGGTCTAAAAGGTATTGTTTTTGAATTACATTTTGTTAAAACTCAATAGAATTGTCTAAATGATATGATTCTGTTGAGTTTTCACAACAAAGGGTTATTGAGAAATGCCCACTACGTACTTTTTCATACAGAATTATGTCTCATATTTGTAAACCAAACCTGTACTAAGTGACCATACTCTATTATGACAGCTTTAGTTGATCCTGTAAGTGGTCACTTTATAATGTTTTCTGTAGTTTAATATAAAACAGTAATCATCAACAAAAAAAATTTCAATGTTAAGATAAAATTTTCCACATATTTGACCTTAAAAAAATGACCTGGACTGATGACCTTAAAGTTGGTACCAACAGAAAGCTCTTGTCATATGCAAAAGACTTCTGAAATATTAAGCCTCTGTTGCTAACCAATCAAAAGTTAAAGTTCTAATTTTGAAGTTTTTTGGGGGGATAAATGGACAAACAGAAAAACACGCAGTCCAAAAACAATATGCCCCAGATCTAATGATGTGGGGGTGTAAAAAGTGTTGTCCTTCAGATCCTGCGTTTGAATGCACTAATTTTGACTGCCTCGGTGGCCTAGTGGTAAATGCACTCGACCCGTGACCTAGAGGTCCGTGGTTCGAGCCCGACTGTCGCCGGGGTGTGTTTATGGGCAAAACACTTAATAGCCAGCCCCAGTTCACCCAGCTGTAAAAATGGGTAGCAGTGGGTTTAAACCACTGCCTCTCTCTCGGGGACGTGAAAACATCAGGGTTGAGCGTTCGAGAGCGATTCTATAAGCTAAAGCTTTCGTCGCAATCGAACTAAAATAAATTAGTATAAACTAATGCACTAATTTTTGTAACTTTAGACATCTTCACTATTTCTTTTCAAATGGGCATTGCTTCAGGCATCAATGTAGAAAATGACAAGCAATTTCTTCTTTTTCACAATGTTTTCTACCCCAAAAGATAAAATAACATCATTAAATATTGTATTTTCACCAAGTACTTTAACTTGAACCAGTCTTTATTTTAATTGTTTTGCAAAGGTAATACATTGTACACACATTTAGTTATTATTTAATGATATGGTTATGTTGTTTCTCGAGTGATGTTAGATTTCTATTATATTGTTTTTTATAATATCAAAAAAGTATAAAAAAAAAATAAAGAAAAAGTAATGACATTTTTTCACACAGACAAACTTACAATAACTGATGTAAAGTTTCTCATTAAAAATTTGTTTGTGTGTATATGTTCATGTATTAGATTTAACACTGCTTCCAACAATCTTTCAGTTATATCTAGGTGGCTTGAGCACCTAACAATAGATTCCTGATTTTTTTTTAACACATATCCTACCATTCCATTTTTTCTAGCCACTAGCTGCTATCTAACACAGGTTGAGCCATTGGTTGGAGACTAAAAGTTGAAAAGGATGACTACCCCTGTCTCAGATCGAAACCTCAACTTTTTTAATGTTCCCAGATTCTCATTTAAAGTTCGAAACTTTAAATATTCAACTTCTAATTACCTGGACCACCTTAATCCACATGTTCCTGCACAGGTCACTGGTGAGGAGTTCAAGAATTGATGGCCCTGAATGCGACGGCTAAAATACGTGGGCAAGCTCTTCCAGCATGAGAGACACACTCGAAGTATATCTGTGTGTGGCATTTTAGTGGTGTCAAACTTTTGGTACATCTACATCAAAACTTTTGATACAATCTGGAAAATAAACAATCTGAACATAACTGTGTGTAGCATTTTAGTGGTGTCAAACTTTTGGTACACCTACATCAAAACTTTATACTATCTGGAAAAGAAACAATCTGAACATATCTGTGTGTAGCATTTTAGTGGTGTCAAACTTCTGGAATATCTATTTAAGAACTGTTGATATAGCATTTCATCCTTTCTGACCTTCTCTAATAAAAAAAAAACATAACAGGGCCCAAGGTTATAAAACTTTTCTCAGGCTCAGGCTCAATTTTCTCAAATTTTAAATTAAGATAAATGTATGAAAATAAAAGATAACATTAATAAGTTGTTATTTATACCTTATTATTAATATTTTTTATGTTATACATTGAAAAAAGTAATAAAACAGAATTACAGCTTAAATCTCAAATTAAAAAAATTTTGAGTTGAGCCTGAGAAATGTTTTATAATCTTGGGCCCAGAAGTTGTAACTTGATAACACTGGGATGGTGCAAAATAGCTGGTACATCTCAAAGTAATCAATGAAATTACTATTACAATACTTTACCAATGTAATTCATCAAATTACACATTACTTCGTCTGTTTCTGTCAACTTAACAATGAATTACAATTACTTCACTGTAATTGCCAATGTTATTGATAAAATTACACATTAAATTAAAGGTTTCATCAGTGAGGCATGACTCTCAGTTTCCAAAATTGTCATTCAAATCATGACACAAGATCTTAACCCTTGTCATGTTGATTAAAAACTTGGATTAACATAACATTAAATCAACGTGCTGAAAGCACTGAATTCTCTATTTAAGATTCAGTATTTATTTTAAAAACATTTTTTCACTTTTTTTTTCCCAGTTTCAAAAGAAATATCAGTTGGTTCGGACAATGATATGACTGTGTGCTTGCTGATCCTTGTCTTTACCTCCTACCAAAACAGGAATATTCCAGGTTCAGCATGACAAGGGGTAAGCAGTGGTCCACACTAAGTCTTACTGATTTTCAATAGGGTTCCACAGAAATCCTTATTCATTATTGCAGGAATCCCTACCAGGAATCCCTTTTTAATAACACATTTAACATTTAAAGAAATAGCCAGGAAAAGCATAGGTTAAAGACATTTTCTAATATTTTTCAAAGCCCAGGTTCTATAACTCCACTTTGTTCCTTACAATTGTAAGGAACAGAGAGGAGTTATTGAACCTTGGCTTGGAAATTGTGGATCCTGATTGAATGAACTTCTAAATTATATAAAATAAAAAGGATTCTGAAGGAATCCCGTACTTAAGCTAGTATTATTCCTCCAAATATTTTGGGCTCCACGTGATCTCCTGATACTATTAGTGTGATACTATTATTTTCGAACCCTGTCTTAAATGGAGAAAGAATTTACCAAAGCACTTTTAAATCTATGCTTAATTTGCGATACATGATTGGTCCAAAGCTCAGTTTATAGTACAATATAAACTATTTTATAACTTGATCTTAGTTCGTGACAATCAATTTACATCCATCCAAAATTCCATTTTAAGAAGCAAATCAATCCATACAAAAAAGTTTAGTCCATTCATCTTGCAATCCATCCCTTACAATTCAATTTATAAAAAAAGATCATTTCTAGTCAATGTTGTTATTTTTCTCTCCTTCTTTGATTGGTACCCTTAAAAGGACCTGTTCTCAATGCCAAAAAGTGACATTTTTTCCAAAACCATGAAAAAAATCCCAATTAAGTCCAGTCAACTTTCCTTGATACTTAAAGTTAAAATTAAGAGCTGAACATGTTGTTTCTTAGTTTACTTTTAATTTGAATATCTTAAAATCCAAAGAAACCTATACTCTGGTAGTAAATTCAATATCTTGTACATTAAGCTGGTTTTTTTTTTACACATTTTGTGTCCTGTCTGGCAAAAATGGGTCATCTTGAAAGAGCAAAAGGTAACGATTCAAGTCAGACTGTACCAACTGTGCGGACTAATTAGAATCAAAACATTTTCACTCATCCGATTTTCTGAATTTACTATTTTTCCTCCTATCCTGTATAATGTAATGATATTAAAACCGGACCTTCTGTTGACCTCTACTTGAACAAATCTTTTTCAGATGTTAATTTTAATGAGTACCAAAATTGAGATAGTTTAAGTATTCTGGTGATAGGTCACATTTAATTGACTCATTGCAGGATTTTGTATAGAAATTAGGCATAGACTAATGTGTTGATGGGTCAGTGCAAAACTATTGTAAAGGTCTATATATTTAAGCCCTTACAATAGTTTTGTGCTGAGTTTACAGATATCATATCAGATCGCACAAGATCCCAAAGTAATAATCAGGGTTTTACTGAGCACTTCAAAATTGGGGGTCCCAGGGACTCAACCTTGAAAATATCAGGGGTCCCTGTCCTTATTTCAGGGGTCCCAACGAGACAAGTTGAGAAATTTCAATTGCATTCAATGGAACATTGTGGTGAGTGATATTAAAGTAATTTTATCATTTTCCACAAATTCAATGTTTCCATATTTCATTTCATATATCATTTAAAGTGCTGGTCTTGGGACTTTTGGATATAGCATATCGCTTTGGTCCAGTGTGATTTTAGTTTTTTGTCATGATTGAGTTGATTGAATATCATGAGTAAAATTAAGATCACTCGGTGAACGGATCTGATGTAGTAACGATGCAATGTCGCAAAACATCCTGTTATATTCATATGATAACGTAACTAGTGGTTGACTTTTTTCAGACTAAATGAATGAAATAATTGTTGTTTTATAGACATTGTGGTGTTTTTGCATACTTGTTGAGGACCAGAGTTCATTTCGGGAGAAATCAACGCTACATCTCGGTCGTTAGCTTATTAACAAAGCTAACTAAATTGTTCGCTTAACATAAATTTCCCTTTAACGTAAAGGGTAATCGACGGTCTGTAAGCGATGTTTCAATTTTGTGTATTGAGGAACAATCTGAATGAATTAAAAAAGGCCCGATTCAATTTTTCAACCAATCAAAAATCAATCCTTTTAAATAAATATACTAAAGCTCTTTAATGGTCTAAATCTTGTGGGTTTTTTTGTTGTTGTAATATCATAAGAAAAATCTATATTTACTAATAGCCTTCAAAATAACAGAATGCGATCTCAAATTGCCTAAGTACAAACAAGAACGTTCTTGGGCCGAGATGACCATGATTACCTAAACAGTCCGTCCTCGAAAAGACAAAAAAGCGCACCGGTGACATGAACAATATCTCTTTGTTAAAATTGTGCATGTTTGTATTTTTTCGTCGAATAAGAGTCATTTGCGTTTTTTTAAACTGTTTCCAAGTCATTTAGAGCCCTTAACCTGAAATTATTTTTGTGTGTCTCATGGACACAGGTCCCGTAAAACCCTGAATAATATACTGGACACAATCATGTTTAAGCAAATGCCACACCAAACTCGTTTTATTCTTCGGTTGATTTTGATTTGATTTGAATTGGGGTTTTACGTCGCTTTCAACAATCTCTCAGTTATATCGCCACGAATGGAGCACCTAACGATGGATTCCTGGTATTTCTCACACCAGTACTACCACCACATCCCTTTCCTAGCCTCCAGTTGCTATTCCACATAGGTTTACGATTATCTACCCATTGGTGGAAGACAAATGTCGGAAAGGATAAGTCCCACGGCCGGGGATCGAACCCATGCGAATATAGACCTCTGGATTGGAAGTCCGGCGCGCTACCAACTGCGCTATTGCCGCGGCTTTCTTCGGTTGAAAAACAATCTGGCTTGTTCATCGAGTGCTTTGGGTGCTCGACTCTTAATCTTATAGTTGCAGTAGGTGAGAAGTATATTTGGTTACACAGGACACTTTGCAGACAGGGCCAAGTCCACCCAATTGTAGAATATGGTAACAGTGGTTAGAATCCCTTGCCTTCCTCACTAAACGCATGATAAGATCTCATATGACCTAGGAGTATGTTGGAAATAAGAGTCTTTTGATCCTTTATTGTTTTATTCTGGAGTAAAAAATGTGTTAACTACGCATTGAAGATATATAATTCCTTTATCACTCTGTTTTAACTTAGACCAGGAGGAACTTTCCTTGTTGCATTCAGGATAATTCAAACCAAAAGTTTAACAGGGTGTGAACTTTTAACTTAACTTACAATTGTTTGTTTTTCATTGAAATGGGGCTTAACACCACTTTGTATCAATTTCATGTCATATCTCGGAAACTGGGGCACATAACCATGGATTCCTGGTATTTCTCTTACCAAGTTATGCCTTCCAAACCTTCAGCCACTCATCCCATATATAATTACAATTATCTACCCGTTTATATGACATATGTCGGAAGTATGTTTGCCGCTGATGGTTATAAGGGGGCTCAATACATATGAAATGATTGCTTCAATGTTTTTCTTTTAAAATTTCTTGTTTAAAAAGGAAAATCAGGGGATAAGACTATTTGTTTGTTAGAATGGGTTTTACGCTGCTTTCAACAATTTCGCAGTTATATCTCGGTTGTATGGCAGTGGCCCAAATACCAAACATTGATTCTTGGTATTTTCTTCACCTGTACTACCATAAGACCCTTTCCTAGCCTCCGACTGCTATCTCACATTGGTTTACGATTATCTACACAACATTGGAGAGGATATTTGCCGCCATCGGGGATCGAACCTACGACTTCCAGATTGGAAGTCTTATGCCAGAGGGCATTTGTCCGTACCCCGCTGCACATGTGTAGACGTAAGTGTTTGGACTAGGTGATTTGCTGATTTGGAAAATCTGGAATTATTTGATTGTTGCAAATGATTTAATATGGACTTATTCCAATTTCGTCCTGGTTAAACGAGAACAATTTCATGGAAAAAGAAGATCTATTGAGTATTCTAAATAAATTATTAAAAATTTGAGTCACAAGTGACAAGAAAAGGAAGATCTATTGTAAAAGAATTATTCAAAAGTTAATTGACAAGTAAGAGTCTCTTAAACAGTTCAATGCATGTAATTCAATGCATGTAAACTTTGTATTCCTACCGAATCTCCCAATTAGAGGTGTTTGTTTATAATCATATTCATAAAAATAGATTGGTAGATACATATCATTCTATAATCATTGAAAGGGATCTATTCATTCTGATAATTATCAAAATATTATGAAGAGATAACAAAGCATAAATATAGTTTAATTACATGTTTACTTCGGTAAAATTGTGCTAAATTAAATAATACATATTCGATTAAATTATAATGAATTGAATAGAGTGTTTATTTTGAATAGACTTGAACCTAGTTTGGAATACCTGTCCCATCCGATCCTGTATCGATAGATTGAGACAGGCTCGCCAGTCAAACTTGAACCTTACTTGCCAACAAGACAGAGATCGCACTACTGACTCTCTGAAAAACCTATGTCTTGAAAGTGCTTTTTAAGATATAACAATAGAAAAGTTTCTTAAAAATATATGCATAAATGAAGGAGAAGTTGTGCTCAGTAATAAGAAAATTTATTTAAAGGTCCCTTTCCAATGACGCCGCATAATTGCATAAATTTGTGCCAAATTTGTGGCCATGGTCATACGAGAAAACAATTGCAAAAGTTTCATGACAATCCATTCATAAAGAAAGTGTGTAAAAATAAATAATAAATATGACAAAAAGCCCCTTTTTCAATCATGAGAGGAGTTTTGTAAACAACGAAGTTATAATGAAAGCCCCCTTTTCCCGTGACGTGGCATCTCACCAAATGGCAAAATAAATGTAGCCATGGTCACATGATGAGAAATATTTTGTTAAGTTCTGTTAAGGTTTAATGAAAATCTGTGTATAAATAAAGGAGTTGCGTGAGCAATAAATACGGCTATACTGATAAAGGCCCCATTCATCATGACGTAGCATGTATACATTGCCACAAATGCACATAATTCCTGGAAATGGAATATTCCGTAGAAGTTTCACGTAAATGTATCCCTTAATAAAAAGGGCCCCTTTTTCTAAGACACAGAAAACGAGATCCAAGAGGGTCTGTATCGCCACACTGGCTCTAACATCTCTAGACTTTCATTAAACAAAGCTTACTTTGACTGAAAACAACACTGGCCTACATTGCACCAAAATACTGAATCACCATTAACCCGCATACCCTTTATCCACCTTATTACAAACATAAAGGTGATTTCAAAAAGTAGATCGTTAATTAGAAGAGCAATTATTACAAAGTAACAGGTCATTCATGGAACATGTATGCCAATATTCAATGAAAGTAGTCCAATTGATTGGGAAGAGAAGATTTTTTAGATTCTAAAGTGACACGCTCACATTTAAAGGCCCATAAAATTTCACGACCAAATTAAGTAAAAGTGCATATAGGGAGTATCCATGCCTAGTTTATTTAAAATTGACCCAAAGAGGAGAGGAGAAGAATTTTAAAGATTCAAATGTGATTAAAATGTGAAAGAAAAGCCTCGCCCTGCTACACACATATTTAGGACAATTAAAGTCAAGGGTCAACAAAGGATCATTTATGCAAAGCTTTGTAGTGATCCGCCAAATGGTTTGGGGGAAGAAGATTTTTGATGATATTTATATGAAAATTAGCCCCGCCCTTCCTCGCCAATAATTTGGAGGTCAATCAAAATGTCTTTGACAATTTTGGTAAAGGGTCTCTTTGACAATTTTGGTAAAGAGTCTCTCAATGAACATCCGTGCCAAGTTTCATGAAATCGGCCCAATGGTTTGGGCGAAGAAGAATTTTAAAGATTTTATTGTGAAAATAAGCCCCGCCCTGCCACGCCCATATTTGGGGCCAATCCAAATTTCTTGAACAATTTAAGTAAAGGGTCACCTTAGGAACATCCTTGCAATGTTTCATTGAATTCGGTCCATGGTTTGGGAGGAGATTTTTAAAGATTTTATCGCCTGCCTCGCCCATATTTGGGTAAATCAAAATTTCTTAATCATCTAAAATAAATGTTTTTTGGTGGATCATTCCTTTTTCTGAAAGAAACATTCCTTATGACCCTTCCAATCACCACTTGGGAGTTTTAAATCTGATAATATATGAGGGATGTTCCAGAAGTTCGCGGACTTACGCTATATCCCAAAGACGGCTTACTATACGAAGATATAGATATTGTTTAATTGTGGTTTTCTTCCTTTGCGCACACACCATATTGTATGGAGGTACACTGAACAATGGTCATTAAATGAGCGGTTAAAGAATGCACTACGCGCAAAGCGGCGTACATCGTAAACGGCCAACATATGCCGTTGATGTAGCAATATTCAAAACACAAACTGTACTTGAAATCTATTCAATCAAATCAACCCAAATTTTGAATTAATACAAATGATTGTTAAACTTGTCATTAAAACATCAAGATCCGGATTTTATTAAGTGTCTAAATGCCCTGACGTTCTGTCATGTAAATGAGTAATATTTTTTACATACAGTTCAAAATTGTCCTTCATTTGTTGCCAAAATAAAGTTTTCTAACATGCGATTTTTACACTTGCTTTTTGAACATGTTTTGTTGTGAAAATATACTTGTGGTATTACTTAAGGTACCCCTACACCATAAAGCACTTGTTCCAAACTTTATTAAATGAATATATTTCGTAGAGTGTACCTTTACGATAATTTGACAAAAAAAAAAACAATTTAGCTTTCCATGCATTTTTCAGAGAAAACGGGAATTTTTTAAGATACCATTTTTTACTGCAAAATCCCAAGAAAAGGACGACAAGAAGCTGAACGATGACTTTCAATGTTAGTGAATTAGTATACATAATTCATTGATGACAAGGAATAGTAAAATATTTAATAAGTAACATTTACAAGACGAAAATGCAGGAAAAACGTTCTCGAAAAATACTCTTTTATTCGTCGAAATCCATTTTTTTATTTTTAAATCAACAAAAAGCATACACCTACATTAAATATGGTTGAAATAATTTCAAAGAAAACGAGTTAAACAACAGAGGAATTGGAAAAGGTAAAATAAAGTGGGCGTATCAAAGCATTTATGGCCACTTCGTTTTTTCATAAAACCACCAACCCTCCGAGTTCAAGCGCTCACCTATTTTCGCATTCTGTAAATGAAGATCCACAAGACAAGTTTTATAATATTTGCTGATATACAAAACATGTACGCTATTGATATTTATATAGCTGCTATTTAAGTTTCAATTACTGTTAATCTAGGCACGTAAAAAGCAATATAGGGGATGGGTTGGTTAGATGTAGACAAAATAAAATTTCGATTTTTACATCTGTTATAATAACAGAGAAGGAAGAGGGCCTTTTCTTCTATCATTTTACAGAGGAAATGAGCATGCAAGAAAAAAAAAATATTTATAATCAAACCAAAAATTATGTATATCAGTCATAAGTTGATGCATTTCAGGCAGCACACTTTAATCCTTTCCTGTTTTACAAAATTTTAGACCTGTCCAAATTCAAAAGTTTTGCAGACGAAAATTAAATTGGCTTTAATTGGAAAAATAACCATTCAGTAGGGTAGAGAATAGTGTGGAAAAAGAAGAAATTGCTTGTCAGAAGCAATTTCTTCTTTTATCACAATGTTTTCTCAATCATAGAATCACAGGCACGTAAAAAGCAGGGATTAAACAGCAAAGGGTTAAGCGTCCATGGCATACTTAATATCTAGGTGTCATTTGTTTAATCTTCTAGAAATATGATTTAAATGACAAAAGATAGTTGAAAGGCTATGCAACGGCAGAGAAAATCAGGTTATAACATTATTAGAAAAGGTAAAATTGCTTGCTTCTCATTTTCTAACAAGATATCCCGATTTATTCAAAACGTACGTATGAAAGAAATAAACGTTCGTCATTTAAGCTTCTGTAGCATTGTAACCTACCAAGTTTTATTCCAATGACCCAGTCGGAACAAGTACTTGTAACGTTGATAAGGAAAAAAATGCCCGTGAATCTATCATATACTACTTTCAAGAGGGTTTACAATTGCATAACGAAATGATTTAAACCTTAATAAAAAATAATTTTCATTTCATTGCAATATGATTTCAAAGCAAAATAACAAAAATGTTAGAATTCCAAAACGCACGAACCTTTAATAATAATAATAAAAAAAAAAAAAAAAAAAAAAAAAAAACACACACGAAAGGGATACACTTTTGTTAAAGGGAGGTAATATGTTTTCTTTACCTTTGCTTATTCGAGTTAAGGTTCCCAATTGTGTCTGGTAGCCTTAACTAGGTATCAGTGACAAGCATCTCGATCACCTGCTCTCAGCATTTCGATCACCTGCTCTCATGGAGTACCAAATTCTGTTACAGAACGCAGACCCATATAAGCGTTCTGGCGTTTTGGTGGTTTCATTAAATCTGCTACAAAGAGGATATTAAATGAGTAATCATTGAATACCATATTTATTAAACGAGTCATCTTTAATCATCAGAGTTTTTATCTGTTTTAGATGACGAGTTGAATAAAATCCGGTTATAAAATTGGTTTGGGAGGAGATGTTTAAAGAAAAAGTTTACGCACGGACAGACGCACGACGGACACTTCGCCATGACAATAGCTCGCTGGTCATAGCGGTGGAGCTAATGGGATCGTGGTGCTTATTTTATCCCTAGACCTGTTTAGAATGGGTATCAACGGCTATTTGTTGTTATAAAGATATCAGTTATAAATGATACTCTTGTTTTATTATGCATGATCAGAGTACAAAATTGCACCTGCCATTCTCCTTTCTGTTTATGAACTGCATATGAAATAACATTGTATAAAGGGTTTGAAAGGACATGCGCTCAAATCTTTTCATTTCTACGTATAAAACACGCAATATGCAGACCAAAATAAACTATGTAAATATGAATTCATTATATTATCGTGTGAATTTTGCCAACAAGTGTTGACTTTGAATATTTTTGGCGCCCAAATGCCATTATCTTTATATTGGCGAATATTGAGAAACAATTTTGGAATTGTAACGTATATTTCACGTATTTTCCTGAATCATGCAGGGTTCTGTGGATGTTTTATCACTCATACTCAAGAATCATGTATTAGATAGTACTAAAAATCGCAATTTACCCAAAGAATTTCACAAAATGGGAGCAAAATGTAGCATTTAATAAGGATCTAGGGTGGGTGATTTCAAAGTAACGTATCTTACAAAAGCCCCACTCGCCAGAGTGCTAACATGTCTTAAAATGTAGATTTTTGGTGAACGAACGTCGTTCACCAGTGTTATATACCATGTCAGGAAAATCCTGTTGGATGTTAATACATTTGAAATAAAGTAGCGCCTCTTAAAATTCAATTTAGTATCTTTCAACATTTTTCTCCGCAAAATCACTTTTTATTTCTTTAATGGCGTGTTTCTAGTTTTCTTTATCAAGTGAAGATAATGAAAATTCGCCTTGAAAAACAAAATATGATCTTGCAATGTTTATCAAGGGAATTTTTGATCGGCGTAAGCTTGTCGGGAGTTTAAAACAAAAACAAAGTTTGTGTCTAAACACCGAAGAGACAGATACTATGTTTTTGACCCAAGCCTTCGCTGGTGCAATTTGTAGTAATTAGCCGGAAATACGTGTTTATCTAGGTCGTGTCCTCTTGAACTTACATTCGGCAATACTCGGGCGATCTCCGACGGCTCCGAGTTAAATGTAGGTTAAAGGAATCGGCCGAGTTGAGACGAATGACACATCAAGACACCTTGTGTCATTAGAACGCGGTTTTACATAACTTTTCAACTAGCGACAGTTAGTCTCGAGACGGGTTTTAAGAATGATTCGTCATGTGTTTTACATGTACAACCTTTCTTGTATCTTTTATTTGGATAGGGGTGAACGTCGCTATTAAGATTTTCTGTAAGATTGCTTTGGCTGAAGTAGGGCTTATTCCCAGCGAAAACGTTTCGTATTCGTCTATCTCAGAAGCGAATATTGCCGAATACCAAATGCGACAGGCACGGGAGATATTTCATTGGGGCCATTCTACTTTGCAATTTTATGCCCCCGTATCGAGAGATCGGGGGCATATTGTTTTACTCATGTCCGTCTGTCTGTCTGTCTATCCGTTTGTCCGTCTGTCTGTACGTCCGTCCGTCTGTCCGAAAACTTAACCTTTGCCTTTTCTCCAAAAGTATTTGACATACAAAGCTGTACACCAAAGTCAAGGTCATGTGACAAGGTCAAGGTCATGTGACAAGGTCAAGGTCATCTGTCAAGGTCAAACTTTAAAAAAAAATGCTGTTCCGGGGGCATTCGTGTTTCATTTCAATCTGTAAAACCATATCAATTCAAAAATTCTATTTGAAAATTAAATAAATGATAGCTAAATATTCAACCCTAGATACCACTCCAATTGACGAGTATATATTGCCGTGGTCAAGGGGGACCAGATCCGTCATGCAATTGTTTACAATTCGACAGGCGGGTTTAGTTGTTAAATCATTCGGAAAAGTCATTGCGTTTTTTACAGAAATCATAAAAATCTTAATCGATGAATAAAAACTGGTTCCATCCTTTCCAAAATACGTTTAGAATTGGTTAACTACAGTTTAAGAAAAAACTAGTTTAATTAATAAATGTACCTATTTCAAGTGTGTAAAAGAAATTTTCACAGAGTAACAACTCATATTCTAACAAATATTTTTCTAACAGGACTTTCCCCCATCTTTCCCTTTCTTTGAATTTGCATTGAAATTTCCAAATAACGGAAATTTTGTCAAGACAATTCCTCCCCCCCTTTTTATTTAATTATTATACATTCATAGTTTCTCTTTTGTAATTGAATTCAATATATAATTCTAGAATGCCATCAGGTTCGTTCACCATCAGTACTTTCAGTGCTTTGATTATACGCCGCCATACGTGGACGTATATTGCTATCATATTTTCGGTCTATTCTGATGTCCAAAGATACGTTCATTACAATATTGTGGACGCAACGTCTCCATCATTTATGGACCGATTTGGATGGAACTTTCACAATATATTCTTAGGCACCTGATCTTGTGCATATTGAGGCTTGGTGATTATCAGCCGTGTTATGGAAAAAGGAGCCTTCTTGTGAATGCAATTCCTACTCCATGTTTAGACCAATTTAGATGAAACTTTCACAAAATGTTCCTAATTACCTGACCCTGTGCAAATTGTTGCCGTTTGTTGAAATTCAGCTACATCATGGAACAAGAGTTGTCCGCGGACAACATAGCTCGCCCAAACAGCTGCTTGTCACAAACAGCGCTTGACCGAAGTTCAAAGTGGTTTCTTTCAATGTTAAAGTCCATGATCTAATATATATATGTTTGAGTAGTAATTAAGAAATATATATTTTTTTGTATTAATTGCATGTATAAGGTTAGGGTAAAGTGAAAGCCTACAAGCAGATGAGGTTACCAAAGGAATTTCTTTGTATCAAACATGAAGTTTTTCTTTAAATTTTTTTAATCCACAAAAGGTCAAGATCAATGTCAAATTGTGAAGGACCTTGGTCTCTGTAGAAGCCTATCACCTAGTGAGTATGTGTATGAAGTAATAATGTCCCTGATGAAGCATTTAGAAAATATAAGCAAGGTTAAATTTTTGGTTAAAGTTTTTCAGTTTAAGTTTTTCCAAGTCCATAAAAGGTCAAGGTCAAGTTGTCAAGGCCCTTGGTTTCTTGTGAAAGCCTTTCATCTTTGTATATGAAGTAATGATGTCCCTAGGTTAAAGCATTCAGAAAATATAACAAGGCTAAAGTTTTTGGTAAAATAATTTCGGTTAAAGTATTTCTAAGTTCATAAAAGGTCAAGGTCAAATTATCAAGGACCTTGAGCTCTCACAAAAGCCTATCACCTAATGAGTATGTATATGAAGTAATGATGTCCCTAGGTTAAAGCATTCAGAAAATAATAAGCAAGGTTAAAGTTTTTGTTTAAAGTTTTCAGTTAAAGTTTTTCTAAGTCCACAAATGGTAAAGGTCAAGGTCAAATTGTGAAGGACCTTAGTCTCTGGTGAAAGCCTATAACCTGGTGAGTATATATATGAAGCCATGATGTCCCTAGGTTAGAGCATTAAAAAATATATGCAAGGTTAAAGTTTTTGGTTAAAGTTTTTTGGTTAAAGTTTTTCCAAGTCCATAAAAGGTCAAGTTGTCAAGGCCCTTTGTCTATGGTGAAAGCCTATCACCTAATGAGTGTGCATATGAAGTAATGATGTCTCTAGTTTAAAGCTTACAGAAAATATAAGCAAGTTTAAGTTTTTTGGTTAAAGTTTTTGGTTAAAGTTTTTGGTTAAAGTTTTTTTGAAAGGGTCAAGGTCACAGTCTTTAGGTCATTTTGACATGGATGTTGGTCTCAAATGAAAGCCTATGCCCTAATGAGTGTTTCTGTAAAAAATAAGCCTCTAGGATAAATATTGATGGAAATAAAAAACTTTAACCTTATGCGGATGCCAACACCGACGCCGACATCTGAGGGTATGACAATAGCTCTTCCGAGACTTTTGTCCCGGGCGAGCTAAAAAGGGCCTTAATGTCAAATTTCATGTGAACAAATCTCCTCTTTCATTTATGGGCCTATTTGGATGAAGCTTTAATATAATGTTCCTTGCCACCTGACCTTGTGCATATTGTTGTTTGGTGAAATTCAGCTGTGTCATGGAAAAAAAGGGCCATGTGCATGTTGTCTTCACTTTGTAAACTATGTTAAGGAAAAAGTAGCTTTATAGTAAAAATTCTTATAACAAAAATTCTACATTTCAGATGAAAGGAATTAACTCTCTATTTAAGGATGGAGTTGGTTGATGCTTTCCAAGGTTATTGTTCATCCTGTGATCAGGAGCATAATTCCACCTTTCATTCTTTTGATCCACCATCACAGTAAATGGGGCTGTCATTTTAATGATAATCCTTTTTGCTGTGCATCTTGAGGCACTCTTGTTTTATATTTCATCATGTGTGACCACTTTCAAGACACGCTTCAGCCTGTAGAGCCCATGTTCAGAATTTTACGAACAAATCTGAAAGAGCTTGTTCTTAGCATCATTCCTGTGAAGTTTGGTTAAATTCTGAATAGTAGTTTCAGAGATGATCTTTTTATATTTCACCATAAGGGACCAATTTTCAGCGTTGCATCACCTAGAGAAAATCTGAATTTTACAAATAAACCTGAAAAAATATGTTCTAAGCTTTTCTAATTTTTTTTAAGTCCATAAAAGGTCAAGGTCAAGGCACTTGGTCTTTGATGAAAGCCTTTCACCTTGTGAGTGTGTATATGAAGTAATGATGTCCCTAAGTAAAGTAAAGCATCCAGAAAATATAAGCAAAGTTTTTAAAATAGAAATAAACTAGAACTTCACAGAGCTGACTTATACCCCCAACAAGCACTTTGTCAAAATGCAAGAGCTATTAGTGTTTGTAACAAAAGATCATATGCAGCATTTGCATGAAATTTCATGAAGGTTCTCGAGTTAGAGTCCGGAACGAACAAGGGCATTGGCACTAAAAACAACATATTTCAATGATTATGTTACTTATTTTTTCGAAGCGTCAAGATCAGTTAGGAATCCAGTCTATTTTTTTGAGTCTATTTATTTCAAAATCATTCTCTTCCGTGAATGATCTTTCATTTTTTCTTGTATTGATATGAACTTTCCAGCCGTCAAATACTTTTACCTTAATCTTTGATTGAATAAGATGAACATGCGGAATGCACGTGCATAGTTGGCTCGAAATTAAAGTACTATTTTTAGGTATAATTAGTTGCTTTATTTTTCAGAATGAATTTCCCTAAATTCAGGAATATCAGTCTTTCTTTCCATGTGTTACCAGATTGAATCTTAATATTTTAAAGGCTCCAATATGATGAGATCGTTACTTCTGATTGATTTTAAGAAAAATTTAAAAGCTCAGATTTTCCCAATCTGTGAAAGAGCAGCTTAAACCTTTTGTGACCCAAAAGCAACAGGGCTTTTCCTTGAGTCATAAGCAACATTTACATAAATTTTCAGGATTCTAGGTCATTTGGTTTTTGAGTTAGAGTCTGGAAACAAAAATTGAACAATATTTGACTGTGACCTTGACCTTTGTGACCAAACAACGATAGGGCACTTCCTTGAGTCATAAGCAACCTTTGCATAAAGTTTCATGATTCTAGGTTGCTTGGTTTTTGCGATAGAGTCCGGACACAAAAATTGACTTTGACCTTTGACCTATTTGACCCAAAAACAATAGAGCACTTCCTTGGGTCAAAGCAACATTTGTATAAAGTTTCATGATTGTAGGTCACTTGGTTCTTGAGTTAGAGTCCGGAAATGAAAAGGTCTACCAATGGACGGACGGATGGATGGACAGACAGACAGACAGAGTGAAACCAATATACCCCCTCTACTTCGTAGGTGGGGGGTATAACAAGAGGACCATAATGGTCCTATATTTCTCACCTTCTTCTCTTTGAAGCCTCCCTTAACAAAATTAAATGCTGAAAAGATCGTTAAATTTTTTAACGAAAGACATTTTTCTATTCCTTTGATCCCTGCATAAGTTTCTAGCCTTTTCCTAACAAGTTTCATGTGACCTGGCAAACATTCTGACCTAGTTTCAGGAAGAATGAACCATATTTGTGGCCTCTAGAGACTAGAGTGTATACAAGAATATTTTCATTAAAGTATTTTCTCCAGTGATATGGCATGGATCCTTCCCATTTTCAAAGGGATTCATCTTTGAGACCTGATCAACATTCTGACTAAGTTTCATGAAGATTGGGCCTAATAAATGGCATTAAGGCTCTTTTTTCCAATGATAAACCATGGATCCTTCCTCTTTTCAATAGGGTTCATCCTTGTGACCTGGCTATCATTCTGACCAAGTTTCATGAAGATTGAACTATATTTGTGGCTACTATAGTATTTACCAGAAAATTGTCATTAAAGCCCATTTTTCTCATGATATGGCATGGATCCTTCCCATTTTCAATTGGATTCATCCGTGTGACCTGACAAACATTCTGACCAAGTTTCATAAAGATTGGACCATATTTGTAGCCTCTAGAGTGTAAACAAGAAAATTGTCATTAAGGCCCTTTTTCCCTGTGATATGGCATGGATCCGTCCCATTTTCAATAGGATTCATCCTTGTGACCTAGCCATTATTCTGACTAAGTTTCATGAAGATTGGGCCATATTAGTGGCCTCTAGAATGTAAACACTTAGATTGTTGATGCCTGAGGACAGACGATGCACTGCAGTCAATGGAGATTCAATGATCACAAAAGCTCACCTTGAGAACTTTGTGCACAGGTGAGCTAAAAGCTTTAACCTAATGTGGACGCGGACACCATTCAAAGCATATGACAACAAGGTGCCAAATTGTCACAAGATACGCCCGTCACACTGCTTAGTATAAACTGGGGGTTTGAATAGAACTGAGGTTATTTTGAATGAATATTTTTTGCACCCATGTAGTTTCATTATCCTAGCTATTATACTTTTACAGATATACTCCGGACAAGATTCAAGTCTGAAAAACGACAAAGGGCAATAACTCAAAAAATAGGCCAGGTAGAGTTATGGTTCTTGTGCACTGCACTCCCCCTTGATGACATCTATACACCCATGAAGTTTCATGATCCTAGCTATTATACTTTTACAGATATACTCCGGACAAGATTCAAGTCTGAAAAAAAACAAAGTGCAATAACTCAAAAAATAGGCCTGGTAGACTTATGGTTATTGTACACTGCACTACCCCTTGGTTAGATCTATACACCCATGCAGTTTCATGATCCTAGCTATTATACTTGTAGAGATATACTCCAGACAAGATTCAAGTCTGAAAAACAACAAAGGGCAATAACTCAAAATAGGCCAGGTAGAGTTATGGTTCTTGTGCACTGCACCTCCCCTTGGTGAGATCTATACACCCATGAAGTTTCATGATTCTAGCTATAATACTTTTACAGATATACTCCGGACAAGATTCAATTCTGAAAAACAACAAAGGGCAATAACTCAAAAAATAGGCCAGGTAGAGTTATGGTTCTTGTGCACTGCACTCCCCCTTGGTGAGATCTATACACCCATGAAGTTTCATGATCCTAGCTTTTATACTTTAAGAGATAAACTCCGGACAATATTCTAGTATGAAAAACAACAAAGGGCAATAACTCAAAAAATAGGCCAGGTAGAGTTATGGTTCTTATGCACTGCACTCCCCCTTGGTGAGATCTATACACCCATGAAGTTTCATGATCCTAGCTATTATACTTTAAGAGATATACTCCGGACAAGATTCTAGTATGAAAAACAACAAAGGGCAATAACTCAAAAAATAGGCCATGTAGAGTTATGGTTCTTGTGCACTGCACTCCCCCTTGGTGAGGTCTATACACCCATGAAGTTTCATGATCCTAGCTATAATACTTTAAGAGATATACTCCGGACAAGATTCAAGTCTGAAAAACAACAAAGGGCAATAACTCAAAAAATAGGCCAGGTAGAGTTATGGTTCTTGTGCACTGCACTCCGCAATGATGAGAAGAATATAATTGCCAAGTTTGAAGTCAATCGGACTTCAAGTGACAGAGTTATGCTCCGGACAAAGAAGTGGACGCCGCCGGACGCCCGGACAACCGGACGCCGGACGCCACGGGTGATCCCATAATACGTCCCGTCTTCGACGGGCGTATAAAAAGCATATGACAATAGCCCTTCCAAGCCTATCGTCCTGGGCGAGCTAAAAAGTTAACAAATGGATGCATGCATGGATATACACCCACACACACTAATGACGGACACCTAGCCACGACATATGCACTGCTGGACTTAGTCCAGTGGAGCTTAAAAATGCAGACTCTAGAGCGTAAACAAGCAAAATTAGACAGATGCCAGACAGGAAAACAAGTATCCCTACAGCTCTTCTGTTCTTTGGTCAGTGTGAGCTAAACATGACCTTGACTGATGACCTTGAAGTACAAACAATAAGATCTTGTCATGAGCAAAACACATGTGAAATATGAAGAATCCACTACTATACAATCAAGTTATTGCAAATGTAAAAGTTTTTTCGGGGGCAAACAGACAGGCCTAAAACAAATATGGCCCAAATCTATTGTTGCAGAAGCATGAAAATTGACTGTCCAACAGACGGACTGGCAGATTGCAAACACACCATAGCTATAGCTCTTCTGATGCCACCATCATAGTGCAATTGGTAGTGCGTCGGACTGTCAATCTAGAGGTCCCGGGTTCGATCCCCGACAGCGGCACTCATCCTTTCTGACTATTTGTCTACCTAATTGGTTGATTATCATAGACCTATGTGAGATAGCAGCTGGATGTGGTTGTACTAGTGAGAGAAATACCAGGAAACCATTGTTAGGTGCTCCAGCTGCCACAAAATAAATTAAACTAGAAAGCCATGAATGGCTTGAGTCGCTCCACAGGCTTGAAGTTCTTGTAAAAGCAAATAAATGTTTTGACTTGATTTTTAGATATTTGGGGTTCTACTGATGTTGAAAATGATTTTCAAAGTTTGAACTATATAACAGATAGAGAAATGACCTCCGCTCATAAAAGACATATTTTTCATCAAATCAAAATGGTTTTCAGCTGCATGATAATGGTTCACCCAAAGATCATACCAAAAAATTTTGATTGATATCCATCAGTTACATTCTGAGAAAATGATTTCATAGTTTCCACTTATAACTTGTTGAGAAATGACCTCCACCCATAAAATGCATATTTTTCATCCAATCAAAATAATTTTTGGTACACTGACAAAGGGTCACTCAAGGATCATTCCAGTGAAATTTGGTTGATATCCATCCATTACATTCTGAGAAAATGATTTTCAAAGTTTCCATTATATAACATATAGAGAAATGACCTCCGCCCATAAAATGCATATTTTCCATCCGATCACAATGATTTTTTGTAAACTCATAAAGGGTCACTCAAGGATCATTCAAATGAAATTTAGTTGATATCCATCTGTTACATTCTGAGAAACTGATTTTCAAAGTTTAGACTATACAACATATAGAGAAATGACCTCCGCCCATAAAATGCATATTTTCCATCCGATCACAATGATTTTTTTGTAGACTGATAAAGGGTCACCCAAGGATCATTCATGTAAAATTTAATTGCTATCCATTGATTAGAATCTGAGAAAACTCACTTTTTACCATATTTGGAAATTAGCCACGCCCCTTAAATCCATGTTTTTCATTGGATCAAAATTTCTTGAACAACTTTGAAAGAGGGTCACCCAAGGATCATTCCTGTGAAGTTTGGATGAAATCCATCCAGTAGTTTCTGAGGAGAAGATTTTTAAAGAAAAGTTTACGACCGGACGGACGCACAGACGGACGGACGCACGACGGACACAACACCATGACAATAGCACCAGTGGCTTTCAGCCAGTGAAGCTAAAAATGTTTAAAGCGGGGAAAACTCCATTCAATCAATAAATCTGACCTTTAAGGTAGTGGCCCGTCTTATTTCCGTAATGTTTCAAAAGTAATCACTTTAGCAGTGTTAACCAAATTTTCTAATGATTTTCATTAGGAAACTTGGTTAACATTGTGAGAGGTCATGTATTCCAAAATAATTATGGTTCTTCTACCTAAAATTGTAATCAAGGCCCCTTTTTCAAATATCAAATAAAGTCTTTCTTTTCTCGATGCAGTTCATCCATGTAAACTGACAAACATTCTGACCACAGGCCTTATTGGTGGCCTGTGGAGTGGCGAAAAGAAAATTGTCAGGACCCTTTTCCTGTGATATCGCATAGATTCTTCCCATTTTCAATAGGATTCATCCATGTGAACTTACAAACATTTTGATTAAGTTGGACCAAAATTGTTGGCTCTAGAGTGTTGTGAAGACCACTTGCCAGTGAAATTACATTAATCCTTCCCATTTTCAGCAGGGTTCATCCTTATGACCTGACAAACATTCTGACAAAGTTTCTTGAAGATTGGACCATTATTGTTGCCTCTAGGTTGTAACCAAGACAATTGTTGATGTTTAAGGACCCATGAGGATCGACACACATTTAAAGATCTCCCTAGCTCACCTTGAGCACATTTCAATGGGGGGGGGGGGGGGCGCAATTTCTGGTCCCCACCCCTGGATCTGCCCATGGTAAAGCTACTGTCAAACAAGAGATGTTCGTAAAACATTTATGCCCCCCCCTCCCTAAAAAAGGAGGTCAATAGCCTATTCTTTGTCAATCAACAAAGGGCAATAACTCTCACAAAAAATGTTGAGTAGAGTTATGGTTCTTGTGCAATGCACTTCTCCTCAATAAGATCTATCCACCTGTGAAGATTCATGATTCTAGCTTGTATACTTTTTGAGATATGCTCTGGAAAAATAAGTCTATGGACAAACCGACAGACAAACAAGAGCAAAGCAATATACCCACTCTTCTTCTAATGGGGGGGGGGGGAGCATTATAATTGCTCCAATATGTTGGCAATACCTTGCCAACTACACTTAGTGGAATGGGCACCACTGTCTGGAGCTTTGGTGATTCACTTTTGGAATTTACTAGATCAACAAGACAACAGTGAGTTTCCTCTTCAAATGTAAATGTGACCTGTCACACAAAAAGGGGCCATCTGGGTAGTACATAAAGTGTCAACCCTAGTCAGACTGTGCAGGTTGCACAGACTGACTAGGGTCGAAACTTTTCGCAATGTGCTTATTTTCTGAATCTAGAATGTTCAATCTACCTGCCTGTGAAAGACTTTTTGAAATGTGACCTCTGATTGTCCTACACTAGAATCCATCTCTTTTTCAAATATTTTTTTAAAGAGTTCCCAGATGATCCCCTTTTGTTGTTACGTGTCACAAATATACAGAATAAAGGGTGACAAATTCTAGATTTATGATAATTGATATTGTAATGACAACTAATGCTAGTCTCCTGTACATTTTGTACTCATCACCAAATTTTTGTCTTTTCTGACCTTTTCACTTCTGTTACGTATTGGCCACTAGTTGGCAACGCATCGCTGGCGTATTGCCAACAAGTCAACAAACATCTGGCTGTCATATTGACAGCATGTTGCAGGTTATTGGCCATGCAATTTGTGACCAGAAAATTTTGTCTTGACCTAGGGGCTGACACTAATTCTTATTATTCAGCAGCAAAATTTAGCAATCACCAATGAGTTAGCATCACCAATTTTTATGTCACTTTTATCAAAAGTAAATGGCAGCAAAACATTAAAATGTATTACAAAACTCTTAACATCTTTACTCTTTTGTCAGTTGCTGTACACAATTGTTTTCATCTCCAAGTTTGCAGTCTGATCTTTGCCTGCATTTTTCACTTGTTCATTCATTTACTGATCAGTGCAGAAAAACAAAATATCTATCAACTACAGAGCTATAGATAGAGGGGGTATTTTGGATTTCAAATTTGATTGATTCGATTATACTTGAAAAAATCCTATTTTGAAGGTTCTCATTTGAATTGCCTAATCGAGACAATTCAAATGAGTATCCAAAACATAGGGTTTAGATGAGTAATAAAGATTTTAGACTGGCATTACCCCCTCTTATCTATACCTCATTCGGAACACCGACAGGCCAATCTCATGATCAACCTTGGATGTACAAATTTTTTGAAAATTACAAGAAAACCTTGGAAAACTTGATGAAGTCAGTTAAAATGGTGTTAGGCCTAGAAACATTGAGTGAAAATATTCAACGTCGCCAACGCTACTCGTTTAAGTCACTGAAGTGAAACCATCATATCCTTTTATAAATATTTTTAGATTCTTAAACAACAGCTGAAATATCTTACTTTTTGAGAATGATTCATCATTCTCAAAATTTGAGATTTTTTTTCAGCTGTTATTTACTGTAAAAGTTATAAATCTCAAGATAGTGCTGAGTGTTTCCTGTAGATTTTCTTACACTATTTCAGCATATCAAAATGCACAATTTTGTTACATATCCATCTGCCTTACATATATCCAAGGTCTGTTGCAGTTTACAGAGATTGCAAAGTGATGTTCTGAATGATCCAATCCCTGAACCAATCATATCAGTCATTTTTACCTGGAAAACTGTGAAACTCTGTTATTTTTTCAACTATTTTGTTCCAACATGTTCTTACATAGGAGACCTAAATGTTGAAACTACAGCTGTAGTTACAACTTTTTGGCCCGCTTCAAATAATTTGCTATTTTTTCAATTTTTCTGCATGATCCTACATATAGATACTGCAGACAAATGAGTTCCTTATGAGAAAGTTTGAAACCAGGGGCCTGTTTTACTAAACATCATACGATATTTTTTTGCGTAATTCAAAGGTTAAAGTTTCTTCTACATAAGTAACTAAACTTGGAATTCTGCCATGCATCATCTCATCGGAATTGTCTTCCAAAGACAATTGCAATGAGATATTGCAAGGCAGAATCTTACTATGAATGCAAACACAAGATACGATTTTTAATTTTGACTTACAATTATTTTTTCGTAAGAAGTTTAGTAAAATGGACCCCAGAGCTACAAAAAGGGGGTGGATTTTAGATCAAAGTATTTTAGTTACATTAGCGCAAACTCTATGTTGTTGTTCCTCATTGTAATTGTCTCACCGAGACAATTACAATTAGTACCCACAACATGAGGTTTTATTGAGATATCAAGATTTTAGACTGGTTTTTACTTCTTTTATCTGCTAGATTGGCCGCTTTCATGTCAGAGCCTCAGAGGACAAGAGGTACGACCAGCAGTCCATCAAGTTTTCAGGAATAGGGTTAAACCACTTCAAACAAATTCTCAATGTCAGGCCCAGATATATATCTTTCCTTCAGATAGTTCTGAAATTCGGTTTTCCCTTTTGTTTTTAGGTATTGTAGGTGATCCAGCCCGACACCTTGTCTTGCGAGCCTGTTTGAAGTGAGAGGCTGGATCTTATCATCAAGTAACATTTGTACATATGTCGCCCTTGCATGATAGAAATCTAAGCTGCTAACAAATGATTCAAAGCCTTTGGACAATAAGAACTCTTCAAATAAACGACGTATACTTATTGCCCTTTGAACCGGATCAAAATTAGGTACTTCATGTTTAAGGCCAAACTGACATAATGAATTTAGCGAAAATCTTCCCACCATTTTAAGAGGAAGATGATACTTTGCCATATTCAAAACATCAATAAAGCATGGGACTGTTTCTAACAACTCATTGTAAAGATCGTTTTCTAATGTGTATAAATGCAGGCTCAATATTGAACAACGTATGCCTCTAAAAGTAGTAAGAACTGGATTTTTATGCCTTTTGAAAAACTCCAACAGCTCCGAAAAAGCTTGTTTTTGATCTACTGTTTCAACAGCTTCTCCATTCTTGATGTATTGCTGATTTTCTGTATCATAGATCAAAGAGAATTTTTCTAAGTTTTTTTCACTTGGTACTTCATTGGGTATACAATAACGTGAAAAGATTTCCTGTCCTGATGATGCTGTAATTATGGTGGGAAAAGTGCCTGCTTTTGTTGTGAAGTCTGTAATATCAAATCCAATAAAACTCTCGTCCGTTCCTGTAACACGAACTTTATCTGGAAGTGATGATATAATCCTTGGTTCAGGAATCCGTATAACTCCAATATCAATAAGTCTTTTTAAATTGGCCTTGAAATCTTGTTTGGTTTTAACTTCCATTTTTTTAGGGGCTGAGGTTTCATTTGAGAAGCTTCGATAATCAAGTCTTAATCGACCATTGCTTCTGAAACAAAGAAACTCCTGAAAAGAAAATATAGGTTACTGAGTTAAAATCAATAGTTGAGTAGATAAATCGAAATGACCAATTAGACCTTGTCATGCTGAACCGGGTATATTCCTGTGCAAAAAGCAGGTATAGAGAAAGATCAGCCTGCACATATGTGCAGTCTGATCTTAGTCTACATCGACCATTTAACCCCTTTCAATGCAGATTGGTTTACGTAACTGAATATCAAAAAAGATTGCCCGATACTCCTACATTGCTCATCTTTATCTCCTTGACTCCTGCCTAAGCAAACAAGAGCTGTAAGGGACTGGTAATGCTACCTGGATAAGTGCTTGATAATTAAGTAATGCTTTAAAGAACAGTCAAAATTTACTTAAAACAGTTTATCATGACATCTTTCTTATGTAGGTTTTAATAGTTTATACTAATTTATTTTAGTTCGATTGCGACTAAAGCTTAAGCTTATAGAATTGCTCTCGAACACTCAATCCTGATGTTTTCACGTCCCCGAGAGAGAGGCAGTGGTTTAAACCCACTGCTACCCATTTTTACAGCTGGGTGAACTGGGGCTGGCTATTAAGTAGGTACGTAGGTTTTACTAGCATATGCTGAAGGGTTTCCAGGGTATTGGAAAAACAGCTTAGGACCGATTACTGGGAGAAAAGAAAATATACAGTCAACTCTCGTTACAACGACCACATTTGTTCTAAAAAAATATGTCGTTGTAACGAAAATGTCGGTGTATTGAATGAACAATAAAGTCAATAAATGTGGGATTGTCGAAAAGCAGCATACATTATATGACATACTATATATAATACATGTGCAAACTAACAGAAACACCTTTTTTCAGTTATATTATTTATAATTTGAATATCTTTATTGAACTGATCTTTTTAATCTTTATTTGCCATATGACTTTCTATCAAAATTTAACTGCCATGATCTTAAAGAGAAAAGCTTAACAAACAAATGTAGACCTGATCTAAATAAAAAGTATTGAAAGGATGAATGAGTTAAAGGTGCTAATTAAACTGTTCTGTAACCATGTTACAGAAATACAATCCATCTGGCTCTATTAAAACGCCAGTTTGTACTGTTGTACTTTGATTGGTCTTATTTCTTTGAATGGGCCGAGCTGACCTTACGTGGGCCAGTTATTCCAGTCTATTTTTGTATTAAAGCGGCCACTCTATTTTGAAACGTTTTCCGAAACAAGCATGCTTGTCGAATCAGCCAAATATTTCGAATTTCTAAGCCATGGTAGATCAAAGGGTTAGTATCGACATGCCAGTATATTCATTTTAATACCTTTTAGCGAGGCATTGCATAGATTGCTCATATTTGAGATATTTTGTCGTTTTTGGACGTTGGCGAGTATGTTACATTTACGCAATGTGTTTTCGCGAATTGAGATTCATCACGTTTTGACGTTGTATCGCTTCTGTGTGACTATTTGCTTGACTGGTCGTCTTGTTTCTAACATTCTGTGCAGTTATTGCCTTGATGTTTCGATCTTGACGCTCTTTCTTCATGTGGAATGGTAGTTTGGTGTATTGCTACCTTAATCACTTGTTGCCTATTTAATTGACGAATTATGGAACAACGTATAGTGTAATAATCAGCTACTGAGTCTGGTTAGAAATAATACCAGTGTGAGCATACTAGGAAGCTATGGATAGGTGCATCAGTTTCATTTTGTACTTGTAACTGAAATAGAGTTGAAACTGGTTAATAATCTGTGTTAGTAAACAGATGAACAAATTGTGTAATTTTTCTTCTTTCAGTTTTTCACTGTTTTGATGTGAATAAAGATAAATGCTACCGCACCCATTGAGTCTTGTCGTGCTAGCATAGTGAAAAACCTGGACCGCCAGACTAGAAATGGCTACCGAAGAGCAACTCGAGCAGTCTGTTGACGAGTCAGCAGCGGGTTACCATGTCATTCCACAAAGAATTACAGAACCCCCAGAAGGGAAACGGCCAATTCAGTTCACCGAGAAAGGCGAGGAACAATTCAGACTTAAAGTGGCCAATTACAAAAACAAATTGGATAAAATTTGGACCAATGTTGCAGAACTTTTGAGTGTAGATGACTCTGCATATAATCTATCAATAAACAAAAAACAAAACAAAGACTTATGTCTTGCATATGCTGAATATAGACTGATGAGTCGGGATTTTCTTCATTTCCTACAATCGTCAAGGTCACCAGAAGGTGAAATTGTGCTTCTTCAACAATGTGACCTTGACAAGCATCGTGATAGTGCTGTTAACCAAGTCCTGGAAAAATTGGACGATATTAAAGATGAAATTGAACTACAAACAAGATCAATAGTGTCAAAGAGTAGGTCTGAGAGGTCAAGAACTAATACATATAGTGCAAAGTCAAAGAGTTCCAATAAAAGCAAGTTGGACATTGAGCGATTGCATGTACGCTTGCAATTTGCTGAAAAAGAAGCTGCGCTGAAACACGCTGAAGCTGCGTTGAAAGAAGAGAAAAGAATTATGATTGCTCAGAATGAGAAAAAGGAAGCCGACTTACACACAGAAATTGGAATTATAAAAGAGAAACTTATACTTGCAGAGGCCGAAGTCGAGGGGAAAAATGAATTTGAAACAAACTGTGATGTAGACCTAAATTACTTACCAAACTAGAAAGCCATGAATGGCTTGAGTCGCTCCACAGGCTTGAAATTCTTGTAAAAGCAAATAAATGTTTTGACTAGATTTTTAGATATTTGGGGTTCTACTGATGTTGAAAATGATTTTCAAAGTTTCAACTATATAACAGAGAGAGAAATAACCTCTGCTATTAAAAGACATATTTTTCATCAAATCAAACTAATTTTTGGCTGCATGATAATGGGTTACCCAAGGATCATTCCAGTGGAATTTGGTTGATATCCATCAGTTACATTCTGAGAAAATGATTTTCAAAGTTTCCATTATTTAACATATTGAGAATTGACCTCCACCCATAAAATGTATATTTTTCATCCAATCAAAAAAAATTTTGGTACACTGATAAAGGGTCACTCAAGGATCATTCCAATGAAATTTAGCTGATATCCAAAAATCAGATTCTGAGAAAATGATTTTCAAATTTTCCACTATATAACATATAGAGAAATGACCTCCGCCCACAAAATCCATATTTTTCATCCAATCAAAATAATTTTTGGTAGACTGATAAAGGGTCACTCAGGGATCATTTCAGTGAAATTTGGTTGATATCCATCTGTTACATTCTGAGAAAATGATTTTCAAAGTTTCAACTATATAACATAAAGAGAAATGACCTCCGTCCATAAAATGCATATTTTTCATCCAATCACAATGATTTTTTGTAGACTGATAAAGGGTCACTCAAAGATCATTCCAGTGAAATTTGGTTGATATCCATCAATTACATTCTGAGAAAATGATTTTCAAAGTTTCCACTATATAACATATAGAGAAATGACCTCCGCCCATAAAATGCATATTTTCCAACCGATCACAATGATTTTTTGTTGACTGATAAAGGGTCACCCAAGGATCATTCATTTAAAATTTAATTGGTATCCATTGATTAGAATCTGAGAAAACTCACCTTTTACCATATTTGGAAATTAGCCACGCCCATAAAATCCATGTTTTTCATTGGATCAAAATTTCTTGAACAACTTTGAAAGAGGGTCACCCAAGGATCATTCCTGTGAAGTTTGGGTGAAATCCATCCAGTAGTTTCTGAGGAGAAGATTTTTAAAGAAAAGTTTACGACCGGACGGACGGACGCACGCACGGACAGACGGACGGACGCACGACGGACACAACGCCATGACAATAGCCCCAGTGGCTTTCAGCCAGTGGAGCTAAAAACGAAGAAAGCGTGTCCGAGCGAACACGGAAATATGTGAATAACTTAAAAACATACATTGACCACATCATCCACAAAGATTTCCAACCTGAACTGTCACACCAGCCTCAACGCAGCGAATCGTTACATCGACCGCTACGCAATGAAACGTTACATCAGTCTCTTCACAACAAATTGTTACATCAACCGATACACGATGAAATGTTACATCAACAGCTACGCAATGAAACGGCAGATGAACCGCTACACAATGAATCGTCACATGAACGGCTACGCAACAAACTGTCGCGTCAACCGCTTCAAGAAGAATTTCAGCATCAACCATTTCACCACGGAACATCTGAACCATTACCTATGAGTGTTGCCATTGCAAATGAGTTTTCTAAGTTTCTGGTGAAAAGAGATCTTCTTTTCTCCAGATTGACACAATTTAATGATAAGCCAGAACAATATATTATGTGGAAATCTGATTTTAAACAAATAGTCCATGAAATGAATGTTTCTGAGTCTGAAGAACTTGATTTATTAATTAAATGGTTGGGACCAGAATCAAGTAAACAAGCCAGGTGCATTAAAGGTACTAATCCGCACAATCCCTCTCTTGCATTAATGAAAACATGGAAACGTCTTAATGAACGGTATGGTTCTGCCGAGCTTGTTGTCGCTTCCTTAAAAAGAAGTGTTGATACTTTTCCGCCAATCACTAATAAAGATTATAAGAGATTATTTGAGCTGAGCGACTTACTCAGTGAAATTGAGTCCGCTATGTCAAATGAAAGTTTTAGTACTGTCTTGAGTTATTTTAATTCCTCCACTGGGGTTAACCCAATTGTTCAGAAATTGCCCTATCATTTACAAAGTAAATGGACCAATAAGGCAAGTGAGTACATGAAGCAAAATAGGGTCTGTTTTCCGCCGTTTACGGTATTTTGTGAGTTTATCAGTGAAGTTAGCTCAATAATGAACAATCCAAGCTTCATTTATCAGTCTGATCAAAAGAATGCAAAAAACTTGAATAGTAAGCCTAATTCAACAAACAAGCAGTCAAGTGTGAGATCCTTCAAAACGGATGTGGCTAGTGAAAATCAAAGGTCTAAAGGCACCGAAGACCAAAACATTACTAAGTCATGTGTATTTCACGATGTACAAGGTCATACTATTAATCAATGTAAGGCATTTAGAAATAAACCCTTTAATGTAAGAAAAAGATTCTTCAGGGACAAAAATTTATGCTTTAAATGTGGATTAAGTGATCATGCAGCCAAGTCATGCAATGAAAATTCAAAATGCCAAATATGTGGTCAAAGTTATCACTGTTCAGCTTTGCATACTGATGGCGGGGAGTCAGCATTTAAAAAAGATGACATTAAACATTCAATGAAACAAATGTTAATTCTGCTTGCACTAGTGTCTGTGGAAAATCAAATTCATTCGGAAAATCATGCGCAAAGATAGTCTTGGTTTCAGTTTATCCGAAGGGAAAGCCTGAGAAACAGAAAAGATTGTACGCTCTTATTGACGATCAAAGTAACCGATCGCTTGCAAAGTCAGAGTTTTTTGATGCCTTTGATGGAGACTATCAAGAGGTAACGTATTCCTTGTCATCGTGTTCAGGGGTCACCAGTATTCGTGGTAAGAGGACAATGGGTGATGAATTTATTGTTTCCAGTCTAGATAACTCTTACAGCCTAAACCTACCAGCACTGACAGAGTGCAATCAGATTCCTGCAGTGAGGGAAGAGATCCCAACAGCGGAATGTGCGAGACAACATGGACACTTGTCAACAATTGCAAAGTACATTCCCCCTATAGATGACTCTACTGAGATAATGCTCTTGATTGGAAGAGACTTACCTGAGGCACATTTTGTTCTAGATCAAAGGACCGGTCCAAGAGGATCCCCATATGCACAGAAATTAAACCTGGGATGGGTTGTAATAGGGGAGACTTGCCTTGGTAAGAGTCACCAACCACCCATAAATGTGAAGAAGACATTTATTCATGAAAATGGTACAAAGTCACTTTTCCCAGAATGTCGGAGTAGACTAAACATGAAAGATACCCACAGTATAGATGAAATAGGATCAATGGTGTTCCAGACATCCAAGCACGATGATAAGTTAGGCTTTTCTATTGAAGACAAAGAATTCTTGGAAATTATGGAAAAGCAGTTCAAGAAGAATTCAGAAGGCTACTGGACAGCACCTTTACCATTTGACCAAAATAGACCCAGGTTGAAGAACAACAGAAATGTGGCTATAAATAGAACAAGAACTCTTGTGACTTCTCTTAAGAAGAATCCAACCAAACAAAGCCAGTTTATAGAGTTTATGCAGAAAATGATAGACAACGGTCATGCGGAAGTAGCACCTCCATTGACATCGGACAAAGAGTGTTGGTACCTTCCAATATTTGGCGTATACCACCCGAAAAAACCAAATCAGATCCGAGTGGTATTCGATTCGTCTGCTAAGCACATGGGCCTTTCCTTGAATGGTGTCTTAATGACCGGACCAGATCTAACTAACAGTCTATTGGGAGTACTTATACGCTTTAGACAAGAACCCATAGCAATTTCAGTGGACATAGAGCAAATGTTCTATCAATTCTATGTAGAGGAGAAAGACAGAGATTTTCTGAGATTCTTTTGGTATCAGAACAACAACCCTGATTTACCCATAGTCGAATATAGGATGTGTGTTCATGTGTTCGGGAACAGCCCGTCACCGTCGATAACTACATATGGACTCAGACAAAGTGCTAAATGTGCAGAAAATGTATATGGAACAGATGTGACTGAATTTGTGTGTAAGAATTTCTATGTAGACGATGGACTCACTTCACTACCTAGTTCTACTGAAGCTATAGATTTATTGAAAAGAGCTCAGCAAGCCCTCGCAGATGGAGGCAATCTCAGATTACATAAGATATCGTCCAACAGTCGTGAAGTGATGAATGCCTTTCCCAAGGAGGATCTTGCTAAGAATCTGAAGGATCTTGATATTGGACATGTACAGCTTCCAACACAGAGAAGTATCGGATTGAATTGGAATTTGGAGTCAGACTGTTTTACCTTTTCAATCTCCAATGAAATAAAACCTTGCACAAGGAGAGGCGTCCTGTCTACAATAAACAGTATTTTTGATCCGCTTGGATTTTTATCACCTGTTGTAGTCCAGGAAAGGATCTTCATGCGTGACGTCATGTGCGGATCACAAGATTGGGATGAACCATTACCCATCGAGACCAAAGATAAGTGGCTACAATGGTGCCAGTCTCTCAAGTACCTAGAACAGTTGGAGATTCTTAGACCATACGTGGATGGTTCTTTACAAGCGATGCTACGTCAAGAAGTACATGTTTTCTGTGACGCATCAGAGCAAGCTATAGGATCATGTGCGTACTTGAAAACAGTAGATGTTGGCGGGGAGGTCAACATTTCTTTCATTCTTGGAAAATCAAAGGTTTCACCCAAACACGGACATACTATTCCCAGGTTGGAATTGTGCGCGGCTGTCATGGCAACAGAATTAGCTATTATCGTTTCAGAAGAACTGAATATTCCACTTGATAGTTTGTGCTTTTATACTGACAGTCGTGTTGTTTTAGGATATTTAAACAATAGAGTACGAAGGTTCTATGTGTATATTGAGAATAGAGTGAATAAGATTCTCAAGTTTACTAAGCCTAACCAATGGAATTACGTCCCTTCAAAGGACAACCCAGCGGACTTCGGGACAAGGCCCACCCCTGTTGGGAGTCTTATGGATAGTACATGGCTTAAGGGGCCAGACTTTTTATTGAAAGAAAGTACAACCCAAGAAAATGACTTTGAATTACAAATCCCTGAGGAAGATCCAGAAATTCGGCCTGTTTGCCTGAAAACAAGCATATCTTCAGAAGAGATTCCAATTAGTACCAAGGGATTTGAGAAGTTTTCTTGTTGGAACCGACTAGTGAACGCTGTTTTGGTGTTAAAAAGATTTTTAAGACTTAAATATTACAAAATTCATGGCACACAAAAATCTTAACCAATTCAAGACTTGAAAGAATTTTCACAAAAATTCATAATATCAGTTGTGCAAAAGGAAGTCTATTCTCAGGAAATTAGTTCAGTGCAGAAAAGATCACAAATTTCTAAGAATAGTCATATTGCATGTTTAAACCCATTTCTTGACAAAGAGGGCATATTCAGAGTTGGAGGTCGACTGCAAAATGCTGATTTAAAGATTATTGAGAAAAATCCTATTTTGATGCCAGGAAATCACTCGGTCTCAAGATTATTGGTCTGCTATTACCATGAGCAAGTAAAACACCAAGGTCGACATATAACTGAAGGAGCCATACGTGATGCTGGGTTTTGGATTACAGGAGTAAAACGACTCATTGGTTCAGTGATACATAACTGTGTGAAATGTCGTAAACTAAGGGGAAAATTGTGTCACCAAAAGATGGCGGACTTACCAGAAGATAGACTTATTCCAGGACCTCCATTTACGTCAGTTGGCTTAGATTGTTTTGGACCATGGCAGATTGTAAGTAGAAGAACCCGAGGCGGTCAAGCTTCAAGTAAGAGATGGGCAGTCATATTTACATGCTTGACATCACGCGCAGTCCATATAGAAGTGATTGAAGAGATGTCTTCATCTTCATTTATAAATGCTTTAAGGAGATTCACAAGTATTCGTGGGAAGGCCAGAATATACCGTTCCGACCAAGGAACCAATTTCATAGGAGCACTAGATGATTTAGGCATCAAGCTTAGGGATAGTGTTAATAGATACATAGACAAGGATGGAGCTACTTGGATTCTTAACCCGCCTCACGCATCACATCGAGGTGGTGTTTGGGAAAGAATGATAGGTGTGACTAGGAGAATTTTAGACTCTTTATTACTTGACTTACAGGGTGGTACATTAACTCATGAAGTGTTAGTGACATTCTTAGCAGAGGTATCCGCCATTATTGATTCAAGACCACTAGTGCCATTGTCTTCAGATTCCACTTGTCCAATGCCATTAAGTCCAGGATTACTACTTACCCAGAAAAGTGACAATATTGTTGATGTTGTTATCCCTTCAGACATTAAAGACTTGTACAAAGCGCAATGGAAAAGAGTTCAAATACTCGCTGAATCATTCTGGAAAAGATGGAGATCAGAATTTCTTCATACACTTCAGATCCGTAGAAAATGGACATCGGTGCAACGCGAATTAGTGATTGGAGATGTTGTGTTGTTAAGAGACAAGCAAGTGGCTAGAAATGACTGGCAAATGGGGTTAATTGAAAGTGTTTCTGTTAGTGGGGATAAGCTAGTTAGAACAGCAAAAGTTCGCACTATGGGATCAAGTGGGAAGCCTACTGTTTATGAACGCCCAGTTAATGAAATGGTCCTACTAGTCACATCCTAAGAATTCATATGTTTTCGACTCAATACATTATAAGCTTGTCGGACATGAATGAAGCTTGGGTTCTAGATAAAGATAGTTGTCTTTATGTTCAAGTTGTGCTAATTTTATTGTGTAGAACATGTTTAATTTTTTGCTATTTTGATTCCCAAGAAGGGCTCATTACTTGATACTGGAAAAAATAAGTTTTTCGCAGAGTATGTGTATTGAATAACTTGTTTTGTAAACTGACTTGTCGATACTCTAAATTTGATAGGTATGGTTTTATAAAACCAGACGGGGAGTGTTCTGTAACCATGTTACAGAAATACAATCCATCTGGCTCTATTAAAACGCCAGTTTGTACTGTTCTACTTTGATTGGTCTTATTTCTTTGAATGGGCCGAGCTGACCTTACGTGGGTCAGTTATTCCAGTCTATTTTTGTATTAAAGCGACCACTCTATTTTGAAACGTTTTCCGAAACAAGCATGCTTGTCGAATCAGCCAAATATTTCGAATTTCTAAGCCATGGTAGATCAAAGGTTAGTATCGACATGCCAGTATATTCATTTTAATACCTTTTAGCGAGGCATTGCATAGATTGCTCATATTTGAGATATTTTGTCGTTTTTGGACGTTGGCGAGTATGTTACATTTACGCAATGTGTTTTCGCGAATTGAGATTCATCACGTTTTGACGTTGTATCGCTTCTGTGTGACTATTTGCTTGACTGGTCGTCTTGTTTCTAACATTCTGTGCAGTTATTGCCTTGATGTTTCGATCTTGACGCTCTTTCTTCATGTGGAATGGTAGTTTGGTGTATTGCTACCTTAATCACTTGTTGCCTATTCAATTGACGAATTATGGGACAACGTATAGTGTAATGATCAGCTACTGAGTCTGGTTAGAAATAATACCAGTGTGAGCATACTAGGAAGCTATGGATAGGTGCATCAGTTTCATTTTGTACTTGTAACTGAAATAGAGTTGAAACTGGTTAATAATCTGTGTTAGTTGTTACGTGCCAATGTAACACGAACAAAGAAGCCAGCAACAAACTTTACAATTAACAATATTTATTGACAATAATACCAGAATTATTGACAATATGAAATTAATACAAAAACAATTTACAATACCTTGAATGTTAATCCTAAAGTTTTAATTTTAGATCCAATTTAATTAAGTTCCTGGTCCACAAATAATAAGTCCAATAATATCCGAATTTAAAATTAAACACGCTTTTAAACACACTTTTAAGATAACAAGAAATCCCCTTTTAGTTTAACACAGTACTACTAAATGAAACCATAAGTCTAAATCAAGTGAACCAAGAATGCTGTAGGAACCCCTTTATATAATACTATAGAACAATCTGGAATAGTATAGAACATAAGAATACTCTAGAGTCTGAATCACCTTCCAAAAGGCCTTTCTAGAAAGATCTAAAATCTTCTACATATCTATTACCTTAAAGTGTCAAGAGATATTGGAAATCCCCAGACTAATTCTAAAAATAGACATGGTAAATACCATTAGGTTTATTTATAGCTTATACATAACACTTTCCCCCTTGAAAGAAAAAAAAAGGTTTATGAAATAAATCTTTCTTTTTGTATTATCTTTAGCATATACAATGATAATATACTTTACATAATTGATAATATCATGATTTGTTGAAACATTTCAGCACATCTAGCATGAAAATACAAACAATTTTCATCAAAAGAATTGAAAAAGAGATATATATACAAACATATATACATACATATAAACAAAAAATATAGTGAAATGGTACTGTTAAACTCAATTTTATATTAAAGATAAGACAATTCAAAATTTTAGACTCTTGACAGAGCATCTGGTATAATATTGTCTTTTCCTTTAATGTGCCTTACATCAAGATCAAATTCTTGAAGTGACAAACTCCACCTCAATAATCTTTGGTTCTTACTCTTAAGTTTGTTAAGAAAACTTAAGGGATTGTGGTCACTGAAAACAACTATAGGAGAAGTTGCAGATGTTAAATAAACTTCAAAATGTTGGATTGCCAAAATCAGAGCAAGACATTCTTTTTCAATGGTGGAGTAGTTTTTCTGATGTTTGTTTAATTTTTTAGAATAATAACAAACTGGATGATCTATACCATCATCGTCTTCTTGCAAAAGAACAGCACCAATACCAACATCACTTGCATCAACAGCTAATTTGAAACATTTGTCAAAATCAGGTGCTAAAAGAACTGGTGTGCTCTTTAGTATGGCTTTCAAGCGATCAAAGGCAACTTGACAGTTATCATTCCATTTGAACT
This sequence comes from Fragum whitleyi, assembly GCA_948146395.1. Taxonomy (NCBI): domain Eukaryota; kingdom Metazoa; phylum Mollusca; class Bivalvia; order Cardiida; family Cardiidae; genus Fragum; species Fragum whitleyi. Next base: position 48,486,633 of record OX411548.1, read on the forward strand.
TAACACTTTTCTTTAATAAATTTGTTAAAGGTTCAGCTATTATAGAAAAATTCTTACAAAACTTTCTATAGTAGCCAGCCATACCAAGAAATCGCATTAGTTGCTTTTTAGTAGCAGGCACTGGAAACTCAGAGATAGCATTGACCTTAGATTCTAAAGGTTTAACTTGACCCTGTCCCACAAGATGTCCTAAAAAAGTAACAGTAGCATGACAAAATTCTGTTTTTCCCAGATTAACAGTCAATTTTGCTTCACTGAGACGGTCGAAGAATTGTTTGATTCTTTGAAGGTGGTCACTCCATGTATCTGTATAGATGATGACATCATCGATGTATGCGTCACAGCCATCTAAGCCAGCTATAACCATATCTACAAGCCGCTGAAACGTCGCAGGAGAATTTTTCATCCCAAACGGCATAACTTTGTACTGGTACAGACCAGTTGGAGTAGCAAATGCTGATACTTCTTTAGCCCTATCAGTGAGCGGAACTTGCCAGAATCCTTTGAGAAGGTCAAATTTGGTGACATATTTAGAATTACCGACTTTGTCAATACAGTCATCAATTCTGGGAATTGGAAAAGAGTCAGTTTTTGTCACAGAGTTCACTTTTCGATAGTCAGTACACATTCTGTATGTTCCATTTGGCTTTGGAACTAATATACATGGTGAACTGTAATTACTTTGGCTGGGTTCAATAAAGTCATTCTCCAATAAGTAATTCACTTCATCTTGAAGGGCTTTTTGTTTCACTGGATTCATTCTATAAGGATGTTGTTTTATTGGTTGAGAATCTTCCACAATGACATCATGATATATTTTATCAGTTCTTGTGGGGATGTCAGGAAATAAGTGTTTATAATCATTAATCAACTGTTTCAGCTCTTCTCGTTGAGATGGCTCCAAATGTGAAAGTTTGTCGTCAAGATTCTTAAGTATTTCAGAGTTCTCAAGTTTAGATGGACCAGGAACAGATTTTTCACTAAAGTCTGAACTAACTTCTGATTCAATCACATTTGATTCTTGTGGGACAGTGTTTACAACTGTAACTGGTTTTGAAATAGAGCTATCTCTATCAAAATACTTTTTTAACATGTTCACATGACACATTTGTTTATTTTTACGCCTTCCAGGAGTATTGATAATATAATTCAAATCACTTGTTTTCTTATCAATAGTATACGGGCCATAATATCTTGCCTGTAAGGGTCGGCCAGGTATTGGTAAAAGAGCAAGGACTTTATCACCTGGTTCGAATTTCCTATCAACACTATGCTTGTCATATCTTGCCTTCATTTTGCTCTGAGATGATTTAAGATTTGACCTTGCAACCTCACATGCCCTAGACAGTTTATTTCTGAAGTCAGAAACATACTGTAACAAGTTCAAGGGTGTTTCATCATCAGCAAGGAATTTCTCTTTTAAGAGTGTTAATGGCCCACGAACAGAATGACCAAAAACTAACTCAAAGGGGCTAAAGCCAAGAGATTCTTGAACAGATTCTCTGACTGCAAATAATAGCAAATGAATACCTTCATCCAAATTTTTATCAGTATCAAAACAATATGACCTTATCATATTCTTTAGGGTCTGATGAAATCTTTCTAAAGCACCTTGACTTTCAGGGTGATAAGCAGATGACCGATATTGCTTGATACCTAATTCATGCATAACCTGTTGGAATATGCCTGACATGAAATTTGATCCTTGATCAGACTGAACTGATTTTGGAAGGCCAACAAAAGTAAAGAACTTGACAAGAGCCTTAATGATTGACTTTGCCTTAATATTTCTTAAAGGAATTGCTTCTGGGAAGCGGGTAGAAGCACACATAATTGTCAACAAATATTCAGAACCTGACTTTGTTTTCGGTAAAGGACCAACGCAGTCTATTATTATCCGATTGAAAGGTTCATCAAAAGCTGGAATGGGTTGTAACCTTGCTTTTGGAATAACTTGGTTAGGTTTCCCTACCATTTGACAAGTGTGGCAACTTTTACAATATTCGGAAACGTCCGATTTAGGTCCAGGCCAAAAGAAGTGAGTCATAATCTTGTGATAAGTCTTGTTTACACCTAAATGACCAGACATTGGACTTTCATGGGCTATACTAAGTATTTCACGGCGATATGACTTTGGAACAACAATTTGGTGATGAACAGCCCAATCATCATCAGCTGGGACATCAAATGGTCGCCATTTTCTCATCAGAATACCATTCTTTTTATAGTAACAAACAGGATTCTGAGACATTTCTTTTTCGGGTAATGCCCTATCAATTAACTTTGAAATCTCAGGATCATTTTGCTGTTCCTGGATTAACTTTGACTTTGAATGCGTTTCATGACCTTGGTCATTTGACCTTGGAGATGACTGACAAAGTTTTGACGAGTCTGTCTGAGTATCAGGCAGACTAAGATTAAAAGACTTTTTAATCTCGTCATTGAAATATTGACCAACAAAAGTATCAGTTAAGTCAATATCATTTGATTTTTTCAAGGAAGCTTTTTTAGCCATACCCCGAGTTACTGCACATGACGGGTACAAATCAGGTATTTCCTGCAAAATAGGATCATCTGTTTGACCTACATTAGGTGTGTCAGTTACAAGAGGATTAACAACAACCTTATCTCCAGCTAAGTCATTGCCTAGCAATAAATGTACACCTTTAAATGGTAAAGAATGTTTAACACCAACAACCACAGAACCAGTAACCAAATCTGAGGACAAATTAACCATATGAAGAGGAACATTAATAACACCACACTCTACACCCTGAATAAGGACACTAGTACCAGACGAAGTCTTCTCAGAAAAAGGCAGAACATCTGCTAAAATAAGAGATTGAGAAGCTCCTGTGTCTCTTAAAATTTTAATAGGGGTAGGTGGGCACATATCACCTGAAAGTGATACAAAACCATTTAACATGAACGGTTCAAAAATCTCCATACAGGAATCAGAATTTGGTTCTGCCTTAACAATCGAATTTAACTCAAAAGAAGGCTGTGATTTAGGCTGAAGGCTGGTTAGCCCTGTAGGTTTGGCTGCACTCAGTTCCTTCTTCCTTTTTAATCTAAAACATTCCGAAATAAGGTGACCTGGTTTTTTACAAAAAGTACAATGTACTCGAGATAAGGGATTTTGAACATTGGTTTCACCAGTAGACTTTGGTCTAGGTGAATTCGATTGACTAGACATGCTAGATGAATCACCAGACATAGATTTATTTTGGGGATGTGAGGAAGCAGGTTTTGCTTTATTAACGAAAGAATTTTTGTGTGTAAGGTAGTAATCATCAGCTAAACGAGCTGCTTCATGTATAGTTTCAACATTTTTTTCATCTAAATGTGACTTAATGTCAGATTGAATGCAATTTTTGAATTGTTCAATTAATATAAGTTGTCTAAGATTATCATAATTTTGGTCTATTTTCTTAGAATAGCACCACCTGTCAAATAAATTTTCTTCGTTTCTTGCAAATTCAACGTGAGTCTGGCCAGATTCTTTTCTACAACTTCTAAATTGTTGTCTGTATGCTTCTGGTACCAGCTCATAACCTTTGAGAATGAGTTCTTTTACAGTATCATAATCATTGCTTTGTTCTGTTCTAAGTTGCGAATAAATATTGCGAGCTTTTCCTTTTCCCTTTCTCTCTCTTCTCTTTCTCTTTCTCTTTCTCTTTCCCTTTCTTCCTTTTCCCTTTGAAATTGCCTTTCTCTTTCTTTTTCTTCAATTTCTAATTGCTTTTCTTGAAATTTCCGCTCTTCTCTCTCTCTTTCTATTTCCAATTCCTTCTCCCTTTGTTGAAGTTTTAACAGTTCAAGATCTCTTGAGCTTGAAACTGATGGAACATCAACAATGAGAGACAGAGCCTTTTCATCAAAAATGTCCTCATCAACAAAATATTGAACCAAAATATTCTTAATTTCATGCTTTCGCAATGAGGACTTGACTTCTTTTAATTCATAATGCTCAAGATTGAGCAAATCAGGCTTTTTACCCAAATTCAATAGCTCCACGGAAGGTTCGTGCGTAAATTTTTCTAAGTCAAAAGACATGGTAGCTTGTTGCTGTATTCAAACAAGAATGTAAGATTTCGATAAATAATAGTGAAAGTACACTCTAGATTTATCAAAATTGAAATATGAAATTTATTTCTTAAATAATTTTGAACACTAGATTTAAATACAGAATTTGTTTGATTTGTTTTGTTTTGTTTGTTTGTCTGATGTTCGTATCTCGAGACGAGCCCCCAAATTGTTACGTGCCAATGTAACACGAACAAAGAAGCCAGCAACAAACTTTACAATTAACAATATTTATTGACAATAATACCAGAATTATTGACAATATGAAATTAATACAAAAACAATTTACAATACCTTGAATGTTAATCCTAAAGTTTTAATTTTAGATCCAATTTAATTAAGTTCCTGGTCCACAAATAATAAGTCCAATAATATCCGAATTTAAAATTAAACACGCTTTTAAACACACTTTTAAGATAACAAGAAATCCCCTTTTAGTTTAACACAGTACTACTAAATGAAACCATAAGTCTAAATCAAGTGAACCAAGAATGCTGTAGGAACCCCTTTATATAATACTATAGAACAATCTGGAATAGTATAGAACATAAGAATACTCTAGAGTCTGAATCACCTTCCAAAAGGCCTTTCTAGAAAGATCTAAAATCTTCTACATATCTATTACCTTAAAGTGTCAAGAGATATTGGAAATCCCCAGACTAATTCTAAAAATAGACATGGTAAATACCATTAGGTTTATTTATAGCTTATACATAACATAGTAAACAGATGAACAAATTGTGTAATTTTTCTACTTTCAGTTTTTCACTGTTTTGATGTGAATAAAGATAAATGCTACCGCACCTATTGAGTCTTGTCGTGCTAGCATGCATTGCTTGCATGTCAAACATTTTCACACTTTCAAAGTTAAAGACTTGTCAATTATCAACTAATTTTTTGTGGTAATTTATCATGCCTATGGCTCTGTGTAATTAACCATCACGACCAAAATTTTTGTGTCGTTGTAATGAACAGGCTTATATAGGGAATATGCACTTTCGTTCCCTGAAAATCAGTGTCGGTGTCGGAAAACGAGAATTCCGTTATAACGAATGAAAAATGCACTGTGCAATTCCATTCCCAGCAAATTTGTGTCATTAAGTGAAAATGTCATTGTATTGAGTGTTGTTAAAACGGGAGTTGACTGTATTGCATCAAGCGCCTATTAAAAGACATGTTTATTTGACATATATTTCAAACCAGTATTTGTCAGTAGTGAATTTGTATAACATTGGCTTTTGCTCAGGCAAATTAAACATTTTCTTTAATGCTTTTTGGTGGATAAAGAAACAAGAGCACTGGCTACGGGTGCCTACGCTCTGCTGTTCAGTGCAGGATGGTGAAAAAAAAAACGAGTTGAAAATGGGCATTATTTGCACAAAGTGCTTCTATAGACCACTTTTTAGCAGTTTGTTTCTTTACCAATCAAAAGTTAAAGTAAATTGTGAAGTTTTGATGTAATAAATGAGTGACTTTCACCAAATGACCTTGACCAATGACCTTAACATTGTTATTCACGTGATGGTTTTGTCATAAGCAATGCACTTGTGAAATTTCAAAGCTCTATGACTTACCAATCTAAAGTTACTGCTAATTTTACTTTTAATTACAAAAATTTGACCTTCAAAAAAATTGCCTTGACCGTCAAATGACTGATGACCCTTAACATGGTACCAACAGAAAGACCTTGTCCGAGGCAATCATTATACGAAATAATAAGGCCCAATTACTTACCATTTGAAAGTTGTGGCTAGTGTTAAAGTTTTATTTTTTTTCTCACAAATTTAACCTTGAAAAATGACCTTGACTGATGCAAACAGAAATATCTTATCACAAGGAAAGCACATATGAAATATGAAGACCCTATCTAATTCCAATTTAAAGTTATGGCCAACTTTGAACTCTTTGATGGAAATTATTGACCTTGATAATTTGACCTTGACGTTGGGCGAGTTTCTTGCCTTATTAGTGAAAGAAGTTTTCATGCGCCAGTGTTACTATGTAAAGAACACCCTTTAGGATCTTGATAGCTTCAAAATAAAGTAGTGCCCATTTAGATTCAATTTAGTTATTTAGTTTTCTCAAAACTTCTCTCTGCAAAAACACTTTTTATTTCATTAATGGTGTGATATTAGAATTCTTCACCAAGTGAAGTTAAATGAAAAATCCTCTTTAAAATAAAAAACCAAGTTGCAATTTATAACCGGCAAACTGATGATCTGCGCGAGCTTCTCGAGAATTTAGAGCAAAATAAAGTTTGTGTCTATACACTGCATAGAAAGATACCATGTTTTTGATCTTACCCTCACTATTGTATTTTGTAGTAATTTGCCGGAAATATGTGTTTTTAGGTCATGACCTCCTTAACTTGTTTTTAATGTACACGTCTATACACCTTGTAGCTTTAGAAACATAACCAGTCTAGTGACATCTGTTGTTTATGCAATCGGGTTTTACATAACTCGCGACAGTCAGTCTTGAGGAGACGGGTTTCAAGAATTATTCAACATATGTTTTAAATGTTCAAACTTTCTTGTGCCTTTTGAGTAAATAGGGATGAACATCGCTATTCACATGTTTTCTGTAAAATTGCTGTGACTGAACCACGGGCAATCTTTACATAATCTGAGTTTTGCCATATCTGTTATTATATAATAACTAATAAGACAAAATTTGAATTGTGAATCAATTGCCTGTTAACTGGAGCACCTAAACATGGATTTCTGGTATTTTCCACACCAGAAATATTATTAGCATACATCCTTATGTGGCTGTAATCTTCTACCCTCTTAGGTTTAGGATTATCCACACATTGGTAGGAGCAATAGAATTTAAACTACAACTTTGTTTTGAAAATCAAATAGCTGTACAAAAAACCTACCAAAATAAATTGTTTTGTTTTTCTTTTATTCTTTTTAGCTCCACTGGCCAGCAAGCTTTTGTGATGGCGGAGTGTCTGTCTTAGGTGCGTCAACCTTTTATTTAAACATCTCCTCAAAACCGATGGGTAGGTTTTGAGGTTTAGACAAAACTTTACTGGAATGTTCCTTGGGTGACCCTCTTCTAAAGTTGTTCAAGAAATTTGGATTAACCCCCAAATATGGTCGTGGCATGGAGGGGCTTATTTTGAGCCCGAAATCTTTGACAACATCTCCTTAACCATTGGGCCTATTTCAATAAAACTTTACTAGAATGTTCCTTGGAGCACCCTATTCAAAAGTTGTTCAAGAAATTCTGATTGACCCCCCCCCCCCCTCCCCCCACAAATATGGGTGTGTCAGAACGGGGCTTATTTTGAGCCTGAAATCTTTGAACAACATCTCCTCCTGATTCACTAGGACATTTTCAATGAAACTTTACCAGAATGTTCCTTGGGTGACCCTTATAGAAATTATTTGCAAATAAAAATTAATTGCAAAATTTTGATTTACCCATAAATATGGGCCTGGCAGGACGGGGTTTATTTTGAGCCTGAAAACTTGGAATGTCTTTTCCTCGTGAACCACTTGGCCCATTTCAATGAAACTTTACAAGAAGTTTCCTTTCATGACCCTTTAGAAAAATTGTATACAAATTTTTTATTGGCCCATAAATATTGGCCTGGCAGGGCAGGGTGTATTTTGAGTTTCCTCATAAATTAATGGGTCAGCGGGGTCTATTATCAATTTGAATTCTTGGAATAACAGAAAGTTAAGATGAGATCCACTGGATCAATAAAATTCAGGTGAGCAGTTTAGGGCCATTCTGGCCACTTGTTTTAAAGTGATATCTAAATAGTTTTCTTATATGTAATTTTACATATTAGTTATATAAGTTCCCTTCTGATAGCTTTGTATCAATTAGGAAAAAGTGTGAGTTCTATCTGAATGCTGGTAACTTTCATAACTTTCTATTTTCAATATCTCTCTTTCAAATCTTGAGATATTTAAGCTATTGGAGCGATATAGGCCCTCTTGTTCATATTTGAGATCCAGCAGTTTAACAGCTGTATCTTAAGACAATTTGCCATTTGTTCAAAATGGTTAAACAGTAAGAATGTAATTTGTAACAAGAGCCATGTCGGACATTGCCATCCCCCGCCGTGAAAGCTTGATAGTAAACTGAAGCCTAAAAGATTAAGGATTTTTTTGTACTTTAAGAGGTTGACACCCTACAAAATCTAAGTCTTAACAAGAGCCGTCAGAGACGGATTATGCTCCCCGAATAAGGTATTGTCACAAAAACAAGAGCCATGTTGGACATGGACATCCCCCACCACAAAAGCTTGATAGTAAACTGAAGCCTAATAGATTAAAGATTCTTTTGTACTGTCAGAGATTTACCTCCTATTAAATCTAAGTATTAAAAATAACAAAGGGCAATAACTCCAAAATTATGCAAGCAAGAGTTGTAGTTCAGGTTTATTGCACTTCTCCTCCATGAGATCTATCCACCGATAAAGTTTCAAGTTGATAGCAATAACTCCAAAATTATGCAAGTAAGAGTTGTAGTTCTTGTGCACTGCACTTCTCCTCCATGAGATCTATCCACCCATAAATGTTCAAGTTGATGGCTATTATACTTTAGGAGATATGCTCCAGATATAATCTAAGTATCAAAAATAACAAAGGGCAATAACTCCAAAATTATGCAAGCAAGAGTTGTAGTCCTTGTGCATAGCACTTCTCCTCCATGAGATCTATCCACCCATAAAGTTTCAAGTTGATAGGTATTATACTTTAGGAGATATGCTCCAGACATAATCTTAGTATCAAAAATAACAAAGGGCAATAACTCCAAAATTATGCAAGCAAGAGTTGTAGTTCTTGTGCACTGCACTTCTCCCCCATAAGATCTATCCACCCATAAAGTTTCAAGATATGCTCTGTGGTCAGATTTCAAAGACTCAAATAAGCTGTTATCTTATACAGCTAACATAAAGGTAACAAACATTAAACCCCCTTTTTGCATGACATATTTTTAGACACAAATTTTAAATACAGTAAAACTTGTGTTAAGCGACCACTTAAGGGACCACCAAAGGCAGTCGTTTATGAGAATGGTCGCTTTATACAAAATATCATGATAAATATGACTCTTCTTCTTGATAGCATTCACAGGATGTTGATCAAGTCGTACTTAATCTTATGATGTTCGAACCTATTACAGTCGTCTTATTGAGGCGATTCTTATGGGTTCAAACAACATAATATTCAACAATAACCAACTTTTCATTACGAATGAACTCTTTTTCAGCGATTTTGCTTAAGGTGGAGGGACTTTTTATGGTGGTCGCTCAATAAAATTGGCCGCTTAATAGACGTGGTTGCTCGGGCAATATCGACTGTAGTTTAGGGTAAAGAGCATCTGATTTGCTACTCAAATGTGAAATTTCATTAAATTCTGAGCATAAGACTAGTAGAAATGAAAGAATAACCGTATTTTACGCGCTAACGAAAGGTAAACAAACATTAAGCCCCCTTTTTCCATGATATATATTTTTTTACTTTAATTTCAAATTGTTTATAGTAAAGGGCATCTGATTTGCTACTCAAATATGAAATTTCACTAAATTCTGACTGTTAGACTAGGAGAAATTTGGGAAAAACTGTTTTTTACCCTAAGTCCCCTTTTCCCGAGACGAGGCCTCAAATCCAAAAACCGTCATAGATGCATCCTCACTATATCATAGTAGTATCATAGGACAGACAGATGGACGGACGGACGAAATTATGGACAGACGGACAGACAAAGCGGCGGCTATATGCTCTCCCTTCGGGGAGCATAAAAATAACAAAGGGCAAAAACTGGAAAATTATGAAAGCAAGAGTTATAGTTTCAAGTTGATAGCTTTTATACTATAGGAGATATCGATGGTTCAGCGCGAAACAGTTGTAACTCCATTTAAACATATAGGGAGTTACAACTATTACGCGCTGAGCCATCGATATGCTCTGGACAAAATCTAAGTATTAAAAATAACAAAGGGAAATAACTCAAAAATTATGCAAGCAATAGATGTAGTTCTTGTGCACTGCACTTCTCTTCCATAAGATCTGTCCACCCATAAAGTTTCAAGTAGATAGCTTTTCCACTTTTGGAGATATGCTGCAGACATTAAAGAATTAAGAATTAAAAATAACAAAGGGCAATAACTCCAAAATTTTGACATTACAGAACCTTGGATCCATGGAATGACTAAATGACAGACAGAGACCATTACTATATCCCTTTGCCGTAAACAGCAGGGAATAATTACAATATTTCTGGTTACAGACATATATGAAAATGAATTATTTTTATACCCCACACTAATGAAGTAGCAATGGGTATTTGATTTCACCATGTCTGTTCAACAGTCAATCAATCTTTCAGTTTTTCATTAAGGGTCATAAAAGGCACATTCTGTAAAAGTTTCATTGAAATCGGCCCAGTAGTTCAGTAGATGTCCTTCAAAGATTTTAGGCTCAAAATGAGCCCCATCCGTGCAAGTCCATATTTATGGGTCAATCAAAATTTTTCAAACAATGTTTGAAAAGGGTCACCCAAGGAACATTCTAGTAAAGTTTCATTGAAACTGCCAAATGGTTCAGGAGGAGATGCTGTTCAAAGATTACGGGCTCAATATGAGCCCCATCCCACCACACCTATAATCATGGGCAATACAAAATTTTGCCAACAATTTTTAGAAAGGGTCACCAAAGAAACATTCTGGTAAAGTTTCATTGATATAGGCCCAGTAGTTCAGGAGGAGATGTTGATTACAGATTTCTGGATCAAAATATGCCCCGCCCTGCCCATATTCAAGGGCAAATTAAAATTTTCTGAACAATTTTGGACAGGGTCACCAAATGAACAAGCTTGTAAAGTTTCATCGAAATCAGCCCAATGGTTCAGGAGATGTTGTTCAATGATTTTAGGCTTAAAATTAGCCCCATCCCGCCACAGCCATATTTTGGGGTGAATCAAAATTCCTGGAACAACTTTAGAAGAGGGTCAACCAATGAACATTCTAGTACAGTTTCATTGAAATCTGCTCAATGGTTCAGGGGATGATGATGTTTAAAGATTTTGGGCTCAAAATAAGCCCCTCCCTGCCACACCCATTTTTGGTGGTCGATCCTAATTTCTTGAACAACCTTGGAAGAGGGTCACCAAAGGAGCATTTTGGTACAGTTTCATTGAAATCGGCCCAATGGTTCAGGAGGAGACGTCGTTCAAAGATTTCAGGTTTAAAATAAGCCCCATCCTGCCACAGCCATATTTTGGGTTCAATCCAAATTCTGGAACAACTTTAGAAGAGGGTCAACTAATGAACACTCTGGAACAGTTTCATTGAAATCTGCCCAATGGTTCAGGAGGAGATGTCATTCAAAGATTTCAGGCTCAAAATAAACCCTACCCTGCCACAGCCATATTCTGGGGTCAATCCAAATTTCTGGATTAATTTTAGAAGAGGTTCACCAAATGAACATTCTGGTAAAGTTCCATAGAAATCAGCCCAACGGTTCAGGAAGAGATGTCGTTCAAAGGTTTTGGGCTCAAAATAAGCTCCTCCTTACCATGCCCATATTTGGAAGTCAATCCAAATTTCTTGAACACCTTTAACAGGGGGTCATCCAAGGAACATTCTGGCCAAGAAACATCAAAATCCACCCATTGGTTCAGGATGAAAAGATGTTTAAAGAAAAGTTTACTCAGGACGGACACTCCGCCATAACAATTGCTCGCTGGCCTTCGGCCAGTGGAGCTTAAAACAACAAGAGCACCGCCTACGGGTGCCTACGCTCGGCTGTCGAGTGCTGGATGGTGGGAAAAAATTTAAGTCGAAAAAGGGGCATAATTTGCACAAAATGCATCTAGAGTTATCCCCCTTAATAGTATAAGTTGCTCTTTTGATGGTGAACATGTGTGCCAAGTTTCAAGTGAATGCCTTCAATAGAACCAGAGATACATGTATAACAAAATGTCAAAGTTTTTGCACGACAATGACAACGATGACGGCGACACGGAGGCCATAGCAATACCTCGGGTTTTCTCCGAAAACAGCCGAGCTAAAAATGGGTTACTTACTCAACAAGAAGCCCAAGAGATCATGTATAGCTCCACTGGCTTTAATATCTCCATACTTTTTGTTTCAAGAGCTAACATAGACTGAAATCTCACTTGGAAGACTTTTAATAACTATTTTGTAATGATTTTCAGGGTCTGGCCCATACTGCACCAAAACACTCAAATCACTATAAAGCTGCCTACCCTTTACAGATCCCTTTGCCAACATGAAGGTGATTGCAATAAATAGACAATTCTAAACACATTTTCAGGAAATTTTCAGTAAAGGGTCATTCATGTAACATTAATACCAAGATTCAATGAAATAAGTCAAATTGATTGGGAGAAGTTTTTAAAAGACTTTAAAATGAAAAGATATCCCACCTTGCCACACCTGCATCTATAGGCCCATCAAAAATTCATAACTAAAGTGTCACCCACAAAATATCCATGCCAAGTGAGAATAAAGTGAAAATTAGCCCTGCCCTCCCACGTCCGTATTTGGGGGTCAATCAAAATTTCTCTGGCAATTCACGTAAAGGGTCACCCAAGGAACATCCATGCCAAGTTTCATTGAAATCCGCCAAATGATTTATGAGGAGATCATTTTTAAAGATTTTAAAAGGAAAACAACCTCGCCATGCCACGCCCTTTATAGGGGGTCAATCAAAATTTCTTTAATTATTTAGGTAATGGTACACCTGAGAAGCAATCATCCGAAGTTTTATTGAAATTGGCCAAAATGTTTGGATGAAGAAGATTTTCAAAGATTTAAATGTAAAACAAGAGGACCATAAAGTTCCTATATCGCTGACCTGAGTAGGTCAACTCATTACTTACCAACCATGTTATAGATACCAGAGATTGTTTGATGTACATTTAGGGTGGTTTTGAAAGAAACAGACTTTAATTTCGTCCTACTGCCAATGTTTAAAATTGATTGGCCCAATGGTTTAAGAGAAGATTAACATTTTCTAAGATTTTTGGCAACTTTTTAGCTCACCTGAGCACGAAGTGCTCAAGGTGAGCTATTGTGATCGTAGAATGTCCGTCGTCCGTCGTCAGTAGTGCGTCGTCCACAATTTCTTTAAACATCTTCTCCTCCTAAACCAGTGGACCAATCTTGATGAAACTTGGCAGGGATGTTCCTTGGGTCAAGCTCTACCAAAGTTGTTCAAATAAATGAAATCCACTCTTAACTTTCCCTTTACCCTAAACAAAAAGGGTGAAAATATGAAAATCTTTAAAAATCTACTTCTCTGAAACCAGATGGCAGGCAGCTTTCATATTTGGTATGTAGCATCATCTAGTGGACCTCTTCCAAGTTTGTTCATATCAAGACCCTGGGGTCATATTTGGGCTTTGCCCTGGCCAAACCCTTTTTACATAGAATCAAAGAGCAAAGTCTTTAAAAATCTTCTTCTCTGAAACCAGATGGCAGACAGCTTTCATATTTGGTATGTAGCATCACCTAGTGGGCCTCTACAAAGTTTGTTCATATCAAGACCTTTGGGTCATATTTGGGCTTTGCACGGGTGCATCCCTGTATCTCTTATGAGCACTAAGGGGAAAAAAATGAAAATCTTCAAAAATCTTCTTCTATGAAGCCAGAAGGCAGACAGCTTCCATATTTGGTATGTAGCATCATCTAGTGGACCTGTACCAATTTTGTTCATATCAAGACCCTAGGATCATATTTGGGCTCCACTCGGGCGCAACCCTTTTTACATAGAATCAAAGAACAAAAATCTTTTAAAAACTTCTTAAATCGAAACCAGAGGGCACACTGCTTTCATTTTTGGTATGTAGTATCACCTAGTGGGCCTCTACAAAGTTTGTTCATATCAAGACCCTTTGGTTATATTTGGGCTTTGCACAGGTGCATCCCTTTATCTCTTATGAGCACTAAGGGTAAAAAAATTAATATCTTCAAAAATCTTCTTCTATGAAGCCAGAAGGCAGACAGCTTCCATATTTGGTATGTAGCATCATCTAGTGGACTTGTACAAAGTTTGTTCATATCAAGACCCTAGGATCATATTTGGGCTCCACCCGGGCTCATCCCTTTCAGCTCATCTGAGTAGGATGGGTGAAAATAGGAAAACCTTCCAAAATCATCTTCTCTGAAACCAGAAGGCAGACAGCTTTCATATTTAGAATATAGCATCATCTTATGGACCTCTTCCAAGTTTGTTCATATCAAGACCCTGGGGTCACATTTAGGGTCCACCTGGGTGCATCCCTTTTTTACATAGAATCAAAGAGCAAAAAGGCATATCTGTCCCTACCAAGTTTGTTCATATCAAGATGGCCCCACCCGGGCTCATCCCTTTCAGCTCATCTGAGTAGGATGGGTGAAAATAGGAAAACCTTCCAAAATCATCTTCTCTGAAACCAGAAGGCAGACAGCTTTCATATTTAGAGTATAGCATCATCTTATGGACCTCTTCCAAGTTTGTTCATATCAAGACCCTGGGATCACATTTAGGGTCCACCTGGGTGCATCCCTTTTTTACATAGAATCAAAGAGCAAAAAGGCATATCTGTCTTGCTCCTCGCTGAAAATGTTCCATGGTATTGATCTTAGGCAAATATCTTCTTTTTGACATCTGCCTATCTAATTAATGTGATGTCCCAGGGGTCAAAGAGACTCAGGTGAGCGATCTAGGACCATCTTGGTCCTCTTGTTGATATTTCCGTTACCATGGAAAACAGTTTTTGGATTGAACAAAATTCTTCAAGAAAATTTAATATTGAACCAAAATTGTGACCTTTGGAGCAGATACAATTTTACCTTTTGACCCCTTTTGACCCCTTTTTAACCCTTTTTTGACATTTTGAAGTATTTTGAAAGAGCATGTCCCAAGGATCATATCTGTGAAGTTTGGATAAATTTTGACAATAGTTTCAGAGGAAGCATAGGATTAGGATAAGGTTAGGATTTAACCTTTTGACCCACTTTTTGGACCCTTTTTTAACCACATTTTGACCCCAATTTTGATTTGCTTAATTATTTTGAAAAAGCATGACATCTGTGAAGTTTGGCCTAATTCTGTCCTTTAGTTTCAGAGGAGAAGATTTTTTTTAAGATTTCACCATCTGACTCCTTTTAGACCACATTTTGAAACTGTTTCAAAAATATAAGAAGTATTTTCAAGGCATGGTCAAAAGATCATATGAGTGAAGTTTGATTAAATTCTGTCCAGTAGATTCAGAGGAGATTTTTTAAGAATAATTTAGGGACAGACAGACAGGGATGGACAGACAAAAGGCTATCCTTGAGCGCTTTGTGCTCAGGTGAGCTAAAAAAGAAGTTTTACCTTGCATGATGAAAGATGGGAATCTCTTCTTGAATTAGCACCATTGAATTGCATGTATCGGTTGCCAACACTCAAAACTGCAAGGTGACTAAACCTGAAGGACAAAATAATTAGAATTTGATTTAAATTGGTGTTTAACCCTTGTCATGCTGAATAAATTTTGGCTAAAAAATTTCATCAAAATCAAAGGTCAAAAAGCACTGAAAGTATCAACTGTATGTCATTTTTTTTAATTGAAGAACTAAATCCATTGGCAATCTGGTTGGAAAGTGAGAAACAGGTGGTGTAGATCAATATCAGACTGCACATATGTGCAGGCTGATGTTTGTCTAGGGCCTATAGCTCCTGCCAAAGCAGGAATATTCCGGGCTCAGCATGACAAGGGTCAACCTTTTTTAACCAATTTTCAGTCATATTATGGCAAAATTAACTTATTCATATGCTTCCTTGGTATCACATCTGTGACAAGCCCTGTGTTTAAGATGACCAAACAGTGCAAACTGTTTGCAAATTATATTCCCCTTTGTATGCAAATGCATGTGCTAACAGGGTATAACTTGCAAACAGTTTGTACTGTGTCGTTTTCCTGAATGCAGGGCAGAACTAGGCTTGGGCTCTGAGATACCTTGCCGAAGTACGTCATAGAAAAATTGCCAGTGGCTCTGTTAAGATTCGAACCCAAGGTCTTCAATTTCTTTCATACCACAAGTCTGCATCTCTTACAGCTGTACTTCTAAGGTCCTCCTCAAGGACAAACTGAAGTAGCTACAGATACATGTATCTCTCCTGAGCTTGGAATTGCTGATCCTGGAATAATCCTGTTCTTTCTTTAATGCTTTTTGGTGGTTTATTGAGAAATAACGGTAGATTATCACTTGATAATCTCACCGCAAAAGCAGTGAAATTATCAAAAACTTATACCCTGCTTTTGTGCATTTCATCCTATCTGACGTCATCTATGCAGGGCGAAATAAGTGACGTCACAATGAACGTTGCATAGCAATTACGTGCAAAATGATGCGCTTTAAGAAAATATGTCCTAGAAATTTCACATTTTTTCTCATTTTTGCATTAAAGAAATAGAATAATCGTTTGTTTCAGTGTAAGATCGATTAATATTTCATTTCATGAACAACAAAAGCTATATTTTCCACTCGTGAAAATATAGCTTTTGTTGTTCATGAAATGAAATATAAATCAATCTTTCACTGAAACAAACGACCATCCTCTATATAACTGACTTTGTTCCTTACTGGACTTGGAAAAAGTGGATTCTGAAACTATGAACTTCTGAATTATCTATATATATATATGGATCCCGAAAAGAACCCTTGCTTGAGCTTAAGGGATTTCTACTATATTTTGGGTATCATCAAGATCCTGGGTCACTCTTAGTGTTAAACCCTGAAACCATTACCTTGTGTGTGTTGCATATATCAAGGCAGATTGCTTCAAGAGCCTTAAGCTTTGCCTCATTTGATCAACAGCCATCATGCCTTAGCTTCTATAGCAGATCCAGGTTAAACATATCAATCAACTGAAATCATAAAATTTGTTATTGAAAGGTACAGTAACCACAAGGTATGTTGCTTAACCCAACTAGGTTTTTATCACAGGACAACTGCTGCTGAGCCCGCAAGATTTTTACCATAGCTGGAGAAGTCAATTTCAAAGTTGTGCTGTGACTAGACCCTAGAGTTATCTAAAAATTTCTATCAAATATCATATCATTTTGGGGTACAGTTGATCCACATTATTTTGAAATCCTTCCACAAATGTAAGAGCAATTCTCCATACAAACTTTTTTGTACATTTGACCTTGACTTTTCACATTGGCCTTTGAGCTATCCGAAAATTTAGCACATCTTCTCATGATGGAGAGCAATTATACCAAATAATTATGAAATCCGTCCATAAATCTATAATTTGATCTTGACCTGCCATCCTGACCTATCTGAAAATCTCTTTCAGATAACATCTCTTCCCATGATGAGCTTAATGTTCACATTTGACCTTGACCTGTGACCTTGGAGCTATTAAAAAAAATTCTTTCAAATATTAGTGGTATATATATTCATGATCAAGAGCAACTGTGCCAATAAGGACTAATTGTCAGGACAAAATCTCACTGACAGTTGGACTAATGGATGTCTTGACTACAGTAAAATGTGTATTAAGCGTATGTGTACTATTGGATCACTAAAATGCGGTTGTTAAGGAGAAGGGTTGCTTAGTAAACTTTTTTGTTTACAAATTAGAAACATATTTTTTATTGAATATATTTGTTAATGCAAATTTCAAAATAATGGTAGGTTGTCAAAACTCATTGAGACGATTCTAATGAGTTTTAACAACATAAGATTCATTTACAATAATAATTTTTCAACTAATTATATACTTAAGATATTTTGATTATAGAAGGAGCTTTTGACAACAATCCCTGATTAAAAGCGGTCGCTTAAAAGATGTTGTTGCTTGATCAAGATGGACTGTACAACTTTTCATCTTAGCCACCAGCTCCTCACCCCTGTTAAGCATTCAATCATTGGTGGTAGACGGTTTATTCATATCACATTGATTTTTCTGTCAAAATTTAAAATGTATGAAAGTTGTTCATGCTGTGGTTCAAACTCATGTCTCCAAGGTTCACAGCCTATGCATTACCACTGAGCTAGCCATGAAGTGGAGATCATTGCCATGTTTGTTGAAATTTTCAAAATGCTTTGTCATCAGCAATGTCTTGGGAGAAAATTTGAAGAAAAAATTATTTGTAAACATTTCTTGATGATTTGTATTTAAAAAAAATGTCCAGTTTCATACAAGAAGAGTCTGCTATTTGTACAAAATTTGTGTGGAATAAACATTTAATTGACAGTTAATTTTTGTAAACAATCACTGAAGTGTTATGAATAGCAAAGAGGTTACTAGTTGACACAAATGCCTTTCTCCTCGATTAATTGCCAGTCATTTGAGAAAGCATGTCTACACAATAACCTCTTAGCCTATGTCAAAATCAATAATCACTGATGTGTCAAGTTTATATTGGCCCCTAAAAATCCACTTTGCCATATATTTCTTAAAATCATTATAAATAAAAGTTTGCTTAGGGTCAAAACTCCTGATATTTCAAGGTGTAGGTACAAGTTTTTTGTCCCAGTAGAGTTTAATGATAATTATTTTTATTTACTAAATAATAAAAGTTTGAAAAACTATTCCAAGATCCCATTCATTGATTGAATGGAGTTTTAAGCTGCTTTCAACCATTTTTCAATGATATATCACAGCAGCTGGAACAACTAACAATGGATTCCCTGTATTTCTCTCACCAGAACTACCGTCAAATCCTTTCCTAGCCTCCAGCTGCTATCTAACATAGGTAAACAATAATCAACCAATTGGTGAGAGACAAATAGTCAAAAAGGATAAGTACTGCCGTTGGAGATCAAACCTGAGACCTTCCAAGATTCGAGGCATTAATTACCGATACTACTCGGACCTTAGATATATCGCCAGTGAATGGTAAATTAGATACATGGCGTGAGTAGCTTTATCAAGTTGCAGTTACGATATTTTGGTATCAGAGGATATCAGGGAATTTAATAAAATGCAGCTTCATTTTATCTCTTGAGAATATAAGTTAATCTTGATTAATAAGTAAATCACAGAAATATCTGCAAATGCAAGAAACTGATTTATGTCTCTTGTTGGAGATATTGGTGTAGACAATTGAATGTCATAGGTATTTCCCCATTTTCTCTGAAAATAACAATTCAAAACAAGGGAAGTCAATCAATGTTTTCGGATCTTCTAGTAGTACTAGTGTTTCTATTCAGTTTTTTAATTACACACATTGAACACGTAAAAAATTGCTGAATACCTTTGATCCAGCTCTTTTGACCTTTTACTGATATCAAAATATTCTCACTTTTGACCTTTTACTGATATCAAAATATTCTCACAACGTACGTTCAACAAACAAAGGAATTGACATATGTTAGCTAATAAAGTATTCCAAAATTTAGGTCCAGGTCCCATCCTCTGGATCCGTACTTAAACAAAAGTCACCTTCAATAAATCTTATAGTCAAGGTCAAAAAAATGTCAATGAATTTGAAGAAATAGAGATACACTGTTTTTATAAACATGATATATGTATTGATTCTATATTTGTCATCTGTATCGTCTGTTTGTAAGAATGTAAAGCTAATATATGATGAATTAAAAAAAACAAAAAAAAACCCAAAGGAATTACTATACATGGCAGGTAATGGCTTTATGATAGTCAACCGCAGGACCAGGCGTGCACTCAGAATGACAAAATGGCACAAACAGTTATCCATTTATACCCTGCTTTGCAGGCAGGAGCAATGACGAAATTCTCTTTCACCAGTCTGTTTCCTCTTCCAGTTTTGTTTCTGTCAAGATTTCTGTATCCAATTAAGTAGTATACTAATTGTCATAGTCATATTCAGGCACAAAATGACACACAAATTCTGTTTTGGCCTAATATACATGTGCTCTGAAGTAAATTATCAACTTTTTTGCCCATATGATATGCGATAAAACCCTTTGTAAGGTGAATTTTTAAAATGTCCACAATAAAATAAATTGGATGTTTTTTCTCCAATCTCATTTTTTTACATCGGAGGCTGATTTTCCAGATAATTATTTCTGAATTTAAGGATGTATATCATGTCTATGTCTGCTTATTGAGAGCACTGTAAGGCAACAAATTTCCTTAAGTAATGCTTGATTTTTTTAATTTCACCCAAATCATGTTTGCTGCAATACTTGGAAATCCAGGCTATCTTTGAAAATACAAACAAAAAGATGGAGACCAGTTTAATTAATTTGTAGTGGGTTTCTCCGTTACTTTGAATTAAAGGACTGGTTTAATTTCCCTAGGTGTCCAGTTTGATTGTGGGCCTGTTGATCATGGGCCAGTTAAACTAGTTCCCTTGAGAATGACAGCAAATGGACATAGTGCCCCTATAAGTGCTTATCAATAATGGAAAGCTATTTTCCATCAAAGGGCCATGCCTCTGTCAAATTTTTCAGCCGGGCAATAAGAAACCATCTCTATGTTCTGGGTGACAAGATGTTGCAAACTGTTTTCAAATTAAACCTGTTTTGTGCGCATGTGCACACGCAAAGCGGGGTATAAAATAAAAACGGTAAGCAACATCTTGACAGCCAGAACATAGGAGCTGGTTTCTAATTGTGACCCGGCTGAAAAACAACAAAATCGGGACCCATTCGGGTGACAAATAAGTTGGCCCAATGTCACTAGCAAGGATCTGCCCAGGAATCAAATCAATTGGGCCAAATGGCCCATTGGGTTTAGAAAAAGTGGGCCATTTCAGAGTGTGGGGCCTTACCAATATTTACAATAAACAAAAGATTAGCCAGCCAGCATTGTGTCATCATTTAAAGATAAGTAAGCCTTCTGGACTATTAGGCATTTTAATCTTTTACTTTACTTGCAGATTAACACATAAGCATACTGATCTGTTGTGTTTACAGGCATCAGATGTAAAAGTATTTCTTTTTTTAAGACACAATGGTCATTGGCAGTTGAATAAATACATATATTAATTATACTTCAAAATATTGAATAATAATTTGAATCGATAAAAAATAACATTTAGGCTGGGGTTATAATTTGGTTGAGTTGCTTGTGGCGTATTGACAGGTCACAATTATGTTCACTTTATATTTCTCTTTGTAATCTAACCAGTTACACTAGTCAAATCACTTTGTAATGAAAAATTTTCTGATCAGCCGAAATTTTCCAAACAAAGCATTCGACTGTTTGCCAAGCGAACTTTTTACCGAGACGGATTTCTTGAGAATCTGTGACATTGGATGGTAATGAAACCTATCTAGGGCTTTGAGGACTTGTCCAGGTGAAACGCTCAACTTCATCATAAACTTTCTGTGTAAAGGTCAAAGTCCATGTGAAAAAGAAAAAAATAGTCCTATTACACCTTTTGGTTTGATCCATTGCTCAGAAACATGTAAACCAGGAATGGTTCCTGAGGTGTGGATTCAACAGCATGGCACGGGCCACCATATTGATTTTAATTTTGGAGTAGGCTAAATCGCTATGAGAATTTCCCAGAAGTTGTCTTTCTGCTGACGCTGTATGTAAAAATTTCAGCGTGCCATTTGGCCCATCTGTTTGATTGTTCTTTGCGCAGTCTTCAAATTTTTTTTCGGCATTCTCGAGGTGGCATGGCCTGGGCAGAACTCTGTACTAGCACATGATGTCTGCTTGATACTAATCAGATGTGTAAAGTTTGAATACCTGCAGACCTGCAGCCACACCCATTGAGTGTGGCCTAGGGGTTCATCAACCTAGTCATTGAAACCCCATGAACGTCTTGAATGTAAAGGTCCAAAGCATTTTTAAAACTGTTAACTGTGTCTTTTTCAATGATACAATCTGGAAGTCTGTTCCAGGCATTGATAACTCTCTGGCTGAAGAAATGCTGTCTGACATTTAACATTGAACGTGGTTTGGCTAGTTTTAAAGAACTTCCTCTAGTTGATGATGCACTATATATGAAGAGACGGTCACAGTTGATGCCTTCTTTACCTTTATGGATTTTGAATGTTTCAATTAAATCTCCTCTGTGTCTTCTTAGTTCAAAAGTGGTAAAATGTAGTTCTTTAAGTCTATTGTGATATGTTAGATGGAAAAGTTCTGGTATGAGTTTAGTTGCTCTATGTTGTACTTGTTCCAAAAGTTCAATATCTTTTTTCAATGAAGGATTCCAGGCTTGTATACAATATTCAAGCTTTGGTCTAACAAGTGCCTTATACAGTCTTAAAATAGTGTGCTTGTCTCTTGATACTATGTGGTGTTTAATCATTCCAAGAGTCATATTTGCCTTTTTAGTTACAAATACGATCCACCAATAAAACAAATACAAAAAAACAAATACAAAAAGTTTATTTAAAGGCGGTTTCAAACATATTTTACAGAGTGTTTCTTTTTTTCTTAGATGACACTCAACACAACTTTACAAAAAAAAAAAAAAAAAAATCACAGAGCAATACGTTTCTACATAATTATCACCCTTTATTGTCTTTATAATATTGGGCCAGTTTTAGGGGCCGGTTTAACCGCTGGAAAATCGATGGGCCAACTTATTTCTCGCCCGCTTTCGGGTCGGGTGTAGACTGGTATCACTGTCAAATATCAGAATAGCCTGTTCTAGGTTATTCTAATAGTCGATATGTGGATCAGTCTAGAGCTGGTAGCCCGCTTTCTGAGAGATACTCTGAAAATTGCGGGCAACAGTACCAGCCAGGGGTGAGATATAAGTTGGCCCGGTATTGGGGCCGTTTTGTCCGGGGGCCGGCTTGACGAGGGGCCGGTTCGACTGTAAAGCAATTAAACCGACACGAAAAAACAACAGACCGACAAGTTGACTCCTACATATCCCCCCCATCAAAATTTTCGGGGTAGAATGAAACGATTAAGAAGGTTAATGTTCTAGAAAATTGTAATAAAAAGTTGTGCTTGCCTGGAAAATCTATCGGTTGGTACGTTTGAACACTGTCCGTACTCTTGAAAATGAAACTTTTTTTTTTTTTGAATAATTTATGTTTTATTTTCATTTTCAAGAAAACCCAAATTCAGAGACACAAAAATTATTTTTCTGTTTCAACCAACTTTTTTCTTACCTTGGACTCATTTGTATAATTCAAACCATTTGTTGCAAAAAAGGTTAATCGATTAAATATATACTTTCAGAATGAAGCTTGTCTATGATTTAGATAAATGAAAGCGTTTATCGATCCAGATTGGTTGATGATGTAAACAAAAACAAGAAAAAATATGAATTTTACGTAAATCGTCGATAAAATGAGATTTTTATTGAGAATTTGTGTATTTCTTTTTAAAATTGAAATTATTTTATTACAGAGTAAGTGAAGTAGTCTGAAATAAACAGAACCGGGTCCGTTCGGCCCAATCAAGCTCGGTCTAGCCGCTTTTGACCCGTGCTTTTGACCCCTTAACAGTTAAATCATATCGCATGCGTAGATTACAACATATTATCTATCTATCTATACATACTGCCTAACTCCCCTTTCGGGTATTACTGGCAGGTGACTCATATTATTAATCTTATTATACTTAAAATGGTTTACGGTCAAAGTGGCCAAGAGTCAAAGGTTACCAGTCAACTCGGCCCCTTGAATAACTCGGACTGGTCAACTCGGCCCCAATATATTGTCAATAGTTACATATATTTTTTTTCATAAAATATGTACAGGTTTTGTACAAACATTGCTACTATACTTCACTGGCTTCATTCTTTATTATTTTTAATATATAGTTAATGTCTTTCTAGAAATATTTTTTGATTCAAAGTTTGATTACATACGATTCTAAGATTGATCCTTAATTTTCAATTTAAGTTTTAAATTTTCTGGTATATACGTAAATTTCCTTATAACTGAATGAAGTTTGAATGCTTTTGTAAATGTGATGAAAATACTGAAAAAATTACCGAAAATAAGGTTTTGGCATAAAATGAAATAAGGGCCGAGTTGAGTCTCAATTTTGAACGTTACATATTTCATTGTAACCGGATGGGACCAGTCCAAAAATAGCATCGCATTCCGATGACAAATTTGTACAAGGGCCGAGTTGTACGTTGGGCCGAGTTGCCGATGGGCTGAGTTGAAAATGGGCCGAGTTGACCAGTCACCGAGTCAAAACAGCTGGAAATTTGGTCAAAACGGTCCAAACCAGTTTTGACAATGGGTCAAAACGGCCCAAATAGTGATTTTTCCTTATTGTCTTTCTTTTCAAATGTCTTTTTTTTTTCGTGATGTTTAAAACTTGTATTTGTCTTTGCAAATATATAATAATCTTATAATATAGAGGCTTGATCCTGTTTTAGAAATGTGCGAAATAGCATTGAAAAAGTGAACATCGATTAACAACCTTATTCGTGAAAAATTTGTAACCACACTAAAGTCCTGAATTCAATCCATTGAGAATTAAGTACAAATTTTGGGAGCCAAGCGGACCCCGCGTTATAATGGATTTAGCGCTCTAACAGATTTCGTTATAATGGAGTTACAGTGTAATGAACTATGATATTTATCAATGATATAGTCCTTTTAAATGTCAAATCAAGAGGTTTCTTAAATTGATTTCAAAAAAAGTTTATATAATATCAAAGGATTTACATGGGTTTGTTTGAGGTGGATATATAGAATTGACAAGCTTTGCGGGAATAAATTTTTGGAGATATCGAAAATTATGTATATTTTATTAATCCTAATAAAACTTTCTCTTTTGAGATTTTTTTTATTCATGAAAGTTTAAGTCTTCACATACACACAAAACATTTTTTCAAAAGCTATTATCAATAAAAAGGTTTATTTAGATTTATTTAAATAAATCTTTTAGTAATTTTATAAAGCAAGATAATTGTGTGAATTCATCTACCAATTAATTTTAACCTTGCTAATAAATGACGGGTAGAAAGTTTCGTTTATCAAGATACCTATTTTTTTTTTATATAATCCGAAGAAATAAATTAGAACATGAGAAGAAGGTCAATGAGTGATAACTTCAACAAAAACCAGTGTCGGTGAATCAGTAATAGTATGAAATTTGTAATTTCTATAGGAAATGTGACTCACAGTGTAGGCTTTCAGAGCTTTCGGCACTTTGATTTTAATGAGCTTTTGCAGAGTTTAATCTAGCATGACAAGGGGTGATCTATAGCATTGTATCTCATTCTATTGTCACCAAACTTTCTTTTAATGTGACATTTATATTTCTTTTTAGCTCACCTGAGCACAATGTGCTCAAGGGGAGTTTTTGGGGTGGTGCTAAGGCTGTTGTGCGTCAGCAGTCGTGCATTATCCGTCATCAACAGTCTTAAAAATTTCTTCTTCTCCTGAACCACTGGGCCAATTTCAATGAAACTTTGCCAGAATTTTCCTTGGGTGACCCTCTTAAAAACTGCTCGCTGAATTCTGATTGGTCCGTAAATATGGGCGTGGCAAGGGGGCATTTTTTCACTTTCAAATCTTTGAATACAATGAAACTTTACCAGAATGTTCCTTGGGTGACCCTTTTCAGAAACTGTTCGTAAAATTTTGATTGGCCCATAAATATGGGCGTTGCAGGGTGGAGCTTATTTTGAGCCCGAAATCTTTGAACGACATCTCCTCCTGAACCACTGGGCCGATTTCAATGAAACTTTACCAGAATGTCCTTTGGGAGACCCATTTTAAAAAGTGTTTGCGAAATATTGATTGGCCCATAAATATGGGCTTGGCAGGTTGGGGCTTATTTTGAGCCCGAAATCTTTGTATGACATCTTTTCCAGAACCACTGGGCCGATTTCAATGAAACTTTACCAGAATGTCCCTTGGGAGACCCATTTTAAAAATTGTTCGTAAAATTTTGATTGGCCCATAAATATGGGTGTGGTAGTGTGGGGCTTATTTTGAGCCCAAAATCTTTGAACAACATCTTCTCTTGAGCCAATTGGCTGATTTCAATAAAACTTTACCAGAATGTTCCTTTGATGACCCTTTTCAAAATTAGTTTTCAAAATTTCGATTGGCCCATAAATATAGGCATTGTAAGGGGTCTTATTATGAGTGGCCTCAGTAAAAAATGGGTGGACAGGGTCTATTTTCACTTTAAATTCTTGGAATAACATCTCCTAATCAGCAAATGTGGATGAAACTTTGGTAGAAAGTTACTTGGATGGGTTCCACTGGACCAATAAAATTCAGATGAGTTGTTTCGGGCAATTCTGGCCCTATTGTTTATGTGTATTTTTATATTTCTGGGAGTGTCAAAAGACAATGTATTATGTGATCACCTGGGGTGTCCACTTCTTTGTATGAGATAATTCTGTCACCTTATGTCCAATTGACTTTAAACATGGCAGTAAATAACATCCCTCTCATGATATTCTGCATTATTAATGAACTGGCAGGGTTGGACTTAGCTGTGACGTTATTTTGCGAGTTGCATTTAAATATTTTGGGTTCATTGAAAAGTTAGTTGGCAATAATTGTGAATGCGTGCAAATAACTGTATCCTAAAACCAAAGGACCCACATGCTAAGAGAAAGTGAACACATTTCATCGTTAGATTACCAAAGCCTCGTAGCTGAAGTTGCAAGGATTTGGTTACCAACCTAGGCTTTACGGTCTCAAGTTAATTATGCCGTGTATCTTTAGAAGTAAATAATAATGAATAGAGGCTGATTTACCTTAACCTTAAGTGCATTGACCGGTTACTTAGGCTCCGCCCTGTCAGTGGAAAAATCATGGATAATAACAGAGTGTATAACAGGTGTACATTTCCAACTTGTTTTACCTGTGTTTTGTCTTAGTGCTACTGGTTTGTTTGACATAGACAGCATGCTGATCTGTGTTAGAGCGGGCAATTTTAACAGGGATGTGAGGACACAGATTTTCTACTACTGGGCCAACGTATTTCTCACCCAAATTATACCCGGGTGTAGACTGGTCCCACTTTCAACTATCAGAATAGCCTATTCTAGGCTATTCTTATAGTCAATATTTGGACCAGTGTAGATTTCAGAAGCCCACTTTTTGAAAGATACTCTCATAAGGCGAGCAGCAATACCCACCCAGGGTCAGAAATAAGTTAGCCCATTGTCTCTGCATGGAAAAATGTAATACTCTACTTATGCAGGATCAAAATAAACTCTGAGATAGACACTAACACCAGTCGTCTTGCCACAGGCATGCAGGTATAAGGAAGGACTGGTAGCATGGTCTTTAAGACCTGTAGTTAATGACCATTTTGTTACCCAATCTGTCCAGTTTTGGGAAAAAAAGTGCCTTTCCATACCCTATCAAAAACATTGCAGAAAAAAAAGAAATTGCAATTTCTTGTTTTCCCACACTGTTTTCCTTACAATTAATTCTAAAATTGCCCTAAAATAAACATTGTTTTCACAGAGGACTTGTTCCCTCAAGAGGACCAGTATGATTTCGGGCTAAAAGGTCCTTCAGGCTGGTGGTAGAAAGTATAGTTAAACCTGTCTTAAGCAAGCAGCCAAGGGACATTGTAAAAGTGCTTGCTTAAGACAAGTGCTTGCTTAATACAGATCCATTTTAGTGCAATGGGTTCATTAGGGAACTCTGTGGCCGCTTGCTTAAGACAGGTTGCTTGCTGAATACAGGTGGCCGGTAAGACAGGTTTGACTGTTGTTAGTGTCAAACCCTTGCATGTGTCCTTAAAAAAGAAATTATATAGCTTTTAGAAAAAATTAAAACTTTTTACTTCAGTATGTGATCCGAGTCCATGCGAGGCAGGGAAAGGTGTATGCACTGAGGTGGGGAACCAAGACTACCATTGTTCTTGTATACCAGGTATTTTCAACCCATTTCAAAACCAGATTCCCAGTCAGATTTCAAAATGAAAATTTTCATCAATTATTCATCAAATCCTACATTGTGGGTATTCTTTGGGATTATCTCAAGTTGTATCCGCAACATTGAGTTTAGATGAGGAATAACATTTTTAGACTGTATTCACTCCCTCTTATAAGGAACCTTGAAGACAGCACACATATTGCCTGAGACTTGACTGTTTTACTCAATTTTGATTTTGTTTTTAAACTCCGTGACGAAACAAACTAACTGCAGAAATGATTGTAAAAAGAGGAGATAAGAGTGGTTTTCATAAACAACTATTTTAGAGGCTGCTGGTCTATGAGTCTTAAATGATTTTGAAAAATATGATTTTTAAATGTTTCTGGTTGTAAAGGAAAATTAGGCAGTATAGACTAAATTCAGACTACACAAGGAATAATCAGGGATCTTAACCCTTGTCATGCTGAACCCGGAATATTCCTGCTTTGACAGGAGGTATAGACAAAGATCAGCCTGCCCATATGTGCAGTCTGATCTTAGTTCATGCCACCTGAATTTCATTTTTAAACCTGAAAAGTGTAATACAATGCATTTTTAAAATCAATACTCACTCACATTTGGTAACTTCCAGTGCTTTTAGAACTTTGATTATACATTTATTTTGCAAAGATTTTTATTCAGCATGACAAGGGTTAAAGGCACATACTATGATCTTAAACAAACACCTCAAAATATGCTAGAACAATAAGACAGTCTAAACCTGCACAAACCCACCAATAAAAGCATTTAGATAATAATTAAACAGGAAGATAGAACGTCATCATTCTACATTCTAACTCAGAAGTTAAAGCAAACCAGTTATCTGAATTATTCTATTTTATTTCACACCTAAACAATTTAGACCAATGACATCACTTATTTTGCATCACGTGAGAGTGAAATATCTAGATCCATATTGTACAACCAGAACGAGGCTACTATGCAATACAGATTTTATTCAAAAACGAGACAACCTATATTGTTCGATGAAAGTGAGGCAAGCGATATTGTACGATCAAAGCGAGGCTGCAGTCCTGAATATAGATATCTCCACTTTTCGCAGTCTTTTTAATGTATCAAACCCTCTGTTCGGAGGTATTTAAATAAGTTTGATCTTGATAAGATTCTTGATTTCTTCATTTGTTACATTGCTTATCATTTGTTCACATGAAAATGTATATTTCAAGCGACGACAGGTAGTCAACCTGTTTTATGTTTATTACATATTATAATCAGTAAGCACTTATCGACTTGACACATGAAATAAACATTTCACGTGGAATTCTATTTTTAGAACAAATGTTTGTTTCAATTTCAACATGTTCATAGTGACTTGCATTTGACGCCCTTAACCGGATCATTTTAGATCTATTCCCTTTGTCTCTCTCAAATGTCACAAATCGTTAATTGTAACACTTTCAGTGTATGGTGTGAAATAAAGATGTCATTTAACATGATCGAGTACAATACCGAATTCATTGGATTTGTACCCTGCAGAACCAGTCTATATTTTGACTCGGCTATCGCCTCTTCAAATATAGACTGGTTCTGCAGGGTAACCATCCAATAGTATTCAGTATTGTACACGTTCATGTTAAATAACCTCTTATTATTTTCCTTGATTGACAGGTTACAGTATAGAATGTGTCATTGGATTATATTTTAAACAAGCTGATCTTTACCAAATCTAGCATTGAAATGTTATTAAGTTAGCTTTGGTGAGCTTAATTATTTTTCCATTCTAGACAAGGTTAAGATCAGCTTGTCTTAAATTTAAGCTTCAGATATGTAGTTTTACAATACTATAATTCAATTTTAGTTATGTTAATCTTGATCGATGCTTTCTGATTGGCCAAAAATTTGATTTTATTCTTCAATGGAACAATTTTGACTATGCACTACATTGTATTTTGTAAGCTTGTGACATGATGAATATGATTTTCAATATATGCTTCATGATATTAAACTTGAAGTTATGAATATAGTATTTGCTAATAACAAAGGAGTATGAAACTAAAAAGCTAATCAGTATGATTAGGTTACTTGTTTCATACTTAAATGAAATCTACAAAATACTTAGGATCTTCATCTCTTAATTTCTTTGTATAGGTTACGGGGGTAAGAGGTGTGAAAGGGCAATATCCAGTCGTGTTTGTCAGTCACAGCCATGTCTGAATGGGGGGCAGTGTCAGGTAGGAAATAGACTTTTAACCCCTGTCATGCTGAACCCGGAATATTTCACTTCCATACCAGAATTGTCAATAGACTTAGATTTTCAAATAAGAAATGACGTACAGTTGGTACCTTCAGTGCTTTTACCCAGTGACTTTGATGAAATTTTTTAGCCAAAATTTATTCAACATGACAAGGGTTAATGAAACAACTGCATTGAATATAAAATTCACTTATAAAAGATGATTAAAAGTAGTTGTAGATGCATTTTTTAGGCAGTTATAAATATGCTACTACTGTTAAGCACTGAGCCATCAATTTATCCAAATTTGATCTATGATGCAAAAAATATTTATTCAAGAAGTCCAACCCTTTGCTGAAATGTTATCTTTTTAGCTCGCCCAGGACGAAAGTCTCAGAAGAGCTATTGTCATACCCTTGGATGTCGGCGTCGGTTTCCACATTAGGTTAAAGTTTTTTATTTCTATCAATATTAATCCTAGAGGCATTATATTTTACACAAACACTCATTAGGGTATAGGCATTTAAGGCAAGCACGAATGTCAAAATGACCTTGACACAGTGACCTTGACCCTTTTAAAAATAACTTTAACCAAAAACTTTAAACAAAAAACTTTAACTTTGCTTGTTTGTCAGTCACAGCCATGTCTGAATGGGGGGGCAGTATCAGGCAGGAAATAGACTTTAAATATGATGAAACAACTGCATTGAATATGAAAATCACTTATTTAAGATGACTTAAAGTAGTTGTAAATGCATTATTAGGCGGTTATAAATAGGTTATTACTGTTATGCACTGAGCCATCAATTTATCCAAATTGGATCTATGATGCAAAAAATATTTATTCCAGAAGTTGAAGGCTTTACTGAAATGTTATCTTTTTGATAAAATATGTATAACTTATTTGATATATTGATTCTCAGCTTTTTTAGAACAAAATATCAAGCTATTAACATTTTTAGCTCTACTGGTCAAAGGCCACTGGGGCTATCGTCAAAGTAATGTGTCCATTTAGCTTTCATCTATTTGTGCATCCTTCTGTGCATCAAGTCCTAATCATTTTCATTAGGAAACCTCGGTCAACATTGTGAAAGTTAATGAGTTATGAAACATCGTAGAACTATATAATTGCAATCTAATAAAATAAAGAATTTTGATTGGTTTAAATCGCATCATGTGGGGAAATCCATTGCACTTTATTTCTGTATAAAATGCAATAGGTCTATCGGGAAACCCCCGACCTTCGATCTGCATGTCCTGTGTTGTAGGAACTCAAAAACCCCTCGTTCCCCTTCCATATCGTAATATTGCTATTTAATATAATACAATGTTTTCGAAAGAATTTATGATTAAAAGCATGCAGTTCAGATTCTGAGTCGATGTTTACAGCAAGTCGACAAAGACCACCAAGCAACCCTCTCAGCTAGGCCCGATCACGATAGTTTCAGTTTTAAATGCAGAATAACTTTTCAAAATTATGTTTAGATCATAAGTACCTCTACGAATGTCAAATTGTCGTTTATTTGTGTACCATTTGTTTAACTTTATGCAGTTTAAGTTCGATAGCGAGAAAAAATACACTATCTAAAAATAGATTGTGTAATACACGCAGTAAGTAGACTCGAAACTTTAATGTTTAGCCGAGTATTTTAATAGTTTCTTAGACCAAGAGGATTGCAATTATAAGGGCAGAGTGTATTTTTCACAGCGTTTATAGGGGTATAAAGTGCAATTGCCTTAGCACATGGCTGAAACATAAAGCCCTACGGGCGTTCTTTGCCATGTGCTAAGGCAATTGCACTTTATACCCCAATAAACACAGTGAAAAAGACACTCATCCCTATATACATGTCCACTACCTTTAGCAATTAACTCTTATTTTCAGATTTCTGAGGATTCATTTAGTTACCAGTGTGCCTGCCAATCTGGATATGAAGGGGATCAATGTGAGATTGAGTTGTTACAGTGTACACCAACAACATGTCTTCATGGATACTGTGTTAACCAACAAGCCTCATACACGTGTATATGTGATCTCGGATACACTGGTATGTCATTTAATATATTACTTACATATGTAAAGAATGCCTATGTAACTAGGTTCCCAACATTTAAGTATATGTTGATGTCAATCAAACTGTGTCATTGACAGTTTTCTCCACTGGCAGCTATTGTCATGGCTAAGTGTACATCGTGTGTCTGTGTGTAAAATTTTCTTTAAACATCTTTTCCTTCGAAACAAATTAGCTGATTTTGACAAAACTTGGCAGAAATGTTCCTTGGGTGACCCTCTTCTAAAGTCATTCAAGAAATTTGGATTTACCCCCAAGTATGGGAGTGGCAGTGCTGGACTTGTTTTCATTATAAAATCTTTAAAATTCTTCTCCCAAACCATTGGCCCGATTTCGGCGAAACAAAACTTGGCATGAATGATCTTTGGTTGACCCTCTTCTAAAGTTGTTCAAAAAATTAGGATTGACTTCCAAATATGGGCGTGGCAGGGTGGGGCTTTTTTTTCACTTTTTAAAACTTTAAAAATTTTCTCCTTCCAAACCATGAGCTTGATTTTAATGAAACTTGGCGTAAATGGTCCTTGGGTCTTCTTAAGTTGCCCAAGAAATTATGATAAAGGGCATGGCAGGGAGGGGGGGGGGGGCTTACTTTTATTTTTCACTTTATAAATGTTTAAAAATCTTCTCCTCCCAAACCATTGACCTGATTTATACAAAAACTTGGCATGAATGATCCTTGGATGACCCACTTTTAAAATTGTTCGAGAAATTTGGATTGAACCCCAAATATATGTGTGGCAGGACGGGCGGGGCTTATTTCCACTTTGTATATCTTTTAAAACCTTTTGCTCCCAAACCATTGGCCTGATAACAATGAAACTTGGCATAAATGATCCATTCAACCAATTTTGACCAAACTTTGCAGAGTAATATTTCATACCTAAATTTTCCCCTTGCTGAATTTTGATTACCCTTTGAATGGGTGGTGGGGCTGATATTTACAAAAATAATTGTAGTTTTCCAATGCTATATATAGTATTGTTTTATTTATTCTTATAAAAAAAACTTTGCTATTAAGAATCAATACTTATATGTTTTTGCAAAACACCTTTCCATTATAAGGTTAAGCCTACTCTAAAATCAGCTTTTCTTTCCATCTTTTGGTCACTTTACAAATTTCCTTGTAAACATCTACATCTGACTGAGTTTCTCATTGATAGATATTTGAAAGCCAGTGGAACGATACAAGCCCTCTTGGACCTCTTGTTATTCTTCCACTAATCAATGTCTTAATGGAGGGACAATTTATGATGAGCAAATCAGTTTCATGTGTGTTTGGTGACTTAGCTGCTTTCTGAGAAAATCCAGGGTATATGTGTTTTCACCATCACAAGAGCTATGCAAACTATCAAGAGGATAACACTGAAAGCATTTTTGTATGAGTTATGTCCCTTTTTAGCTCACCTGAGCACGAAGTGCTCAAGGTGAGCTTTTGTGGTCCCATGATGTCCGGCGTGTGTCGTGCGTCGTCAACATTTACCTTGTAGACACTCTAGAAGCCATATTTTTTGCTCAATCAACCTGAAAATCGGTAAGAAGGATTGTCTTGATGAAATCTCGCACAAGTTCGAAATTGGGTCAAGTGGGGTCAAAAATGAGGTCACGGGGTCAAATATTAGAAAAACCTTGTAGACACTCTAGAAGCCATAATTTTTGCTCAATCAACCTGAAAATTGGTCAGAATGATTGTCTTGATGAAATCTCGGACAAGTTTAAAATTGGGTCAAGTGGGGTCAAAAACGAGGTCACAGGGTCAAATATTAGAAAAACCTTGTAGACACTCTAGAAGCCATATTTTTTGCTCAATCAACCTGAAAATTGATCAGAATGATTGTCTTCATGAAATCTCGGACAAGTTCGAAATTGGGTCAAGTGGGGTCAAAAATGAGGTCACGGGAACAAATATTAGAAAAACCTTGTAGACACTCTAGAAGCCATATTTTTTGCTCAATCAACCTGTAAATTGGTCAGAATGATTGTCTTGATGAAATCTCGGACAAGTTCAAAATTGGGTCAAGTGGGGTCAAAAATGAGGTCACGGGGTCAAATATTAGAAAAACCTTGTAGACACTCTAGAAGCCATATTTTTTGCTCAATCAACATGAAAATCGGTCAGAATGATTGTCTTGATGAAATCTCGGACAAGTTCGAAATTGGGTCAAGTGGGGTGAAAAATGAGGTCACGAGGTCAAATATTAGAAAAACCTTGTAGACACACTAGAAGCCATATTTTTTGCTCAATCAACCTGAGAATTGGTCAGAATGATTGTCTTGATGAAATCTCGGACAAGTTCAAAATTGGGTCAAGTGGGGTCAAAAATGAGGTCACGAGGTCAAATATTAGAAAAACCTTATAGACACTCTAGAAGCCATATTTTTTGCTCAATCAACCTGAAAATTGGTCAAAATGATTGTCTTGATGAAATCTCGGACAAGTTCGAAATTGGGTCAAGTGGGGTCAAAAATGAGGTCACAGGGTCAAATATTAGAAAAACTTTGTAGACACTCTAGAATCAATATTTTTTGCCTGATCAACCTGAAAATTGGTCAGAATGATTGTCTTAATGAAATATTGGACAAGTTCCAAATTAGGTCAAGTGGGGTCAAAAATGAGGTCACCGGGTCAAATATTAGATAAACCTTGTAGACACTCTAGAAGCCATATTTTTTGCTCAATCAATCTGAAAATTGGTCAGAATGATTGTCTTGATGAAGTCTAGGTAAAGTTTGAATTATGGTCAAATGGGAATAAAAATAAGGACACAGGTTCAAGTTTTAGAAAAACTTTGTAGACACTCACTCTTTAAGCCAAAATTCTGCTCAATCAACTTGAAAATTGGTCAGAATGACTTTCTTGATGAATTTTGGTCAAATGGGAATAAAAATAAGGTCACAGGTAAAATCTTAGAAAATCCTTGTAGACACTCTAGAGGCCATAAGTTTTGCCCTATCATCCAGAGAATTAGCCAGATTGAAATTGTCTTTAAAAATCTGTCTGGTTTGAATTTGGGTCAAGTGTGGTTAAAAACTAGGTTAAGAGGTCAGATCTTAAGACTGTTAACTCAGGTGAGCGCTTTAGGTCCACTATGGCCCTCTTGTTCTTTTTTTGCATTATCCAGCACCCGCAGCAGAGCAGTGGCACCCACAGGTGGTACCCTTGGTTCTCTTACTTCAGGCAGAAACCGTTATATTAACGTAGAAATAGTTCCACTAACCTATGCCACTACGGAGGGACATGTTATAATAGGCTGATAAGCTTTATTTATGTTTCTTTCACTTATTTCAGGCAGAAACTGTGATATTAACATTGATGATTGTTTGCCTTACCCATGTCACAATGAAGGGACATGTTATGATGGTTTGAACAGTTTCATTTGTGTGTGTCCGTATGGGAAAGATGGGAGAACATGTGACAGAGATCAAACTTGTGTCGGAAGTATGTTCTTTTATCTATATTATTGCTAAGTTCTAAGGTGTATTAAAAAATCAAGGGTTGGTGCAAAACTATTGCAAATTCCTATAAATATATAGGCTCTTGGAATAGTTTTGTGATAACCCCTTAACATTAATTTTTCTATAAATAGATGAATCCTTTAACCCATTCCAGAACTTTTCTGCTTTTAAGATCACCTGAGCATGAAGTGCTCACGGTGAGCTTTTGTGATAAGACTGTGAACCTCATGTGTCATTCATCGTCAATCAACATATTGTGTGCACTCTAAAGGTCACATTTTTTCGTTTAAATGCCTTGAAATTCAGCCTGAATGTTTGGCAAAATTATATCTTGGTTAAGTGCAAAATTGAATCAAGGCAGATTAAAACTAGGCAAAATGATCATAAAAATACTGTAATTAGATTGCCTATATGAAATTTAGGATTGGTGGCATTTCGCAACCTTAGTAAAGTATGCCTCAGATGATTGCTTTAGGGCCAATTGTCCTCTTGTTGAAGTTCCACAAGAAAATTATGCATACTTTAACTCTCCTAATAAACACTCCCTGGAGCTATACATAACATGGTCAGGGAGTTTTTATTTAGTATGCATGTTTTGATTATAAAAATCATTAAAATTCATAACTTTAAGGCCCTTTTACCTTTAATTAGAGGTGAATTTCCTCTTAACAATCATATAAATGATTGTTTAGAGAAATTTCACCCCAAATTAGAAAGGAGTCTTAAAAAGTTCCTAAAATTTAGGCATTTGAAGTGGGTTTTCTTAGTTAAAAATGTAGGGGTGCTAATATTAGGGAGGGCTCTATTATTAGAGGAAATATGGTAGGTTAGAATTGTGAGATATGAAGAAATAACTTGAAAGAAACAACTTCTCATTCCCCTCCATGGTTGCTCAGTACATGTTTTTATTATGAATAAAAACCATAATTTTGATTGAATATGTTTATGATTGCGTAATTCCTCAATAATCACATGTTGTACAAACTCATTAGAATTGTCTCAATGAGACAATTCTATTGAGTT
Organism: Fragum whitleyi; assembly: GCA_948146395.1. NCBI lineage: Eukaryota > Metazoa > Mollusca > Bivalvia > Cardiida > Cardiidae > Fragum > Fragum whitleyi. The sequence continues at coordinate 48,523,249 of OX411548.1, forward strand.
TTAACAACATAGGATATGTTTACGACATTTTTTGGACCAATTACATCTTTTCTAGAAAGATATTTTGATTTATGGAACAGTATTTTGAAAAGGGTCACATGATAAAAACTGTCATTTAATAGATGTGGTTGCTCAGGCAAGATTGACTAATATATGAAATCAATTACAGTGGATTTATTTTCAATATATTACAGACAACCCGTGTATGAACCATGGTGTTTGTGTCCCTGGTGGGGCTGGCGTAAAGTCATGTTTTTGTATGCAGGGTTTTATGGGTCAATACTGTGAACAGAATATCGATGACTGCATAGATCACAAATGTCTAAATTCTGGTGAGTTAACCCTTGTCATGCTGAACCTGGAATATTCCTGCTTTGGCAGGAGCTATAGACAATCATCAGCCTGCACATATGTGCAGTCTGATGTTAGTCTACACCACCTGTTTCTCACTTTCAAACCAGAATGGTCAATACATTTAGTGTTTTAAATAAAAATTGACCTACAGCTGGTACTTTCTCTGCTTTATGCCCTTTGATTTTGATGAAAAAAAAATTGCCAATATTTATTCAGCATAACAAGGGTTAATATGGAGATATAAAGTCTCATTACCTTTACTTGCAAAAGATTCATGACTATTCATCCAATACATTGAGAATAGGAAATTTCACACCTGTTTCGTATTAGCTTTTATTTTGTAAGAAACATGTTTTGTTTGTAAAAAAATTACCATTTACAAAATATTATTTCGATAAAAGTATCGCTATCAGTTCACTCTACATTGTTTTCAATATCTACCCAGGTCCCATGTTGTTTAAACTCAATATAGAATTATCTCATTGGGACGATTCTTATGAGTTTTAACAATATAAGATTCTGTTACAATATTTTTAAGACCAATTACAGCTACTCATTAAGGAAATTTCATTTAAAAAAGGCGAATTTGAAAATGGTTGCAATAAAATATCACAAAATTTTTCAGAAGTAAATAGAATAAACATTTAATAAAGTCAAAACTGAGTGTTTTATTAAATGAAAAGGGTTGCTTCATGAAAATGGTTGCTTAATAGACGTGGTTGCTCGAGCAGGATTGACTGTATTACTGGCACATTAACATACTGTTCGATGCATCTTTGATTAACCCTTAGGTTGATCCTCAAACATATACCTATGATGGTTTGAAAATATACATTTTACGCAATATGATATAGAGGATATTTTTTTTGTGTCATGTTTAGACGTTTTTTCCTTAAGTCTTATGTTAAGTGTTTGGGTCCAATTTTAAAACACTTCATTTGCCAAGATAAAGCAGTGTGTCCAGGTATATATATTATTAGCTCACCTGAGCACGAAGTGCTCAAGGTGAGCTTATGTGGTAAGGTGGATGTCCGTCATTCGTCGTCAGTCGTCCGTCGTGCGTCGTGCGTCGTCAACAATTGCCTTGTATGCACTCTAGAGGCCACATTTTTTGCCTGTTCGACTTAAAATTTGGTCAGAATGATTGTCTTGATCAAATCTCGGACAAGTCGGAAATTGGGTCAACTGGGGTCAAAAACTAGGTCACAGGGTCAAATCATAGAAAAACCTTGTATGCACTCTAGAGGCCACATTTTTTGCCCAATTAACCTGAAATTTGGTCAGAATGAATGTCTTGATGAAATGTCAGACGAGTACGAAATTGGGTCAACTGGAGTCAAAAACAAGGTCACAGGGTCAAATCATAGAAAAACCTTGTAAGCACTCTAGAAGCCACATTTTATGACCAATCAACCTGAAATTTGGTCAGAATGAATGTCTTGATGAAATCTCCCAAGAGTTCAAAATTGGGTCAACTGGGGTCAAAAACTAGGTCACAGGGTCAAATCATAGAAAAACCTTGTATGCACTCTAGAGGCCACTTGTTTTGCGGAATCAACCCAAATTTTGGTCAGAATGATTGTCTTGGAAAAATGTCAGACGAGTTCGAAATTGGGTCAACTGGGGTCAAAAACTAGGTCACAGGGTCAAATCTTATAAAAACCTTGTATGCACTCTAGAGGCCACATCTTTTGCCCAATCAACCCAAATTTTGTCAGAATGATTGTCTTGATCAAATCTCAGACAAGTTCGAAAATGGGTCAACTGGGGTCAAAAACTAGGTCACAGGGTCAAATCTTAGAAAAACTTTTTATGCACTCTAGAGGCCACATTTTTTGTCCAATCAACCAGAATTTTGGTCAGAAGGAATGTTTTGATGAAATCTTGGAGGAATTCAAAATTGGGTCAACTGGGGTCCAAAACTAGGTCACATGATCAAATCTTAGAAAAACCTTGTATGCACTCTAGAGGCCACTTTTTTGCTGGGTCAACCTGAAATTCGATCAGAATGATTGTCTTGATGAAATCTCCAAAGAGTTCAAAATTGGGTCTACTGGGGTTCAAAACTAGGTCACATAGTCAAATCTTAGAAAAACCTTGTATGCACTCTAGAGGCCACAATTTTTTGCCCAATTAACCTGAAATTTGGTCAGAATGAATTTCTCGATGAAATCTCAGAGGAGTTGGAAATTGGGTCAACTAGGGTCAAAAACTGGGTCACATAGTCAAATCTAAGAAAAACCTTGTATGCACTCTAGAGGCCACATTTTTTGCTGGATCAACCTCAAATTTGGTCAGAATGAATGTCTTGATGAAATCTCGGACAAGTTCAAAATCGGGTCTACTGGGGTCAAAAACTAGGTCACAGGGTCAAATCTTATAAAAACCTTGTATGCACTCTAGAGGCCACATTTTTTGCTGGATCAACCTCAAATTTGGTCAGAATGAATGTCTTGATGAAATCTCGGACAAGTTCAAAATCGGGTCTACTGGGGTCAAAAACTATGTCACGGGGTCAAATCTTATAAAAACCTTGTATGCACTCTAGAGGCAAAATTTTTTGCCCAATCAACCTGAAATTTGGTCAGAATGAATGTCTCGAAATCTTGGAGGAGTTCAAAATTGGGTCAACTAGGGTCAAAAACTAGGTCACATAGTCAAATCTAAGAAAAACCTTATAATGCACTCTAGAGGCCACAATTTTTGCTAGATCAACCTGAAATTTTATCAGAATGATTGTCTTGATGAAAACTCGGACAAGTTCGAAATTGGGTCAACTTGGGTCAAAAACTATGTCATGGGGTCAAATCTTAGAAAAACCTTGTATGCACTCTAGAGGCCACATTTTTTGTTCAATCAACAAGAAATTTCGTCAGAATGATTGAATTGATGCAATATTTGATGAGAATGAGATTGGGTCAACTGGGGTCAAAAACTAGGTCACGGAGTCAAATAATAGAAAATCCAATTGTAAGTCAACCTGAACATTGTAAAAAAGGTTTTATCAAGTTGTACAGAGGCAGAAGAATATTGAAAAAAATTAGACAGTTCATTCAGGTGAGCGATTAAGGGCCACTATGGCCCTCTTGTATATCAAAATGAAGTTATTTATGAGCATAAGCAGTTAATCAACATAAGACTGCCATAGTTATAGCGGTAAAGCCAAAACATTGTGGAAAAAGGGTCATTTTGTACAGACCAAGCAACTGCATGACGGTTGAATAAAATTGGCTCATATTTTAATAATGTAGAGTCTAAAGTATTACCCAGGTACTACTACAACCTTAAATATAAAACTCCATCTCAAAAGGCTCTTTTGAAACAATCAATTTCCATTCATTTTGTCAACATACTTGTAAAACAGGTTTGGTTTGTTTTTAGCTCACCTGAGAACGAAGTGCTCAAGGTGAGCTATTGTGATCGTACAATGTCATTCGTGCGTCGTCCGTCGTCCGTCATCCACAATTTCTTTAAACATTTTCTCCTCCTAAACCAGTGGCCCAATCTTGATGAAACTTGGCAGGGATGTTCCTTGGGTCAAGCTCTACCAAAGTTGTTCAAATAAATGAAATCTTTCCTTAACTTTCCCTTTACCCTAAACAAAAAGGGTGAAAATATGAAAATTTTCAAAAATCTTCTTCTCTGAAACCAGAAGTCAGAGAGCTTTCATATTTAGTATGTAGCATCATCTAGTGGGTCTCTATCAAGTTTGGTCATATCAAGACCCTTAGGTTATATTTGGGCTTTGCCCGGGCGCAACCCTTTTTACAAAGAATTAAAGATCGAAAATCTTCAAAAATCTTCTTCTCTGAAACCAGAAGGCAGACAGCTTTCATATTTAGTATGTAGCATCATCTAGTGGGCCTCTATCAAGTTTGGTCATATCAAGACCCTTAGGTTATATTTGGGCTTTGCCCGGGCGCAACCCTTTTTACAAAGAATCAAAGATCGAAAATCTTCAAAAATCTTCTTCTCTGGAACCAGAAGGCAGACAGCTTTCATATTTTGTATGTAGCATCATCTATTGGACATTTTCCAAGTTTGTTCATATCAAGACCCTGGGATCATATTTGGGCTTTGCCCTTGGGCAACCCTTTTTACATAGAAAGAAAGAATGAAAATCTTAAAAAATCTGAAACCAGAGGACACACAGCTTACATATTTGATATGTAGCATTATCTAGTGGGCCCCTACCTAGTCTGTTCATATCAAGACCCTGGGGTCATATTTGGGCTCCACCAGGGTGCATCCCTTTTAGCTCATCTGAGCATGATGGGTGCATCTTTTTTAACATAGAATCAAAGAGTGAAAAGGCACATCCTTCTTGCTCTTGGCTGAAAATATTCCATGGTATTGATCCTATGTAGAAATGATCTCCTTTTTAAATTCTGCCTATTTAATGAATGTGATGTCCCATGGGTCAAAGAGACTCAGGTGAGTGATCTAGGACCATCATGGTCCTCTTGTCAAAATAGATGTTAGGTATGGTGCAATAGCACTCCATCATAATATTATGAAATATTTTCTGCGATTTATTTCAAATTATAGTTTTTTAATTCAATGATCTATAATAAATTACTATATATTTATCATTCAGTGAAATAGAAAATGATATATTGCTAAACTACCTTACAGGTATATAAACTATAAATGTCCATATATGTTGTGATAACACACCATACCTTACAAAAAACTACATGTTTACAAAATTAGAATGACATATATGACATATGTGTTTATTAAATATGTCAAAATGAATTGCTTGCATAACTACGTTTTGAGCTCGAGTTTTATACCTACGTTTAGTAGTACCTGGGTAGTACCTTAGTCTGTACTTTGTTCAAATATGGGCCAATTTTATCCAAGGATCTTGCAGTTGCTTGTTCTGTACAAAATGACCCTTTTCCACAATGTTTTGGCTATACGGCTATAGCTATGACAGTCTTATGTTGCTTAACTGCTTATGCTCATGAATAGCTTCATTTTGATATATAATATACCTGGACACGATGCTTTTCCTTGGCAAATGAAGTGTTTTAAAATTGGACCTCAAACACTTTACATGAACCCTAATTGAGTGAAAAAAAAGCAAAAACTACAAGTGAAATATAGCTTTTGTTGTCCATTTATTAAATAGATTATTGATCTGATATGAACAGCAAATAATTCTGTTTCTACAATGCAAAAATTGAGATAAAATTTGAAAATATTTAAATAATAATTCTCTGAAAACACATAATTTTGAATGTGATTACTAGGCAACCCTATGACGTACATTGGGGATTTAAGATTTCGTCATAATGAGTGAAATTAGGGAGGTAGGTTTTAATCTTTTGGTTATTTAACTGGCTTGGGAGTATAAATTCATGGAGATAATCTACAGATAATTTTTATTAATCTTCAGTTTTTAAGAGTTTTTTCTCCACTTTTCAGGTATATGTATTGATGGCATGAACTCCTACACTTGTTTGTGTGATGAGTTACACACTGGCCAGTATTGTGAGGATGTTATTGATCCATGTATGTCTAACCCATGTAAAAATGGAGGAAAATGTCACCTTGACGACGATGTTGTCGATGGTTACAGGTGCTTTTGTGTTTCTCCATTCTCAGGTTGGTAAATTTTGTCACTACTATATTTCTCCTAATGAAAAAACTCATGTGAGCTTTAATTTAGTTACCAAATTTCTGATGCAAAATCCATCAAATTGATTCCTTTTTTATTTGAGTTCTATGTAATCTGAAAATAATTTAGAAAAAGTCACTCAAAGTTCTTAAAATTTAGATAATTTCAATGATTCTAAATGAGATTTTCTTAGTTTACAATATAGGGAAGGCACTCTTTTAGAGAAAATGTGGTATCATCTGAGAAAGAGTAGCATATGTCTTAACTCTTATCCTGATGAATTTGAATGTTGTTTCAAACTAGGCGCCATCATAGTGCAGTTGGTAGCTGGTTGGATTGTCAAGAGGTCCCGGGTTCAATCCCCGATGGCAGCACTCATTCTTTCCAACTATTTGTCTCTCACCAATGGGTCGATAATCATAGACCTATGTGAGATAGCAGCTGGAGGCTAGGGAAGGATGTGATGGTAATACTGGTGAGAGAAATACCAAGAATCTATTGTTAGGTGCTCGAGCCACCACAATATAAACTGAAAAAATGTTGAAAGCGGCGTAAAACTCCATTTAATCAATCAATGGTTCAAACCAATTTCCAAGTTTTTGGACATTACAAGACACATAAAATCTCTAAAAAGCCTTGTTTTGATCCCTTTATAGCTGACTTGTTTAATAATTTTATGGCAGCTAAATCAATATATTCCATTTATAATTCCAGGAAATAATTGTGAGATAAGCAACAATTTTCTATGTGATACCCTTGCTAGAAATGCATGTTTAAATGGAGGGCTTTGTTCTGCCATTGGTAACTCCTACCACTGTACTTGTAAACTGAATTACGATGGTCAACATTGTGAGGTGCACATACCGTGTGCCAGTCAACCATGTTTGAATGGTGGGAAATGTTCTCATATTGGAAGAGATGGTTACTCTTGTTTGTGTACAGATGGGTTTACTGGAGCAAATTGTGATGCAAAAGTAGAATGTGTTGAAAAGATTTGTAGAAATGGAGCATCTTGTGTGATAAAAGATGGGATAGAAGCCTGTGAATGTTTGAGTGGTTATTCAGGGAGTTTGTGTGAGATTGAGTCACCATGTCGTGAGACTCCTTGTCAAAATGGGGGGCATTGTTCTGTAATTAATGACTTTCAGTTTGTATGTGAATGTGTTGACAGGTATACTGGTGTGGTATGTGAAAGTAAAGGTCAGAGTCCATGTGACTCTGATCCATGTGAAAATGAGGGCACATGTACTTATGTATCTGACTCTGAGTACACATGTATTTGTACAGATAGATTTAAGGGTACAAACTGTGAGATTATTGTCTCTGATTTTTGTGAATCATCTCCGTGTCAAAATGGTGCTACATGTCGGACAGTTGGCCAGAGTTATGTATGTCTGTGTCCTGATGGTGTAACAGGACAAAAATGTGAGACAATCCTTAATATGCTGAACTGTCAGATGTGTATACACAAGTCACGATGTGTAGAGGATAAAAATGACATAGTGTGTGAATGTTTACCTAATTACTCAGGGAAATTCTGTAATTTGACTCTTCCATGTGTGAACAATCTATGCAGAAATAATGCCACATGTGTAAACATGAATTCAGAGGCATATAGATGTTTCTGTGATAAGACTACAACAGGACAATTCTGTGAACACACTTTACCCTGTACATCAGACCCATGTTTAAATAATGGCGTTTGTGAGAATAACCCAGGCCAAAGTACATTTAGCTGTGTTTGCAAGTTTGGTTACACTGGGCAGCTATGTGAAATTTTCTTACCCTGTTCAAGCAATCCCTGTTTGAACAATGCTAATTGTATCGACATATCAACAACTGATTTTCAGTGTGAATGTACCAAAACTTACACAGGTAAACAATGCGAAACATACAACCCATGTGGCAGTTCACCTTGTGAGAATGGAGCAACATGTCAAACCAATCCAGATGGTTCATTTACTTGTTTGTGTACAGATTCATTTACTGGGCTGCTTTGCAAGACTTTGAAATTTCCTTGTGAACAGTCCCCTTGTTCGAACAATGGGACATGCCAAACACAAGGGGAAGGACAATACACATGTTTGTGTGGAGACAGGTTTGCTGGTGTCAATTGTGAGATGTTTGTTCCATGTGGCAGCTCACCTTGTCAAAATGGAGGCAGTTGTACTAATCAGGGAAACACATATTCCTGTAGATGTACAACACAGTTTACTGGGAGTAAGTTTAACCTTATGTGTGATGATCACTGCACAGATTTACAAACTTGGTTATGACATATCTGTTTGGTCTCTTCAATGTTAGATCACAATTTCCATTTCGAACAGATCTTTTTTATCAGAGAAAAAGAAAACATGATTATTAGGAAAGACATTAAGCACAGCTAATTTTGATTATAAAGTCAAGTTATTGTCATCACCTTTTGTTTAACTTATTTATTTTTAACTCACCTGAGCACAACATGCTCAAGGAGAGCTTTTAGGATCACCTTGAGTCCATCGTGCGTTGTGCGTCTTCGTCTTCAACAATTTAAAAAAAATTCTTCTTCTCCTGAACCACTGGGCAGATTTCAATAAGACTTTACCAGAATGTTTCTTGGGTGACCCTTTCCAAAAATTGTTCCAGAAATTTTGATTGGCCAATAAATATGTGCGTGAAAGGGCGGGCACAGCTTTTTTTGAGCCCGAAATCTATGAACAACATCTCTTGAACCACTGGGCTGATTTCAATGAAACTTCACCAGAATGTTCAAAAATTGTACACAAAATTATGATTTGCCCAAAAGTATGGGCTTTGAAGGGCATTGTGGCCCTCTTGTTTGAATTCTACAAACTTTACATTTGACTATAACTTTGTTATTACTGAAGATATTTGCTTGGAACTCGATTTTGTGTTCACCTTTTATAAAAGCAATTAAAACTAATGGAAGATATAAAATAAGAGCTTTTTAGCTCACCTGAGCACATTGTGCTCAAGGTGAGCTTTTGTGATCATTGAATGTTCGTCGTGCGGCATGCCTGGTGCGTCGTCATGCGTCAACAATTGAATTGTTTACACTCTAGAGGCCACAAATATTGTCCAATCTTCATGAAACTTGGACTGAACGTTTGTCAGGTCACAAGGATGAACCCTATTGAAAATGGGAAGGATGTGTATTATATCACGGGAAAAGTGGCCTTAATGACAGTTTTCTTGTTTAAACTCTAGAGGCCACAAATATGATCCAATCTTCATGAAACTTGGTCAGAATGATTGTCAGGTCACAAGGATGAACCCTATCGAAAATGGGCAGGATTCATGCCATATCATGGGAAAAGGGGACTTGATGACAATTTTCTTGTTTACACTCTAGAGGCCACAAATATGGTCCAATCTTCATGAAACTTGGTCAGAATGTTTGTCAGGTCACAAGGATGAAGCCTATAGAAAATGGTAAGGATCTGTGCCATATCAGGGGAAAAGGAGCCTTAATGACAATTTTCTTGTTTTCACTCTAGAGGCCACAAATATTGTCCAATCTTCATGAAACTTGGTCAGAATGATTGTCAGGTCACAAGGATGAACCGTATCGAAAATGGGAAGGATTCGTGCCATATCATGGGAAAAGGGGACTTAATGACAATTTTCTTGTTTTCACTCTAGAGGCCACAAATATGGCCCAATCTTCATGAAACTTGGTCATAATATTTGTCAGGTCCCAAGGATGAACCCTTTTGAAAATGGGAAGGATCCATGCCATATCACGGGAAAAGGAGCCTTAATGAAAATTTTCTTGTTTACCTTCTAGAGGCCACAATATGGTCTAATCTTCATGAAACTTGGTCATAATATTAGTCTGGTCAAAAGGATGAACCCTAATGAAAATTGTTAGGATCTGTGCTATGTCACTGGAGAAAGGGCCTTAAAGACAAATTTCTTGTTTTCATTCTAGAAATATGGTCCAATCTTCATGGAACTTGGTCAGAATGTTTGTCATGTCACTATGATGAACCCTTTTGAAAATGGGAAGGATCTGTGCCATATCACGGGAAAAGATAAATTATGACCTTTGCTTGAAAATTTGCTTATCATTAAATGAGACAAAGATACCAAGGTGAGCGATATAGGACCATCATGTTCCTCTTGTATGTAAGATCTATTTCCTCCTTCAGACTGATAAGTTAAACTTTCCAGCAAATGAAACTAAGCATTGGAATCCACATGTGATGCTCCTGAAATACAATTTAGGAGCTGTTGTAAAAGCCATTTATTGAATAAACAATTTTTTGGAAATTTTTGTTTATTTTCATTTCTCATCCAATAATTTTCTGATAATGGCCAGTATTTCGAGGGGTCAGCACTTACATTTTATATGCTGATTCCTAGATTAAAGATTGTTTGCATTAAGGATTTTTCTATTACATCTATTCAAGGTAACTGTGAGATACCATTACCATGTGCAAGTCAACCATGTATACATGGCTCCTGTAAAAACTCAGCTGATGGTTTAACATATACATGTGATTGTGACTCTGGGTATGAGGGCAAAAATTGTGAATGGCTCCAGTCTAATTGTGACCAGTCTACTTGTGTAAATGGAGGCTGTGTAAGAGAAGGGGAGATAACCAAGTGTGTTTGTAATAATGGTTATAAGGGTATGTCACTAAAGATTTCATACTTCCTCTGTAAAAATATGACTATGTCAGTAAATTTGGAAAAATAAAGGACCAGTTCCAAAAGAAGCCAACATATTTTAATCAACTTAACTTTTTTGCCTTCCCAGAATTTAGCTTGATAAGTCACATATATGAAAACATGACTAGTTCAATTGATTTCATTAATTTAAGTCTAAGTACTTTGCATGAAATCTTATATTTGTGACCCGTCATGCGAAAAGGGACCAACTGGGTAGTGTGTAAAATGTCAACCCTAGTCAGACTGCATAGACTGACTAGGGTTGAAACTTTTCAAAATGTGCTTATTTTCTGAATCAAGAGTGAACAATCTATTATTCCAGTAAAAGAATATTTGAAATGTGACCTCAGGTGGACCCAATCTCTTTTTCAATAATTCATTTTACAGAGTTCCCGGATGGTCACATATCTAAAATTGTCTTTAGAAATTTTAGCATAGCTTAATACTTAAAAATGAAAAAATTCCAGTGTCTTTGATAGGTGTAAATGGGTAATGCTGTTTATTGAAATTGAACACAAAACTTCAAAAAAGAATTTAGTTATACAATTTTCTAAAGCTGATGTGAAAACAGTTTCTTCAAAACAAACTAACATGAAGTTTTGATATTCAAAAACAGGTTCCTCTTGTGACATTAAGATATCAGCCTGTGACTCAAGTCCGTGTCAGAACAAGGCTAGATGCCAGGAGAGTGGAAGATCATACATTTGTGTTTGTGAACCAGGATATTATGGGAGTAGATGTGAACATGAAATTGACGCATGTTTCTCCCAGCCGTGTTTGAATGGTGCCTTGTGTGAAAAGTGTCCACAGACAGAATGTGTGTTGGGATTTACGTGTGTTTGTCCACAAGGATTTAAAGGTACATGAATTTCTTTTCAATTTTCTGGTAATTATTTCTCAAACCAATTTAATTATCAAAATTTTTCAATCACTGTTTTATAGATTGATTTTTTATTCTGTTAATTTTGTGACATCAACAGAGCTGTTAACATTGTAACGTTGACTTATTATGATGCTATGTAATTTACATGTGAAGGAATGCCAGATTTTATCGATTCCAGTTTTTCTGCGAAACATAAAACACCGTTTGCAAAATGACCTCATCAAATCCATATATATGATATCATTTCCATAACAAAATATAATGTTGCTATACGCTTTAAGCTCATTTGCAAAGTTATTCCAATAGTGTAATAACACCTGTGTAATATCAAAAATATTCAAAGGGGTTATTTTACTCCTGCAACCTAGGTCATAATATAAAATCATATATCTATTTCAAGTAAAGATTTAAAAAGAAAAGTAATAATAAATAATCAATGAAAAAAATGTGAATGTTTTTTTCAAGGTATTCGCTGTGAAGAAACTCAGTCGCCATGTGACAGTAATCCATGTCTGTTTTCTGGTAAATGCATAGAAGATAGCAGCATTATGGGATTCCATTGTGATTGTCTATCAGGCTTTTCAGGTACATTTGTTTTTTAACCGTTTTTATCCCTGCTGTTCCGCGAAGGGGATATAGTAATGGTCTCCGTCCGTCATTCCGTCGTTCTGTCATTCTGTCACTAAACTTTTCCCAGAGCATACCTCCTAAAGTGTAAAAGCTATTAACTTGAAACTTTATCAGTGGATAGATCTCATGGAGGAGAAGTGCACAAGAACTTCAACTCTTGCTTACATAATTTTGGAGTTATTGCCCTTTGATTAACTTCAGTTTAATATCAAGCTTTGATGGGGGGGGGATGGGCTTGTCAGACATGGCTCTTGTCTTACTGTAAATGGCATGTTCCTGCTATGATTAAAATCAGAAGGAGATCCATTTTTCAGTCCATTTCATTAAGGCATATTCTTGCTATACAGTAAACCTAGGCAGACAATATAGATTAAGATCAGCCTGCAAAGTTGTTCAGTCTGATTTAAGACTACGCTGCTTGCTTTTACATTGTTTTTTTGGGAAAAACTTTAAATAGATATGTTGAAATGTCTCAAAAATTGGAAATTATTTCAAACAAAACAGCTACTTTATGCCAATCAGAATGCATAAAAATTGAGGGAATCAACCAGAATCAAATCATTTAAAATTGATGACGTTAGGAAAATAATTGGCTTTCTTGGTGTTGACAAACATTGACATTCTAATGTATCTCGGTTATTACTAAAGGAATTCACTTGAAACTTGCAATAGTTTTATATTATCAAAAGAGCAATCTTTTTAATGCATGATAATCATTCAAATTAAATGTTAAAAGAATTTATGATTCATGCATTTTTTTTTACTTTTTTGTTGAAGATTTGATACCTCTATCCAGCTCTTGGCTTTAGTATTCTTTAATCTTAATTATCTTTGCAAAACATAATTTAAAACTCAAATGCAAACTGCCCAAGTCATATCGCAGTTGGTAGCGCATCGTCAGGCTCTGGAGGTCCTGGGGTTCCAGTCTTGATGGCAGCACTCATTCTTTTCAACCACTTGTCTCCCACCAATGGGTAAATTATCATAGACGTATGTGAGATTGCAGCTGGAGGCTAGGATGTTATGGTAGTATAGGTGTGAGAAATACCAGGAATCCATTCTTAGGTTTTTCTAGCCTTGATATAACTGAAAGATTGTTGAAAGCGGCGCAAACAAAACCCATTTCAAACAAACAAATCAAAGGACAACTTGTCCTCCATCAAATTGTTATTTACAGTATGCTATGTCTTGTATTTATGTGTTTAGGCTGTTGTCCTCATTTTGCGAAATAAATATTCCATACATTTCAGGCCCCTTCTGTGAGAATGCCACAAAGCCATGCAGTACTAGACCATGTCATCATGGAGGTACATGTATATTTGAGGAAGGGACCGACGGAACAGTGGAAACGTGTCTATGTCTGAGTCCCTACACAGGTAAAAACGAGGGCTATCGAGTAAATTCTTGTTCTATATCGAATATGTTAAAAAAATATTTGTTACTATGAAATGAGCCAGTGGGTGACATTTCCAACAATTTCACACACGCACACGCACTATGTTATGACTCAAACTAGCCTGTACACCTACATAGTCTGAACAGAGCAGGGGTGTGGAATTCCCATGCCCGACTTGTCCGACATTGGTTTTTCTACCAGGGGACAAGTAATTTTTTCTATGCCATTTGTCCGGGGACAAGTAAATACCAGGACAAATATCAGAATGGTACTATACAGATCTAAGAGATTGATTATCATAATGTTAATACCAAAGGGTAGAAAAAATTGTTTTTTTATTGAAGAAAATGCTATCTAAAAAATATTTGATACTTTTTTTTAGGAATAAGTTCTTTTTGATCCTGGATTAGTAGGAAATCATCTTCTACTTGTCCTGGAACAAGATTAGAAAAAAAATATTCTAAAGAAGTCATGTTTGTATAAGAATGATTTTTGTCTAGCCCGCTTGGGATGAATGAGACATAGTTTTCACTTTGATAAGTCGTTGTAAGTGTGTTGGTGGGTTAGTGCATTTATCCGTCCATCTGTCTGTCCTTCCAAATAAGAGGTCAAAAATGAGAAACATATTTCAGCAGTAAACTAGGAGTGTTTAGGCTTATCCTGAGTATCTTGAACTTGAACTTTGCTTCAAATAAATTCCACTTTTTGGTCAGTATATTTGAAGTAGTCTGGCTTTTGTTTATCCTCACAAAAGATAGGTGAAAGACAAGTAATGTAGGTTAAAATCAGACTACACACCTAGGGCCTGTTTTCTAAGCTTCTTACAAAAAAATTAAATGTAAGTCAGAAAGTTGCAAATCGTAACTGGTGTTTTTGTTCATTTTTAGATTCTCAGTTTCTGCCTTGCAATGTCTCATTGGAATCGTCTTTAGATGACAATTCAAATGAGATGATGCATGGCTGAATTCCATATTTTGTTACTACTGTAGAAGCATCTTTAATTTTTTACTTACGCCAAAAAAGATTAATATATGTTTTGTTAAACAGGCCCCTGTTTAGACTGATCTGTGTCTATACTATTTGCAAAAACACTTTCGTTTAATGGAAATATGTAGTAAACAGCTTTAGGAGGGATAGAAGAGAAATACAGTAAAATGTGTATTAAGTGACCATTTACCATACCACTAAAAAAAACAGTTGTTAAAGAGAATGGTTGCTAGGTACACATTTAGCTTACAAATTAGAAACATGATTTGATTGAAAATGTATATCATTGCTAATTTCTCAATAATAGTATACTGTTAAATCTCAGTAGAATTGTTTCATTGAGATGAGACAATTCTTACAAGTCTTAACAACATTTGATCCTCTTTCAATAATTTGTAGACCAATGATATCTACTTTTTAAGATACCTTGATTTAAATAAGGGAATTTTAAAATGGTTGCTTAATAGACGTGGTCACTTAATAGAGGTGGTCGCTCAAGCAACATGTGCTGTATGTAAGTGAGCTTTGAAGATGTTTTAGATATTATCATGCTATTTACAGATATACTATGCACAAAGCTTTGGCAAGCAGTATATACTAAGATCAGCCTGCACAGATGTGCAGACTGATCTTAGCCTACACTGCCTGCTTTCTACTCAAATGGTAGATGAAAAAAAATGAGATAGCCTTGTTATCTACCCAAAAGTGGTAATTTGTATGAAAAAAAAATATGTTAAGCAGTATAAGGGTAAATGTGCTTATGAGTCAAATATTTGACTTATAATATGACCTACGTCGTGGGAGTGAAATAATCCCATTGAAAATTTTTGATATTACACATATGTTATTTCACTAGGGGAATAACTATGCAAATTAGCTAAGAACTGATATGGATGTTATATTTTAGTATTGAAAATGACATCATAATGGATATGCTGACGATATTTTACAAACAACATTATATATTTTGCAGAATAACTTGAATCGATAAATATCTTCATTTCCTCATTTTAGCACTAAAATAAGGGTCATATTATAAATAGAATTTGTGGACATAAAATACTGAATTTATTAAACTTGTCATCTTAAACACATAAAAACGTGACACAGCCTCGTTTTTATCTGTTTATAGATGACTAGTTTGATAAATTAGGTATTCAACGACCACTCATTCAATTTCTCTACCTGCAGGTCCCCACTGTGAAGTGACAATGATGAATTGTCAGGAGCATCAGTCGTGTAAAAATTCTGGCGTCTGTAAAAATGACTCGTTTTCCGTATACTGTGAATGTCCACCAGGGTATTACGGGCTGTCTTGTGAACATGCTAGAGGTTGGTCAATATTGCTGGAATATCTTCTTTTTAAACCTTTCAATAAGAATTCTATCAAGGTTAAGATTCAATCATAGTTTTTGCTTACAATTTTGTTTTAGTTAGAATGTTCAATGCAGATTGTAAAGGTTACTCTATATTTCTAAAGATTATTTGTTAAATAGGGTTAATTATGCAAAAGAAGGACCATCACAGAAAAGAAGATAGTAACAACCCTGTTCAGTGTGCAGTCTGGCTAGGGTTCTTTGTTTGACAAATTCTTGAAGTCTGATCATGAATTTCTCTAGATTTGGGCAAGTTTTACATACCAAATGAATACAACTAAAACATAAGATAAATCAGTTTTTGAGCTCTACTCTATACTAAAAACATTTGTATATTATTTTCATATTCAATCAGGGGGTAAGTAAGAAATGCATGATTTTTGAACACTTTTTATTCACAACCACTTCTAGTTGATTCTTCTTATTTTTGTGCATGACACTAATCCAAAAACAAGTTTGTACACTATCCTGAATTCTAATTCCACAAAGAAATTTGAAGTTGGAAACTGTTGTGAGAATCAAGCAATTTATAATGCTTCAAAAATGTGGAAGGTGCTTTGAGGGGGCAATGCAAGGATTTTAGTGGTCAATGCAAGACAGTTTAATTGCTCTGCTTTAAACAGTTGTAACTGCCTATAAACTTATAGGCAGTTACAACTATTTTGTGTTGCTATCGAGTTGTAAGTGTCTAAGCAATGTAGACTCTTACTACAGCCTTGCATTGAATTATAGACCTAACAATGTCTTTTTGTGTGTGTCTGCCTGTAATACTATATTGATGGCTCAGTACAAAACAGATGTAATGCCTGTAAACATATACCCGTAGGTAGTCACAACTTTTTGCGCTGAGCCATCAAATTATGTGTGTTCATTTAATCCATCAAAGTCCAGAGCTTATCTTCCACGCCATGATTCAATATCTTGACAATCGTAGGTAGATACATATATAAATAGAATATTCTGGGAAAAGTCTTCAACTTTTAGGAAATCCTATATGTCTAAATCAATAAGCCACCAAAAGGCATGCATGGAATCTAAAGCAATGCTCATGACCTCAATTTTGTTTGTATTGAAGTCACAATTTACATGATATACAGTACTGATCCTAGTAAACAATCCAGGGCACATTTATAAGAGGAAATACAGTAATTTAATTACAAAGAACCCAAGTCTATCTTTTGTCTACCAGGTTGAATGTATGTTTTTATGCCAATATGGATAGATCTGGGGAATGTTTTATGGGTGTCTGTCTGTCTGTCTGTCTGTCTGTCTGTGTAAAATTATCAGTTTAAAGTAATCTGTGTAAAATTATCATTTTAAACTAAACATTTTGCTGTAACTTCAAAACTATTTTAGTGACAGTACTCATAATTGGCAGAAATGTGCCTCTCCTCAATATACATCATGCAATGTCAAGGTCAAGTGATGCATCAAGGTCAAAGTCAATTATCAATGTCAAACTTCTGCAAAAACTTAACCTGTTACCTAAACATTTTGCTGTAACTGAAATACTATTTTTGCATGTAAGTGTGTTGTGATGTTGTTATTTTGTTACTTGTATCAATTATTATAAATAAATGGTAAGTCTATTTGGGAAGAAAAGTTGAGAAAAAATGATAATGTTATGCCATTAATTACATCATTATCTTTTTTTGGCAAACCTCATACCTTTTTAAATGTGTCTAAATAAGTATACTATTCCCAAATATAATTAACACTCTTTCAGTTATTTCATGACGGCTGCTTAGCACCTAACAATAAAATTTCTCACACCAGTTCTACCATTACATCCTTTCTTAGCCTCCAGCTGCTATTCCACATAGGTATATGAATATCAACCCATTGGTGAGAGACAAATAGTCTAAAAGAATGAGTGATACCATCTGGGATTGAAACCCAGGACCTTAAGATTGGCAGTCCGACTTCCTACCAGCTGCACTATGACAGCCGTCAAATATATTTATGCAATATTGTTGTCCATGATATAAATCATGTATGGGCCACTATGATATGAGGCTTTATGACACTTGTGTACAAAGTCTGCCCTGTGTTCATGGTGAAAAAAATGTTGCAAACTGTTTGCAAATTATACCCATGCTCTTGCCTGCAAAGTGGGGTACAATTTGCAAACAGTTTGCACCATTTACATTTTGTAGAATAGCGGCTCTATTTCTGTTGCCCAGGCATGGGTGTTGGCCTGGTCATAATACTTTTGTTGAGGATTTACATGCAAATGTGTCAAATCTCTATTTATATTAAAGATTATTACTCTGAAGTTTTGCACATGCTTCTGTGGCCATAATATCAGCCTCTAAAAATAAGATTTCTCTGATTTTTGATTTAGCTGAATTCTTACTGAAAAGTTGGTTTGAGCCTTTTTGTTTACAATTTGCTACTAAGGTCAGACCATGCTGCGGGCTGCACACTATATGTCCTTTGACACAACATTGATTTAATTATCAGATGAGTATGAAAAAAACTTCGCAAATTTGGGCCCTTAAGCTTTGAAGAGTGTACATTTTCAATTTTTCAGATGGTAGATGTTTTCCATCCCCATGTAAAAATGGTGGAGAATGTTTGATAAACAATGGACAGCAAGTCTGTAGCTGCTTAACAGGCTTTACAGTATGTATCTGTTTGTATAAAGATATATAAATTTCGTCTGATTATTTATGGCCCAACAAGAATCGATCTGGGGCATATTGTTTTACCTGTGTCTGTCTGTCTTGGAAAAGTTTTACCTGCAATATTTAAGAGATAGAAATGAAGAGAGTATTTGTTCATTTCATTGAGGTATGAAACTAAATTTAATCACACTGTATGAATAAACGAAGCTGATTCACACATGAGTGTGATTAGTTTTTAAGTTTCATAACTCTATGAAATCAACAAATATTGTCTTCATATCTTGAAATTTAATTTCATTAAGGAAATATGTTAAAAATGTAAAGATTTATCAGTAAAGATACAGATCTCTTATGAGAACATGTTTTAGGGAAGCTTGCTAAACAGCTGCATACTCAAAATTGTTTTCATTGGGGAATAAAACTAACTTTTCAGCCAATCACAATGCAATGATATTGATGGACACAACTAGAATGAAATTATTTTCCTGTAACTTCAACAATATTTAAGTTACAATGTGTATCTTTGGCATGAAGGTCACCCCCATCGATGTATCCTTCATTGTCACGGTCTGGGCTATCTGTCATTTCAAGGTCAATTATTAAGGTATTGGACCCGTAATAGTTCCTCAACATTTTGGAACACATGATCTTTCTCAATGTTAACCGAGGTTTCCTAATGAATATCATTAGGAAACTTCGGTTAACATTGTTTAAGTTCATTATGTCAGAAACATTGTGTAACTATTACAGGTCCACTTCCTTAAGGTCAAAGCTCTAAACAATTGCCATTTTGGCGTCAGTAGGGATTTTTATGAACACATCTTGTTGGATATTTATATACAAATTAGATTAACTTGAACAGTTGTTGCAGCTCTTTTACATATAGTTTTCTCATGCATATTATGCTTGCACCCAAAACAGTGTTAGTTGTCATTTAACCTTGCAGCACAATGAAATCAAAGGCCTGAAGGTCCTGAAAGTCGCCATGAGGATGATACCATATTTTGGAACTTTGGTTATTTGTGATCAATAACTCAGATTTTGAGACAAGAATAACCTGACAGTATTGTTTACAGGCAAACAGATGATAAGAGATCACAATAGCTCACCCCCAGGCACTTACTGATCTAAAAACAGCTGAATTACAAGCTCCTTTTGTGAAGGTTGCTGTTCAATTTCAGATGCCAAGCCTTTTCTATCAATTCAAGGGTTCTGTTTGGCACATTCTAAGCAGAGTCTGACTGATCGAATGTAGCTATACAGCACTTTTAACAGTATGTCATATTGTGATGGATGCAACACCTACACATCGATTACCACATCCTCTCTGAGCATCCAGTGTTTTATTGCACTTAGGTTTATGATTATCAACAATTAACCAAACGGCGAAATTTTGGGGTGATACAATTTGAAAAGAGTTGCAGACGACAAAATATATTATATTAACCCTTTCCCAAACAACAACATTTTTTCACTTCCAATTTCAAACTCCTGAGAATCAAAATCCAAAGTCAATCTCCAGTTCAAGATGTATCAATTGTCAAACGTTATTCATAGAGAATATCAAGTTAAAATAAAAACCTAGTTCAATTTCCTGATAATGTTCATTAGTGCATGTAGATCTAGTTTTTGTTTCAAACTTCAATTATCAAGACAATTCATATTAATATAAGCGGTTAGTGGTCCAAGCAATTGGACAGATATGCAAAGTATTAACACTACAAAAAACCCAACCTCTGAATCAATAATCGAGCTTATCACTTCAGTTCAAAACGAAAGTAAAACCTAGCTGACTGATTTGACATCGATGTTCAGAATTTAATTCTGTTCGCAAATAGCACTCTTGAATTCTTATCAACAATATCTTTACTTGGCTGGTTCAATGTAAACCGGTATCGTGTAGAATTGAAAAGTTGTGTACTGGATTATCAAAATCGTAGTATCATAAAAGCGGTTACAAAATAAAATTAGGTCAATACAATGGAAGCCCTCGGCTCAAGCACTATCAGATTTTTTTCTTATATAAATTGCCCACGCACTAATTGATTCATCAAATACATTGAACGAATATTTGTGTGGAAGTGAAATACAAAGCGGTACCGTTTTTGTTTACATGTATAAATCTAGGGCGTCAATCTTTCCAATATGGCAGCCTACGGCTATGGATTGAGAATCGCTAGAGCGATGTTTTTGAAATGCTAAATCAATGATGTGGATGGAAGTTTTCCGTTAAATTCAACGTTGATTGATGAATGAATAAAAACAGACAGACAAGCCAAAACAATTTGTCTACTCACCTACTGATTAAATGTGCAATACAAAGATCGATGATTTTCCTGACAATGAAATTTGTAGAATCCTCGGCGTACTAATTTTGCAACTCGAATTTACTTTTGACATCAAGATATCCATTATAAAGTTTTCATAAGATTGTGTTTATCCTCAAAAAGAAAAATATAAGTCAAAGTATTACATTAAACAAACAAAATAGCTGCTTTTCTTAAAATGTCTGCACTACTTTTTGGTGTCATTGGGTCGGGTGCAAAGAGAAAGAGTAAAAAGTAGTTCTTTGCCTAAACCAGTATACAGACACCCTGTACACTATCACCATATACACCTTCCAGCTAATCGCAATAAGTCTGCCATTTTGACAAATGGCGACTTAAAAAAGTATGTATTTTCTTTGTTGTTGACTTGCAATAAACCTGGGATATAACAATACTGTGACATCTAAAGAAAACAAAACTTTAAATGTGAATATTGTTAACCCTTGTCATGCTGAATAAAAAAACTTTGCAAATTTGTATTGAAATCAAAGTGCTGAAAACACTGATTGCAAGAACAGTGAATCTGTTTTATGTTACAAAATATTTTATTTCTAAACTTTTCTGGCTTTCAAACTTAAATAAGGACAGGTGGATTAAGAACAGACTGCACATATGTTCCGTCTGATCTTTGTCTATACCTCCTTTAAAAACAGGAATATTCCGGGTTCAGCATGAGAAGGATTAAAACTTATACATATTCCTTAAAAAAAGGCCCATGGGATGATAGTATATCATATCAAGAGATTCTGTCATTTGTACAGGTTACTGCATCTTGATGGTTACTTAGCATTGTATGTATGAAACAGCTGTTGAAAAATACTTTTAATCCTTGAATTTTCATTTAAATATCTATAATCACTACTATTAAAAATGGGGGACACATGTACTATCAAAATGGAAAATGTTTTCCCCAGAAATAAAAATAATTTTAAAATGTTATCATCTTGAATTTTAAAATGTTGTTATCTTGAAATTTAGGTCTGCAGCAGCTTCCAATTTGGACCATTTTGATCTTTTAGAATCTGGTTTGTTTAACGACTATCATTTGTTCCATTCAGGGAGATAATTGTACGAAAGAAGAGGTGTTTGACTGCACACTATTTCCATGTCCAAATGGTGGATTCTGTCAAAATGGAAAATGTTTCTGTCAGGCTGGCTTTATAGGGGAAAGATGTGATGTGGATCCATGCTTTAGTAAGTTATTTTGATGATAAGGCTTCTAGATAATTGGAATGTATTTCTTTAATGTTTTATGCCCCTGAATTGAAAGATTAGAGGCAAGTTCTTTTACCGTTGTCTGTGTGCATATCTGTCATTCTAGCTTTCCTTCTATCTGTTTGCGAAACAAAAATATCACATCTGATACCAAGGTCAAGGGTGTCTGACAAGGTTAAGGTCATCATTCAAGGTATTTTTTTATATATAAAACTCAATGGTAAAAGTGGTTTATTTCTTTGAGCCTATTTAAGTAAAAGTGTATTTTTTGGCACAACAATAGATCTCAATAACATGCGTCTGATAATAACAGGTTCAGATCATCTGACAATGTCAATCATCTGGCAAGGTCATTTTTTAGGAATTTCTATTTTTGGGATAATTTTCCTGTCTTTTCTCACACTGGATTTTTTCTAAAGTTATAGTTATATTTCTATGGTGTGAAATCAATTTATGGAGATATCTTGGCAACTCTAAATGTTACTTAGTACAAATTATGCCCCCTTTTTGGACATGGGTCTTTATATCCACTATCCATAAGCTACAAGTTTTGTTGTTAGACTTTTTATTGTGAACTTTTAGGTCAGCCCTGTTTGAACAACGGTGACTGTACTCGTACTGGTAACGGTGGTTATGTATGTGCATGTAAACCACCTTTTCGTGGTAAAGAATGTGAGGAGAGGTATGACGCATGTGCGTCTCTAGTAACGCCGTGTTTGAATGGTGGAACTTGTAATTATGATGAGGGAGCTGTTCATACAGCAATTTGTTCTTGTCTACAAGGTAATTATTCTGTTGTTGCTCTCACTTGGTGAAATCTAGTCAAATCCAATGAAGTGTTAAAGGCAATTTCCATTTTGTCTAAAACACTTTATTTTAAAAAATAATTTTCGTCTATATGTTCATTTTGATGGCATTTTTCCAACATAATTGCTGCTACTACTTTGATATTCATAATGTTATTTTCAGTGAAAACTATGTTATGAATTTTGAATGACCCTACTTATACAAGCCGCTTAATTATTTCTCCTTGAATGTGTTAATTTGTACATAATTATACCCCCCGCCTACGAAGTAGAGTGGGGTATATTGGTTTCACCATGTCTGTCTGTCTGTCCATCCGTCCATCCATCCGTCCGTCCATCCTAAACCTTTTCGCTTCGGGACTCTAACTCAACAACCAAATGACCTACAATCATGAAACTTTATACAAATGTTCCTTATGACCCAAGGAAGTGCCCTATTGTTTTTGGGTTACATAGGTCAAAGGTCAAGGTCACAGTAAATTTTTATTCAATTTTTGTTTCCTGACTCTAACTTGTGAACCAAGTGACCTACAAGCATGAAACTTTATGAAAATGTTGCTTATGATCCAAAGAAGTGCCCTATTGTTTTGGGGTCATATAGGTCAAAGGTCAAGGTCACAGTCAATTTTTGTTCAATTTTTACTTCTTGACTCTTAACTCAAAAACCAAGCGACCTAGAACCATGAAACTTCATGCAAATGCTATATATGACCTCAATATTAGTTACAAACACATCCTGCACTAATAGCACTTGCATTCTGACAAAGCCCTTGTGGGGGGTATTAGTCCGCTCTGCGACAGTTCTAGTTTTTATTATCTGAAGCATTTTACCTACAATAATGCACAAAGTTGTTGCTAAATTATCTCCCTTGAACCTCTAAATTTAACCCAACTTTTGTTATCATGTTGCAAATAGATCATATACTGAAAGCTTTTATACTGGGAAATGGCCTTGGTAGGACAAAGCCGTGGTGGGGGGTATCAGTTCGTTTTGCGATAGTTCTAGTTTGAAAACAATTTGCATCATTTTGTCAATGCGCTGCATTCAGAATATTAGAAAAAATGCAAATGCTTAAAAATATTACTCCCCTTTGCACATAAAAATGTGTGCAAAGTGCTGTACAATTTCTTATTTTTTTCACTAACAATGTTATGTTTTTTATCGTGATTGCTGGGCAGATTTTTCCTGCAATTACTATGCAAGTGCAATGCCCTATTGATTTTTTTGCAATAAATTGTATAAGATAAAATTAACACAAAGTTTGAAGACTACACCAAGGATTAAGAATCTTAAGATATCTTAATGAGGAAACGAAGATGGTTTTGCATTGGCTTAAAAAGAGTAGCCTTGGCCACATTTAAATATTTTCACTCAAAATACTGAAAATCGTTTCTTATGACGTCTTAATAATCTTATTTAGCGGGATTTTTCATCTTGCTCTAAAAACACACCTCAGGACTCCAGTTTAAAAGGGGGTGATGTCATTCTAAATCTGTTATTTCTCATCCAAATCCTATGTTGTGGGTGCTCATTGGAATTGTCTTCATGAGACAATTCCAATGAACACCCACAACAACAGATTAAAAGCATGGATAATGAAATATTTCATTTTGAGAACCAAATCAATCCAAGTATGTGGAGCTTAGGTCCATGTTGATGTTAAGTGTAAAAAATGTGGGTATTTCTTTTACTTTATTACAGGGTACACTGGAGAAAGATGTGAAACTCTCATTGGCGTATGAAAATCTGAAGTACAAAAACAACATTTATTCATTCCATATTAACTAATTAGAATTCATTAAAGTAGTCATCTGCAAAAATTATAAGCTCTGTAAAGCCTTATTTTTATTATGCTCCCCGAAGGGAGAGCATATAGCCTCTGCTTTGTCTGCCCGTCCGTCTGTCTGTAATTATGTCCGTCCGTCCATCCGTACGTCCGTCCCCACCTATTTCCTATAACCCCTGGGCCAAATTGAATGAAACTTACCATGTGAACTCCCTATGATATAGTGATGATGCATCTCTGTGACAGTTTTTGGATTTGAGGCCTCATCACAGGAAAAGGGGACTTAAGGTAAAAAACAGTTTTTCCCAAATTTCTCCTAGTCTAACAGTCAGAATTTAGTGAAATTTCATATTTGTGTAGCAAATCAGATGCCCTTTACTGTAAACAATTTGAAATTAACGTAAAAAAAATATATCATGGAAAAAGGGGGCTTAATGTTTGTTACCTTCACGTAAGCGCATAAATTAGTTATTCTTTCATTTCTCCTAGTCTAATGCTCAGAATTTGATGAAATTTCACATTTCAGTAGCAAATCAGATGCTCTTTACCCTAAACGATTTGAAATTTGTGTCTTAAAATATGTCATGCAAAAAGGGGGTTTAATGTTTGTTACCTTTATGTTAGCTGTATAAGATAACAGCTTATTTGAGTCTTTGAAATCTGACCACAGAGCATATCTCCTAAAGTATAATAGCTATCAACTTGAAACTTTATGGGTGGATAGACCTTATGGAGGAGAAGTGCAGTGCACAAGAACTACAACTCTTGCTTGCATAATTTTGGAGTTATTGCCCTTTGTTATTTTTGATACTTAGATTATGTCTGGAGCATATCTCCTAAAGTAAAATAGCTATCAACTTGAAACTTTATGGGTGGATAGTTCTCATGGAGGAGAAGTGCAATACACCAGAACTATAACTCTTGCTTGCATAATTTTGGAGTTATTACCCTTCCTTATTTTTAATACATTTAATAGGAGGAAAATCTCTGACAGCACAAAAGAATCTTTATTCTATTAGGCTTCAGTTTACTATCAAGCTTTTGTGGTGGGGGATGTCCATGTCCAACATGTCTCTTGTTTTTGTGACAATGCCTTATTCCGGGAGCATAATCCGTCTCTGACGGCTCTTGTTTGTATATAGATGACTTGTTTAATCAATTTGGCATTTCATTAATAATAGATCAATATCCTGTATCTACCATATTTTATTAACATGTTTATGATGCTCCACGAAGGGAGAGCATATAGCCGCCGCTTCGTCTGTCCGTCCGTCCGTCCGTAATTCCGTCCGTCCATCCGTCCGTCCATTTCCACCTATTTCTCTATAACCCTTGGGCCAAATCAAATGAAACTTACCATGTGAACTCCCTATGATATAGTGATGATGCATCTGTGATGGTTTTTGGATTTGAGGCCTCGTCACGGGAAAAGGGGACTTATACGCCGCTTCGTCTGTCCGTCTGTCCGACCGTCCGTAATTCCGTCCGTCCGCCTCCACCTATTTCTCTATAACCCTTGGGCTAAATCAAATGAAACTTACCATGTGAACTCCTAATGATATAGTGATGATGCATCTGTGATGGTTTTTGGATTTGAGGCCTCGTCACGGGAAAAGGGGACTTAGGGTTAAAAACAGTTTTTCCCAAATTTCTCCTAGTCCAACAGTCAGAATTTAGTGAAATTTCATATTTGAGTAGCAAATCAGATGCCCTTTACTATAAACAATTTGAAATAAACGTACAAAAAAAAATATCATGGAAAAAGGGGGCTAAATGTTTGTTACCTTACGTTAGCATGTAAAATAGTAATTCCGTCCGTCCGTCCGTCCGTCCCCACCTATTTCTCCATAACCCTTGGGCCAAATCAAATGAAACTTATCATGTGAACTCCCTATGATATAGTGATGATGCATCTCTGTGACAGTTTTTGGATTTGAGGCCTCATCACAGGAAAAGGGGACTTAGGGTAAAAAACAGTTTTTCCCAAATTTCTCCTAGTCTAACAGTCAGAATTTAGTGAAATTTCATATTTGTGTAGCAAATCAGATGCCCTTTACTGTAAACAATTTGAAATTAACGTAAAAAAAATATATCATGGAAAAAGGGGGCTTAATGTTTGTTACCTTCACGTAAGCGCATAAATTAGTTATTCTTTCATTTCTCCTAGTCTAATGCTCAGAATTTGATGAAATTTCACATTTCAGTAGCAAATCAAATGCCCTTTACCATAAGGTATTTGATATTTGTGTCTAAAAATATGTCATGCAAAAAGGGAGTTTAATGTTTGTTACCTTTATGTTTGCTGTATAAGATAACATCTTATTTGAGTCCTTGCAATCTGACCACAGAGCATATCTCCTAAAGTATAATAGCTATCAACTTGAAACCTTATGGGTGGATAGATCTTATGGAGGAGAAGTGCAGTGCACAAGAACTACAACTCTTGCTTGCATAATTTTGGAGTTATTGCCCTTTGTTATTTTTTATACTTAGATTATGTCTGGAGCATATCTCCTAAAGTATAATAGCTATCAACTTGAAACTTAATGGGTGGATAGATCTCATAGAGGGGAAGTGCAGTGTACAAGAACTGCAACTCTTGCTTGCATAATTTTGGAGTTATTGCCCTTTGTTATTTTTGATACTAAGATTTTGTCTGGAGCATAGGCTTTCTTGGCGGGGGATGTCCATGTCCAACATGGCTCTTGTTTTTGTGACAATGCCTTATTCGGGGAGCATAATCCGTCTCTTATTAGACATAATATCATATCATAATAAAAAAGAGTTTAGGGTTGTGATTTGTTAGAATTCCATGTAATGTCTTTCATAATATTTATTTTGTTTTACATTTATTTTATATTTAAATTTATATAGATCTATATTTATTTAACGTTTATATGTCTTCAAAGTCATATTTGTTTTTTCAATAGTTTCTTTATATACATCATATAGACATGTGCAATACCAATCTCATTTAGTATTAAATTTTGTGTTCAATAATCGCAATATATATAAATTGTATAAACCCTTTACTCATTCCCCCCCCTTTTTTTATAGTTTTGGAACAATCCATAGGGAGTCATATCAATGGGTCACTGATACACTATTGTAAGTGCCTATATTTTAAAGGCACTTACAATAGTGTTGTGCTGACCCCTCGATATTGTTGATTTGTTTTCTCAATATCTTTCCAACAAATGGTTCAAACTAAACAGTACCTCAGTATAAATTGTGCATATCCATGATCCTACATTGGTTACAGTCTTTCGAATTTTGACAGGTTTATGGCCCTTTGATGAAAAGTTTTGTTTCACTCAAAACAGATTTAGGGATTTGATTCAAACTTCTCTGAAAGACTCTGAATCAGTCAAGTAATGTGTATATCTTAGCTTTGTTGGTTTTCTTTGGCTTTTTGACAGAATTATGGCCCCTTACATGAAAGCAATATTTCTCTGCCACAATTTGAAGAGTTGGACGGAAAAATTTAATAGGCATGATCAGAATCTAATTTGAATAACAGTTCATTGACTTGTGACAATTATTGACTTTTAATGAAAAATCTTGTCTGCTCAATTTGTGGCAACTTATGAAGGAACTAAAAATGATTCAAATTTTACAGGAAGACTAAATTGTTGTTGTTATTCTAAAACCTTGTAACTACAGCTTTGATCAAGATATCAAAGATTAAAACTTATATTTGGCATTATGATACATCATTTCAATACACATCTGCTGATACCTAGTTCAAGGTCATTTGTCAAGGTTAGCTGTCTAGGTCAATTAATCTACGTTTTCTTCCCTATATCACCAAGTTTTTTGTCTGTCAACACCTTTGACAACCTAAAAATGTTCATGTATGAAATAATTTCAGTTGTTGCAATGTACATGTATGTGCTATTTCAGTATAAATTATACACCTTTACCAGTTCACAAAATGTGAAAAAGATCCCCAAGCTGATAAACATTAAAGATGACATTTTTCAGAACAGATACTCGTGTGAAAAGCTAATTTAGAATTCTTACACTTTGAAGAAGATGGAGTATACTGGTTTACCCTTTCCGTCCGTCTGTAACAAAAAAAATTGCTACTTTCTCCGCAATTTTGAATCACAACACCCTGAAATTTGGAAGGGTTACTGATTTCACGTGTTTCAGATATCCACTTCCTGTTTTACAACATATTTTTCTTCCAAAATTAACATGGTACACTTGGAAAGTTTTGTCACACTTTTCTCGGCAACTTTGAATCAGAGCACTTTGAAACTTGGTTTAGTGTAACGGATAGAGGTCCCATACGTCATTTACCAAATTCAGATCAGTCTGATATCAACTTCCTGTTTTATGATGTAGTTTGATTCAGACTTAATTAATATGGTACTAAGGAACATTTTTGTCACACTTTTCTCAACAATTATCAATCACATCAACTTGAATTTTGGTAGAGTGTCTTTTGATTCACTCTTGAAATTTTGGTATTTCATAGCTTAATGGTAAATGCATTTCTTTGGATTTTTTTGTCCTACAAAAAGGACCAAACAACATGCCCCTTAACTTCAAGAAAAGCCTGTCTGTAACAAACACTTGGTTGGGAATATGTCTTGTTGATTGACCCTTGTCATGCTGAGCCCGGAATATTCCTGCTTTGGCAGGAGGTAAGGACAAAGATCAGCCTGCACATATGTGCAGTCTGATCTTAGTCTTTACTACCTGATTTCCATTTTGAACCAGAAAAGTTTCATTATTGTATTTTCAAAATGAAAGTCTGACTCACAATAAGGAAATACAGAGCTTTCAGCACTTTGATTTCAATGCAATTTTGCCAAGTCTTTTATTCAGCATGACAAGAGTTAATGAGAATTGAAAACAGGTGAAAATTTATTTTTTACTACTGATTATGCTTTTTTTACCTCATTCATTTTTATAAGAGCTTTACATAATATCTATTGTATATCATATAAAAAATTTGGTTATTGTCTGGGTGTGGGATTATAAGGGTTGTGATTTATTAGAATTTTACGTCATGTCTTTCAAAAGATTAAATTTATTTTACATACCTTTTATCTTGAAATATATATACAGTATGTGACCGGTCATGGAATGGATCATTTGGGAATCAATAAAACATTTATTTGAAAAAAAAAAATTAGTTCCAACATAGGTCAACCAGCCCTGTGTTCAGGATGACAAAGCAAACAGTTTGCAAATGATATCCCGCTTTGCATGCCAGTGCATGTGCAAAGCAGGGTATAATTGGAAAACTGTTTGCAACGTTTTGAGATCCTGAACGCAGGACAGTTGACATATGTAGAAAAAAACTATGAGAAAGGTTGATCTAGTTAAAATCAAATTTGTGTGCGAAAAGTTTCAACCCTAGTCAGCCTGTGCAATTTGCACAGTCTGACTAGGGTTGACACTTTACACACTTCTTCAAGATGGACTTCCTGAGTTGCTGGCATGACAGGTCACACACTGGGTTGCTGGCATGACAGGTCACACACTGAGTTGCTGGCATGACAGGTCACACACTGAGTTGCTGGCATGACAGGTCACACACCGAGTTGCTTGCATGACAGGTCACACACTGAGTTGCTTGCATGACAGGTCACACACTGAGTTGCTGGCATGACAGGTCACACACTGAGTTGCTGGCATGACAGGTCACACACTGGGTTGCTGGCATGACAGGTCACACACTGAGTTGCTGGCATGACAGGTCACACACTGAGTTGCTGGCATGACAGGTCACACATTTATTAGTTTCAAGGAAGTTTTCCTTTCTTTGTACACCTGTTATTTATATTATATAAACATGTGCAATGTATACTTCATTTAGAAATATATTTTGTGTTCAACACTTATTGTTATTCATTTTATCATACCTTTAATCATTTGAGTGTAAGATCGATTAATATTTCATTGACTGAACAACAAAAGCTATATTTTCATGAGTGGCGAAGCAATCGGTGAAAATATAGCTTTTGTCTTTCATGAAATGAAATATCAATTGATCTTACTCAAAAAACAAACGCATATTCTATTTCTTTAATGAGAAATTGAGACAAAACATAGCATTTTCAAGACTACTTTTTCTAAAGTGTGTCAGTTTGCTCTCGATTGCTATTTGCTCTTGATTGCTACACAACATTCATAGTGATGTCACTTCTTTGGTTCTGCTTAGATAACAGCAGATAAGCTGAAAGGAAGGCAAACAGGAAAAGATAGGCATTGAGTTTATCAAAATGATAATCTAATATTATTCCTTGATAAACCACATTAAACCATTAAAAAATCATTGCCTCCCTCTGTGTGTCCATTACTTGTTATCACATCTCCTCAAGCATCTATGCATAGGAATGTCCTTTATATGACCATATTGTTGTGTTGTGTGTCACATAGAAAAAGTTTACACACGCTGTAGTTACAATGTTAAGCTCGCTCCTTTGTTCTTGCCCATTTCTCTATATCTTTGCAGATAAATAACATTTATAGTCATAACCAAACAACATATGGTTTCTTTAAGAAGTCTAGAATTAAGACTGGCATTATCAAGTTTTTAGCTCCACTGGCTGAAAGCCACTGGGGCTATTGTCATGGCGTTGTGTCCGTCGTGCGGCCGTCTGTGTGGTCGTAAACTTTTTCTTTAAAAATCTTCTCCTCAGAAACTACTGGATGAATTTCAACCAAACTTCACAGAAATGATCCTTAGGTGACCCTCTTTCAAAGTTGTTCAAGAAATTTTGATCCAATGAAAAACATGGATTTAATGGGCGTGGCTAATTTCCAAATATGGTAAAAAGTGACATTTCTCAGGGTCTAATTGATGGATACCAATTAAATTTTACATGAATAATCCTTGGGTGACCCTTTATCAGTCTACAAAAAAATTTGTGATCGGATGAAAAATATGTATTTTATGGGCAGAGGTCATTTCTCTATATGTTATAAAGTGGAAACTTTGAAAATCATTTTCTCAGAATATCACAAATAGATATCAACCAAATTTTACATGAATGATTCTTAGATGACCTTTTATCAGTCTACCAAAAATTATTGTGATCTGATGAAAGATATGTATTTTATAGGCGGAGGTCATTTCTCTATATGTTATATAGTGGAAACTTTGAAAATCATTTTCTAAGAATGTAATCGATGAATATCAACCAAATTTTACTGGAATGATCCTTGAGTGACCCTTTATCAGTCTACCAAAAATTATTGTGATCGGATGAAAAAATATGTATTTTATTGGCGGAGGTCATTTCTCTACATGTTATATAATGGAAACTTTGAAAATCATTTTCTCAGAATGTAACTGATGGATATCAATCAAACTTCATAAGTATGATCCTTGGGTGACCCATTATCATGCAGCCAAAAATTATTGTCATTGGATGAAAAATATGTCTTTTATGGGCGGAGGTCATTTCTCTATATGTTATATAGTGGAAACTTTGAAAATCATTTCAAGATCAGTAGAACCCAAAATATCTAAAAATCAAGTCAAAACTTAGATTTGCTATCACAAGAATTTTAAGCCTGTGGAGCAACTCAAGCCATTCATGGCTTTCTAGTTCTTATACCTCTGACCTATGGATGCCTGACACTCAACTGTTGACGGCTTGTTGTGTACGAACAAGAGCACAGCCTACTGGTGCCTACACTCGACTGTTGGATGCTTGAAAGGGGATAAAAATCTGAGTCAAAAAAGGAGCATAATTTGCACCAAATGCATCTAGAGTTACCCCCCTCCCCCTGATTGTCGATGTTGCGTTTTTGATAGTTTACATGTGTGCAAAGTTTCAAATTTATCTACTTAATACCAGATGTATCAAAATGTCAAAGAATTTGCATGACTATGATGACAATTAAGAAGCTACGGATTCCTCTGAAAAAAACACAGCCAAAAAACTCTGTTGTGTTTATGGTTAATATATATTGAAAGTTTCTAGTGAATGCTTTTAGTAATACCAGATATCTCAAGACGTTTTTAACTTAAGGAAGTGGACTTGTAATAGCTCTGAAACATTTCAGAATTCATTAGCTTTCAGAGCTGAATGAGGTTTCCTAATGACTTCCAAAATGTTGCGGTTTTGAGATATCTGGTATAACTAAAAGCATTAAAAAACAGCAATGACGACAATAAAGCTATTACAATATTTCTGGATGTATTGAATAACACTGGATCTAACATGTGGGACAGAAGTCAATAAAAAAGCCGGATGCATTCATTGAAAGTTCTTCTTTAATCTTTCCTTGCTTCACAAAGTTGATAAAAAGAATATGATAAAATGAACCATTAAAATTTCAAAGAAAATGCCAAATTTATGAGGAGAAAGAAATGTATCTTTTCTTAATGGCATTAGCTATTTGGAGGAAAAATATGAAGATAAGTAGTTTTTCTATTAATAGAAAGGTTGGTTTTTCTAGATGGTTATATTTGCTGGTTGGCTTATTAGTGGACTTTTGTACATCTATATAAGTTTGTGCTAAATAGCGTAAAAACCTTGATTGTAGTAAAAGCCAACTACATCTATATCAGAAACTTCACCAATAACACCAAAGTTATAAGAATAGCTCCTCATTTATTTGAAAATACCTCAAAAAGATGCTAGTAAAACACATGACCCCCCTAAAGCAACTTTTTTTTAGAAGCTAGGCCTTGATACTTGACCTTGACTTTCAGATGACCTTGACCTTCAAATATGGGGACTAAAAGAGGAACCTCAATGCCAAATAAGAGCATTGTAACTTGAATAGTGATGAAGAAATGAGAAAATGTTAAATTTGTAGGTAAAGTACTTGCAGACAAACAGACACACAGACTCTGATAAACAATATGCAAGAGTATAAAGATCATTGTTGGTACCTAACTATTAGTAATTAATGAATTTCAAGGCTATCTTTAGAAAGTTATTTTATAATGATAAAAATTATATGAGCATACAGTCCAATCTTTGCCTTAGCTACCTTAATCTTATTTTTTCTTAAAGTTGCACTACATAGAAGTGTCAGCGCAAAACTTTTGTTTGCCTTTCTTAATAGGCACTTACACTACATTTGCAATAACCCCTTGAAATTCTATCTTTGCATGTTTCACTAATTTTTAACTGCAGTCCTTTCTACCTTATGACATAGTTTATCTTCAAATTGAATTTGTATTTCTTTATTATCTGATACTGCTTTCAATTTGGACCAGTCTAAAATTAAGAAAATGAGGAAAGTTTTTTTCTATTTCGCAGTGCGAAAACAAAGCACACAAGTGAATTGAAGGTAAAACATTAATAAAAATGTAAAAATAAGGAAGAAAAAAAATTACAATAAACACAGAATTATGATATTAAAAAAATCAATATGTGATAGTTAAATATGATGCTTTTTACATTGACAATTTACCTTGTCAAAGACCTTGACACAAAAAGATTCATGTGAATGATTAATGATTTCATTCAAAAATGAGCATTAATATTTTCAGTTATTTAACCTTTTCCTGTTTAATCCATGCTTTTTCCGTGCCTGTAATTTTATGATTGAGAAAACATCGTGAATAAAGAAGAAATTGCTTCTGACAAGCAATTTCTTCTTTTTCCACACTATTTTCTACCCTACTGAATGGTTATTTTTCAAATTAAATCCACTTTTTATTTTCATCTGCAAAACCTTTGAATTTGGCCAGGTCCAAAATTTTGTAAAACAGGAAAGTGTTAAACACCAACAAGTGTTTTTGAGATGCTCATTTAACAACAGTATATGGATTTTTAGTTAAGTTTGTTTGTTTGAAGGGGTTTATACTATTTCCACTCATATTTCAGTGGCTGGAGCACAAAAACAATGGATTCATTGCATTTTTCTCACCAGTACTACCTTGCCATCCTTTGCAAGTCTCTAGCTGCTAATCCCACAAAGGCTCAAGCAGCAACGAAAGAATACAGTAAGTCATTATCAGGGAAAACGAGTACAGGATAAATATTCTGAAGGTTCCGGTTGATTCTTTTACATGCTTGTTGTAAAGCACAATCACATGGAAACTCAGTTTAATAAACAAGTTAGCCTGGGGATTGCAAACCAACTACTGGCTCTTAATTCTGAGTTTGTTAGTTTGATTCTGTAATCTTTTATTTTACATTTGACGAAAGTCCTTATGATACATATCCTAGTATTTTCCTCACAATTGCTACCACTACATCCTTTCCAGGTCTCAAGTTAATCATTCCATCAGACAGGTTTATGATTATCCACCAATAGATAAGAAATAAATGTCCAAACATACCAATGACTCAAACAAGCAATCCTAAGCTTTGGTTTTCAGAATATTCAGTAAAGAGCAACCATGCTTATAGATTATGTCATTCTTTTGAAAGTGCACTCGCAAAATATTTCTTAATTAGAAGCACTCATTTTTTCTGACAATTTGTCTCACCAATAAATTGTAGACCCATGTGGGTTAGTAGCTGGAGGCTAGGAAACGATGTAATGGTAGTACTGGTGTGCAAAATACCAGGAATCCATTGTAATGCTCCAGCCACCACAATATAGCTGAAAGATTGTTGAAAGCTGTGTAAAAACCCATTCAAACAAACAAACAAATTAATAAGAAGTCTTTATAAATAACAGATGCTAGATCAATGCTTAACATTTTCCATTTTTGTAAAATTTTAGACTGGTTCAAATTGAAAGAGGTAGCAAACAAGAGGGCCATAGTGGCCCTTAATCGCTCACCTGAATGAACTGTCTAAAATTTTCAAAAGAAGAATGAGAAATAGAATGATGAATGACTGAGCTAAACAAAGCTGTTGCTTCTATACAACTTGAGAATCCCTTTTTTACAATTTTAAGGTTGACTAACAAGGATTTTTATAATTGATTTCGTGACCTATTTTTTAACCCCAGATGACCCAATTTTGATCTCATCCGAGATTTCATCTAGACAATCATTCTGACCAAATTTCAGGTTGATTGGCTAAAAATTGTGGCCTCTAGAGTGCATACAAGGTATTTCTTAGATTTGACCCAGTGACCTAGTTTTTGACCCCAGTTGACCCAATTTCGAACTTGTCCAAGATTTCATCAAAACAATCATTCTGACCAAAATTCAGGTTGATCTGGCAATAAACGTGGCCACTAGAGTGCCTTCAAGGTTTTTCTTAGATTTGACCCAGTGACCTAGTTTTTGACCCCAGTTGACCCAATTTTGATCTCGTCGGAGATTTCATTAGGACAATCATTCTGACCAAAATTCAGGTTGATCGGGCAAAAAATGTGGCCTCTAGAGTGCATACAAGGTTTTTCTTAGATTTGACCACGTGACCTAGTTTTTGACCCCGGTTGACCCTATTTCGAACTCATTCAAGATTTCATCCAGACAATCGTTTTGACCAAATCTCAGCTTGATCGGGCAATAAACGGAGCCACAAGAGTGCCTACAAGGTTTTTCTTAGATTTGACCCTGTGAACTAGTTTTTGACCCCGGTTGACCCAATTTCGAACTCGTCCGAGATTTCATTAGGACAATCATTCTGACCAAAATTCAGGTTGATCCGGCAAAAAATGTGGCCTCTAGAGTGCATACAAGGTTTTTCTTAGATTTGACCCTGTGACCTAGTTTTTGACCCCAGTTGACCCAATTTCGAACTTGCCCGAGATTTCATCAAGACAATTATTCTGACCAAAATTCAGGTTGATCGGGCAAAAAATGTGGCCTCTAGAGTGCCTACAAGGTTTTTCTTAGATTTGACCCCGTGACCTAGTTTTTGACCCCAGTGGACCCAATTTTGAACTCGTCCGAGAATTCATCAAGACAAGCATTCTGACCAAAATTCAGGTTGATCCGGCAAAAAATGTGGCCTCTAGAGTGCATACAAGGTTTTTCTTAGATTTGACCCTGTGACCTAGTTTTTGACCCCAGTTGACCCAATTTCAATCTCCTTTGAGATTTCATCAAGACAATCATTCTGACCAAAATTCAGGTTGATCCGGCAAAAAATGTGGCCTCTAGAGTGCATACAAGGTTTTTCTTAGATTTGACCCCGTGACCTAGTTTTTGACCCCAGTTGACCCAATTTCGAACTTGTCCGAGATTTCATCAAGACAATCATTGTGACCAAAATTCAGGTTGATCTGGCAAAAAATGTGGCCTCTAGAGTGCATACAAGGCAAATGTTGACGACGGACGACGCACAACGGACATCCACCTTACCACAATAGCTCACCATGAGCACTTCGTGCTCAGGTGAGCTAATAAAAATGAAAAGTTTGTACAACTCATTAAGGGACTATCATAGCTTGGGAAATATCGTGGGAAAAAAGGGGAAATTGCTTTCTATAAGCAATTTCTTCTTTTTCCTTAATTATTTTCTCAAGTATAAAATCACAGGGATGTGAAATCCCAAGACTGTACAGAAAAGGGTGCAGTTTAAAACAACAAAAACAACAAACAAATAAAATGTGTTTGTGAAGCACTAAAGCGCCCCAAATCAGCAGATGTCAGAAATTTGACCTTGTCAAATGACCTTGACCTTATTACATGACCTTGTTTTAACATTAAATCTTGAATAGGCTTGAAGTACCAATAATTTGCAATGTTAAGTTTCTTTGCTAAGTCTTCCAGACAGATGGATGGACAGATAGATTGAATGATTAGAGTTGAATGCTGTTTTCAACATTTTTTCAGTTATATCGCACGGCTAGAGCTCCTAACAATGGTTTCCTGGTATTTCTCTCACCAGTATAACCGCCACATCCTTTCTTAGCCTCCAGCTGCTATCTCACGTATGTCTATGATTATCAACCCATTGGTGAAAGACAAATATTTGGAAAGAAGGAAACAGACGAAAAATAGTAAAACAATGTCCCCGATCTTATCAATGCAGGGGAATAAATGTAAGAGTTAAAATTAAAATTTGTGTGATCCTCTTTCCTCAATTGTCCTAGGTCAATTTCTTGATTCAGAACATAAGTCTTTTCTGCCTTCTTGGTCCCAGAATCTATCTTTTCCTCTTTTTACTTGCTGGTTCCTGAGAAGGACCCTTTTTATCCTCAGGTTCACTAAACAACATGTATGTGGGCTAGTCAAGGAAAACGCTATCTGTAAAATTCTTAATACATTATTACACACAAGTCTTTTTCTAATTAACTGCAAATTGTAACCATCAGGGCTGAAGATTATAAAACTTATTTGTTACTCAATTGGGAATTTACTCAAATTCAAAGTTGAATTACAGGCTTCTTTTTGCCGTATCATCGCTGGGAATTTAAATTTCAACATTAAGGCAATATCTTTTGACTTAAAAGCTTCTTTAGTGTTCTTTTGTCTTAATTTGAACAATTATTGCCGCTTCAAGTTTGAGTAAATTCTCATTCTGTCACAAAAATGTTCTACAATCTTTTGCCCTGATATTGCACTTAAGAAAAATGTGACAAAAGAAACAAGTGCATGTCGTATTGCGATGCAATACAGGAATCCCCCACCGGATAACAAAAAATCCTTTCTTATAATATATCTCCTACTTACTAGATCTATAACTGTATACAAAATTTGAAGTTGCTAGCACATTATGTTTTGAACAAAATGTCCCAAACAAAAATATAAGAGTAAAACAACCAATGGCAAAAACTCCAAAAGTGGGCGGAGAAGAATGATTCTTGTACATGCCACTTGTTCTCAATGAGATCTATAAGTGTACCAAGTTTGAAGTTGCTAGCACTGATGGCTCAGGAGATATGGTCCGGACAAAAATGTCAGGATAAAAAACAACAACGGACAATAACTAAAAAAGTGGATGTGGCAGAGTAACAGTTCTTGTGCATTACACTTCTTCTCAATGAGATCTACCAGTGTACAAAGTTTGGAGTTGCTAGGGCTTATGGTTAAGGAGATAAGTACGGGACAAAAATGTAAGGATAGAAACAACAAAGGGCAATAACTCAAAAAGTGGACATGACAGAGTGACAGTTCTTAAACATGACACTTGTCCTCAATGATATCTATAAGTGTAGCAAGTTTGAAGTTTCTAGCACTTATGGTTTAGAAGATATGTTCTGGACAAAAATGTAAAGGTAAAAACAACAAAGGGCAACAACTCAAAAAGTGGGTGTGGCAGAGTAACAGTTCTTGTACATGACACTTGTCCTCGATGAGATCTATACTTGTACAATGTTTAAAGTTGCTAGCACTTATAGTTTTTGAAGACATGATCCGGACAAGAATGTAAGGCTAAAAACAACAAAGGGCAATGACTCAAAAAGTGCACATGGCAGAGTAACAGTTCTTGTACATGACACTTGTCCTCGATAAGATCTATCAGTGTACAAAGTTTGAAGTTGCTAGCACTTATGGTTTAGGAGATATGATCCGGACAAAAATGTAAGGGTAAAAACAACAAAGGGCAATAACTCAAAAAGTGGGCGTGGCAGAGTAAGGGTTCTTGAACATGACACTTCTCCTCAATGAGATCTATAAGTGTACAAAGTTTGAAGTTGCTAGCACACATAGTTTAGGAG
Organism: Fragum whitleyi; assembly: GCA_948146395.1. Taxonomy (NCBI): domain Eukaryota; kingdom Metazoa; phylum Mollusca; class Bivalvia; order Cardiida; family Cardiidae; genus Fragum; species Fragum whitleyi. The sequence continues at coordinate 48,562,433 of OX411548.1, forward strand.
ATATGATCCGGACAAGAATGTAAGGGTAAAAACAACAAAGGGCAATAACTCAAAAAGTGGGTGTGGCAGAGTTATGGATCTTGAACATGACACTTCTCCTTAATAAGATCTATAAGTGTACCAAGTTTGAAGTTACTAGCACACATAGTTTAGGAGATATGTTCCAGACAAGAATGTTAGGGTAAAAACAACAAAGGGCAATAACTCAAAAAGTGGGCGTGGCAGAGTAAGGGTTCTTGAACATGACACTTCTCCTCAATGAGACCTATAAGTGTATCAAGTTTGAAGTTGCAAGCACACATAGTTTAGGAGATATGTTCCGGACAAGACTGTAAGGGTAAAAATAACAAAGGGCAATAACTCAAAAAGTGGGTGTGGCAGAGTAACGGTTCTTGAACATGACACTTCTCCTCAATGAGATCTATAAATGTACCAAGTTTGAAGTTGCTAGCACATATGGTTTAGAAGATATAGCCCAAACAAAAGTGTGACGGATGGACGGACAGACGGACGGAATCGGGCAAACCTATAGTCCCCCAACCGGTAACCGGTGGGGGACTAATAAGCACAAGTTCAACAAGATATTAATCCCCTACAATGGAAATCTTATGCCTTGATAGATGACCTTGACCTTTTTATGTGTGGATGCATATTGAAGTGATTATCATGGCGAAAAAAAACCCAACGTGCAATGAATATGATCAAAGTATTGGTAAATGTATTTAGTTTAAAGCTTCAACCATGATATATGACCTTCACCTTGGTATCTGCAAATGTTTATCAATGAGATCTATCATCATGCCAAATATGAGTTTAGTAACTTGTGGATGAAGTTATTGGCAATGTTGAGTTTTTCTTTTTTTGTTTTTTATTGCAGGAGAGGGGGTGTTTCATAGACATATTGACAAGCAGACACAGATAAACATGTACAACGTTTAATATGCCCTACTCTTACAGCATATATATAATACATAAGCGTATTGTATGAAAAAAAACAACTAACGGGGATGGGGGAATTGATAATTGTTGAGGCTCTGCCGAGACATTTATCAATTCCCACAGCCGAGTTAGATATGATATCATACAATACTCTAAGTATGTATTATATTTATCTTATAACCTCTCTTTGCCTAGTTTTTGTCGATTTTTATAACAGAAATGCAAAGTTTCTCAAAATGATCGCATAATGTCATTGTTCTAAAAATATCCATGCGATATCATAAAAAATATCATATGGGATGTTATCACACAGATATTTATAAAGTTATAAGATAAATAAAGGATATGAATGCAAGTCCACTTCCTGTCTGAGTATTCCTGTCAACACAAACTCTGCAGTAACCACGGTGATTCCATGTTTAACTGCTGAGTCACACTGAGATTTATCGTCTTCACATGATATCACAAGTGTAGTTGGAGAACTGGATTTTGGCATCGAGGTTAAATACTGAAAATGAATAATTTTATTAAATGGTTGGTTTACAATTTGTCATTTTGCATTCAAACTACTAAAACTCAAGCTTAAAAAGATGTATAAAGTACATTCTAACAGCCCATTAACAAAATAAATGGGTGATAAAAATCGAAAATTTTCTTTTACACATTTTTCTGAGAGATCTATCAGTGGAAACACTACCTAAACTTCTTAAAACAGTCAATATAACCTTTCATACAAGAGCACCGCAAGCGGGTGCCAACCCTCGGCTGTAAATTATTTCTTAGGCAAATGCAAATATATGAACTTGGTACCTACAGACAGGTCTTGTACAAAGTAATGATCATTTGAAATATAAAGGCTCTTTGACTAACCATTCAAAAATTATGACCAAGGTTAAATTTTTTCAAACAAATTTGTCCTTGAAAAATGACCTTGACTGATGACCTTGAACTTGGTACCTACAGAAAGGTTTTATCCCAAGCAATAATCATGTGAAATATGAAGGCTCTATGACTTACCATTCAAAAGTTATGACCAAGGTTAAAGTTTGTCATGCCAACGCAAACGCCAACAATGACAACACGAACGACGCAAAGGTAATCATAATACCTTGGGTTTTCTTCGAAAACAGCCGAGCTAATAAGATATCATCAGTTAAATGCTCAAAACTTGCTTAATCAAAGCTGTAGTTACAATGTTTATGTTTTATGGTTTGTCCTTGTCAGATGTCCTCAACTTTACTTAGTTTAGATTTCTAAGTTTAGTTTCATCTGGGTCCGAGGTTATAAAACTTTTCTCAGGCTCAACTGAGAATTTTCACAAATTTTAGGTTTAGATAAATGTATGTTAATAAAAGATAATATTAATAAGTTGTTATTTATAAAATTACTTTAATTTGCTTTAATCTCTTATTGAAATTTGTGAAATTTTTGAATAGAGAATGAGACAATTTTTATTACCTCAGGCCCTGATGTGTAACAATGAAATAAACTAACATCCAATCAATAATCGTAAATGTCAAAAGTTTTTTGCATGATGAGGACCATGACTCCCCAGCCATTATCTCAGGGTTAAAAATAGACAAAAGAAAGTATTACAATGAATGAATGTACTACCTGAGCTCCTGCACACTTCAGAATATCTGAAAATTTTCAAAGAAAAAAATATTTTCAATATTGAATACCATCCTATGAAATGACCATTTTGTAAGAATATTTACCATTGCCTATTTGAAAATTGTATGACCCAAAAGCTATCAGATATCAACACAAAACTATTGTAAGTGCCTATAAAGGTTAGTCACTTACTATAGTCTTTCACTAACCCGAAAAGATGTTCTCTAATCTGTAACTTTTATGAAAACAGCTTTTTCTACTCTGAAGTAATGAGGATTTGCCAATATTTTACAAATTCATTAAACATGTTTTAAAAAAGATCTAGACCCAATTTCATAAAATCTGTCAATTGGAAAAATATGAAAGACATTTATGCCAACCATTTTCAACTCAATAAAGGATTGAAACTTGTTGGTAGATATCATAAAGTCCTTTTTATTATATGATAAAAGTTTTCTAAATGCATATAATGCTGATAGTATCATCAGTTGCAAGGAAAATTTTAATGAATAAATTTAGTTGATATATTGCTGGCTCAGCGCAAAACAGTTGTAACTGCCTATATATTTATAGGCAGTTACAACTGTTTTGCACTGAGCCATGGAATTATCAGAAAAATTCTGGTCATGTTAAAATAAAAATAAAATTTGAGTAGATTAAATACCAAAACTGATCATAAACTTGCAAAGCCCCGAATTCATTTGTATAAAGATGACTCAAACAAATCATTTACTCATGACCACTCATCCCTACCTTTCATCTGATCAGGACCCGGTTTTACAGACTTTGTTACGTGTATCTTGTAACCCTCTAACATTGGTCTTTCACCCGCCTTCGATAAAGATCGTTGTAAACTACACTTGAACTTCTTCTCTGATGCATCATCTCTTATCAAATGAGCAGTTGTATCTAAATTGGTAACATGAACTATTTATAAGCAATCTCTATTTCAACTACTATTAAGGATAGAATAGTTAACTCCAAATATTAACAAAATCCTTTAATAACTTAATGATCTTGAACTTCATAATGAAATTGGTTTTATGGTACCAACAAGGTCTTTTTGTAAGAGTTGTCATGGATTCTGCCGTAATGATATGTGGATATTTTACCCATCCTGGTGTAAATTGTAATATTGGATTTCATTGTAGCCTATAAAGCATTTAATTTTGTCAAGATTTTCATATCAAAGAGACATTTTTCTTGGTTTGGAAAAGACCAAGATTTAATTACCTAGAAGTCATATAAGTACATTAAGAGAGTATAACATGAAATATTCTGGGGCCCGTTTTACTAAACATCGTACAATCATTTTTTGCGTTAGTCAAAAATTAAAGTTGCTTCTATAGTAGTAACTAAACAAGAGCTGTCACTGTAAGATGACAATGCCCCCGACACCGCTTTGATTTAGAAGTTATGGCCAATGTTAAAGTTTTTGGATGGAATGACGGACGGACGGACAGACGGACGGACGGACAAGTCAAATTTATGATGCCTCCCTATCGGGGGCATAAAAATTCCAAAAAGGAAAGAAATTGCTTGTAACAACCAATTCCTCTTTTTTCCGATATCATTTTCTACCACATGGGGTTTCTTTTCAATTTGCAGCCACTTTTCATTGTTTTATACAGCTTCTTTTAATTTGAAAAAGTTCAAAATTTCTAGAAAAGGAAAGAAATCATTGATCTGTGCTGATGCTCAGATTTTACTCGGTGCACTTGTCATGTTGTTGGAAATGTCAGACATGGGCTTACAAGGATTTGACATTCTATAGTTAAGATCCAAAGTTACATACCAGAGAAGAATCCACATTTCTTACTAGATATTAACCACTGGGGTGATATGATAGGTATTCCTCTAGCCAGACAACACAGAAACTTCACAGTTCTTCTGATCTGAAACAATCGAATAACAAATAGACAGTAAACTAATACTCCCCAAATCTTTTAACCCTTGTCATGCCGAGTAAAATTTGGCTAAAAATTTTCATCAAAATCAAAGGGCAAAACGCGCTGAAAGTACCAACTGTAGGTCAGTTTTATTAGAAAAACTAAATCTATTGACAATTCTGGTTTGAAAGTAAGAAACAGGTGGTGTAGACTAAGATCAGACTGCACATATGTGCAGGCTGATGTTTGTCTATAGCTCCTGCCAAAGCAGGAATATTCCAGGTTCAGCATGACAAGGGTTAATACAGGGGTATAATAAGCTTTTACCATGATCTGACCATACTTAAAGGCTGGCTAATCCAGGTCAAATGTTTTACTTTCACCCCTACTGTACTGTTGTTTTAAAACCTGTGATTTTCAACGAGGAAAAATTGAAGGCAAAGAAGAAATTGCTTCTTACAAGCAATTCATCTTTAATAAGAAAATTTCTTTCATATCAAATGCATATTACTCTATCTACACTCATATAAAATTGACCTCTTCAACTATTTCAAAATTGGACCTGTCTGAAATATTGTTTTCTGGTAAAAGTGATAAGTCTGAATAGTGAAGACCCTTTTCGGACTGCTCAGACAGGGCTATACATGGTAAGAATGTTTTCAATTTCAAATGATTTTCGGAATCTTAACTTGGCATTTACCTCTGCTGTATCCAATTTCTTTTTCAATTGTTTGTTTCAGAGTTCTCACAAGGTCTGAATCATTAAGTACAAACAGCATAGGGGTTACTCAAATATTTGAATCTAAAATACCAACAGTATCAGTAATTCTGATAGTAAGGACTACTGTTGTTTATATTACCTGGTCTGTGACTAGGTGAGTACACTCTGTTACCGAGCTGACCAATTCACCACCAAGCTCTTTTACAATCTGAAAATAATACAGACACAAGCCTGTTGACTTTAAACATCTTAAACATCTTTGCACAATATTGCTTGTTCATATGCCGCACAGTGTATCTCAGATGCTTTTGAAACCAAGAAGTCAATGCAAGACTGTTTTAAGTACCCATAAGAAAATATATCCTTACAAAAGTTTTGCACAGACACATAAATGATGTTATGACAACTCTGTGCTATAAAGACAGATACTGCTCTAGAGTAAGAAATTTCTTATAACACTAACTGTCTTTTGCTATGCAGTTACAACTGTTTTGAACTGAGCCATCAAGTTGAATATTTTTTGATTGAGTGTTCAAGAGTAACCTTAAGTAATAACCTAAAAGAAGAGACACTCTCCATTTTCTCTTTGGTCATTTGTGACCCTTGTGATCATTGATCTCAGGTTTCTGACAGCTGGTTGTAAATATTTTTTTTTATTTTCAACAAAACCTGAATAGAGACAGTTTGATTCATCTAAAAGGACCATAATTTATTGTACAAAAGCTATGTACAAGCCCAAATAAGCATTTTAAATTTGAATTTAACAACAACAACTCTTATTGGCAGAAACACAATTTGTCCAATCAGAAGCCATTTTACATCAAGATTCAGATTTAAATTTTTCTAGTTAGACATATCATTAGTGGGTGACCAAAATGTTGTATCTACAGCTTTTTTTTCAAATGTAGCTACAAAATTTTGATTGCCCTACATTGATATGTCTATGGGCATTTTTAACACTTGTCATGCTGATTAAAAAACCTTTGTAAAATTATATTAAATCAAAGTGCTGAAAGCTCAGTTTTTCCTAACTGTAAGTCAGCATTTAATTTTGAAAATACAATTTTGAATTTTTTCTTATCAAAATTGGAAAAACAGGGGGTGTTGACTAAGATCAGACTGCACATACGTGCAGACTGATCTTTGTCCATATCTCCTGCCAAACCAGTAATATTCCGGGATCAGCATTACAAGGGTTAAAATAGAGACAATCACATTCCTCACCTGTTCATCTGTGACCCCTGTGAATATGAATTTAGGTTTCTGACTGCTGGTTATAAATGTTTTGTACAAAACTTTGGTTGTATAAAAGTTTGATTTATCTTAAAAGACCCTTTTTCATTGTACAAAACTTACTTATCTAAGGGACTGTATCTACCAAACAGTCCTAGACAGCAATTCAAATTTGAATTTTATAACAATGTTGTGATTGGTGGAAACAGTTACGCCTTGTCCAATCAGGGGCCATTTTATATAAAGTTTCAAATTTACATTTTACTGGTTAGACATATCATTTTTCTTCAGGCTGTATGTCAACAGGCAATGCTAAAATAGAGGAATTTCTCACCTTTTCTCCCTGTTCATATATGACCCCTATTACGTACGAACTGTCCTCAACCAAAGCATAGCTGAAAAATATCTATCGTGAGCTGGCCTTGAACCCACGCAGACAAGTAATATTCAAATTTATGGTTTGAAAGTCCAACGCGCTATCCACCAAGCCAAAGAAGATCTTCCATGACACAGGTGTCAGACATTGTATTAAAACCTACGAAGCTATGCAGGACAGTGGTGAGACTGGTCTCCCATAACACCCCCCCCTTAAGAGTCATCATATATTGATGACAATAAGCCTATCGAGGCAGTAATGTGCGAACTAACCAAGTCTGTACAATGCCAACATAAATGGCTCAATGGCCAATCCCACCTCTCATCTTTTCTCCCTGTTCATATATGACCCCTATTACGTACGAACTGTCCTCAACCCAAGCATAGGTGAAAAATATCTGTCCTGAGCCAGCCTTGAACCCAGGCGGACAAGTTATATTCAAATTTTTGGTTTGAAAGTCCAATGCGCTAACCACTGAGCCAAAGAAGATCTTCTTTGGCGAAGTGGTAGAGCATTGGACTTGTAAACCATAAATTTGAATATTGTTGTCCTTGTGGGTTCGACAATGGCTCACGACGGATATTTTTCAGCTATACTTTGGCTGAGGACAGTTTGTACGTAACACCCCTGTGATCATGACTTTAGGTAGCAAAACATTGATATGACGATGGGCAATGAATAAGTCAGTTCACCTTTTCTCCTTATTCATCTGTGACCCCTGTGAACATTATTTTAGGTTTTTGACTGCTGGTTGTGTTTCCCAGTGTAGGGGGTTCTGTAACACTTGTATCAAGGGGCTTACTTTTAGGGGCTCCAAACTTGCTATCTATAATTTAATAGATATATTGGAATTAAAAATAGAGAAATTTTCACCTTTTCTCCCTGTTCATCTGTGACCCCTGTAAACATGATTTTAGGTTTCTGACTGCTGGTTGTGGTCTTTCTCAGTGTAGGGGATTTTTTAACACTGGTATCCAGGGGCTTACTTTTAGGGGTATCCAAACTTACTATCTATAACTCAATATAAATATATTGCATTTCAAAATAGAGAAATTTTCACCTTTTCTCCTTGTTCGTCTGTGACCCCTGTAAACATGACTTTAGGCTTTTCACTGCTGGTTGTGGTCTTTCTCAGTGTAGGGGATTCTGTGACACTTGTATCCGGCGGCTTACTTTTAGGGGTCTCCAAACTTGCTATCTGTAATTTAATATAAATGTACTGAAATTCAATGTACAAATCTTCAAATACAGATATGGTAGATAAACCTCTTATACTTAATTGAGAGGTCAGTCTAACGCTATTGTAAGTGCCTATGTATTTATAGGCACTTACAAATAGTGTTACGCTGACCCCTCACTGTGCCAACTTGTAGACTAACAATTTTTGAGAGTGAGGGTTTAGTAGTCTCAAACAATAACAGGTGTATAAATATTTTGTGTGGGAGGAAGGGGGTCAGGGCTTTGTGAATTATTTTGTTAAACAAGATGTGATTGTGAGACATGAATGCTTGGAAATGGCAATTTTTTACAGTTTTGACCTTGACAGATGGCCTTGACCTTGTCACATGACCTTGAAATCTGTAGATGCGTATTATTGAATCCATCATCAAACCAAATATAAGCATTACCTCTTGAATAGGCTTGGAGTAATTGTCAATGTTAAGTTTTTTGATTATTTTTTCAGACAGTCAGAGAGACGGATGGACGGACAATGGTAAAACAATATGCCCATTATCTTTTGAAGCGGGGGCATATAAATAAAGATTTAATAATGAAAGAACTTTTTTTCTGAAAAAACCAGGTCCAAAAGTAATAGATATGAATTAGCAATAAATTTTTCAAGGTTGTCTCTTTCTAAATTCTTTTAGCCTTCCTTAACCCTTTGCTGTTTAATCCCTGCTTTTTACGTGACTTTGATTTTATGATTGAGAAAACATTGTGAAAAAAGAAGAAATTGCTTCTGACAAGCAATTTCTTCTTTTTCCACACTATTTTCTACCCTACTAAATGGTTATTTTTCAAATCAAATCCACCTTTAATTTTTGTCTGCAAAACCTTTGAATTTGGATGGGTCCAAAATTTCGTAAAACAGGAAAGGGTTAATTGTAATCACTTCTTCAACCCTCTGAGGCTCTCCCATTTTTTTTTGACTTATCTAAATTGAAGGATGTTGCAGACTGCCATGAAAAGATAAGAATTTAACCTTTTTGGTGGAAAATGTTGTAAATGGAGAAATTACTTGTTAAAAGCAATTTCTCATTTCAATTAATGTTTTCTCAAGCACAAAATCATAGGTTACATTTTCAAACTGTAAAGAAAAGGTTTAAGTCAGTCGATAAAATTACAAAACAGAGATCAAATGCGGTATGGGGTTTAATTGAATTGATAACCCATAGCCTCCGGATCTCCAATTATTTGAAGCGTTGATTTCCTATTTAGATACATTACATATCAATATATTTTACAAACAGGGTACATGATTTGAATAAGACTTTACTGTTTTATGTTCATTTAGGAGAAAAATACATTTGTATATAATTTTGTAATTTATTGCATACCAGAGCAAAATTCAGATTAAACCTGTTCTAGATTTCTTCTTGTGCTTTTCTCATTTCAATTAATTATTACAATCAATTATTTTTTCAGTATGTATTAAAGTAATAAATAAAGGCTCTTAATTATCATTGAAATTTTGGATTTCCAAATATCTATTAATAGCAAATAATACCATTTTTATATAGTATGCACACAGTTTACATGCAGGCTAAAAATAGAATCTTTTAAATCAACAATTAAGCTCACTGATTAAGTCAAAGATCGAGCAGTTTCACTTATATGACAAAACAAAGTCCTTGTGCAAATTTTGGACTTCTGCTATTGATTTGGTTGAATTATGTATAATTTTTTAGGAAAGTCAGAAAATCCATTTCTTTCCCTTGTCATGCAGTATCTGGAATAGTTCTGCTCTTGCAGGAGGTATACACATACCAGCCTACACATATGTGCAATCTGAGCTCAAGTCTCCAACATCTATTTTTCATTTTTTAGCCAGAAAAGTATAAAGATAATAATTTCAAATTATAATTTGACATATGTTGCAGGAGTAGAATAAACCCGTTGAATATTTTTGATCTTAAATGGGATTTTATCACACCAGTGGAATAACTATGCAAATGTGCTAAGAATGTAAAACAAGAGGACCATGTGTATCTTTGTCTAAATTAACTATAATCAAATTTTCCAGCAAAAGTCGTAATTGTTCTTTTAAGACTTTTGGTCTCTAGAGTGTAAACAAGAATATTGTCATCAAGGCCCCTTTTCCCATGATATGGCATGGATACTTCCCATTTTGAATAGGGTTCATCCTTGTGACCTGACCAACATTCTGACCAAGTGTCATGAGGTTAGGGCTATATTTGTGGCCTCTAGAGCGTAAACAAGAAAATTGTCATTAAGGCCCCTTTTCCCGTGATATGACATGGATCCTTCCAATTTTCAATAGGATTTATCCTTGTGACCTGAAAATCATTCTGACCAAGTTTGATGATGATTGGTTCATATTTGTGGCCTCTCGTTATTATTTGTTTATAAATGATTCATGATTTTTATTCACCAAACATTTGATTATATTTTGGTCCCTCAAGATTCATCGACTCTGACAGGCTGAAAAATTGTTTTTATTTCCCTTTGTAAATGATTAAGAGCATGCAACTATTTTGTAAACGTCCACAAAAAATAGTCTCATTGGAAATCTTTTTTATTATTGAAAAATATTTGCATTTTTGCTTTATAATTTTAAATTATAAGATATGAAGAGAGTTTAACTGTTTTCATTGAGGTATGAAACTTAAAACCTATTGCATATTCATACATTGTGATAAGATCTACCATCAGTTCAAACAAACTTGTCTGTTATCAATTTCTTTAGTCAACCTACCAAAGAAGGTTAATTCTTCATTCATTGTGTTCGTATCTTTAACCCTTTCCAGTGGTCACAAAATTTTAGAATGGTCCAAATTGATAAAGTTTGCAAACAACAATGTAGATTGGAAGTTATTTGAAAAGATACAATTCTACAGTGTAGAAAATTTTGCTGTAAAAGGAGAAAAAACATTTGTTTCGAGAAATGTCTTCTTATTCCACAATTCTTTTTCAAAAAAAAGAAAAATCACAAAATTAACCTTTGGACTGTACAGGAAAGAGTTAAGTCAGCATGTAAAAAAACAAAACAGAGATCAAATACGGTATGGGGTGTAATTGAATTGATAACCCATAGCCTCCGGATCTCCTTAAACAATTGGTATTAACTTCCTATTTAAATACATTACACATAAAAACATTTTATCAAAAGGGTATATGATTTGAATGTGACTTAAGTGTTCAATTTTTTTAAGGAAGTAAAAAAGATAGTGTATTTTTTATCATAATAGAGCAAAATTCAGCCTTAACTGGTTATAGAATCTTTCTTTTGCTCTCATGTATCTACTCAATTAATATTACCAATTATTTATTTGTAATTAAAGGAATAAATTAAGACTAACTTATAAATGATATTGTGGGTTTTGATTACCGTATTTCTATTTTTAGCAACTAGTTCTATTTTTAGCATGCATACAAAGTTTACATGTGCTAAAAATAGAATAACGTAAATGAAACCAAAAATATCACATAAACAAATAAACATCTTTTAGTATTATCCCAGGTTAATGCCCTGGCAGGGGGGAGCCTAAGTAACGGGTCATTGCACTTAAGGTTAGGGGAAATCAGCTTCAATCTAAAATAACCTACTTCTAAAGAGAGTCAACATAAATAACTCAAGACCATAAATTGTAGATTTGTAACCAAATCCTCGTAACTTCAGCTTAATCAAGCTGAAGTTACAAGGCATTGGTTACCAAACGATGAAATGTGTTCACTCTCTCAAAGCACGTGAATCCTTTAGGTTTAAGGATACAGTTATTTGCAAAAAGTTATTTGCGATGAAAACCGACTAAAATTCGAAAGAACCCTACTATTGAAAAGTAAACTCGCCAAATTACCTCAGGGTTAAGCCCCGCCCTGCCAATTCATTAATTACCCAGAATAACAATCTGTATAGGTGTATTTTCAAAACTGAGCTCTGACTTAGGTGCCGAGTCAATTACCATAGGTGCATCAGAATATGTTTAATGATTAAATCGATGGCTCAGCGCGAAACAGTTGTAACTCCCTATAAACATATAGGGAGTTACAACTGTTTCGCGCTGAGCCATCGAAATGATAAGAATTGAACCTAATCCCGTCTCCTCAATTATGAAAGTACTTTTGTGAGTTAACCTTACCAGTTAAGACAAGCAGTAGCTTTGGTTTGAAAGGAAAATTGTAACTTTTTAATGTGTTGTTTTTACCTGTTTTATGTATTTGGAAAACATGGCATTGGGAATCTAACAGTAAAAAGTAGAATTCATGGCTCATCGAGCAAAATCTATCTATACTATATTTGTTTGCAGAAAGATACAAGTCAACAGGCAGATTATCCTCCTGATAAGTGTTTGATACTAAAAGAATGTTATATATCAAGTGTCAAAATACATAATCTTAATAACCTTATTCAATGACTCTTCTTAAATATGTAGGTAACAAAGACACAAGTGAAATATGAAAACTCTATCACTTACCATTCAAAATTAAGTGACATTGGCACTGTTGATGACCTTGACTTTTATATCTAATGAAAGGTCGTTTCACAAGTAATTTCCTGCGATATATGAAGGCAAAATCACTTACCATTTCAAAGTAATAGCCAATGCCAAAGCTTACATTTTAGAAAAAAAAGTTACCTAGAAAAATGACCTTGACCTGAAATGATGCAAGATCTTGAACTTGGTACCAACAGAAAGGTCTTTTTTTTGAGCTTTGCAAATGTTTAAAAGGTAGGCAATATCACTTACAATTCAAAAGATATGGTCAATTTTAAGTGTTTGTGATGACAATTATTGACCTTGACCTTGGCTGATGACCTTGATTACCTTATCTTCTGAAAGGTCAGAAGTAATAGACATTTCAAACACAAAGGCTATATCAGATACCAATCCACATTTATGGCCAATTTACAAGTTATAACTTTCAAAATTTTGAAATTTGATCTTGACCTTGACTTATGACCTTCAATATAGTAACAGTCAGGGCATCTGTTTGCCACTCAAATACTCAGATATCAAAACTAGAAATGTGTCACACTTTGTGTGTGATACCCCCACAAAAAACTTTATTTTTACCCATGACCCAAATGACCTTTTCCAAATCCAGACAAACTCTTTGCATGAAACAGTACTCACAGAGGAACAACTGTGCCCAGTTATTTTAAAATTCATCCATAAATGATGAAGTTATATTCGAGACAAGGACACACAACCAAACATTCACAAATGGACAGATGAAACTCCATAAGCTATCATTAGACTTCAATAAGGATTTTTGTTAAAAGTTTTGACCTTTAATGGTCATTAGATGATCCTAACAGACATTTGAATTTGCGGAGGAAGGAGTCCAGGAGACAAAAGTGAGTGATAGAGGACTTAATATTCTCTTGTTGATGTAAGATGTAAAACAATACATTTTTGCCAACATGAAATGACTGCAAATGTTTTTCAGTTAAATTAAGATCGATACTTTTTTTATATATATATTTCATTTCAGTTATCATAAAAAATATCTGTCATATTATAAATAGAATATCAAATTTGTGTTAATGAAATACAGTAATTAATTAAATCTGTTAATTCAGTATTTCATGACCACTCATGATCATTACACATACCAGTAAACTTCTATGTCTATGTTGGATCAATCTTAAAATGCACAGTATAAAATGTTTTTCAAGCAGAATTTTGAGGTACTTCCGGACAAGATGACAATTATGGTCCTAGATTGCTCACCTGCGTCTCTTTGACCCCTGGGACATCACATTAATTGAATCGGCAGATGTTAACAAGTAGATAATTGCTACAAAAGATCAATACCATGGAATGTTTTCAGCCAAGAGCAAGACGGATATGCCTTTTCACTCTTTGATTCTATGTAAAAAGGGATGCACCCGGATGGAGCCCAAATGTCACCCAATTACCAATTATGAAAGCTGTGTGCCCTCCGGTTTCAGAAAAGGAGATTTAAGAAGATTTTTATTTTTTACCCTTCATGCTCAGAAGAGCTAAAAGAGATGCACCCTGGTAAAGCCCTGGCAAAGCCAAATTACGACCCTAGGGTCTTGATACGAACAAACTTGGTAGAGGTTCACTAGATGATGCTACATACCAAATATTAAAGATGTCTGCCTTCTGGTTTCAGAGTAGAAGATTTTTAAAGATTTTCCTTTTTTCACCCTTTTTGTTAAGGGTAAAGGGATAGTTAAGGGTGGATTTCATTTATTTGAATAACTTTGGTAGAGCTTGACCAAGGGAATATACCTGCCAAGTTTCATCAAGATTTGCCCACCGGTTTAGAAGGAGAAGATGTTTAAAGAAATTGTGGACGACACACGACTGACGACGGACATTGGGCGATCACAATAGCTCACTTTGAGCACTTCTTGCTCAGGTGAGCTAAAAATGAGTTTAAACCTCAAAACTGTTGTTTACCTGAGAAAAAGTGTCTGTTACAAGACAAGCTTATTTTAAACAGATCTAGAACAGAACATTGATAAAGCTAGCCAAGGCCTCCCTAGAGGATCCTTTGTTTCAACAGAGATTCTTCTTAAAACTTTAAGATATGGCTTTTATTAAAGGTCAAATGAAAGCGTTTACAACCCTTTCTTTATGTATTCATAAGTAAAAACTAAATACCATGCAATATCCAGAATAAAAAAATGACTTTTTATAACTGTGAATTTTACGATTTTCGATAAACACACCTGTAGCTGGTCCTTGATAACTTCTCGGTCACGTGACTTAGGCATGTGACGTCACCGCGAGGGATAGATAATACTGACATAGTAAACAATTTGTCAGCGGCTACGTATTTTAGATCGATTTATGATAAATTCCACTCGAAAAAGTACTTGAATTTTGCATTATTGTGTTGCCCCTGGATGTCGCAACCTAAATACTTTGGGAATTATCCTCTTTTCGTTCCCGTTAGATCAGGGTAGCACTCTAAAGAAGCGAGAAAGCATGAACAGAGAGTAGTCCAAAAAGTATAGAAAAGAGACTCACCGAACACCATCTACTATGGAAAAAACTTAAGTAACATCATTTCACCAATTATTGTTTTGGTGTCAACCCGTGACTAGCAAGTATTGAAGATTAATAGTAAACTGCCAATTACGATGGCCAATCCGATCGCCGTAGTTTATTAACTGACAATGAATTTAGGTGTTAAAGAGACAGTTTTAACTTAACTAATATCAATAGCATGACACACTTTTGATAACCATTGACGCATTAAAATGACATGACAGCTCAAATTTCCTAAAGCCAAATTGCACCATTTTGCTTTCCTGGGCATTAAAACCTGGGGTCAGGGGACGTTTTTTAAGCATAGTTGAAGGGGCCAGGGAAAGCTCTATTTCATGTATGATTTGCATCAGTAGCAAGAAGTAATACTTAAAACTTAAAGAAATAAAATGACCTCAAGATATAAAGTTATCAGGGAATGAATGAATGAACAAAAGAAAGAAAGAATAAATGAATTGGTTGATGAAAGAATCTACAAACGGATGGAACGTTAATGAATGAACAAATTTATGGATGTCATTTCTCTTTCTTTCTTTCTTTAGACCAAATGGGAATTTTTCATCTTACCCAATATTTTTATAGTGTAGACGAAATGGGTTAAGACAAAGGGGGAATAAACCACGAAACTATGTACTGATTTTGTTATTCTCATATAAAACAGATTTTTTGAATTTGATTGATTAAAAATGACCGTTTTCATCATTTCTTCGCTTGACACCAATTTGAAATTAGAAACGTTGTATTTTCAGCTTTCTCTTTTGCGTGATAGTTTGAGAATATATGTGTAATAAAAAAAAAAAAATAAATCAGTGACATAGGTAATTGATAGGTGCATTGTCACGGAAAGATCAAAGAAAATTTGTCATCTGGTCTGTTATATTGACCAAAACAAGTGCATGTCGTATTGCGATGCAATACAGGAGTCCCCCACCGGATAACAAAAAATCCTCTCTTATAATATACCTCCTACTTAATAGATCTATAACTGTAAAAGTTTAAAGTTGCAAGCACTTATAGTTTAGGAGATATGATCGGGACAAGAATGTAAGACTAAAAAACAACAAAGGGCAATAACTCTAAAAAGTGACATGGCAGAGAAACAGTTCTTCTACATGACACTTGTCCTTGATAAGATCTATCAGTGTACTAAGTTTGAAGTTGCTAGCACTTATGGTTTAGAAGATATGATCCAGACAAAAATGTAAGGGTAAAGACAACAAAGGGCAATAACTCAAAATTTGGGCGTGGCAGAATAACAGTTCTTGAACATGACCATTGTCCTCAACAAGATCTATCACTGTAAAAAGTTTGAAGTTGCTAGCACTTATAGTTTAGGAGATATGATCCTGACAAGAATGTAAGGGTAAAGACAACAAAGGGCAATAACTCAAAAAGTGGGTGTGACTGAGTTACGGATCTTGAACATGACACTTTGCCTCAATGACATCTATAAGCGTACAAAGTTTGAAGTTGCTAGCACTTATAGTTTAGGAGATATGATCCTGACAAGAATGTAAGGGTAAAAACAACAAAGGGCAATAACTCAAAAAGTGGGCGTGGCAGAGTAACAGTTCTTTAACATGACACTTCTCCTCAATGAGATCTATAAGTGTACAAAGTTTGAAGTTGCTAGCACTTATAGTTTAGGAGATATGTTCTGGACAAGAATGTAAGGGTAAAAACAACAAAGGGCAATAACTCAAAAAGTGGGCGTGGCAGAGTAACGGTTCTTAAACATGACACTTCTCCTCAATGAGATCTATAAGTGTACAAAGTTTGAAGTTGCTAGCACTTATAGTTTAGGAGATATGTTCCGGACAAGAATGTAAGGGTAAAAACAACAAAGGGCAATAACTCAAAAAGTGGGCGTGGCAGAGTTATGGATCTTGAACATGACACTTCTCCTCAATGAGATCTATAAGTGTACAAAGTTTGAAGTTGCTAGCACTTATACTTTAGGAGATATGATCCGGACAAGAATGTAAGGGTAAAAACAACAAAGGGCAATAACTCAAAAAGTGGGCGTGGCAGAGTAACGGTTCTTGAACATGACACTTCTCCTCAATGAGATCTATAAGTGTACAAAGTTTGAAGTTGCTAGCACTTATACTTTAGGAGATATGATCCGGACAAGAATGTAAGGGTAAAAACAACAAAGGGCAATAACTCAAAAAGTGGGTGTGGCAGAGTAACGGTTCTTGAACATGACACTGCTCCTCAATGAGATCTATAAGTGTACCAAGTTTGAAGTTGCTAGCACATATGGTTTAGAAGATATAGCCCGGACAAAAGCGTGACGGACAGACGGACAGACGGACGGACGGACGGACGGACGGACGGACGGACGGACGGACGGACAGACAGACGGAATCGAGCAAACCTATAGTCCCCCAACCGGTAACCGGTGGGGGACTAATAAAGGCGACCTGCACGTGTGATTAGGGGCTTATCAATATATGACATGGACAATTGATTGGTGCATCGACACGGACAGATCAAAGAAACTTTGACACCTGGTTTGGAACGTTGCGTAAGAAAAGACGATCTTTATGACGCTTACACATGTGATTTGCGGCTTATGAAAGGACTTCTGTTTATCTTTCTCCTTTATTTTTTAATTCTTGCAACTGTGTAAGAGTCTGAGTTGATATCTAGCTTTTGATTTAAATTATAAAAAAATGAGACTTAAAGAAAGGGCATACAGCTGTGACAAAAAATAAATGAACAACAAAAAGGTCTGTCAATGGAGGTTGAAATATGGATAATTGTGATCGCATGGACAAATCATGTTTGTGGAATAATGCCAAAAACGCTCAAATCGGCATTGAAATTCGAAAACACCGCAGAATAGGTAAGATATACATTTTATTCTTTCCAAGCGACTAGAATGCCATAGATATAGTTTGTTTTAATACAGCTGCATTTGCAACATTTTGGGGGCTAAAGAATGACTTGTATAGTTTCATAGCCCTTTCTGGTGGTTATCTTTAAAACAAAACTTTTTCTTTGCACCGTTTTTGTAACATGATGACAACTGTATAATCATGTAAAGGGATAAATAATTAAATTTTGATGTCATTGACATATTTGAAAATCAATTAAAAGTTTGTAATCAAACTGCTTGAAATTTAGATTTTTAATCTTTGTGTATGTAAAAATGGTTCCTAACGCCAACCACTTTTTTTTTCATATTTTAATTGACAAGAATGATCAATAGGGATTTCCAGTAAGCGTTGTAAAAAAACAACAACAAAAAACAAGAGGACCAAGATGGTCCTAGATCGCTCACCTGAGTCTCTATGACCCCTGGGACATCACATTAAATAGATAGGCAGATGTCAAAAAGAAGATAATTGCCTAAGATCAAAAGCATGGAACGTTTTCAGCGAAGAGCAAGACAGATATGCCTTTTTGCTCTTTGATTCTTTGTAAAAAGAGATGCACCCGGGTGGACCCCAAAAGTGACCCCAGGGTCTTGATATGAACAAACTTGGAAGAGGTCCATAAGATGATGCTACATTCTAAATATGAAAGCTGTCTGCCTTCTGGTTTCAGAGAAGAAGATTTTTGAAGGTTTTCCCATTTTCACCCATCATGCTCAGATGAGCTGAAAGGGATGCGCCCGGGTGGAGCCCAAATATGACCCAAGGGTCTTGATATGAGCAAACTTGGTAGGGGCCCACAAGCTGATGCTACATACCAAAAATGAAAGCAGTGTGCCCTCTGGTTTCGATTAAAGAAGATTTTAAAAGATTTCGCTCTTTGATTCTATGTAAAAAGGGTTGCGCCCGGGTGGAGCCCAAATATGATCCTAGGGTCTTGATATGAACGAACTTGGTAGAGGACCACTAGATGATGCTACATACCAAATATGAAAGCTGTCTGCCTTCTGGTTTCATAGAAGAAGATTTTTGAAGACTTTCATTTTTTTACCCTTCGTGCTCATAAGAGATAAAGGGATGCACCCGTGCAAAGCCCAAATATGACCCAAGGGTCTTGTTATGAACAAACTTGGTAGAGGCCCACTAGGTGATGCTACACACCAAATATCAAAGCTGTCTGCCATCTGGTTACAGAGAAGAAGATTTTTAAAGATTTTCGCTCTTTGATTCTATGCAAAAAGGGTTGGGCCCGGGCAAATCCCAAACATGACCCAAGGGTCTTGATATGAACAAACTTGGTAGAGGTCCACTAGTTGATGCTACTTACCAAATATGAAAGCTGTCTGCCTTCTGGTTTCAGAGAAGAAGATTTTTGAAGACTTTCATTTTTTTACCCTTCGTGCTCATAAGAGATAAAGGGATGCACCCGTGCAAAGCCCAAATATGACCCAAGGGTCTTGTTATGAACAAACTTGGTAGAGGCCCACTAGGTGATGCTACACACCAAATATCAAAGCTGTCTGCCATCTGGTTACAGAGAAGAAGATTTTTAAAGATTTTCGCTCTTTGATTCTATGCAAAAAGGGTTGGGCCCGGGCAAATCCCAAACATGACCCAAGGGTCTTGATATGAACAAACTTGGTAGAGGTCCACTAGTTGATGCTACTTACCAAATATGAAAGCTGTCTGCCTTCTGGTTTCAGAGAAGAAGATTTTTGAAGATTTTCATTTTTTTACCCTTCGTGCTCATAAGAGATAAAGGGATGCACCCGTGCAAAGCCCAAATATGACCCAAGGGTCTTGTTATGAATAAACTTGGTAGAGGCCCACTAGGTGATGCTACATACCAAATATTTAAGCTGTCTGCCATCTGGTTACAGAGAAGAAGATTTTTAAAGATTTTCGCTCTTTGATTCTATGTAAAAAGGGTTGGGCCGGGGCAAAGCCCAAATATGACCCCAGGGTCTTGATATGAACAAACTTGGTAGAGGTCCACTAGATGATGCTACATACCAAATATGAAAGCTGTCTGCCTTCTGGTTTCAGAGAAGAAGATTTTTAAAGATTTTCATATTTTCACCCTTTTTGTTAAGGGTAAAGGGAAAGTTAAGGGTGGATTTCATTTATTTGAACAACTTTGGTAGAGCTTGACCCAAGGAACATCCCTGCCAAGTTTCATCAAGATTGGCCCACTGGTTTAGGAGGAGAAGATGTTTAAAGAAATTGTGGACGACGCACGACGCACGAAGCAGACTGACGACGGACATTCTACGATCCCAATAGCTCACCTTGAGCACTTTGTGCTCAGGTGAGCTAAAAACACACACAAAAAAAAAATGGCAACGAAATTTGAATTTTCCACAAAAACATGTAACATATCTTAGGTCTATCATTAAAAACCATTTTATTGGTAGGTTGAAATTAAATAGATTAGACTCGGAGAGCTATTCCCGATTCGATTGTTGGGGCCGTCAGACTCGGGTACCGGTCTTCACCCTACATTTCTGACTCGGATTCAGACTTTGATGATAATTCATCTTCAAAGCGAGCGGGCTCAAACAATCTCAGTTGAACATGTGGATAAGTGGGTAACAGGATAGATTTTTCCTCATTTCATTTGAAAGTGGTCATATTTACGATTGCACTCTTTGTTTATCTAGAACAGGGAATCCCTCGCAGTGACGTCATAGCTATTGCGCATGTGTGTGTACGTATTTCTGGGCAGGTAAAATTGTCCAATAAATCACGGTTGTGTTTTTGTCAATACCGTTCTTTTAAATATTTTTTTTCGACGCGAACTTTTTGTGTCGCCTTATTTCATTGATAATTATCAAGAGATGTTTTAAAGCTGCTCTTGCACAGTTTTTCATAGAAAAAATACAAAACTTGTTCTAAGTTTTGGAAATGTGTGTATTTTTAGACTATGAAGAATGGCCCAAAGCATTGGCACTAGAAACAACATATTTCAATAATTTTGTAACTTATTTTTTCGAAGTGGCAAGCTCAGTAAGGTATCCAGTCTATTTATTTCTAGTCTATTTATTACAAAATCGTTATTTTCCGTGAATAACCTTTCATTTTTTGCCTGTATTGATATAAAGTTTCTAGCTGTCAAATACTTTAACCTTAATCTTTGATTGAATAAGACAAACATGCCGAATGTCAAGCAAAAATAGTTGGCTCGAAATTGAAGAATAATTTTTTTAGTGTTAGTAGTCACTTTATTTTTTAGAATGAATTTAACCTAAATTCGGGTATATCGGTCTTTCTTTCGATGCATTACCAGATCGAATCTTGTTATTTTAAAGGCTTCAACATGATTGGGTAGTTTATTCCGATTGATTTTACGAAAAATGTTAAAATTCACATTTTCCCAATCTGTGCAAGAGCAGCTTTAAACACACATTCCAAAATTAGCTTTTCATTTGATCTTTAAGGGTTGTGAAACACAGAATTTTTGTAATCCCTCATTAAACACATTGAAATTCTTGTCTACTTGCATCAAAGCCTGAGTAAGACAAGTCATGTAAGAGCTACAGATAGAGGTTTATTTTGGATTTCAAATCAAATTACTTCAATTATAATTGCACAAATGCTATGTTGTGGATACTCATTGGAATCACCTCATCAAGACAATTCAAATGAGTACCAACAATAAAGGATTTCATAAAGAAATAAAGATTTTAGACTGGCATTACCACCTCTTATCTGTACCTCTATCTACAGATACCAATGTCAAAATTACGGTATTTAAACTTTACTTTCCACAGATCCTATGTTGAGGACACTCATTGAAATCACCTTTTCAAGATAATTCAAACGAGTACCCACAATATAGGGTTTCATTTAGAAATAAATATTTTAGACTGGCATACCCCCCTCTGTACCTCCCTTTGCAAATACCAATGTCAAAATTATCTCAACTTCAGTTTGCACACACCCTATGCTGTGGACACTCATTGGAATCGTTTTTTCAACACAGTTCAAATGAGTACCCAAAATATAGGGTTTCATTGAGAATTTAAGATTTTAGACTGGCATTAAACCTTCTTATCTCTATCTCTGTCTACAGATACCATTATCAAGATTATTTCAACTTAAGTTTCAACAAACCCTATGTTGTGGACACTTATTTAAATCGTCTCTTCAAGACGATTCAAATGAGTACCCACAATGTAGGATTTCATTAAGAAATATAGATTTTAGACTAGGGTAACCCCCTCTTATCTGTACCTCCCTCTGTGGATACCACCAATATAAAGATTATTTCAACTTTACTTTGCACGAACCCTATGTTGTGGACACTCATTTGAATTGTCTCTTCAAGACAATTCAAATGAGTACCCATTAACCCCCTCTTATCTCTACCTCAGTCTAAAGATACCAATGTCATAATTATTTAAACTGTACTTTGCATAAATCCTATGTTGTGAACACTCATTGGAATCGTTTTTTCAACACATTTCAAATGAGTACCCAAAATATAGGGTTTCATTGAGAATTTTAAGATTTTAGACTGGCATTACCCCCTTCTTATCTCTACCTCCGTCTACAGATACCAATGTCAAAATTATTTAAACTTTACTTTGCACTAATCCTATGTTGTGGACAATCATTCGATCATCTCTTTGAAACAATTCAAATGAGTACCCACAGTATAGGGTTTCATTGAGAAATAAAGATTTCAGACTGGCATTACCCCCTCTTATCTATACCTCCCTCTGCAGATAGCACCAATATCAAGTTATTTCAACTAACTTTGCATAAACCCCAAGTTGTGGACACTCATTGGAATCGTCTTGCCAAGACGCTTCAATTGAGTACCCATAATATGGGGTTTTATTGAGAAAAAAAGATTTAGACTGGCATTATCCCCTCTTATCTATACCTCCCTCTGCAGATAGCACCAATATCAAGTTATTTCAACTAACTTTGCATAAACCCCAAGTTGTGGACACTCATTGGAATCGTCTTGCCAAGACGCTTCAATTGAGTACCCATAATATGGGGTTTTATTGAGAAAAAAAGATTTAGACTGGCATTATCCCCTCTTATCTATACCTCCCTCTGCAGATAGCACCAATATCAAGTTATTTCAACTTACTTTGCATAAACCCCAAGTTGTGGACACTCATTGGAATCGTCTCGCCACAATGATTCAATTGAGTACCCACAATATAGGGTTTTATAGAGAAATAAAGATTTCAGACTGGCATTACCCCTCTTAACTGTACCTCTGTCAGGTATAAGGATTCGTCATGCAAGCTATTACCTGTTTTGACAAATTCTTTGGTGTTGACACATCCTTGACCCTCTGTTTCTTGGCTGGTGTACCCTCATCATTTTGGGATTGCTGTGAAATAGGGGCAGACAATTTATTTAATGCTTTCCATTAGACTATCTGGTAATATCGATAGATTCCCACCTGTTAATTTCATCACAAAGCCAGTGAAATTACCCATTATGGGTAATTTCACTGGTTTTGCAGTGAAATTATCCATTATACCTGTGATGTCATGTAATTGCTACTAGGGCAAACATGCAAACTTATTGACAGCTTTAGAATTTGTCCTTTTAGAAATCCGTCACATTTCATCTAGTTTTTGCATCAAAAAATTAGAAAAATGATTTGTTTTTCGTGTATGATCAATAAATATTTAAACAAATGAACAACAATAAACAACAAATAATTAGTCATCTACGATTCATATCCAAATAAAGCCAAGAAAACTTTGTATAGCAAAAAAGAGGCAAATAGAACAATATAATGTGACTGCGATTCAAATAGCGCATAATGCTTGAGCATCAATCAATGTAATATCACTTTCTAATGTATTTGCTTAATTTGAAAATGTCTCAAATACAAGCCAGCCACACACTTCGAAGGGTTCAGTGCAAGACTGTACAAAGTGTCTACACATTGTATAGACCCTTAGTTCAGTCTTGCACTAACTTTTGAGTTAGTAGCTTTGTGCCCAGTACTTACATCATTTCCGGTTACTGAAAACTGTATTTGTTTAATTTGAAAATGCCTCAAATATATCACCAGTTGGTAGCGCGTAGGACTGTCAATCTAGAGTTACTGGGTTCCATCCCCGATAGGGGCACTCATTCTTTTCGACAAATTGTCTCCCAAAGACGGGTCGATAATCATAGACCGATGTGGGATAGCAGCTGGAGGCTAAGAAAGGATGAAATGGTAGTACTGGTATTAGAAATACCAGGAATCCATTGTTAGCTGCTCCAGCAGCCAGGGTATAACGGAAAAAATGTTGAAAGTGGCATAAACCCCCATTAAAACAAGCAAATCAAGTTTATCAAGCACCCTTCATACATTCCACCTACACATCTGTAGCTTTGTGAACAGTACTTACATCAGTCGAGTCTGAGGAACTTTCATCAGTTCCCTTTCTTTTCCCTGCTCTTCTCCCAGTAACTGTCTTGGCTTTTGTCTCTTCTTCATTCTTTTTAACAGTATCTTCTTTCTTCTTAGATGTATCTAATTCATTTGTTTCAGTTTTAACACCTACTTTTACATTTGCTTTATCTTTTTTACCAATTTTGTCTGAATAACCTTCTTTTGATTCCATATTTTCCATGTCAATTTTAACCCTTGTTTTTCTTTTACCCTTTGTTGTTTCATTTTTGTCAGATTCCTGACTGCCTAATTTTTCTGATTGTTCAGTTCTGATATTATTATTTACTACTTCTTTAGTCCTTCTACTTTTTCTAGTATCTGTTTCACATGAAGTTTCAGAAACTGGTTTATCAGGCTGAGATACAACACTACTCCTTTTAACTTTCCTTGTAACATGTTTATTTTCACTTGCTTCTGAATTTTTAGTAAATTTATCACCGCTTATAGTTTGAGAACCTGGTTCACCTGTTTCAGATACACCAGCAGTTCTTTTGGTTCTTGTATCTTTTTTAGCTTCAACAATGTCTGAATCTTCAGAAGATTTATCACCAGCAGATGACAAAGCTTTCTTTCCCTTAAAAGTTTTAGCTTTGTCATCTTTCTCAATGTTAGATTTACCAGATCTTTCAGTTTCAAGTTCATCATCTTCAACATTTTTTGCCTTCCTACCTTTCCTTTGATTTGATTCAGTTTCTTTAGATTCAGAAATATCACTTATATTATCATCAACCTTGACAGATTTTCTCTTTCCCCTACCATGCTCAGTTTGATCAGAATCTTGTGCACTGGTTATATTTTCTATGTCTGGTTCTTTATTTGTACCCCTCTTTGTTCTTCTACTTCTTGATTCTGACTTAACCTCTTTATCCCCTGAATTATCTTTATTTAGTTCCGAATTCAGCTTTCCATCTACAATAGTATCACTTTTGGGTTGTTTCTCCAATGCAGTATTAGATTCAGTTTCCTTTTTGTTTTCACTATTTTGAGGATCTCCTCCAACCAAAGATTTTGTTGCTCTTCGACTTCTTGATGGTCTTGTTTTCTCACTAGTTTCTGTTATTGTTTCCAGTTTTTCTTTTTTTGTTTTGACCCCTAAAATTGATTCATTTTGTGATATTTCATCAATTTGTTCACTCTTACTATTGATCTCAGATGTTTCTTGTGCTGCTGATTTTCTTTTTCGCTGTGATCTTTCTTTCACATGCAAATTGTTTTTTGTTTCATTGCTAGTGCCGCTTGTTGATGTAGTAGATTTCAATACATCTGAATCATTTTCACCCAACTCACTTTTTTCACACGCTGTGTCCCCACTCTCACTTACAATTTCAGAATGTGTTTGGTCCTCTTTCAATGCATCTATGACTGTCTCACTCACATTTCTCTTTTCATTCGCTTTAGGTGGCTGTGATGTCCTTTTACTTCTAGAAGTAGGCTTCTTTTCACCAATTTCCTGTTTCTTATCTAATGGTTCAGTTCTTGTTTTTCTTCTTGTTTTGGATTCAGTTTTTGATGCCTCACCATTCTGGTCATTCTCTCCGGCTATAAGTTCATTAGCCTTATTGGCATCTTCAAGCTTCTCCTTACTTTGAGATTTATCATCTCCCTTTTCTGTATCTTTTGTTCTTCCTCTGGCTGTTCTCCTAGGAGCTTTACTAATGTCTGACGCTGATTGTTCATTCTCTTCACTATTTTTATCATCACTTTCTCCGTCTTTAGATTTAGGCTGGATCTCACTCCGTGGACCATTATTGTCATTCTGTAGTTTGTCTTTCACCATTGATTTTCTTTTCCTAGTGGGTCTCATCTCAACCTTATTTTCCACAGTTTTCACTAGGTCAGATTTTTTTTCACTCCCAGTATCATCAACAGTATTTTCCTTAACCTGTTTATCACTTGTACTGGAAGTATTATCACTATTTTGAGATATAAACTGTACACGTTTGGGTGAAGGACTTTTCTTCTTCTCTGGTGAGGCCATTGCTGATTTAAGAGGAGATCTGGAAGGAATGGAGACCACAGCTGTTTTTGGAATAACTAATGGATTACTTTCCTCATCCTCAATCTGAAAAAGAAAGGCTCCTGTAAATTGAGTTACAACAAGTCTGAGCAGTAGAACCATACATAGAAGAGGTACTGATAAGAGGGAGTAAATACATTCTAAAATCCTGAATTCTCCATGTTGTGCATACCCATTTGAATTGTCTTAACAAGACAATTCCAATGAGTACCAACAACAAAGGGTGTATACTATTTTCATTAAAATTCTTTGATCTAAAATCCAAGATATCCCCTCTATCTGTAGTTCTTTGTATAAGACAACAATCAGGTGTTAGGTACTTAAAAAGGGACATAAAGCTTCCAAAATACATTTAGATTTATCCTCCTTGATAGTCTATTTTGCTCTTTCAATGATGAACAAATATACATAATTTCAAGTACATGTCTATGATGATAGCTGAGATATTGGCAATGTTTAAGTTTTTCAACCAACTTTTATCTACAAAGAAGACAAGGAAATGACAATTACTCTATTTTCATTCCAAGGGCCCGTTTCCTAAAGTTCTTACGATAAAATTAATCGTAAGTCAAAATTATAAATCGTAGCTTGTGTTTTCATTCATTGATAGATTCTGCCTTGCAATATCTCATTGGAATCGTCGAAAGACGATTCCAACAATCGTCCAAAGACGATTCCAACGAGATGGTGCATGGCAGTATTCCTTATATAATCACCACTGTAGAAGCCACTTTAATTTGTGACTTACGCAAAAAATGATCATAAGATGTTTAGTAAAATGGGCCCAAGCTTTTGGATCTATATGCCAGGTTAATCTTATCTATTTTCATTTTCATATAGTACTAACCCCAACTCCCTGGTTTTCCCAAAGGGTCAAAATTTGAGATTTTTTGTTATAAAGGTCTGAACTGATGCTCCTTGCTTTAATATCAAGATTGTAAGACTATTTTTCAAAGAGAAGATTTCTTAGAATTTTTATATTACCTTCCATGGTAACAAATATTTTACACTTGATTACTAGGAACTTGTTACAAACAAGATTAGGGGTGCCAGAGTAAACAAGATGTGTTTGTGAAACACGAATGCCCCCGTAACGGCTTTTTTTTTTCAAAGTTTGACCTTGACAGATGACCTTGACCTTGTCACATGACCTTGACTTTGGTACCAGTGGATGCGGATCATTGAGATCTATCATCATGCCAAATATTAGCTTTGTATCTTGAATAGGCTTGAAGATATTGGCAAGGTTAAGTTTTCGGGTTAAGTTTTCGGACGTTTGACCTAGATAGATGACCTTGACCTTGTCACATGACCTTGACTTTGGTACCAGCGGATGCGGATCATTGAGATCTATCATCATGCCAAATATTAGCTTTGTATCTTGAATAGGCTTGAAGATATTGGCAAGGTTAAGTTTTCGGACAGACGGACGGACAGACGGACAGACAGACAGACAGACGGACGGACGGACAGACAGACAGACAGACAGACAGACAGACGGACGGACAGACAGACAGACAGACAGACAGTCGGACATGAGTAAAACAATATGCCCCCGATCTATCGATGCGGGGGCATAAAAATATACGCCCCTACAGGAATTTTTTGTACAGAGGCCCCTTTTCCCATGATGCAGCATATTATCACAAAGTAGACAAAGTGCACATGGTGACATGATGAGAGTCATTCTGTGAAAGTTTCATTCAGATCTATCCATAATAGAAGGAGTTATGTTAACCCTTGTCATACTGAACCCGGAATATTCCTGACTTGGCGAGAAGTATAGGCAAAATTCAGCCTGCACACATGTGCAGCCTGAACTCTGTCTATACCACCTGATTTCCCTTTTTTAATCATAAAAGTTTGGGAAAAACAACTTTCACAATGAAAACTGACTCACAATAAGGAAACCAGTATTTTAAGCACTTTGATTTTTTTTAATGCAATTTCACCGAGGAGTTTATTCAGCATGACAAGGGTTAACACGAATAAGATGTATAGACAGACAGACTGACAGACAGATGGAGAAGATGAAACCATATACAATCAATTTCAGCAGTACATTTAAAAACAAATTTGTAAAGAGATAATATTTAGAGTTACTTCTTGTAGTAAAAATTGTTTTTCTATAATATGAAAATATAATTTAAGGGTTCTACTACATAAAGCCACAGATTTGCAAGTTTTTACTTGATGTTGGTTTTAGATTATTATACAAACTTTTAGAATATTTTCAGTAAAAGTTGGAATATAAATAGCCCATTAAATTTTACTTAACTTCAGGTGTCACCTCTATTATTCAGTCATTCTTCATCAAACAGATAGATTGAAACAGATCTCTTATATTTAAAAAAAAAAATCTGTAACTTTTGGATCAATTAAACAACTCTATATGTATACCTGAGAGAGACTTTGTGTTGAATCATCATCTCCAAATCTCTGTGTAGGTTCTTCATCTCTGTAACCTGGATGTATAATTCTTTTTATTTAATACTTTTCAATAGATTATTGAGAAATAATGGTAGATAACATTTGATAAACTCACCACCTAACAAATGATATTATCAAAAGCTTTTACCCTGCTTCCATTCATTTCACTCTATCTGACATTATCTAAGTGGAGCACAAAAAGTGTCATTATTACCAATGTTGCATAGCACTCACATGCAAAATTATGCTTTTAAAAAAAAAGTCCTAAAATCTTCATATTTTGCCTCATTTTAGTATCTAAGTAGTAAAATATTTCTTGGCTTAAAAAAGTAAAATCATTGAATATTTCATATTTTTTTAATAAAAAAAGCTTTATTTCCTACATGCCTCTGCTACTTGTGAAAATATATAGCTTTTGCTGTTCACTCAATGAAATATAATTCAATGTTACACTGAAACAAACAATAATTGCAGTTTTTCTAAACCTTGTGTCCTGGATACTATATTCAAATTGCCGACTAGAAAATTCAAATGAGTACCAAAATCAAAGGGTTTCCATGCAAAAATAAATGTTAAAGACTCAAATCTTATCTAAAACTATGAGACATTTAACAACTTGATGGTATTAAGAAAATGATATGGTTAAACAAGATGTGTTTATAAAGTACTAATGGTGCTGACACAGCTTTTTTTTTTTGACCTTGACCAATGACCTTGACACTGGATGATGTGTTTTGTTGAGCGGAATCAACATACTAAATATCAGCATTGTCACTTGAATAGTGTTGAAGTTCAAGGAAAATGTTTAGTTTTTTCCGACAGCCATACAGACAGACTCACAGATTGATGGACAAAGGTAAAACAATATGCCCCGATCAATGCCTGGGCATAGAAATTTAAATATCAAACATCAACTAAACAACAACCTTTTTTAGGGCTGTCCTTGTAAAGCTGAGTAGCTGGTTCTTCAAAGTATGCTTGAGTTGCTGGTTCCGCTTCTATACTCTTAACTACTGGTTCTACAGTTCTTTTACTTCTTCTACCTCTTCTTGTATCAGACTGTGCCTTGTCACCTGTTTCATCTGTTTCAGTAGTAACTTTATCTTGACCAGTATCTTCAACTAATTCCTTTTCTTTCTTTTTCGTTCTACTTCTGCTAGGTCTAGCAGTTTTCTTCAATTCTAATTCTTGAAGTTTATTTGTAACCCTTTTTGTTTTATCAATGGTATCTGTAGAATTTTCCTTAAGCACTAAATTATTTTCTGAATCCCCAGAATCCTTGACAATTGTCATATTTTCACTTTTCTGATTTCTCCCCGACTTTCTTTGGTTTTTATTGTTGCCAGTAACAGTTTCATGAGATTTCAAAGAAGATTTACCTCTCCTGCTACTTCTATTTGTAGCTGAGACTGGTTGCTCTGTTTCTGTAGGGTCAGTGGCTTCAATTTGCTTGACAGACTGATTGGCGGTTACCTCTTCAATTTGTTCCTTCTTTTTTCCTTTACCTCTTTTAGCCCTTGTCATTTTGCTGTCATCTTTAGTGTCAGCTTTATCTGTATCTATCACAGAAACTACAGGCAAAGTTTCCATGGCAATAGCATCATTTACAGGAACAGCATCAGATACATGAACAGTTTCCATTGCAACAGTATCATTCACAGGGACAGTGTCAGACAGTAGAGCTGTTTCTATTGCAACAGTATCTTTTACAGGGACAGTATCAGATACTTGAGCTGTTTGCATAGCAAAAGTATCATTCACAGGAACAGTGTCAGATACTTGAACTGTTTCCATGACAACAGGATCAGATATATGAACTGCATCAGAAATAGGAGCAGTGTCTGGAATTTGTACAGTCTGTTTCATATCATCTGTCACTGGTACAGTTGCATCAATCCCATCTTCCTTAATATTTGAAACTTGCACTGTTTCACAAATTGGTTCTACAGTATCATCACTCACAGCCATAGTCTGGTCCTCTTCAGTTACTTTAGCAGTGGCTTCATCAAATACTTGGGTTTCTAAATCAGCCAAATTCTGATTGTTGGTTTTACTTTCAACATTATCAAACACCTGTGTGGCATCAACTTCCTTTGCTTCTGTTTGTGGTGAGAATTCTACTGAATCTGTTGGTGCAAACGTTGATGCTGCTGTTATATCAAAAGAACCGCTGTCTTGTCTCTCTGTAGTTTTACATGAGTTCATTCGATCTTCTTTACCTACTCCTTGAGTAACTGCATCTTCAAAGACTTGAGTTGCCATTTCTGATTGACCAACTGTTTTTTCTGTGCTAGAACTGGATGTATGGGTATCAGCACTCGTGTCTACATTATTTGTTTCTTGTAAGACCTGGGTTGCATCATTATCAAACACTTGAGTAACCCGATCATCTTCATTTACTATCTTTTTCTGGGGACTCTTTTCAGGAAATACCTGGGTTGCATCTATTTCAGGATATCTCTTCTTACTTTGACTTGTGTCACGGACTAATTGTGTTTCCATGTCAGTGATAGCTTGTGTGGTATCTTCTACAGCTACAGTGGCTTCTTGTTCCTTAGTTTTATCTTCAATAACTTGTGTTGCATCATCCTCCACAGCAACAGTGGCATCTGGCTCATTAACTTTATCTACAACAGCTTGGGTTGCTTCATTACACACAGCAAGGGTTGTGTCTTCTACTTTGCTCGTCTGAAAAATAAGATAATCAAGATTTAGGAATTTAAATACAGAGTTGTTTAAACTGTCAAATGTTCTACACAAAGATTAAAAATGCATATAAAGCAAAGTTATAAATGATTGATATAAATTTTTAATGTTTATTAAACTTTCTATGTCTATCAAATCTTTTGAAAATACATATGCAATGAACTTCAAGGAATGCATCAGCTTCTAACTCTGTCTGCTAATCATTTCTAGTAGAGCCTTATTAAAGTATAAGTCAATATTGTATTCTAAATATACATATCACTGCTGGATGACCAGAACCTCAATAGAAAAGCCTGAACAATCTAGTAAGTTGTGATGACATTATACACTTGTCTTTGAGCTAGATAATTATTTGTACATAAAGTTCACTTAAATAAGTATGACAAATAATTTGAGGGCAATTGAAACCCAGGGTCCCATTAAGGTAGTGGACCCATAATTGTTCTGCATTTTTTTGGAAGTCAGAAACTTAAACAGTTTAATTAGTTTTCTAATGAATCGTTAGGAAACCTTGGTTAACATTGTGAAAGATCATGAGATCTGAAATGTTGCAGAACTATTGTGGAATCACTACCTTTAAACTAGTAAGTATTTATTGAGTTTCATTAAACTTTACCTCTCTTTCATCTATAACATCGTCACAAGCTAGAGTAGGAGCTGCAAACATGTTTTTAGCTGTTTCACTATCATCTTCATTATCAGTGTCACCTTCTAGCACAAAATCTTCTGAAGTGTCTGACTCAACCTCTTCATTTTCCTGTAATTGATGATTTAAAATGAATTAAATTTGACACATCTTTATACATTTTGCTGCATCATCTATTACAGCAAATGTATCCTATTCATATGCTTTTAGCATTTTCTTGTTCCTTATACACTCCATGGTGTCTAAATTTGGATTAAGTATGTCAATATTCCATGTTGGTAGGCCAGAAAAGTTAATTGGGAAAGCCTCTTCTTGACATTGTATTAAGTGACTACATTTTAATGGTCCTTGGGTCTATTTTACTGAAGTTTAATAATACTGAAATTTTCAAGTTCAAACATTACTGAACATATCAAGGGGTCAGTGCAACACTATTGTGTTTTGCAATGACCCCCTTTGACATGCCTTATTTCTCATTTTATCTATAATCCTGAAGATGATTTTGAAATCAACTCATACTTAAAATGTATTGTTCAGAAATGATTTTTTTCTAAATTTATCTAGAATTCTCACCTTATCTTTATTCTTTTGCTTATCAGGAAAAAAAGCTTGAGTTGGCTGTGCCATGAGTTGCCCCCTGTCTGTATTATCCTGTGATCAAAAGACACATAAATTACAAGTACTTTTTCCTCTAATAATACTAGATAGGCAAATCCTTGTTAAAGAAAATTCTGACATGCTTGCTTTGTTTGTTTGAATGGGTTTTATGCCACTTTCAACAATTTTGCGGTTATATCGCCGCGGCCGGAGCACCTAAAAACGGATTCCTGGTATTTCTTTCACTTGTACTACCATTACACCCTTTCCTAGCCTCCGACTGCCATCTCACATAGGTTAACGAACACCTACCCATTGGTGAGAGACAAACGTCGGAAAGGATATTTGCCGCCATCGGGGATTGAACCCACGACTTCCAGATTGGAAGTCTTATGCCTAACCAACTGCGCTATGGTGGCGGCTCTGACATGCTTGCAGTCTTAATCAATTGAATAATGCACAATTAACCCTTATCAAATGGAATTTTAATTTTGTTTGGCAATGTACATTCCCACCAGTTTGGCTCAAGTTTTGGTCCCAAATATTAAGAAGAAATTAGAGCTTCAGATAAGGTGAAATAATCACAATGTTAATTTGTTATTTCTTATCCAAACCTTATGCTGCAGGTAATTGTTAGAATCAGATTGAAAGGTTTAACAAAAGAATTTTAAACAACTTGATTCTCTTTTATTCTAAAGACCCACCTTTTCATCATCAGTCTCTATATCCGACCCTTCTCCATCCCCATCTTGTTTGAAAGCTTGTGTAGCCTGACACAGTAACTGTTTTCTGCTCTCATCTTCTTCTTCCTGGTGTCAGGCAAAAAATACAAAATTCAATTTTACTAGAGGTAAACAATTTAGAGTGAGGTGTCAAAAGTCAATTTAACATTGAAAATGAAAGGCAATTATGGTTTGCCGATCCTCATGTAAATTCGAGGAACTATATATGTTGAGGATTCGATTTCCAAACAAGTTAACCTGTGTGATGTTGTTTTCTATTTTGATTTGATCATATAAATTGTTTAATACTGTAAACTAAGAAAAGTTTGCCGCTAAAAATGTGCCCCGTTTTGGTAATAACAGGCTTTTTAGCAGCTATTTAAATTTGCAGATTGTTACTACCCGCAAAAGCAGCGAAACAAAACAGGCTTCGCAACTTAACATTGGCTTAAAATTTCTAGCAAAGAAATTAATTAATTATTTGACCTCTTTAGAGTTTACTACTTCCAAATAATGATTTTGTGAATATTGAAATTTGATAACATAAGAACTTTTCACTGACACCAGCACAAAAAATCTGTTGTTTTTTATAGATACAAAGTATGCGGAGATGCAAAGAATTGGTCTACTTGTTAGTTCCTTTGAAGAAAACTTGCAAATGTGATTAAAGTTCGCATTTTCATGATGAGTGGGCTATTTGTTTAAAATTCCATTTTTATCCTTCACTTAAATCACGCGAAATCATTTCTAGGTTAACAGTATCACTTTCAACAGTATTTCAGTTATATGGACACAGCTTGTTCACTTTGATATGATTTCCTTGTCATTTCAACACTAGGGCAACCACAACATCTAAACTAAAGCACCAGCTACTTGTCTCCTTTAATCTTTCTGATTGGTTGAAGATTTTAGGCCATTGTCTTTTTAACTTTTTTCAAATAATGGGCAAAAGTTGTTAGTCAACCTCACAATTCCCCAATCAGCTTCCTATGTCATTACTGACTGAGTTAGCAAATCTTGGCGACATTTTTTGAAATTTTGGCAGGTATAATTGTGCCTGTATATTTAAGGCCATTTTTAATAGTTTTGCGCTCACCCCTCTAATTACATTTTACCTAAATGTTCTCCCTTTGAGTCCCTTGCCATATAGAAAGCCATGGTAACCCAAATCTTTTCTAGTTCACGGTAAGCCTTTCAATATGCATTCCAAAGTGTCCTTGCAGAACTACATTGTCCCTTTGAATGACATTTCACTTACATTTTCTCCGTCTGTGTCCCCCTCCATATCATAACCCTGTGTTGCAGCAATTACTTCTGGCATGTCATATTTCAAAGTGGGATCTATCTGACCAAGATTCTTTCTCGCTCTCTGAAATAATAATCTTTTTTTTCTATATACTTACATCAACAAGAACAGATACATTCATGGCAAAGACTAGAATGGAATAGAAAGTAGAATGTTCACATTTCTTTGATACTTTTTGGTTGATTATCTAGAAATAACGGTAGATTATCATTCGATAGACTCACTGTGTAACCAGTGAATTTATCACAAAATTATACCCTGCTTTTGTTAGTTTCACCCTAATATTATCAGTGAAACTTAAACAAAACAGTGTCCAAAGGAATTGGGGATCTTGGAGGAGATTGGGGAGTCTCTGCTTCGGATATGTTTCTTATAAGCACTAAACTGGTTTTTACATGAATGTAGAGCTATTCCCTGGTTAAAGGTAAAGAAAGTATTGGATATATATTGTTTTTTTGGGGGATAAATTTCAGAAAAGGATTGAAGACTGTTTTAAACAGTCTTCAATTCTTTCCTGGAGCTTATCCCCAGAGGGTCTTTGGGACTCACATCAGATAGTTTTGAGGGTCCTAGCTACTTATTTGAGAGCTCAGAAAACCTAGGTGCCTCAAATCTCTGATTTTCAATGGTTTTTAAAAGGACTTGGCTATTGAAGCAGACAAACCCTACCTTAGGTGGTGGTGATTCATCACTATCGGCTACAAAGGCCTGGGTGGCTGCTGATAGGAGACTTCTCTTACTGGGCGATTCTTCATCACTACTAAAAAATCATCTTTTTTATTAACAAATTTGAAATACACGATACATTTTTGTTAAGATTTTCTTTCTTCCTCTTCTCTTACAGTAAAAATATTTATTCAAAGTACATGTAATTATAATTCTTTCATAAATACAGATATAGCTTGGTGGGCTTAGGGTTTGGGTTTTTTAAGCACTTTCTTTTTCTTCTCTTTAATAATTAATGAGATATTTACAAGTACATAAATGTTTAATTGATGGCACACAATGAAAGAGTTGTAACAGCCGATAAACTATAGGTAGTTACAATTGTTTCGCTCTGAGCAGACAAAATGAAATATGGTTGAAAAAGAGAATAGGAAAAGTACACTTGTACTTCCTTTCCAAAAATGTTCAAATCAAGTTCTTGTCTTCAGCATTATACTCCTATTAAATTGTGCCTTTCGAATATACTGGAATAGTTTGGTTGTATGGCAATGGATAAAGTCATCAAGTTAAGTCATAGTATAATACCTTGCAGTATCCATACTATAGGCTTGGGTAGCAGCTGTCAAGATGGACTTTTTTGGTGAGTCATCATCTGTTAGAGAAGGAAAAATATACAAAACATTATAAGTAACACTTGAAGTGAAAATTTAAAGCAAGTTTAGATTAACTAGAAAAGAATAGTTAAATCAATAAACAACAATCTTTTTTACAGCTGATTTATATTCAGACTTATCATATGTTATCGATGTTTCCAAGTTAAATAATATAAAGATGATAATTGTGCCAGTGCAAGATCAATCTATAATTCATTGAGTGAACAACAAAAACTATATTTTCATGAGTGGCTTAGTCAAAAGTGAAAATATAGCTTTTGTTGTTTGCAAAAGGAAATATTTATCAGGTAAGAGTGAAAATATAGCTTTCGTTTTTCACAAAAAGAAATTACAATTAATTTTACTTGAAAATCAAATAATTAAACTATTTCCATTGCAAAAAACTGAAATTTTTTGGACAAATTTAATGAAAGTGCGTCATTTGCATGTGATTGCTAAGCAACTAAATCATGATGTCATAAAAATTTTGTTTGTTGTGCACCACTCAGATAGCTTTAAAGAGTATGAAATAAAATGAAAGCAACATATAGTTTTTTGATAATTTCACTGGTTTGGCAGCGAGTTTATCAAGTGATAATCTACTTTTATTTCTTGATAATCCTTCGAAAAGCATCAAAGAAAGAAGTATCTATAACCCACCTGTAGTAACATCACTGTCACTAACAAATGCTTGTGTTGGAGCCCCCATCAGATTCACAGCACTTGTATCTTGGGTATCTATTCATAGACATGAGTCAGAAAATGAGTCAAAGATATGGGTTAACTGGAGTTTTTAATTTCATATCTGGATTATTAGAATTAAACAGAAGTAATTCCTTGGCGTGCCTGGAGCTCAGCTATTGAGTAATGTATAGGGGATCAAATATTTAAGGAAACAAGATAAGTTTGTGAAACACAAATGTCCCCGAAGCAGAAATTTTTTAAAGTTTTGAATTTGACAGATGACCTTGACCTTGTCACATGACCTTGACCTTGGTAGTTGTTGATGAGCATTATCAAGATCTATCATCATACCAAATATAAGCATTGTATCTTGAATAGCCTTGAAGTAATTTTCAATGTCAAGTTTTTTGTTAAGTTTTCAGACAGACAGACAGGCAGATGGACAAAGCAAAAACAATGTGGCCCTGATCTTTTGATACTGGGGCATAATAAGGAATGTACCTCTGACAAGGACTTTTTTCTTATAATTGCTTTTTTGATAACGAATATACACCCTGGATTTCAAGTAAATTGTACAAAATAAATAACCCTTTCCAGAGTAAATTTTGGAACTCTTTGACCCTTGTATGAATACCAACTCACCCAGTTCTAAATTTGATCAATGTTCATAGCAAAATAAGCAGATGTTCCTTGAGTTTCACAATCCTCAAGTTAAATAATGACTGAATTTGAAAATCAAGGATTCTAACTCTTCCTTACTCCTTAATCAAAGTTAAATCACTTGGCTTGCAAAGATGATAAAGACAATGTTTATCTCATAATTTTTAAAAATCTTTAAGTCAATGCCTTCAGGGTTTTACCATTGATGTGGCTTCTAATTAACCCTCATCCATACCTATAAGTAGGTCAAATTCTAACAAATTATTGGGCACTTATCATAATCCTACTTTATGTAAATCATTTTGTAGGTTTTCACATAAAAAGAGACCATCTGGAACTAAGTTTAGAAAATATACGGCAAAAAGATTGGTCCCAGTACAGGCCAACCAAAGGTCTCATTTCAATACTTTTTTCACAGGAAGGTAGTTTGATCAATTTGGATTCAGAAAATAAGCAAAGGCAAACAGTTTTTATCCTAGACAGCCTGCGCAAACTGCAGGGTCTGACTACGGTCAACACTTTATACTCTTCCAAGATGGTCCTTTTTTACGAGATGGGTATTTATACCTGCTTCAAGCGTTGTAACAGTTTTGGTAAGATCATCGTCTGGTTCTGAATCTGACTCAGGGATAGTGAGGTTATCTAATAAACCTGAAAGTATTTTGGTATAAGATCCCATTTTTATTGATATATCGATGGCTCAGGGCAAAACAGTTGTAACTGCCTATAAACATACATTGAATTATGAATTATGATTGATAGATAAGGATTATACACATAAGTTAGATATTTTTTCATACAATACACTAAGTATGATTATATTAATCTTATAACGCCTATTTGACTAGTTTTTGTTGATGTTTCTAACAAAATGCAAGTTTCTTAAAATAACGGCTTTATGTCATTGTTCTAAAAATATCCATGAGATATCATGAAAAATATCATATGGGAAGTTATGACATGGATATCTGTATAGTTATATGATAAAAGTACTTACGACTTGCAGACTTTGGTTGTGCAGGTGTCTCTAGGACTGTCAGTCCGTTCATTGAAGCTGAATAATAAAATAATAGTGTTTTTTTCCAATTCATTCCCTTTTTCAAATTGCATTAACCGTTCTATTGCTGTTTAATACACAATTCTGCTGTAGACAAAGCTTTGGTAGACAGTATAGACTAAGATCAGACTACATGTCTCTTACACTACACTTAACCCTTGTCATGCTGAATAAAAAACCTTGGCAAAATTATACATAAATCAAAGTGCTGATAGCTCTGTGTTTCCTATTTGTGAGTCAGCATTTGATTTGGGAAATATAATTTCTGAAACTTATCTGGTTTAAAAAGGAGGTTGTATAGACTAAGATCAGACTGCACATATGTGAAGACTGATTTTTGTCCATACCCCCTGCCAAAGCAGGAATATTCCGGGATTGGCATGACATGGGTTATGTATTGTGGGGAAAACTTGAGCCAAACTGGTTGAAGTGTCATGAAATTTGACACAACATTTAAATTCAACAGGATAAGGGTTTTAAGATCAAAGGCTGTTTCCAGAGTAATCATTAAAAATAATATCATAACTGTAAGGTATTGCTGTGAAAAAAATCAAAAGGCTAATAGTATTGGTGGTGTTGTTGTTGTTGTTGTTGTTGTTTAAAGTTAAAGCCTTTCCATGTAAATTCTTATACTCAACCTAGGACTCATGTTTATTCCATATTTATATTTCTATCTACCTTTACAGGACCATAGGGCAATGAAGTATTAAAAGTTTAGAAGCCTTGTGCAGTACTAGAAGATTTTTTAACGATTTCTGTTTATTTATGAATATTGTAACATTCATATTACCAGATGGCGCTGTTTCAAACATGGACTCTGATCCTGTCTCTGAACCAGTGTCATCATTATCTTCCATCTGGAAAATAAAGAAAAATTATGAAATAACTACATAGGAATTGTGATGATAATTTCTTTTAGATAAGCTGAATTTCAATATGTTAAAAAAAGATGATCTATTAAAGCAAGCTTTGGTGAGCTTGATAACTTGATTTTTTTTTATAGGGTCAAGATCAGCTTGTCTCAGAAAATTCCAGTAACAGATTCTTGTTCTAACATTTAGGTATACCTAAACCAGTTTTAGGAACTCTCAGATGACAGAAATAGCACAATAATGGGTGTTAAATGATGTCTTGATAACTAGTTCAGAGCTTCAGATTGACGGTGCGCCCGCGCCAATCCCGCATATTTTCTAAAGATGACGCACGTTTTCAAGCAGTGATGCGCCCACTGGGCGCACGATTTTTAATAAGTTCATACCCTAATTATTAGAAATAATACTTGTTTTCGCTGTCTCCAAAGGCAGACGCTTCCTTGTTTCTATTTTTAGGCAGTAATTCCGTTCATCCGATCAACCAATCGCGTTCCGAATAAAATTAGTAACTAAATGTTCGGTTATTCTCGGAAGCTCTACGAGAATGTTCGCAGGTCGAGTTTGACCGAAAATAATCGCTTAATAGCGGTACCCCGCTTTGTACTGTTCCTGTCCGACTACTCGGTGACCACCCGCGATAGAGATTGTTTACTTCCGGCGACGTTTCTTCGCCGGGCTTGCTGTTATAAAATGGCCCAAACAAATCTTAAACGTTTTTTTAAACGGAAAGCAGCGGAAGGTGAAGAAGGTAAATAAGTAATAAACATTTTCCTACAATTGTAAGTCTAGAGTCGTAAAGGTAAAACGATTTTTAATGGGTAAAATGGCTTGCCTAGCAGACGACTTGTATCACGTCAATATTTCGTCACGGAATATTTACTCGCTCTTTCAACACAGCTGATTTAACAGACTAGATACTATAACATCGTATAGTCGGCGTATCAAAACTGAATTTAGGAGTTTTTTTTTTGCATCATCCATAAATCAATCTCTCGGTGAATATATATAGAATCTAGTGCGTGCTCTAGCTGAAGTTGCCATCTTTTTGCTTCAACTCAACGATGTAAATAGCTGATTATTTGTTATTGATAATCCAAATAAAAAAAACAACAGTGATTAAAATAAGAAACAATTCTAAAATTTGGGCTTGAAGTATAAAAAAGCCAGCAAATGTTTTGACTGACTGCCAACTAAAACAGTTGCCGGAATTTGTCAATGACATAAGGACAAGAATCTATATTTTCTTATTTCAATGTTTTTAATTTTTCAGAGCCTGAACCCAGTACAATGGTTGGTCCAGAAAAACAAGTTGCGGAAGCTGATTCTCAGTCTGAACCTCAACCATCTACTTCTAAAACTGATGATAATCCATCAACAAATAAAAAGCCCAGAAAGTTCCAGGTAGAATGGAGAGAAAAGCATCCCTGGCTATTCTATGACAAAACAAAAAATCTCATGTTTTGTGAATTGTGTAAAAATGCTGGAAAAGACAATGCCCTTTCCATAGGAACAGATAACTTCAGAACCAGCACCATAGCCAGACATATCTCTCACCCAGACCATGAAATGTTGATTATGGGGACAAAACTGAAGAAAGCTACAGAACAATCATTCAATAGAGCTTCTGATCTAGAGTCCCAAGGGGTTGTTACAGCATTGAAAGCTGTATACTACCTAGCAAAGGAACACTTACCTTTAGCTAAATACAAATCTCTCATAACATTGTTTCGAGACATTCGGGCTGATGGTATTGAATATTTGAAGGGTGGTGAGTCAACATTCTATGAAAGTGACTATGCAGCCACAGAGTTTTTGGAAGCGATAAGCGACTATTTGGAAGATGGTACTAATCATAAACTATCTGCAGCTCCCTTTATTACTTTGTTGTGTGACGAAAGTACAGATATAGCTACCCATAAGAAGCTTGCAGTCTGGGCTAGGATCTTTGACTATAACCTAGATAATCCCATGCCTGAAACTTTATATATTTGTGACGTTCCTTTGGAAAAAGGAGATGGACAGACTATTGTTGACTCTCTAAAAGCAGTTTTGTCCAGTCGTTCTATTCTAG
The DNA here is from genome assembly GCA_948146395.1 of Fragum whitleyi. NCBI lineage: Eukaryota > Metazoa > Mollusca > Bivalvia > Cardiida > Cardiidae > Fragum > Fragum whitleyi. Next base: position 48,603,802 of record OX411548.1, read on the forward strand.
TCTCTAAGATTATGGGCTTAGGTACAGATGGTGCCACAGTCATGACTGGGCAAAACACAGGTGTTACAGGTCTTCTTCTAAGAGAAAATCCCCAGTTACTCAATGTCCACTGTTTAGCTCATAGAGTTGCCTTGGTAACAAGTCAAGCTGCCCAAAGCTTCCCGCCATTAAAAGACTTTCAACAAACAATGACCAATCTTTTTTATTACTTTAGCAAAAGCTCCAGCAGGGTTCAAACACTTGAAGAAATCCAGAAAGTTCTTAATTTGCCAGTTCTCAAGATAAGAGAAATCCATGATGTAAGGTGGCTATCTTTCTTTGAAGCTCTTTTGTCTGTGTATAGGTCATTTCCAGCTCTTTTAGCTTACTTTGAATCCATCAAAAAACAAAATGATCCAAAAGCTGAAGGGATAGCCAGAAAGCTTTGCACTAGAAAGTTTATTTATCTTACATGCATGCTACTTGATGTGCTTGCTCCTGTCATGGTTCTATCCCAACAATTTCAAAAGCAGGATCTTGATCCATCTTTGGTGTCTGTACACATAGAGACCTGTAAGTCAGCTTTGCGTAAAGTTTCTAGTGAAGATATGAATCATAGACCTTACATGTCTTCATTTGAGAAAGACATAAATATTGAAGAGAAAACCTACAAGGGAAATATTATTGATATGACTCCCCAGCCAGTTGCTCTGTTGGGTAATTTTGTAAAAAAGATCTCAGAAAACATAGATTCAAGATTCCCACAAATTGATGTTCTTAGTGCATTTGGTATTCTTGGGATGAGGCCCATTTCCTTTTTAAGTGGTAATGAATTGAGTTCCTGGGGTGAGGAAAAACTAGATATTCTCCTGCAGCATTATGGTCAACCTAAAACACATATTTGGAAAATAGCTGGGCAAACCCATTCAAAATCAGTTGAACCATTCATTGATCCAAATGAAACAAAAATTGAATGGGAGAGATGTAAAAGGATTGTCCTAGCTGAGATGTTTCCAAGGGACAATATGGCTAAACTGTGGCAACTTATAATCAAATTTCATAAAGGAGAATTTCCCAATCTCATAAAGCTTGCATCTCTTGCATTATCTTGCCCTACAAATACAGCTGACTGTGAGAGGTCATTTAGTGTCCAAAATTACATAACTACACAAAGAAGAGCAAGCATTTCATCTTCAAAATGTGATCAGCTGATGAGAATTTGTATCTGTGGACCAAATCTTAGAGACTTGGATTTTGATGGAGTAGCTAAGATTTGGCAAAAGAAAAAGAAAAGATTAGTTTTCTCCAAAAAAACAGTAGTTGTATCAGAATAATGTATTCATGATTATTACTTGAACAGCCAACTTTTCCTGGTAAAGTATGTTTCTCTGTAAATTGATACACTTGTTTTATGTTCAGAGTTAAGGAACAACTAAACTGAGTCTGTTGTTTTTTGTTTTTTATTATCCTCTAAAACAGCACAGAAAAAAAAAATAATTCAAATACACAGTAACATAATTATATAGTTTTCATCCATTTTTCTCCAGGTTCAAGTTTGACTGTTATAATATAGTATTTAGACTGTGGCCCACTGTGTTAGAAAATGACCCCTCAAAATCATGCTTGATGGGTCATGTGGCCCACTGACCTGAAAAACAATCTGAAGCTCTGCTAGTTATTATGGTAATTGTATTAACCTGCACATTGTGCAAGCCAAAGTTATCTCTGAAGACAAATGTAGCCAGAGGTACAGATAAGAGGGGGTAACGCCAGACTAATACCTTTATTTCTCAATGAAACCCTATGTTGAGGGTACTCATTTGAATCGTCTTGACAAGACGATTCAAATGAGGCTAACAGCAAAGCGTTGGTGCTATTATTATTGAAATACTTTGATCTAAAATAAAAAAACCCTCTATCTATAGCTCTGGTAGCTATTTTAGAAAGTAAATCCTAATTGAGTCAAAGACAAGAAGAAGGACATGTTGTGAATCCAGTCATTTTCAAGTAATCTTTAGAAGCAAAATAGGCAATCAATATAGATTTAAAATTTTAGTGAAATTGTATTTACTACTATTAGCCAAGATACAAACCTGTTCTCCAATTTTATAAGAACAATTCACATCTCCAAATAACAGTTTGTCGCCATCTTTCAGTTCATATCTCACCTGTGTTGACAAGAAAAACTGGAGAAGAAAATAAAACAAGATCATTTTTAGGTGTTTTTCTTTATGTTTTGCAGACATACACTTTCAGGAAACGGTTAAAGAATGTGCCCTGATTTTATCAATCATGGAGCTGATCACAGGCTGATCAGAGTCTTCACTGTGCACTTTGTGTATAAAGGCTGACTTGATGGTTTGCAGGGTTCCCACGCTCCAACAGTTCCAAAATTCCCTGACTTTTCCCTGACATTTCCCTGACAAGAAAGTGATTTTCCCTGACATTCAATGGACTAGCGGCACATGTATTTTTCTATTCATTTACCTTTCTGTTTGCTTGAGTGGGTTTTAAAGCCTCTTTCCAAAAGCACAAGGGTTCAAAATCTAAACATTTATACCTATCTTGCCTATCTTGAATATGACATCCTATCGTTGCATTCCCATATAGGTTATTAATCACCAATTTGTGAGACACACTTCAATCTTGTCAAAGAATGTTAGCAGCTGTAGGGTTCAAACTTCTGATCAAAAGATGAGCAGTCCTAAACTCACTTGTTGCATGAGGGCATGCATGTTTAATAAAGAGGCCCTATGAGAGGCAGAGATTCTCTCCTACTTCCCTAGAAATAGGAAGCCCTTAGGGTGTAGGGTTTGTACATGACAATCAGTTTATGTAGTAGGAATCTAATACTTTGTTATAGATTAAAAGTAAAGAGCAATTCTATGAAAGAGAAAACCTAAAACATGGTTAATATGTTCAACATGTCATGGTGTAGGATATTTAACTACAAAAGAAACTTAATCTCAGGAAAGCAAAGGCCAAGGGCCTAAAAATTTATGATAATCACCTTCAAGTGTAATTGGTGGAATAATAGTTCATAAAGAAATAATACATAAAGTATACATACATGTACACAAAAGCAAACTCTTTAAATATCAGTAGGTTTAATGCAAAAGTACCCATATAGTGTATCAAAAGTCAAAGCCTGTGGTGTCTGTGATAGAGAAATACAGTGCTGTCCGTGGCAGAGAAGTTTTGCGTTTAAGATCTTTTATAATATTATTATAAGCCTAAATATATGACACAAGTACTGGTGAATTTTCCAGGAAAACGTCGTTTGGGATAAATCTAAGTTGAGGCACTTGTTTCCCTATGGATATAATACATATACAGGTTTAAACAAAAACCTTTGACATGATTGAGATATAATCATGAATTGTAGCTGCACAAGTTATATCAAAATAAAAGCAATATGTAATAAGACAAAAATCTGTGAATACTTTCATTGACCAAATGGGTTTTTTATAAAGAATATAATCATGTTAACTAAGGCATGTCGAAGTGAAAGTAATTATCATCTAGGCAATTCAAGGACCACAGGATCTTTTAATTTATATTTGATCAGATTTCTTTTCAATTACAATGGTCCAGTCTGAACATAACCACTATGGGAAATGTGACCAACATATTTTTAGTATTGTTGACACCATTAGACAGATTTGCAGAAACAATTGAAGCTTGATTACAATAAAACCATTAGATTTTAAGATGTGCATAAATTAAAGAATTCAAATTATGAAATCATCTTGTAGATAAAAGTATCATGTTATTGTATTTAGTTGATAAATTCATCGCTGATTCTAACATGAATCTTTAAACCTCAAAACTGGATCTACCTTACAAACAATGATAGATGAAGGAGCTTAAGGACATAAATTACTCTAAAATTGATACAGAAATAAGACATTAGACCTTTCAGTAAAGAATTTGGTGATAAAATCTTAAGAGACTGCCTTTGTGTTAGATACTCCTGAAATGAAAAATTCCCTGACAGGCTTTTCAAAATTCCCTGACATTTCCCTGACTTTTGTCTTATTTTCCAAATTTCCCTGACACTCAACAAAATTCCCTGACATTTCCCTGACTTTTTAAAAAATCCATTTTTCCCTGACTTTTCCCTGACGCATGGGAACCCTGGTTTGTACACCACAGAAAATATTCTAAATGCACTATGGATCTGGTTAGGCTGCTCAATGTCTGTCCATCATGTATACACACAATACAGGGCTCATGTTAGTGTTTAAAATTAAAGAGTCATTGATTCCTTTATTTCCTTAACCATTAAACTCTGGGGGTCAAAACTGATTTAAAAGGGGTCAAAACAACAAAAAAGCAAATAATGAGTATAATTTTACAGTTTAGAGAGTCTCTTCACTTTTTCTTGTATAGATATGAAGTAAGCAATTAACTTGAGATAGGATATAAGATCATTCATATAAAAATTTACAAATTTCTCAAAATGACCCCCTTGTGAGAAATTTTTAGGGGTCCAATAAAGGTATTAACATTTTCTGAGGGTTAAAATCTCTCTCAAGGGTCGAACACCAGCCCTGATAATTGTTTCACTGGTTTTAAAAGTAACATTTGATTACAATGTAATGAGAGGTTATTTAACATTATCGAGTACAATACTGAATTCTATTGGATGAGTACCCTGCAGAACCAGTCTATATTTGACGAGGCGATAGCCGAGTCAAAATATAGACTGGTTCTGCAGGGTACGAATCCAATGAATTCAGTATTGTACTCGATCATGTTAAATGACATCTTTATTTCACACCATACACTGAAAATTCGACAATTAACGATTTGCAGCATTTGAGAGAGACATACGGAGTAGATCCAAAATGATCCGGATAAGGGCGTCAAATGCAAGTCACTATGAACATGTTGAAATTGAAACGAACATTTGTTCTAAAAATAGAATTCCAGGTGAAATGTTTATTTCATGTGTCAAGTCGATAAGTGCTTACTGATTATAATATGTAATTAACATAAAAAAAAATATTGACTTCTCCTCGTCCCTTGAAATGTACATTTTCATGTGAACAAATGATGTTCTAAAATCAAGAAACAACGACAATTTTGTGCCCCTCTATGTCAATGAATTCTCCTTTACTTGCTATATTGTATATATATATATATATATATATATCGTACAATATAGCTTGCCTCACTTTCATCGTACAATATAGGTTGTCTCGTTTTGGAATTAAATCCGTATTGCACAGTAGCCTCGTTCTGGTTGTACAATATGGATTTAGATATTTCACCCTCATGTGATGCAAAATAAGCGATGTCATTGGTCTTAATTGTTTAGGTGTGAAATAATGTATTCTATTGAACTTACATTATTTCTCTTTGTTTTGTTCCTACTTCCCTTGTCATAAATGAAATGATTTTCTCCTTTGACTTCAATACATGCATGCTCTCTGGACAGCCCCTAGGGAAAGAAAACATTTATACCTGAAGCTGTTTCAGTTTTTAATCATACGGAAATTTTCATTCAGCAAAAAAGATTTGATGGTGACAATTCAAAAAGTGTGCAATCAAAGCTATGATAGTGGTGGCCTGAGAATAGCATTCAAACTATAGTAAGTAGTCAGCAATGCAGATTCATAGTGATACATCAGTGTAATTAGTTTTTTTAGTTTCAAACCTCCATGAAATCAATAAACACACTTTTCATATCTTATTATTTAATATCATGTAGCAAAAATGTAAAACATTATCAATAACGAAACATAATTCTTATGGGACTACTTTCTGCGGAAGCTTACAAAATAGCTGTGTACTCAAAATTGTTTTCATTGAAGAATAAAACTAATTTTTCAGCTAATCAGAATGCACAAATTTATATTACCGCAACTAAGATTACATCATTTGTCTGTTAAAATATTCTCATATGATCTATTATCCATCAGATTTCTATCTTGCAAAATAAAAAAAAGCCCCTTCAGTGAACAGGGGCCTGTTTTACTAAACATCTCAAAATCATCTTGCCTTAGTCAAAAATTTAAGTTGTTTCTATAGTAGACACTAAATATGGAATTCTGCCATGCATTATCTCATTGGAATCGTCTTTTCAAGACGATCTCAATGAGATATTGCAAGGCAGAACCCAAAATTTAAAGAAAACGCCAGGTACAATTTGTGATTTTGACTTACAATTAATCTTTCCGTAAGAAGTTTAGTAAAACAGGGCCCAAGACACCCAGATTCCTGTTGGTATTGTCTCAAGAAGTTGTAGACTCCCTTAAGTGTTGAATACTGGTATATAAACTCAAACTTACCTTTAATGGAATATAAATGGCACAGTGATCTCCCCTGCCTATGATATTGTCTCCTGTAATATAATGAGCAAACAATGTTTTTTTCCCTTCAGAATTTAACGACTTTGAACTTGCTGTCAGCAGAAAATACATTGCTTAGATCTTTCATCATGCCTCATATTTCTTGAATAGGCTAAATCTGACAGAAATTCGAGCGTGGACTACCCTTATCCTTCCAAATTAAAATCTTATTTCAAGCAAACTGGCAGTGTTCAGTGCATTTCAGGTAATCTGGATCATATGCCTCACTACATCACACTAATGAGTACCCATAACGTAGGGTTGAATGAGAATTAAATAATTTAGATAGCCATCACTTCTTCTTATTTAATGATCGAATTATGCAGCGGGATTCGGGGCTGACCCAATAGTTTCAAAGATCCCCAATATATTCAACATTAGTGGGGGATTTCTTACTGTAAACAAGAGCACAGCCTGCGTGTGCCTATGCTCGGATGTTGAGTGCTGGATGGTGAGAAAAAATCTAAGTCGAAAAAGGGGCATAATTTGTTCAAAATGTATTTAGAGTTATACCCCTTGATAGCATAGGTTGCTCTTCCGATGGTGAACATGTGTGCCAAGTTTCAAGTAAATGCTTTCAGTAGAACCAGAGATATCACAAAATGTCAAAGTTTTTGCACCACAACAACGACACGCAGGCTATAGCAATACCTTGGGTTTTCCCCGACAACAGCTGAGCTAAAAAAGGTGGCAACTTGTCACAAGATAGGTCTGTCACACTGCTGGATGTATAAAAAACATCAAAGGGAAATAACTCAAAAATTAAGCCAAGTAGAATTTGGTCTTTTGCACAGCATCCTGTAACCATGAGAGGAATATCACTGCAAAGTGTGAAGTCAATGAGACATAAGGAGAAGAATAATGCTCCAAACAAAGAAGATGACCCTTCTACCTGCAGGATGCCACAAGTGATCAAATAATAAGTCCCGTCTTTTGATAGTTGTACAAAGACAAAGAGTTTAAATACCAAACATTTCTTGATAATGAAGATTTTGTGCTGAAATTCACAATTTTTTACAATTCTTTAACAGACATCCTTGAAATTATCTATAGCCATGTCAAACTGATAATTTTTTTCCAAACATTTTGTCAGTGGGCTATCAAAATTTCATTACTGCAGCTTATTCAAGAGTTTTGATTGCCCACCACCAATTTTTTTCATTTTCACACAAAATTATAAATTACCTTCAGTAACAGGATACTGTTTACCAGGAAAACCTTTTTGGCATGGAACATTTAGATATCCAACCTAGAAAGGCAAGGGAAAAAATTGAAATCTTATACATGTAAAGTTTTTTAATTAGTGTATTGGTAAAACAGAATTGGGTTTTTTTAAATTGTTTTTACCACATGTTTGTTTTGGTTTTTAATTTCAAGCAATTTGTCTTTTCAACAATTTCTTCTGCAAAACACCACAATTGAAAATTTCAATTGAAACACAAACTATCAAAGAGGAAATATTTCAGGTTCAGCATGACAAGGGTTAAGTTATCTATATTGCCCAATTTATTTTTCTTTTGTTTGTTGCTGCATTTATTTTTTATGGAAATACCAATGAGAATGTTCAGGTTTTCAAATTTCCTGAATTCAAATTTTCTATCAATTTTTACACATTTGGTTAAAACAAAGTGCATAGGGAGAAAGATATTCATATGCAACTCATTACTATTGCATTACAAAAATTACAATTTTTGAAATTGTGAAGTAAATTTTAACATATATGTATGTGCACATATGATATAAAAACATGTATTAATTTGAATCATTGAGACATGAAATAGCAACTATGTGGAATTATTTCTACATTTTAGACATTACACCTATCACTTTCTTGGTCTTTTATTTTCTTTAATAAAGTTTATATCTGTATAGAATTTTAATTTGGTCATCTTTCATTTTTGTTGTTTGGTTTTAATGCTAATCAATTATCAAGTGTGTTTGGGTTTTTACGAACAATTATGCCTTTATTAGGCTTTTATTAAAATGAGAATGAATAGTGAACATAAAAGAAATCCACGCAAATAATCAAATAAGTATTTTCTAAAACGCATCTAATGATTTTCTTGGACAAACATCTATCAACAACACTTCATCAAGTACAAAAAAAACTTTCAAGTGGTATCCCCTCAGTATATTTCACCTAACAAATCAAAAGTCTCCTTTCTTCTTTTTTTTCAAATTAAAAATTCCTAGAGTCGAATTCAGTCAGAGATGTCCCAGAAAGAGTCTTTAAATCCCAGAAATTTTTATCCAATGTCATGGAAATGCTCAGAAAAGTTATGGCATGTCTTGACCAAGTATTTAGACAGATAAGTACAAGCAAATATTAAAGACCCAGATATAAATGCTCCTTAAAAAGAAGTTTGATCAGGATCTGCAATTTTGGCCAAAGCTGTCCTTGAAATTTCACTATGGCTCTTACAACAACAACCACTATAACACCAAGGCTATAGCAATATCTTGAATTTTCTCGGAAAACAGCAAAGCCAAAGAGGGTAAGGGAAATATATAATACATACTTAGTGTTTTGTGTGAGAAAAAATATCTAACGAGGTTGGGAGAATTGATTATTGTCGAGGCTCCGCCGAGACAATTATCAATTCCCACAACCGAGTTAGATATTTTTTCATACAATACACTTAGTATGTATTATATTTATCTTATAACCCCTATTTGCCCTGTTTTCGTAGATGATTCTAACAGAAATGCAAGTTTCTAAAAATAACCGCATTATATCATTGTTCTAAAAATAACCATGTGATAACATGAAAAATATCATACGGGATGTTATCACACGGATATTTGTACAGTTATAAGATAAAAAACACATTACAATTCTGTTTCCATCATGGTCCTCTTCATTGACGTCCTCATAATCATCGTCAAATTCCAATGCCTGTGTGGCTTCTATCATACTGGTATCCATGGCTACTTTATACCGTACAGCCCTGAAAAGTGATCAAAAATGGTTAAAACAAAGACCAGTGATTCATATTAGAGGGGTTAAAGGTAGTGAAAAAATCTTTATTACTCATTTAAATCCCAAGTTGAGAGTAATTGGAATCAAGTTGATTATGTCACTCTAATCAAGGAAGGGAATTATGGAAATATTGAAATTTTATTTTTCAACAATATACTCATTTATCTAGAGATCTGTTACACTCATAGGCATTAGGATTTGGAATTTTATAAGAACTTACATATATCACTAGTGTTGTAACGATAATCGGAAAACATCAATTAATTGATCGATTCTCTCCAAAGTTTAGATTATTGATTCTGATCTTGGAAAATCGATTAATTGGTTTAAACATATTTTATTTGCATATAATAATCATGTACATAATATTCACAATGATAACATGCAAAAAGGATTAGAACGGAAGCTAGACTTGTATAGTTCTTCTCCTTGTCATTGTTTCAAGACGTGTACAAGTGTTTCAATTTACTAACCTTATTATAAAAAAGTAGCTAGGAATGACGATCGGACAGAAAATGTTACTGAATCTTTGAGTGTATTGTAAAATATTATCACTAATGGTCTTATGTTGGGGTTAGAGGTGCTATTTCAATATCGTTCCAATAAAGTTGTTTTCATTTTTTATAAAGTAGAAAAAATAAAAACTTAAAGTGTTGAATGATACACCGAATAAGAACCACTGTAAATCTAGTTAGACAAGAAAATGTTTACTATCCTTAATGTAACGATGGACCTCTTGAAATATTATAGTATTCTCCTGAAATGTCAGGTCGTTGTTTCCACTCAGTAGTGTATCGATATTGACATTACCAAACCTCAAAAATCGATTAATTGGTTGTTGTTGTTGTTGTTATTATTGTTTTCACTTTGACAGTTCATCAAGCATAAAATAAGATGCTCTTAATAAGAGCATCTTTTATTTTATGCTTGGTAAAACTGTAACTTGAAAGAAACTAGATTGATGGATATAGGACTTGAGTATATTTCAATGAGAAATTTGGAATTAACTTAGTTTTTTGAGTATATTCTTGTTCCAAGTAAATAAAATTCTTGAACCTTTTAAAGTTTAGAAAAAAACATTTTTATGTGTACAAATCAGTTTTGATTATTAATCGATAATTCGATTTTCGATTCTAATTTTTGTCTGATTTTACAACACTATATATCACTATATTCTCTATAATAAATATACACAAGGTAGTGCAGTTGCCATTTTCGAAGGGAATGGATGTTTTTACAAGCAATTTGGTACTTGATTCTCACGAGTACACACTTCCTGTGACAGAAGCAAAATGTGCTTTTAAAAACATCCATTCTCTTAAACATGGCGACTGCACTTCCTTCTGTATTATTTATCATACAGGCAAAAAACTGCCTACAGCTTATAGGCTGGTGATATTAATAAGTTGCAATTAAATCCCCCATCCAAGTGCCTATGGCTGCACTGAAAGATTGGATTAATAAGATTAAATATGCAAATCAGAGCTTCAGATTTACAGTGGGCCCGGGTCATTTTTCACATGATGACCCACAACTTTCCAACAGTTGGGGTCCTGTGACCCTGTCCTGCTTGGATATGAAACATTTTTACCATAATGAAAATATGCTTTGGCCCATCATTTCAGGAAATGACCCACAACTTTTTACCTCATGGGTCAATTGGACCCATCAGTCTTGAAAAGAATATGAAGCCCTGCAAATATTTCTTAATCCTGAAAATAAAAAAGTGGTTGATTTACTTGATTACGGCGCTATAATAGTTTATTGAGCTCAATGAAAATTAGCAGAGTAACTATAGAGGAAAAGTTGTGCCTGACATGGGACTCGAACCCACGACCCCCGGAACACTAGCAAGGCGCTCTACCAACTGAGCTAACTGGTCATGAGTCTACCCATTATCAAACACTACACTCCTCCCCCCTTTTAACCGGTACCATACCGCTCCCAAATGGCCGAACCCAGCGTTCTCCTTTACTTCTGACACCGTTGAAGTAGCTATAGAGGAAAAGTTGTGTCCGACATGGGACTCGAACCCATGACCCCCGGAACACTAGCAAGGCGCTCTACCAACTGAGCTAACCGAGAACCTGGTCATAAGTCTACCCACTGTCGATCACTACACTGCGAAAACCAGTGACAATTCTCTTTATAAACGCTTAAATTCTATGATATAGTAATAAAAATCTTGGTATAACATAGGAAAATGATTTGTCAAATAGATAATCAAATACTAACCTGGTTCTTAATCACCTATTAGATAAAAGTGCTGAATCTGCATTTGTTTACTTCATTTCACGTTCTTTTCATTTCGCGCAAGTTCATCGCGCCTGCGCAGTAATCTCTTGGCCCAGCAATTGTTATTTTTTTACCGGTACCCAGCTTAACAAGCTCTGATCGAGTCTTGGACGAAAAATCAAGTTTTGCTATGGGGTCCTGCACCTTTGAAGAGAAAAGAAAGGGAGATGGTATGCATTTTTAAAGCGTTTCCTAAGTAAAGTAATGGCGAGCCGGCAAAAGATATGACTTGAGCACGATCTTCGAGGAACAAGACATATTTAGTTTCCCCACCCACATCATAACACAGCATAAAAGTGATTAACAGTCTTTCTTGAAAGCTGAGTGCTCACTCATCCAAAATACTTTTTAAAACCTTGTATTGTGCGGTCATTAATTCATGGTGTCATATTTGAAAAGTCATAAACTGGCATTTTTGGCTATTCAGAAATAAATAGACTTTCAATTGGTTTACCCTCTCCTTGTGATCTAACAAAATTGGGTTTCTTGGTGCTTTTAAGTATCTTTCAGTGACCAATGGCTTTCAAATCCAAACTTCGCTGATGAGAACAAATTAAAAATTCCCACATGAGAACATCGTAAGCCAAAACAAAATACTTTTTTAAAGAAGGTCCGCTATATTTTTCATTCTACTATTTATGTACTGTAGGTAATTCAATTAGTCTGCCGAGTACACACAAGAGAAAAGCATGTCGTTGTGAAAACACAGACGCTCTGAACCAGGCCAGGTGTTTGGCAATGTGTTTGAAGTCTTGTCAACCTCCAACAAAATTATAGAGTGACAACATATTGAAAATGGGTTCTACAAGAAAGCTTTTAATTTATTAAATTATCCTAGTAAATGAAAACTCAAGATAATTTAATTATCTTGCATTTTTTATTACTAGGATAATTATATTAGGATTATTATTTAAAAATTGAAGTAAGTGACTTTGCTATGAAATAACTTGGTTACAACAATTTGTTTCAAAAGCAATATTTGCATGCAAGAATATTTTCATTTTTAGCATTTGTCCAATGATTTAATTTTGTAAGGTGTGGTTTTGTAACTGGCTTGGTAGGTTCAGGTTTAATATGATACACTAGAAGGTGTATTTTAAGTTTCATTACTTTATTTAACCCATAGACAATGATCAATGGAATATATTTATAACAAACATGGCAATTTGAAAAAACATGAATTTATCCTTTCCTTCTCATAGGAACCAAACATGTCTATATCCACTACAAACTATAGTCGGAAATGCTTCAAATAAAATTGTTTTTGGAATGAAACGAACATATTTTTCTATAATTTTATCTTTATTTACATAATTGTCATCTCATTAAAACTTGAAACTTGTCAATTATACACATTTAAATTATGGAAAAGTTGCAGTTTTTCAAAATACCAACCAAAAATGACAGATCAGTAAATAGAGAACCAATTTTCAAGCACTCAGATAAAAGCAAAAATTTAGGAAAAAAATTGTATTTGGTCTCAAATATCCTCTTTATTTATTAAACAGCCATTTTTGAGACCGCTTCTTCAAAAATAGATGGCTGTAAATCCACAATAATTTCAATATTGAATTATAGATTTCAAATTATTCCAACAGACATAAAGAGGTCAGTCAATCCCTATTTTAAAATGGAGATCCTCATAAATTGATTTTAGCATCAACTATTTTTTCAAACTGGAATTTTATGTCTGTCAAATTAAAAAAAAATATTTTCTGATATGATAATCCACATGAATAGCATAAGCAAAAATATCTCATTTAGCTGAACCCAATGAGAAATCCAAGAATTAGTGAGAAATATTCACAAATAAATGGCTAAGGGAAAAACAGTTGTAACTGCCTATATACTTATAGGCAGTTTCAACTGTTTTTCACCAAGCCAAAGTAAATCTAATCTAAATTAAAAAAATGAGAGAATCTCTCAATGTCTCACCCAAAAATGATCCCTGACAATGTTAGAGAAACATCTAAGCTAGAATGTTAAAATGTTGCCTTATTTTTTTCGCTTCAATATAAGGACACCTATATGCTTATACACCCATATAATCCCCATATTAATGACACACTACATAATACTTGTGGCATTTCAAAGCCTCAGATGAAGACAAATACCAACAATCGAAAGATAACTACTTTAGGTGGATAATCAAGAAAGCAATATCTTTTTAGTTCTCATTTCCATTTCCATCGCTAGTGATTTAAAATGTTTTCAATGTGTAAAACAGTAGAAGACATGGTTCATATTATTCAAATTATATTTCAAAGGTGGGAAGGGACTTTCCTAGCCTCCAGCTCCTATCCCACATAGGTCTATTATAATCAATTGATTGATCAGAGACAAATAATTCGAAAGAATGTGTGCTGCCACTATGAAAAGTTAATGAATCGTAATTTGAAATTTATTTGACCTGACATGCGCAATGGGGCGATCTGGGAGTTGCTTAAAATCTAATAATTTAATATTTGAAAAAGAGATCTGATACAGCAGAGCTCAACCAGCAGGGATCATTTTTGGGTGAGATATTGAGAGATTCTCTCATATTTTGTTGCCATAAATCTCATTGAAACTGGCTTAATGTGAGAAAAATTTCATAGCAAAATGTGAAGATTTTGGTAAAATTTCTTGCTAAAAAATCTTAATTATCATTAGAGTTGGCTAAATGAATCATTTTTGCATGTGACATTTTTGAAATTTTTGCAAAAAAAATATCCCTTAACCTGAGCATACATATTTAAAAAATTCTTTGACAGGAAGGTAGAGCGATCATTTTAAATTCAGAGAAACACCAAAATGCAAAAAGTTTTTGCCATAGTCAGTCTCCGCAGGCTGACCAGGGTTGACACCTTACACATAACCCAGACAGTCCCTGTTTGCCTGACAGGTCAGATATGCATCTTTATTTACAGGTCTGACATTTCCAAAAGATGGACAGCGTGTTGTGATACAGTATGAAGGTTAGACTTTTTCACTTACCATATTTTCTCTAATAAGAGTGCCCTCCCTAATAATTAACCCTTGCCATTACACTTATTCATTTTGGAAATTGAAATTTTATGCTTTTTTGGTTTCAAAGAAGGAAAAATGTCAGTGGCGAGGCATCTAGCTTTTCAATTTTAGCGCCAGATTGGCACACAGCTTTTAAGCAAGGGGTCATTTTGTAAAAAAATAAGGCTCATCTCATGATCAGATATAAGACTCAAAATACCATAAACAAAACATTTCTAGAGAAAAAAAAAAATAAAATGTCTTTTTTGGGGGGAGGGGGGGGATATAGTGCAGAGGTACAGAAAAGAGGGGGTATCGCCAGTTTTAAATTCTTATTTTAAATTTTCTAATTAAACCCTATGTTATGGGTACAACATGGATTTGTGCTAGTATTGTTGAAATGATTCAATTTGAATCCCAAACTGCCCTCTTTTTCTGTTGCTCTGATATAACATTTGATATTCTTGATTTTTTTTTTGAAAAAGACACACTTCACGAAATACTGCCCATCCCACTAACATGTCTGGTAAAATCCATACCAGTCCAGAATACAGAACCAACTGACTGGTAAACTCAATGTGTTGTATTGTCCCGTCTGGTTGAATTTAGTTATGTCTGGTAAGAATTTTAAGTTTACCAGACCCACTCTAATGTCTGGTAAATATATGGGTATTTCGTGAAGACTGAAAAGATAGTGTGAATACCTAGGTGTCATTGTATTGTAAGTTTCAGCTACAGTGGTCTCGCGTTACCTCGAGAGGTCGAAATCTCGAATTCATGCGACAGCTCGAGCTCGCCTTCCGGTCCCAACGCGTCTTTCTCTTTTTTTCTTGTTGGTTATTACTGCATTAACTCGAACGCGCGATTGTTCGATCGCTCGAGCAGCAATCTCAGTCCCGCGATCAAATTTTACTGCATTCTCTCGAGCAAAGGGGTTCGCACCTATATGACATCTATTGTTTTGCAACAAAATTAACTTAACATTATGTTATTTTATCCCATTGTAAAGAATACCTTTAGGCCTTTTCACAGGGTCTCGACGAGGCGGACAACTTGTTTTCACACCTTTTTGTATGCCACACTTATTCAATTTTGGGGTGTAAATGATGCAAATTTAATGATCAGGAAATAATTAAGAGACTTTGAAACAATCATAAAACAAATATACATTTTGTCGAACTAACGCTCATTAGACTTTCGAAAATCATCCTCGTGAGTTATTTTGTAAATTATTCATCTTTATAACGAAAGATATTGACGATTGCCAATCGAAACATCATAACAACAATTTTTTTCAGCTATAGATTCAACGTTTCGGTCGCCAATCGACAGTGTTTGGGACCAAAACATGGCGAAAGAAAAATGCGTCTATTTTAAATTGTTTTGAATCCCGCTTCACCTTTGATTCTGTATTCTGCTGAACAAAACGTTTTAATAAATTTCAGAAAAAAAAAACATAGAAAGATTGTAAACTACATTCTTTGTTTAAAGATGCCATTTGAGGAAACACCCTTTTACAATTTAATTATTAGAGGTACCGAGGAAGTTAGCTCTAAGGATAACATTGTGATTAAAGAAGAAATTGCTTGCAACCTCGCCTATCTTCTGACTGATTAAACTTCTAAAATTTTGTCACTCAGCAACGATAGCTACAAAAATACAATAAGGAAGAAAGAATCGGCTTGTTATAGAGCCTCTAATTAAAATTGCCAAATTTAACATTTTGTCATTCCAATGGCCTTATACTGAGTACAGACACTACAATATTGACGCCGATTTCATCGATCATCGATTTTTGTAGATTTTTCTCTTTTGAACCCTTACGACTTGACCAAATTCAATCGCCTGATTTTACAAATTGTTTTAAATCAGAGTTATATATTTCGTAAAACTATTCCTCGAGGAGTATTATACATGTGTACTGAATAATTTGAAGGCAAACTATGCAAAGGTAGGTTTAAAAAGAAGTGAAACGTCTTCATAGATGATAATTTTGCTTACTGGCATTAACTCGAATCATGCGATGACTCGAGCAAATTGGTCGGTCCCGTGTGTGTTCGAGCAATCGCGAGACCACTGTATATCTTTTTAATCAAGATTGTACTTAATTAGCTAAGTAAAGCACTCAATGGACTGAAAGCTGATGATAAGTGAAAAGTGGGGTTATTTGGTATTCAATAGGACCGATGTCCCCATGAACTTAGATAGATCAAACTTGGTTTCTAAATACTTATGAAATATGTTTATATTTTCATAGGTCGACTACCAAATGGCCAAGTGTTTGACAGTACATCATGGAGAAAAAACAATTTTAGTTTTAGAGTGGGGAGAGGAGAAGTTATCAGAGGTAATACAAGACAAAAGAAATAATTAGCCCAAATGGGAACCTTTATCAGTTCTAAAAAGCAGCGAATTCTAGATTAAAACTAGGCATATTAAAATTTGATGACAAAATACATTTCACTGGGTTTTGTTATTAGATTATTTTAAGCCAAAAAATATCTCCATAGACAAATAGAAAGCATTGATAGAAACAGGAATTTATCGTAGGGTGCTCTATATAAAGCTGTATGACTAAAAAAACCAATTCAAACAAACCAGAATTAGCTGTAAATTATTTTTGATAATCTTTAAAAAAAAATATATTGACCTAGATGAGTGCTTCTCCTGCATTATGCCACTTGATGAAAATGTGATATTGCAATATATTTTTTTTTGGTAGAACATTGGTCTGATCAAGTTGCTTTAAATTGAAAGTGTCACATGGAATTGATGGAATGAAGAAAAATGAAATACTGTCACAATATTTCTGATCTTTTCCTAATTTCAATTTTGATAAAAATTTAAAACAACAATTGATTGTGGCGTGATCGTGAAAAAATTTAGATGCTAAGTTGCTGAAAAAAAAAAATGTTAACCACTGTACAAAATATAGTTTGCTTCTATAAAATTAAAAAGGGCTTTTATCTCACCTTAGCTGAACATACTCATTGTTAGCTTTTATGACACTTGTCTTTAAATTATCAATACACTTCATTTTCAGTTCAAGTTTATTTTGAGGGGCAGTGCAATATTATATTGATATAATTAATATATGTTCAGGCACTTTCCATAGTTCTGAAAAACTGGATAAAATTATACTTGTTCATTATTTTCCAGGTTTAGATGAAAATATAAAAAAGGTAAGACCTTTGCATATTCATTTTAAAAAAAAGAGACTTAATATATTCTGTACAGTCCTGTGTCAAGTTAGAGAAAAGATGGTAAGACAAGAAAAAGATAATTCCAATAAGTTATAAAATTGCTTTAAAAGCAGATCTACACATGTGACTGTACCATTTACTTATTAATTTTAAGAAAATGTTTAAGAAGCAATTCCCATTTTTAGCTCACCTGAGCACAAAGTGCTCAAGGTGAGCTATTGGGATCGTAGAATGTCCGTCGTCAGTCGTGCGTCGTCCGTCGTCCGTCGTCCACAATTTCTTTAAACATCTTCTCCTCCTAAACCAGTGGGCCAATCTTGATGAAACTTGGCAGGGATGTTCCTTGGGTCAAGCTCTACCAAAGTTGTTCAAATAAATGAAATCCACCCTTAACTTTCCCTTTACCCTTAACAAAAAGGGTGAAAATATGAAAATCTTTAAAAATCTTCTTCTCTGAATTCAGAAGGCAGACAGCTTTCATATTTGGTATGTAGCATCATCTAGTGAACCTCTACTAAGTTTGTTCATATCAAGACCCTTGGGTCATATTTGGGCTTTTCGGGCCCAACCCTTTTTACATAGAATCAAAGAGCGAAAATCTTTAAAAATCTTCTTCTCTGTAACCAGATGGCAGACAGCTTAAATATTTTGTGTGTAGCATCACCTAGTGGGCCTCTACCAAGTTTGTTCATAACAAGACCCTTGGGTCATATTTGGGCTTTGCACGGGTGCATCCCTTTATCTCTTAAGAGCACGAAGGGTAAAAATAAAAATCTTCAAAAATTTTCTTCTCTGAAACCAGAAGGCAGACAGTTTTCATATTTGGTATGTAGCATCATCTTGTGGACCTCTACCAAGTTTGTCCATATAAAGACCCTTTGGTCATGTTTTGGCTTTGCCCGGGCGCAACCCTTTTTACATAGAATCAAAGAGCGAAAATCTTTTAAAATCTTCTTTAATCGAAACCAGAGGGTACACTGCTTTCATTTTCGGTATATAGCATCATCTTGTGGGCCCCTACCAAGTTTGTTCATATCAAGACCCTTGGGTCATATTTGGGCTCCACCCGGGCGCATCCCTTTCAGCTCATCTGAGCATGATGGGTGAAAATGGGAAAACCTTCAAAAATCTTCTTCTCTGAAACCAGAAGGCAGACAGCTTTCATATTTAGAATGTAGCATCATCTTATAGACCTCTTCCAAGTTTGTTCATATCAAGACCCTTGGGTCAGTTTTGGGGTCCACCCGGGTGCATCCTTTTTTACATAGAATCAAAGAGCAAAAAGGCATATCTGTCTTGCTCTTCGCTGAAAACATTCCATGGTATTGATCTTAGGCAATTATCTTCTTTTTGACATCTGCCTATCTAATTAATGTGATGTTCCAGGGGTCATAGAGACTCAGGTGAGCGATCTAGGACCATCTTGTTCCTCTTGTTTTAACTGTTGTGGCCTGCCAGTGAGTAGACAATCATTCACTAGCACAAATGCATTAAGGAATGGGAGGTTTGGAAAAGATGAAGTATTGGTGTGGGAAATGTTACATATCACCAGAGCTACAGATAGAGGGGGTATTTTGAATTTCGAAAAAGATTTCTTGTATAATACTTGCACAAATCCTAAATTGTTGGTTCTCGTTTGAATTGTCTCGTTAAGACAATTCTAATGAGTACCCACAACATAGGGTTTCATTGATAAATAAAGATTTTAGATTGGCATTTCCCCCTCTTATCTGTACATTATAATCATTTTATTTTCAGATGAGTACAGGAAGTGTGGTAGAACTGACATGTCCTCCTGAATATGCATATGGAAAAATGGGCTACCCTGGAGTATATCCTTTATATGTTTTAACTATTTATTTCTTACAAACAAACTGTCCGCAACTTAGGCATAGCTGAAAATTACTGACAAAAGCTGGTGTCAAACCCACATGGTCAAGTGATATTTAGATATTTGGTTTACAAGTCCAATGCGCTAACCACTGGACCAAGGAAGATCTTCCCTGACACAGTTGTCAGATATTGTATTTTAAACCAAAGAAGCAATGCAGGACAGTGGTGAGAGTGGTCTCCCATAACAGATTTCTTGTCTTTTGTGGCAGAGATGCATATAGAGGGGGTATTTAGATATATCAATAATGCATGCTCAAAACCCATATTGTAGCTATACATTTGAAGTGCCCCTGTCATACTGCAGTTGGTAGTGCTTCAGAGTGTCATTCTAGAGGTCCTGGGTTTGTACCCAAAGATGGCACTCATCCTTTCCAACTACTTGTCTTCCACCAATGGGTTGATAATTGTAGACCTTTGTGGCATAGCAGCTGGAGGCTAGAAACGGATGTAATGATGGTACTGGTGTGAGAAATACCAGGAACCCATTGTTAGGAGCTCCAGCCAAAATTCACCAATGAACTTCCTCTTAAATCAATATTTCTATGTTCATTAGGAAAATGCCTGTTATTAGGACCTAGATATTTAATATGAATGATACACATTGTTCTAGGGTGTTCCTTTAAGTTTTTAGGCTACTTATCTCATAAGCTAATGTCACAAATTAGGGACAAACTTGTATAGAGAATGTGGTTTATTTTTCTGAAAGATGTAAGCTAATGTGTTAAGTTCCAATATGCTAAAATGCCATATCTTTGTAGCACACAAGCACTCCTAACAGCCCTTAAATTTGAATCCTTGAAAATGAAAGAAAGAAATTGAAAAAAAAAACACCTACTTTAACCCTTGTCATGCTGAAGCTGGAATATACCTGTATTGGCAGGAGGTGTAGACATATGTGCAGTCTGATCTTAGTATTTACCACCTGCTTTCATTACCAAGTTTGAAAAGTTTGTGAATTATATTTTCCAAAGAAATACTTACCCAACAATCAGTGCATTCAGCACTTTGATTTGATGCAATTTTGCCAAGGTTTTTATTCAGCATAACAAGGGTCTGTATGAACCACATCATTTTCCTTAACTGTTTCCACTATACCCAAAAATGCTACCTTGTCTTTCACAGTTGTACTAGTGTCTATAGATAGCTAGATAAACAATCTTCTGGACAATCAAAGTATTTCTATAATGTGTGATGCTCTCCACAGACCATTGTGCAACATAAATGCAAGTGATAACATACAATGAACTGCCAACAGACTGATCAATTGGTGGACCCATTCTGCCTGCTTTCCATACTCCTGGATTAATGAAACTGCAGGTACATTTACATTGTTTTACTTGTGTCCATCTTCTGTCTGTCTGTTTGTCAAACTGTCTGTCTTTTATACTAATAAAGAAACCCTAATTCCCTAATATCTGCCATTCTCTATCAATAAACAATGCTCTTATTTAGCATGGTGATAGATCTTAATGATACACATATCGTGGGTTCGGTGCAAGACTGTAGTAAGTGTATATACATTGTATATACACTTACTTTAGTCTTGCACCGAACCCACAATATGCAGATAAGAAGGTCAAGGTCTCTTTGATGAAGTCAAGGTCATCTGTCAACAACAAACAATTGCAGAGTTTTCTATGGGGTATTACTGTTTTACAAATACATCCTGACATTGTTTAAAAGTGGAATCTAAGGGAGACTACCCACTTGTTTGAAAGTGGAACTAAAGGGAGATCACCCGCTAAAATCAGATTGTGAGTTGATGGTGTATATGGTGCCAATTTGTGATTCATGGATGATGTCCAAATGCTTGAGGAAAATTGTGCTTTTGCTGCCTGTATATGATCTACATTTTTCTATATCTTTCTTCATTATGTGTATATGAGGGCTGATTGATGAATTCAAGTCATTTTCAAATAAAACTAAAACAGATGGTCCTGAAAATGCATTTAGTTCCTTCACAAAGTTTGACCATTTTGTTTGAAATCACATGTTAATTGTGATCAATGCTCGGGCATAACATGAGCTTTTGCCATTTCAAGTTGACAAACATTCTAGGGGTTCTGCAGTCTTTTATCATGTGAAATCATTTTTGAATAGCACTATCCAGTGGCAGATCCACAGTTTCTACATAGTGGGTTCGATGTCAGTCTAGAATTCAAGTGATTAGTCCAATAGTATCCCTATCTCTATAGATAGGGATACAATGGGACTAATTGCTCAAACTCAGTACATTATTAGTAGAATTTGTAGTTCCTGTGATTCAGACGCTACAAAAAGGGGTTGTTTTGCTTGTGTTGCAAGATTTTGTCTACTACAATGAAGTAATATTGATACAGAGGTTATTCCTTCGAACCCCTAGTCGACGGGCGGCACTCATTCATTCCTACTATTTGTCTCTCACCAAATGGGTTGATTATCGTAGACCTATGTGAGTTAGCAGCTGGAGGCTAGGAAAGGATGTGGTGGTTGTACTGGTGTGAGAAATACCAGGAAACCGTTGTTAGGTGCTCCAGCCGCCGCAATATAGCTGAAAAAATGTTGAAAGCGGTGTCAATCTCCATCAATCAATCAATCAATCAAACCCCTAGAACCCCCCCTGGATCCAGCACTTTGACCATGACATCATTAATATGAAATCATTTCATTAATTCTGACTTCATAACTTTAAAAAAATCTTGTTAATTGAAATTGTAATCACTTGTCAAAAGTTAATTGATGCACATGAGCAACGTTCAATATGAGCAATGAAAGAATATCTTGGATTAATCAATCACCCCTCGTAATATTCTAAACATTTAAACCATTTTCCCTTTAATATGCTTTCTATGAATCTGGGATTTTGTAATAGGGAAATTATTGGAAATTATTGTTGGGAAAGAAGAATTTGCTTATCATAATATTTTCTTTCCAATAAGAAAAGGAGGTTTCATTTAAGATGTTTCTTTTACCATTATCTGAAACCTCCTTTGATTTAATTAAGGGATGAAGAGATAATTTGTTGATTTTATTATGGTATGAAACTAAAAACCTAATTACTCTGTATGGATTTGCAAAGCAGATACATAAGTTACATACATCCATAAACATCAACAAATTATCTTTTTATCCTGTATAATGTAATATCCTGAAGCGAAATATATAAAGTCTTGCAAATGAAACAATTTTTTTATGGAACTGCATTTTGCAGACTCTCTAAATAGCTTTGTACTCAAAACTGATTTCATTGAGAAAAAAACCCAATTTTTCAGCCAATCAAAATGCACAAAATCATCTAAAACTGTGTACATCTGGTTGAAAATTTCCTGCGTGAATAGAATATAACACAAATATTAGTCCTTTGCTTTTACTTCAAGTTATTTTCAAAAAATATGTATGGAAAAAGATATTAGCAATTTCTCCTTTTCTCATAAAATTTTATTCCACATTGGATGGTTTCATAATAGAAATGTTTCATTGTCGTCTGCAACCCCTTTGAATTTGGACCTTGAAAAGTAGGGATTGAAGGTATGTGCTACCATGAGCAGTAGAAATTACAATTTTAGCCATAAAGCTTTCAAATGGAATATGAAATCAGAAAATGTAATATCTTTGTGTCCTACTGTGGGAGACATTTTTTTTACCCTGCCGCCTGTCTGTCCATTCATCTGTGTGTATTTCTGCGTTTCTGAGTAAGAAAGATGTTTGTGATAATGAAGTACCAGTAGGGAAAATCTTTGCACAGGTTCAGATGAGAGGGGGTAAGCCAGTTTAAAATCTTAGTTTCGTGATAAAATCCTATGTTGTTGGTACTCATTTTAAACATCTTGATGGGACATTTCAAATGAGTACAAGCAACATAGGTTTTGAGTCAGGAATAATTAGATATTTTAATTTGAAAAACGAAATTACAGTTAAACTTGTGTTAAGCTACCAATTAAGGATCCACCAAAAAGCGGTCATTTATGGGAATGGTCGCTTGATACGAAAAACCATGATAACTGTGACAATTCATTTTGATATCATTCATAGATTATCGGTCAAGTTGTACTGCATCCTATGATGTTCGAAACCATTAGAATTGTCTTATTGAGACGATTCTAATGTGTTCCAATAACATAAGATTCAACAATAACAATTATTTTGTTAAGAATGTCCTCTTTTTCAGAGATTTTGCTTACGGGGAAGGGACTCTTTATGGAGGTCGCTTAATAAATTTGGTCGCTTCATAGACGTGGTCGCTGGAGCAATATCGACTGTACCTCCCTTTATCTGCGGCTCTGTCATTGTATCATATTTGTTCCGTAATATAGAAAGAAACCACTATAGCCAATTTACAGATAATGAAAGATGCTTTTCCTTGTAAGTTTCCATCTGTACATTTTGCAAAGCCAATAATTCTCATATCGAGGGGTCAGCGCAACACTATTGTAAGTGCCTATTAAAATATAGGCACTTACAATAGTGTTGAGCTGACCCCTTGATATAGGGCATTACTCTTTGTCAGAATTCAGGGGCACAATATCTTCATAAAGTATTCCACATGGAAAGAGTATAATTATGTTTAACTTCATATGTCAAGCTCAAATTATAAATCTAATATAAATTATTGCGTAAGTCAGTGCAAAACTATGGTAAGCACCCATATTTTCATTGTTTTGCAGTGATCCCAAGAAATGAATCTTGTCTTTTGCATGACAACTTGTAATAGCAGATTTTATGATGATTTTACTCGGTTGTACCCTAAACTTAAAGGTACTGCTTCTGTTTATTTGAAGCAAGTTTTAGAAATGTAAAGGTTTCTCTTTTAGGATAATGTTCCTTTATTGGTGAGGGATCTCAATTCAATTAAGTGATTTGTTTTGTTTTATTATTTTTTTGTATTATTATTTAAAGTCCTAGAAAACATGGGATGCGCACAGTTAAGAATGGCATTATGTTATTATTGTTATCAACATTTTTCTCTGATACTGTGAGACTTTTTTTTTTAGCTCACCTGAGCATGAAGTGCTCAAGGTGAGCTTTTGGGGTTACTTGATGTGCATCATCAACATTTACCTTATGGACACTCAAAAGGCCATATATTTAGCCCAACCAACCTGAAAATTGGTCAGAATGATTATCTTGATGAAATCTCTGACAAGTTCGACACTGGTTCAGGTGAGGTCAAAAAATTGGTCTTTGGGTCAAATCTAAGAAAAACATTATGGACACTCTAGAGGCCATATTTTCAGCCCAATCAATCTGTAAATTGGTCAGAATGATTATCTTGATGAAATCTCTGACAAGTTCGACATAGGGTCAAGTGGGGTCAAAAACTAGATCACGAGGTCAAATCTTAGAAAAACCATGAAAATTGGTTAGATTGTTTTTTCAGGTGAGCTATTAAGGGCCACAATTGCCCTCTTGTTTTTTCCCCTGTTTCAATAGATCGGGGTGTATTGTTTTACTGTTGTATGTGCGTCTGCTCAAAACTTCACCAAAATACTTATTGTTAATTACTTTAAGCCTATTCAAGATACAAGTTTCATATTTGGCATAATGATATATCTTAATGATACACATTTACTTATGCTAAAGGTCAAATGACAAGGTCAAGGTCAAAGTTATGAAAATTTGTTGTTTCAGTGGCATTTTTGTTTAAAAATCACATCTTGTTTATGATTTAAAGTCTAAAACCAATCCTGTGTTAAGAATAAAAAAAATGCAAACATTATGAAATCATACCCTGCTATGTATGTGGTTAACATTGCAAAGGAGTGCAACATTTCTCAAATGTTTTGCTAATGTTTTCATCCTGAACACAACTAAGGATGTCATCAGATAAAAAAAGATTCTGAGAAATCTACACTGTTAGATTATTCTGTGCCATTTTATTGCATATACATGCTGCAAGGAGAAATTGCATGTAACAGGCAATTTCCAGTTTCACTATGTTTTTTGCAAAAATATTCTGTTGATGATCTGATAATTGTGTCACTTTTTAAAAAAAATTTGATTAGTAAAAATTTGTTTCAAAATTTCTAGTTCGACTTCGCCACATCACTCAGCAAAATACTACACTATAGGTTAACATATGGACATTAGTTTTAAAGTAATCATGCTTTATATATAACTGTTTAAGTATAATGGTAATTTGTTTAGAAATTGTTGTCTTCAGTAATTAATGCACATATAACTTGAAAGTTTCTACGCATAATTTTAAGGTAATATACATGTTTGTTTTTTAGTGCAATTTTTAATTTTAACAGGGCTTAGAATTCTTAATGAATTTATAAGATTTAGTCAGATAGTCATTAGGAAACCTCAGGCAACATAGTGAAAGTTCATGAGTTAAAAATGTTGTGGAACTATTACAGATGCACCTCCTTAAAGGGGCACCACTCTGAAAAGCTCATCTTTGACCTTAAATATAAATGTGTTATAAAACTGCCAATTTTACAGCACCAAAAGGTGGTGCTTTTGTATTACTTGACTGTTATATAGTGAGTATATCAAGGGGTCAGCACATAGCTTTTGTAAGTTCATATAATTATATATAATAGGATCTTACAAAAGTCGTGCACTGACACCTCAATGTCATTTCTTTTATGGGATGGTCAATGGAAAAAGGGTGAGTCTTTTTAATTAGATTAGACCTATACATGCTTTAATATCGAGTAATTGGCTTTTTTGCATGTTTTGTATTAGCAATGGAAAGTCTCAATATGTACTAAAATCTGAATGCTATTGACTGGTATTTAAGGTAAATCAATGAATAAAAAAAGATTATTAGAAATATATTTAATAAACATGGAAGAAATTTGTGTCTTCATCTCATTGAAGGAATACAAATTCTCAGTATGATTTCATCTTAAACCTTATCCAAATTTGAATTTTGAAACAAGGCCATTGGTTAGACGCAATATGTGCTTTGACCAGTCATAGGACTTGTTATGAAATTCACAGACATATTGAATACAGACGCTAGTTGATTTTTCACAAAAATACAAATCAGAAAAAAACAAAACAAAAAAAAAATTGTTATATAAGACAGAATGTGCAAACAAAGCCAATTATATGGTATTTTGTTTTATTGTGTATAATTTTGCTCTTCATATTGCTATATGCTTTATTGATATATATATATATATATAAGGTTTGTGTAAATTTTAATACACAAAAATGCTTTATGGATGGATGTACCTTTTTGTTTTATTAAAGGCAATAAGATGGATTGTTTGTAATTCTTCTTTATGAAGCTTGAAAGTATTTGCTGAGCTCGGTTTTCTCAGCTGGCCTTATGCTGTCAATTCTTGAGCTGCCAGTTTGAATCCTGGCTAACTTTATTGTTGAATTGTGTCATGTGACTTAATTGGCAAATGAACCTGTACGTGACATTTCCAACAATTTGAAATGTTTGTGATGTGCAAACATTGATTAGTGTTGACAGCCACATACTGTAAATATAGAGTAACCTGATGGGCTACAGATACTTTGAGACCCTAACTATCTACTAAATGTAATGTGAAGGCTCTGGTCAGACTGTGCGGATGCACAGGCTAGTCAGAGTCTTTGCTTTGCGCATATTTGAAATTATTGGAAATGTCACACACAGGCTCAAATTATAGTTTGCAGTAGAATTCTATAGTATACAAGATTCATCATTGAAAATAGTATACAAAATATACCATTGAAAATTTGAGTGATAAAACCCAGTTTCAACCTTTAGAATTTTCTCTCTAGGGGGTCAAAGTGGGAGTAATTTCTAAGGGTCAAAATAGAATATGTTCATGCTTTTGAGGGGTCAAAACCCTGTTATAAGGGTCAAATATGATCCCTGAACATGAAGCTAATATTCAAAACCTGTTACTTCCAAAAGGCATGGCTTTACAGTCATGAATGGATGTCCCCTTTGTTCTTCTGATTGTTTGTGAAAAAGATTTTTGGCCTACATCCATGTATTGCTTGATCATTATCTGTCTATCTGATTGTATGAAAAGTCACATATATGCAAACTTATCTTATTTCCTCTAACTTCAAACTGATCTGATTCATAGTTATTCTGTTTATGGGGCTATTAATAATCTAATTGATGACGAATGCCAAATAGTTAACCCTTGTCATGCTGAACCCAGAATATTCCTGCTTTGGCAGGAGCTATAGACAATCATCAGCCTGCACATATGTGCAGTCTGATGTTAGTCTACACCACCTGTTTCTCACTTTCAAACCAGCATTGTCAATAGATTTAGTTTTTCAAATCAAAATTGACCTACAGTTGGGTCTTTCAGTGCTTTTTGCCCTTTGATTTTGATGGAAATTTTAGCCAAAATTTATTCAGCATGACAAGGGTTAACCATTATTCAGAAACTGAACTGGAAAAATCCTACAAACCATCAAACTTATATTGTCACATATTGACCAAAACCTAATTACAACAGTTTGAATTAAGCTTTGTTTATGAGTTAGTTGTTGGTCACTGTTCATTTTGTTCAAGTCACACACTCATATTTGTGCCTGTGCATGACATTTCCAACAATTAAACATATGCACAAAGTAAAAATGTGGAGCAGCGTAGAAATTAAACAATGCAATCAGAATATATGCTGAACAGCAATAAAGGGATTAAAACCTTATCTATCTGTATGGTGCATAGGGAAGACTGGTCAGACTGTGCTGCTGATCTGACAAACATTCTAATAAAGTTTCACGAAGATTTGACCGTGATTGTGGCCTCTAGAGTGTAAAAAAAGAAAAATGTTATTAAGACCCCTTTTTCCATGATATTGTTTGGTTCCTTCCCATTTCATGTTAGGGTTAATTCCTGTGAAATGACCTACATTCTGACCAAGTATTTCATGAAGATTGGAACATATTCGTGTAAAGACATATTGTTGATCGCTTACTACACAGGACAGACAGACATTCAATGATCACAAAAGCTCTCTTTGAGCATGTTGTGCTCAGATGATCTAAGAATGTTAATAGCATTTTAGAATCAAAATTACAATTTTTTAATTTAAATTCAAAGTATTAGTATTAATAAAATATTTGATGAATAGAAAAATATCAATGGCACAATGGAATCAAATCATGTTGGTTGTAGTGAATATATAGAATAGACAACAAGTTAGACGAAAAACTGAAAATAAACCACCATTTTGACATCAAAGTAGTAAAAGTTTCTACATGGTTATAAATGAATATGAAATTATAAATGAATATATATATAATGAAATAAATAAAGAATTTAAAAAAAGGTCAAGTGAGTCTCAACAACACAAATTATGGTGAATAATAATGATAAATGCCATTAAAGAATTGGAAAAAAACATGGATCAAGTTAATCTCAACAACACAAATAATAAGCAACCATTTTGATAAATGACATTAAAGAATTGAAAAAAATGGGATAAGTGAATCTCAACAACATGGCATGGTTAACATTAATGTATGGTTTAATTAGACACATTTGAACGATAATGACTTATGTCATTAAAGAATTGAAAATAAAAACATTGATCAAGTGAGTCTCAACAACAGGAAGTATGGTGAACAATGATGCTAAATGAAATTAAAGAATTGAAAAAAACATGGATCAAGTGATTCTTAACAACATTGATAGTGATCAACCATTATGGTGAGTACATTACAGAATTGAAAAAAACATGGGATTAGTAAGTCTCAACAACATGAGGTATAGTGAAAATTAATGAGAAAAAACATTAAAGAATTGAAAAAAATATGAGTTAAGCAAGTCTCAACAAAACAAAGTATGGTCGACATTAATGTGAATGAAATTAAAGAATTAAAAAAGCAGGGGTTAAGTAAGTCTCAACAACATAAAGTATGGTGAACAATTATAATTAATAACATTAAAGATTTGAAAAAAAATGGTTAAGTTAGTCTCAAAACCACAAAAGGTGGTGAACAATGATGATAAATGACTTTAAAGAATTGAAAAAAACAAGGGTAAAGTGAGTCCCAACAACACAAAGTATGGCGATAAATGATAATAAATGATATTAAAGAATAAAAAAAAAACATGATCAAGTGAATCTAAACAACAAGAAGTATGGTGAACAATAATGATTGAGAACATTTAGAAAATGAAAAAAAGTGGGTAAAAAAGTGATGATAAATGGCTTTAAAGAATTGGAAAAATGGGTCAAGTGAGTCTCAACAAGGCGGGAAATCATGAGCAAAAATGATAAAGAATTAAAAAAGGGGAGTTAGGAGAGTATCAGCAACATGAATTATGGTGAACAATAATGACAATAACGATAACTTACATTCAGAAATAACAAAAATACAATTAATGGTCATTCTCAACAACATGAAGTATGAGAAACTATAAAGATAAATGACATTCAAAACAAGTACAACGAGTTAATTTCCAATTGCATTGAGTATGGTGAGGTTTTTTCTCTCTCTCTTTTTTTTTCTTTTTTATAAAATACATTCAGAAATTAAAAGTCACACGGGTCAAGTGAGTCTCAATAACATGTAGAACAAATATTGATACATGATTATGATATTGAAATAAAATGATAATGAAAATACGACGGTTAAGCGAGTAACAACGTTACAACACGAAGTATGGTGAACAACAGTAAAAAATGACATTAAGAAATAAAAAGTACGACTAGGTGAAAGAATTATAATGATGAATGGCATTTAAAACAAAAAGACAAGGTGGTCCTGTATCGCTCACCAGTCCTGAGTTTGATCCTTTGTATATCCCTGGAATAAGATTGACAGATGTCCATTTCTAACGAGATAATTTGTATATTTTTTCAATAACCTAGAAGTTTTCAGATTATTGTTGACGAATTTCTTTGTTTCTGTGTAAATATTGTGCACATTGGCTGATCTCAAGTATATTATCCTACGAATATGGAATGAACAAATTTCAAATGGGGAGATTTAAATGAAGCTTAACACCAAAGTTCTAGCTGTCTGCCTTCTGATTTCAGAGAAATAGATTGATAAAGATTTCACTTTTTATAAAGGGATACGCCCGTGCGAAGACCAAATTTGACCATAGGGACTTGATTTGAACAAACTTGATAGAAGTCCATTAAATGATGCAATATACAAAATATGAACACGGTATGCCTTCAGTTTTTTAGAAGATTTTTTTAAACAGATTTTCCGCTCTTTGTTTCAACGTAAAACGGGATGCCCCCAAACGGAGCCCAAATATGACCCAGGGTCATGATAAGAGGTTTCCTAGATACTACATACCAAATATGAAAGCTGTCTGCCTTCTGGTTGCGGAGAAGAAGATTTTTTTTAGTCTTTATGTAATACGTGAAAGCTGTCTGCCTTTTGGTTTCAGAGAAGGAAATTTTAAAAGATTTGTTGCCGTGGCAACTAGAGTTAAGGATGGATTTCGATTATTTAAACAACTTTGGTAAAGCTGACCCAAGTAACATCCTTTTCAAGTTTCATCAAGATTGGCCCACTAGTTAAGGAGAAGATGTTTAAGGAAATTGTGCACGACGGGTGACAAACGACGGACATAAGACGGTCACAATAGCTCACACTGAGTACTGAGTGCTCAAGTGAGCTAAAAAAACAAAGATACGGCTGGTACAACGAGTCTCAACAACATGAAGTTAAGTGAAAAAAATAATAATAAATGACATTAAGGAATAAAATATATCACAGTCTCCATATTATGAGGTATGGTGAACTAAAATCAATACTGCCATGTAGAAATAAAAAAAAAGCCTCAGGTTAAAAGAGTCTCAACAAAATGAAGTATGCCTACCAATTATGATAACTCATTTAGAAACAAAGAAATGCGACGGATTAAACTAGGTTGTTAATCCTCATCAGAAAATCGCCACAGGTCCTCAAATTGCCTCTTGTAGAACTCGTATCTGCCTTCAAAATTCGCATCGTCCATAGCATACTTCATCGCTTCCTTTTAAAGAAAAAATATATATTTATTTCTAAATTAAATGCTGTATATACACAAAATTTAAGAAAACGCAGTCTTGTAAATGGCTACCAACGTTTAACTACAAGGATAAAAACTGAAACATATGTATAATCTATTTAAAAAAACACTTCTATACAATTTACAATTGTAGCCTTTAGTCAACTTTAAATTTTTTACAAAAATTCACGAGCGTTATTAGTATTCTCAGTCTGATTTAATCATCAATTATTTATTCACAGATCCATTTAAATCTTAAGGTAAGTTCTCTGAAAAGTTTATCTGATTCACAGGGAGCAACAATAATGATATTGGTGATAATAATATTGTTTACCTAGATTGTTATGTAAATAAGTTCGATTGTTCTGTGATTCGGGAATTGTATTGCAATTTTCCCGTGACATCCTTTTAAATTGTGAGAAAGATTAAATGTGAAAAGGCTCATATTTTGTGCTAAGCAACCGGGGCTCGTATTTGACCCTTAAACCAGGGATTTGCCTCCCCAAAATCCCATTTTGACCCACAAAAATTTCCTGACGGAGGTCATAGATTTTCAGTGGTGTAACCTAAGCAATATAAAAGATTATATAGATCATTTGTTTTCTTCATAATGTTACAAAATACCTATATTAATGGTACAACATAAACAATAAAGTGTGTCTATTATTTATCTACAATGACCTGGCACTCATTAAATATTCCTTTTGACCCCTATTGATAGTCGGTAAATATGTTTCTTAAAATAGAATTACACTCGCGAAGTTAAGATAAAAAATATGTATCACAACTCAGAGTGCATACGGAAATTTAGCGGTGGTGGTAAGGATGCTTTCCCATTCTCGGGAGATCACGAGTTAAAGCCGGACAATGACCAGACATATTTTTTATATCTTCTTAGGGTAACACTTTTTTAAGTACCTATTTTGATACTTTTGATATTTTGAACAGTGTTGTATAAGACTGTAGCAGTCAGATTTCACTGTTCTATTTTTAGCTACGTACGGAGGTTCTCGAGTACGAATAAATCAATCCCATTTGTCGCATTTATGCAGTGTTTGTCATCTTAAACTTTTATCTAGCAATGTTTTAACCTTATTTTGTGATCGATTTGTGCTGACATACCTGATTGTCAGTGTGTATCTTTTGGATTGCAGAGCTTGACAATAGACTCCATCGATAATCAGGTCATCCGCCATTTTGGTTTGTTTACTATGCGGATTGCATTATGGGATTGTTAACCCTAGCAACCTAGAGAAGCTCCGTATTTCTAAACATTAATTAAAGTTCAACAAATAATGTTTTATAAGTAAAGTCTTTCCCTGCGAATGAATTTAAGAATATAATTACACTTAATTATTATTGTTCAGCACCTTGACGCATCCATAATTTGGCAATTTCTTCGGTTCGCGGAGATGCACGTAATTTCATTCTTCCCGCAGTGTGGGAATCCAGCAATTGCGTGAATCCCGCGTTGATGGATGCGGGAGTTGCGGGAATCCCCCGTCGCGGGAAATGCGGGAATCCCCCGTCGCGGGATGTGGGAAGCGTTTACTATATAAACTCCTGCATTGCGGGATTCGAGGACTCCACATTTTCTTTTCTTTGGTAGCACCCGTTATTTATTGTTTGGCTAGAAAATCGAACTTAACTCATTTTACTGTAGATTTAACGGGATCTTTTAGTCTAAATTCGCATTCAGGACACATATAACGCTTTATTTCATTTGATTTATTTTGTTATCAAGCTAAAAGGAACATTAGGTCACTCTTTCTTGAATCTAACGTATTTAACTTAGGAAATAGGATTAAACCACACTGATTATTGATTTTAACTCGCATCTTGACAAATTGTTAATAGAATCATTGTTTGTAAACAGTTATTTCATGTTTTGATGTAATTCTCAGAAGATTAAATTACTGATTGTGTTAAATTTGAATTCAATCTTTGGTATTCTTTTCATTTACCCATTCAAAAGTCTTATATTTTATTTGGAGTCCGCTTTAGTTTGTACTTTTGTTCAATACCACATCTTGACCATTGATGGCCCATTGGATGAAAGCTTGTCTGTCAATACGTCTGTCCGTCTATTCCACGAAGTCGTAACATATTTCATGGTGTCAGAAGTGGGATCTGCTTACTTCATATAGCGGATCCAGTGAGACGAATCCAGTGAACTGGGGATTAGTAACACTTAGAAGACCTAGACGAATTTAGACAGTTTGCCCTATGCTGTTGGTACCCTAGATAGAGACAGATAAATCCATCCATTCAGTGACCAAAAAACGTTTTGTATTTGCGGGGTTCTAATAATCAATAAATAAAGCAATTATGACCAGCCAGGTGCAAGTTGATAATGAGATCAGCTTCAAACTCCCATGTCGCCCTGGTGAAGAGGTAGAAGTTGAACCAATTGAGTCTGAATGCCGTCCGGATGAAAGACCAAGTACCACTGATGGTAGACCCTTGGCCAACCTTGATGAATGCACTGGTGTGCAAGAGGGTGTAGGCAGCATGGCATCAATGCTGCGGGATGTTATGCAGGAATTGCAATTAGTAAAGAAAACTCAAGCTCAAATGGCTCAGAATCAAAGCGTAGTCGGCCAGCCATACACAAATAACAACAACAATCAAACCAATAGTATGCCAGGTCCAAGAACCCCGGGACGGCAATATACCTCAGGTGATGGGGAATTAAACCATAACGCCAGAGCAGTGAATCGAGCTTACGTGGAGACCCAAGATGACTACCAATGTCAGAGTAGGGGCACTGGGGCTCAGCTGAGGTGTTTTGACAGACCAATCAATAATGGCCGGAATAACATGCCCTGTGGTCATGGTAACACACCTCATCCCAATCACCGCCAGGGTCAGGCGTACAGACCAGGCAGTACCCAGGTGAAGTTTCCACCGTTTAACGGGAAAGATGACTGGAGAACTTGGCTGGCTAGGTTTGAGGTAATTGCGAATAGGTATCGGTGGACCAATGATGAAAAGCTAGACCAACTCCTGCCCAAACTTGAGGGAACTGCGGCCCAGTTTGTCTTCACACAGCTGTCGCCTGAGGTGTTGAATGACTATGATCACATTGTCTACGAAATGAACAGTCGGTTCCGAGTCATCCAGACTGCCCGCTCATTTGCCGCTAGATTTAGCCAGCGCAGCCAGAAACCGAATGAGACAGTTGAGGATTACGCGGCAGATTTGAAGAGGTTGTACGACAAAGCACATGGGTTCCGGGATAGGAGAACAAGGGATGAAGATCTGGTCCGCCGCTTCTTGGATGGCTTGTACGATGAAGAAGTCAGCTTTGAAGTCGAGTTCAATAAGGAACCGAGAGACATCGAGGAGGCTGCATACTATGCAGTAAATCTCATTCAGATCAGAAATAAGTGCAGGAGGGAAAAGAGATTCCGCTCGAACACTAAGCGAGCATACCAAGAGGACGAAACTGAGAGTTGTGAGTCAGCAGATGAAGATGATGAAATGGTATCCGACTTAGTGAGGAGAGTCCCCTTAAAATGTAGAGTCGACGTAAAAGAAAAACCCCATCATGTGAGCAAAAACCAGGCCAAGGGAGAGTCGTTAAGTGACAGAGAGCTACTTGAGCAAATACTTGAGAGGCTAAAGAGGTTAGAAGAGGGCGACTCTAAGAGCAATGGACTAAAGACCAGAAGACGAGAATGCTTTGCTTGCCACCAGGAGGGCCACTTTATAAAGGAGTGCCCATTTCGAAATAATACGGGCCGTGGGTCAAATGACATGACAGATGGTAGACAGGGTGAGCAGCCTTTAAACGACCAGGGACCAGCCCTTGCGGCCAAAGGGAGGTCCAATTAGATGTAACGGAGATGAAGGGCCAGATGAATATTGAGTACCAAAGCGCTGTGAAGCCGGGGTCCAGGAAAAGTAAAGATAACAGAGATGGTCTGTTGGCTGGCCCATATGTTGAAGGGTTCATAGGGGATGAACCGGTTATCTTTACAGTGGACACAGGTGCTTCAAGTACTATTATAGCGAGTAGAGTATATGACAGGTTGGACAAGGGGGACAGGCCAGAGTTGGGGAAGTCCTCAAGTTTGAAAGGGGCTGGGGGATCGCCTATTAGGGATAGGGGAAAAGGCACCTTTAAACTTAACCTTGGTCCATTAGAGATCATCACAGAGGCTATAGTAGCAGAAATAGAGGATGAAGTGCTCCTAGGGTACGATATTCTTGGGGATGAAGAGAAGGGTCCGGCCGATATTCTTCTCAGTAAAGGTTTTATAAGATTGAGAGGGGAAGAGATCCCCTGTAGTTACAATAGGAAAGTAATGAGTCCTAGAAAAATGATGGGGAACAATGACGAAGTCCTCGCAATTCATTCTGAGAGAATTGTCAGCGTTCTTCTAGAAAGAACAGAAGATAGTATAGATGTGGGACTGAAACATATCAGTAAGCAACATGTTTTGAAGCCTGTAGATGATGCCTTTAACCAACAATACGATGGTTTAAATGATGAATTAACCGGTGGGGCTAGTGAAGTAACAGAGGCTGGAAACATAGAGAATAGTGAATACGGAGCCAAGAACCCTCACCAGAACCAGGAGAGGAGAGACATATCCGTTTCAGGTCAAGATGAATCAAATTACTTGAGTTTTAGGCCGACCAGACGGCTAGTGGTTTACATGGGAAAAGTACCAAAAGGGGGACAAAGTGATGAAGTAAGAGTACGAGAGAAAGAGATAAAGATTTGTGGACGAAGGGAAATCCAGACATGCATTGGCTATAATGCACCAGAATGGGTCCCAATAAAGCTAGACGGAGGAAATAGGATGTAGTACATGTCCTATAAGCCATTCAAACTGCCTTGCTGTATTTCAGATTTGTAAAGAGAAATTGTATTAAACTGTTGGTAAAGGAGATGGTAGTTACCATGAATTGATCATCTTTAAACTACATCTCACCTAGGCAAGAGCAGTGAGTTACGTAGTAGATGAATTGGAGGGAGATTTGGGTTGAAGGCTGTAATACTAGGATTGGTAGTTGTTATGAATGCCAAAGAGATAGTGTGATTAATATTTCATGGGTGCACAGAAGGCAGTGGACATTGGGAATAGCCAAGGAGTACCTGCACTTGGTGAGAAGAAGTAGTAGGGGTCAATGGGTGACTGTCTGAAGACTACTTAGGGATGCCATGCTGCGAGGTCAGGGGCTAGATGTCAAGAGGCCTTCTGGAGGTGCGCAAGATGGAATGGGAACACACTATAGGGGCCAGGTAGCAGCTACAATCCGAGGGACAGGATTGACACCAATGATCTGACCAATTTGGTTAGGCGATGTAAGCTAGGAAGTACCATACAAACTATTACCTGATTGCTGTTAGAACTTAGTCATCTATTTTAACGTGGATTGTCAAGAGAACTTATATCTCACCATATAATGGAAATCGCACCACACTCAGCTTAGACGATCTATGGACTTACAGGCCAGCCTGTGCTATGACAAATTTGTATTGGTTAGACGAACAATGGATTTTCGCCTGTTATTGTAACAGGCCCGCACAAAACAATCAAGGGGA
Organism: Fragum whitleyi; assembly: GCA_948146395.1. Classification (NCBI taxonomy): domain Eukaryota; kingdom Metazoa; phylum Mollusca; class Bivalvia; order Cardiida; family Cardiidae; genus Fragum; species Fragum whitleyi. The sequence goes on from OX411548.1 coordinate 48,640,961, forward strand.
TCGAGGGCCAGTTTTGTGTGGGTAAAACGCTCGCTGTTTGGGCTTCAGCGGGTCCACAATTTGCTACTTTACCACGTTACTGATGAGCATTTTGTGGGTACGAGGATACAGAGCTTAGTTACACAGTATCGAATCATACTTGACAGGAAGCGTGTACATGGACATGGACATTACTATTGATACTAGACTGCATGTAGTAATTGTGTATTTATTGTAATTAACCTCATAGGGATAATTTTGTTAGTCTTTGGGAATGTGTTGCTTTAAGTAAAATCAAGCTATGTAGGGACAGTTTAGTGCACAAGGTGAACATTTTATCAAAGTACTGAACGCGCAAAGAACTGTGACGGACAAGGACAGTGTCCTTCAAATGTGTATTTTTTTTATGGATTATTATGTGTCATTTTATGTAAATTTTAATCAACTAATACTTGAGCACAATTTTTCGACAAATTTCAGTAATTGTATAAACTAAATGAAAACTGAACCTACACCCTTAATCTATCTTAAATGTGTCTTATAGGGCCAGTGCCGCCTTTTGCTTTTAAAGGGGCAGTACCAACCCTAGAAGACATAATTTCATCTACAGCTAAAATGACTTTATTTATTGTTTTATAGCATGACAGTCGGAGCTTTGTCATGCTAAGAGGGGGGTAATGTAGCAGTCAGATTTCACTGTTCTATTTTTAGCTACGTACGGAGGTTCTCGAGTACGAATAAATCAATCCCATTTGTCGCATTTATGCAGTGTTTGTCATCTTAAACTTTTATCTAGCAATGTTTTAACCTTATTTTGTGATCCGTGATTTGTGCTGACATACCTGATTGTCAGTGTGTATCTTTTGGATTGCAGAGCTTGACAATAGACTCCATCGATAATCAGGTCATCCGCCATTTTGGTTTGTTTACTATGCGGATTGCATTATGGGATTGTTAACCCTAGCAACCTAGAGAAGCTCCGTATTTCTAAACATTAATTAAAGTTCAACAAATAATGTTTTATAAGTAAAGTCTTTCCCTGCGAATGAATTTAAGAATATAATTACACTTAATTATTATTGTTCAGCACCTTGACGCATCCATAATTTGGCAATTTCTTCGGTTCGCGGAGATGCACGTAATTTCATTCTTCCCGCAGTGTGGGAATCCAGCAATTGCGTGAATCCCGCGTTGATGGATGCGGGAGTTGCGGGAATCCCCCGTCGCGGGAAATGCGGGAATCCCCCGTCGCGGGATGTGGGAAGCGTTTACTATATAAACTCCTGCATTGCGGGATTCGAGGACTCCACATTTTCTTTTCTTTGGTAGCACCCGTTATTTATTGTTTGGCTAGAAAATCGAACTTAACTCATTTTACTGTAGATTTAACGGGATCTTTTAGTCTAAATTCGCATTCAGGACACATATAACGCTTTATTTCATTTGATTTATTTTGTTATCAAGCTAAAAGGAACATTAGGTCACTCTTTCTTGAATCTAACGTATTTAACTTAGGAAATAGGATTAAACCACACTGATTATTGATTTTAACTCGCATCCTGACAAATTGTTAATAGAATCATTGTTTGTAAACAGTTATTTCATGTTTTGATGTAATTCTCAGAAGATTAAATTACTGATTGTGTTAAATTTGAATTCAATCTTTGGTATTCTTTTCATTTACCCATTCAAAAGTCTTATATTTTATTTGGAGTCCGCTTTAGTTTGTACTTTTGTTCAATACCACATCTTGACCATTGATGGCCCATTGGATGAAAGCTTGTCTGTCCATACGTCTGTCCGTCTATTCCACGAAGTCGTATTGATATTCGGCACAGTTTTTTCCACCAGACTCAATTTGACCATTGCAAAGTCCTGTCTATAAATCATTGTAAATTACTGAAAATAATTATGAATTTTGAAATACATGTATATCTAGATCTATAATCTAGAGAAGGAGAGCCACTTTTTTAAATTTATGACGGTATGAAATTAAAAAAATATACAAGGTTTGAACACGTTAATCGAATTCCTATTTAGGCGTGATTAGGTTTTTAAAATCAAATACTCTATTCTTTTCATATCTCATAATTCCATATCATAAAACAATTGAGATCTTTATTAGGACTACTATTTGGTACAAGGTTACTAACAACTTATACATATTTTTTTTCATAGAGGTATGGAACAAATCTTGCTCTCGATCAGAATACAATAATCTTGCAATCATCAACAAAAGTTGAATGAAGAATAAAAATATTGATCTTAACTTACCAAAAAAAAAACTAATTACAAAATAATAATAAGAAATGTAATTAAAAAAAAAAGAAAAAAATCAATATATTAATGATAATCAAAATAATAAAAACACGTGTCTCTGTCAGGATTTGAACTCGACCCAGCAACTTATCGGTATACGGGAAGGCGTGTGTAACCACTGTACTACCGCGACATTTTACAGAAGACGTAAAATAATATAAGTAAATAAATAAAACGGTGAAATGAAATTGGGTTACGCTGCGGGAATACTCGAACACTGACGGAAGTTAATGAGTGCCAGGCCATTTTAGATAAATAATACACTTTATTGTTTATGTTGTTTCGGTTATATAGATTACTTTAAAGACTAATAAGTTTTCATGTTTTGCTCTCTTTTGATCCCTCCAAAACGTGTCTACACTTTATTGTTTATTTTGTTTCAGTTATATAGATAACTTTAAAGACTGATAAGTTTTCATGTTTTGCTCTTTTTTGACTCTTTCAAACCAATTTTGACTTCCAGAATTTCATGCTCAAGAGGTCAACGACTCCCTAATTCAAAAAGCTTACGCAAGCCTTGCCAATCATACCGTTTCTTCTTCTTCTTGTGATTCTTGGACTGGAAATTGCATCAACTCATCAAACTCTCGTTCTCGGTTTCCTATGTCGAATTCTTCAGTCATCTGATTTGAAAAGTGAATAAAAATTAAATAAATCATTCATTCTGGTAATCAATCTAATATTCAAAAAGATAATTTGTTCGCTAAGTAGATATTGAAATTGAATTTGGAATATTTGCAATAGATAAGCAATAGATTAGCAAAAGATTATAAATAAATAAGCTAACTTTCAGAGAAACGTATCTGTTCGCCAGAACTTTGTCAAAATAGCTGAAACTAGCGAAGGTAAAGAAAATGTCTAGCTCGAAAAGTAAATTACTATATATTGCATGTCTTCAGAATCCCTCTCCCGATATTAAATTGTCTCTATCTCACTTTCTTCATTCTCTGACGATCGACTGAACTCCCTATATACTCACAAAATCAAAAGCTTACTATGTTATTGACCGTTGCTTCACTGTTGATTTCCACCGGGTCTATCTTTGATGACTGCACATGTTCGTTACTTTCGTTTTGTTCTGTGACAGCATGATGTTCTTCAGCTTTTCTATATCTCGTTGTTTGTTGACGTTTAAGACTTTCAATTTCAGCCATCACAGCGTTTAAAGTTTCAGCTTGTTTTGTGGCAGATTTTTCTTGTGCCTTGTACATCTTTTCAATTGCTGATAGCTTATGTCTTGTCTCAATGAAATCTTCTTGTTTTGCTATCATCTCTTGTTTTAGGCTCTTGTGTATTTCTTTCTCTTCTTTTAGCTCAAGCTTCACCTCCTTTATTTCTTCTCTTTTAACACTGATCTCATTATTGAGGTATCTCTCCCAATTTTTATGTTCCTTTATTTCATTGTAAAGTTCTGTTACTTTATCAAGAAGGGTTATTGTCTTGCCAAAGTTCTTATCAAAAAATACATTCAGCTTTACTTCCAACTCCTTTATTTTGAATTTGATATTTTCGATTTCTACGAATTCGATGTTTACAAAATTCTCGTCTTTCTGTATGTCACCTCTGGTTCTTTGAATATCCTTATTCCATTCCGTGGATAGTTTATGTTGTTCTTTTGTTATGTTTTGACACAGTTCTTTGACTTTGCTCTCAATCTCTTTTATATCGACCATATCCAAATCAGTTTGTACGCTGCATGATACTGTCTCTTTGGTTCCAACAACGCTGTTTAGATTATTACCTGTGTTGGCTCGTTCTTTCTTTTCTGGTTCATCTAACCAATCATGTTTCTCTCTCTCCTCTGGTGTATCTCTGTGAACTTCAGCGACAACATCGACCTCGGTAATATCAAGATTATTTTCAACAGGATAAGTAAATGTGAACTGATCTTCAAAGGGGATTTTTATCCCACATTTTTCTTCTTTAATAATATGATTGATCTCCTTGTCGTGAATGTTTGCCTCAATATCTTTCTCTTTGTCAGCTTGTTTATGTGTTTTATGCTTTACTTCAGTATCAAATGGGTCACATTGTTCTGACATTTGGTTCTTCTTCGTAGACCTTCTACTTTTAAAGATTTTGTAGCCCATGATGGAATTAAAGTCGTTTACTTGTCAGTTCTAACAAATGATGAATTCAAGTCGAAGGCCAAGCGCTTCAATGTACTAAGTGCGTACAATTATTACATCCTTGCACGCTCTTTAAATAGGAGATATCAAAGTGTACCTGTCACCATAATTTTCTTAACAAACGTTTGCCTGAAATGCATAAAAATGTTCTCAGAATACACAACCACACAAGAAAGACACTAATAAACCCAACTAGTAGTATTTTTCAAGTTCTGTAAACTAGAGTCTTGCTTATGAAGCTTTCGTTCTTGAAACAATTTTGACTTGGACCCGAGGTTATAAAACTTTTTCTAATTCTCAACTGAGGATATTCTCAAACTTAGACATATTAAAAATGGTATGAGTATAAAAGATAATATGAATAGTCTTTTTTTTTTATTATCAACAACTTTATAATATTATCTTTTATATTCGTTACAGCTTTATTATAGAATTACGGCTATAATCTCAATTTAAAACTTGAAAAAAAAATCTGATTTAAGAATGAGAAAAGCTGTATAAGCTCTGGCCCTGAACTACATTAAACATGAATTATCTCAGCAAACTAAGGATAAAATTGATCTGTTTGTTGTTTTTTTGTTTTTTTTTTTTTTTTTTTTTTTTGGCTGCTTTTAACAGTTTTTTGGACAAATCGCGGCGGCTGAAGCACCTAACAATGGATTCCTAGTACTTCTCACACCAGTGCTACTATTACATCATATTAGCTTGACCCGGAAGTAAGGTTCAAAGTTTATTTCTTGACTGACTCTTGTAGCTAAGGCCTAACCCAACAAGAATCTGGCTGTTGACATCTTGTCATCATTGAGCCTTTTGAGAAAATCGAGATGGCAGCCAGGACTATCGAAAATTACACTAAAAGCTCGGTAGATCACTATGACGACCTTTAAAGTGGTTTTTGTGTGTTATTTGCTGATAAAGCTCGAATTTTAAAGTAAATGGCATGGTTTATACATATTTTGACATTAAAAATTTGTATGGTAGTCAAGATGGCAGCCCAATTGAATTATTTAATGACATTTAAAGTATTCGACATAAGAATCTATGAAATTGTTTAAAGGGCTTATTCAGTAAACATTTGTAAGTGGTTTTGTGCCTTATGAATATCTGGCTAGTGATAACTCTAATAATCTGTTGTTACATTAAAATTGATTTGAAGATGACAGCCAGGAAAGAGAAGATGCTAAGTTAAATATTTTCAGGTCTTTTGCACCTCCACTTATGGTTTCTAGGTCAAATTCAAAGTTGTTTTAAGAATTGATGCCCTTAATGATAGATAGCATTCGAGATGGCAGCCAAGAAATACACCTAAAAGAAAGTTTAAGGTTGCAAAATTATATGAGAAAATGATTCATTTTTACTGATGAAAAAACAAGTCATCATTTTGAAATTAGAAAAGATACATATGCAATATATAAAGTATTAATGTGTTCAAAGATGGCAGCCAATATTGCATAATTATCGCATTTTTGTTGTTTTTAAATGTTTTGACAATTCAAGATATAGTATTTGTAAATTTCATGTGTAGACAATCACTTTTACTTGAAAATCTCTTCCAGAAAGACAGAAAGGAAACCAACAATACATCTACATCCTATAAACATGAATAACTAAATAGAAGTCTAACTTCAATAATAGCATCATTACATATACGTATTCTAGTGAACAATGCATAGCACTTACATTGCATGGTAATTGAAAATAAAATTCAGTTTGCTTTGAAAGAAAATTATTACACAAAAAATATATTCATCTCATATCGATGGATTGGCACAAAACAGTTGTATCTGCCAACAAACATTAGGGCAGTTAGAACTGTTCCATGCTGAATCATCGATATGGTCAAATACTTACAGAATATTTTGAAAAATTATAGTTATTTTGATTGAATGTCGTTCTTTTTTTATCTGAATTATTTCTTTTTCGCTAGTTTATAATGGGTTTATTATGTTGCCCTTAAGATTATGAATACTATTTTATGATAACCTTTACATATATAGTTACAAGAGATTCTTTATACAATATTCTGATAGATTCATTGTAGCTGACCTATTAAACCACGTCCATATCAGTATGTATAGTCATATATATTTTTAGTGGAAAAGAAGTTGTCCCGCTAAGGCTATTGAGCACTAAAAAAAGTGTTAATTTAAATTGCATGTTCACAACCGTTCAACATGTCATGTAAGCACGATGATTGACTATTCTGTGTTACCTGGTTGTATTTGGTAATCCTTAAAAGCATGCAATGTACTCCCTGATTTGTATTTGCGTGAATTGTAAGCTTTGTTCAAACGATATGTATGCGGTAAATAACTTGCACGCAGGGTGACTTAAATGCTGATTTATGCACCAACCTCACATCCTCGAAATCGCAGTTGATTCATTAAATCGCAGTTGATTTATTCAAATCATCGCCAAAAGTTGATGATGCAGTGCGGATGTAGCTGCGAAAAGTTGTCAAAAGTGTTAGTTCAAATGCGCCATTTTGCCTGTTCTTTAATTTGCATCTTCAATTTGTTGGCATTTGATATATGACGATTTGGCAACAGTATTGTGACTTTGCTGTATGGCTATACTTGTTTTCATAAAAGCTCAGAGAGTGACTAAAATGCTGATTTTTGTAAGCACCTCACATCCTCGAAATCGCAGTTGATTTGTTGAAATCATCACCAAAAGTTGGTGATTCAGTGCCGATATAGCCGAGAAAGGTTTACAAAAGTGTTAGTTCAAATGCGCCCTTTTGCCTGTCCTTATTTTCAATTTGTTGGCATTTGATATATGGCGATGTAGCTTTACTGTACGGCTATAATTATTTTTATATTTCTGTTCATGTAAAAATTATCAACTGGGATTTGTTATCAAATGAGCTGGCTAACACAATCGTGAGCAAATTGAAATAGTTACAATAATGATAAATATAATTAAGAATATATGTACAGGTATTTTGTTAAATTCAAAATCATTGAATCAAGTAGTAAACAAAAATACAACTATATTAAGACTATGTCGGTAGACATAGAACAAACATATTTTTACAGGGTGACAATTTTTGTCTATATTGTCAGGGCAAACAAATATTTAATTCTTTATTCACATACAATAGAATGCACCAAATGATATTTTCTTCTATCTATTTAAATGCATCGGATTTGTTTAAAGCTCATTTTGAATACACGTATTGATTATAAGCATACAGACATGTTTTGTCAACAAGTTCCTAGGGTTGTCACAATAGTTCAAATAAATTTGATAGTAACTGGAAGGAAAAACAGCGAGGCTGCCATCTTCAAAATAAGATGTTTTCAATACTTTACATCTGAACATAGTTATCAAAAATTGGATTTTTAACAGATATGTTTTTGCTATATTTTCATGCTTATCGTTAAAGTATATGTATTCATAAATCACAAACACTCTTAACAGACTGTCATCTCGACTGCCAAACTGAATTTCACTGTAAGATCATTATTTTCCTAACATGCTCCGGCAGCAGATCAATACCATCATATTTTTACATGGTAGGGTGTATATAGTCATGTCAGATTTAAATCGATTAACTTATCTGAAATTTAGTTTTTAGCTGTACATGTAACTTCAGATGTTTACAAAAACATATGCACCTTTAATTACACCAGTAATTAAGCAGTTTTTCCGTTTGGTAGCCATCTTGACAAGTATACTTATTCTAATCTTCATTCAATGTGTTCATCACACCAGGACACTTCAAATTGGCATCTTTTTAGTTAAAATAAGTACAAAATTTAGATGAATTGTAAAAATCATAGTAGCAAGTACATGTATGTTTTTAGTTGTCTTGGCTGCCATCTCGACTTTTTAGAAATATTCCATGATGAAAATGCACTATTATCCAGATTCTTGATAGGATAGTCCTTACCTACTAGAAAAAAGAGTTTACTGTAAAATGCCTTTCAAACTATAAGCATGAAATAAAAGTTATGTGTTTCCTGGCTGCCATCTTCAGATTGAGGATTTTTATATCACTAGATGAGAGGTGTAACTAGTCAGAAATTTTGAGGGCATAAACAAGCTACCAAAAGTTTATTTAGAAAACTCTTAAAGACTATCTTGAATACCAAACTCATAACTCATGTCATGTTATGCTTTTATTTAGTTACATAGCTTCAGGTCAATATCTTTACAATAAAATGACCACTAAAATCAGTTATATATTTCAAAGAGAGAATTCTACGGAGCCGTTCGCTTGATTTATTATAGTCCTGGCTGCCATCTCGAATTTTTCAAAATGCTCAATGATTATAAGATGTCATCAACCAGATTCTTGTTGGGGAAGGCATTGGCTACAAGAATCAGTCAAGAAAAAAACTTTGAACCCTTCTTCCAGGTTCAGCTAAAATATGCCATATTTCTGCCGGACTATATGCTACGCTTATCGATACATTGTTGGTGAGAGATAAATAGTCGTAAATAATGAGTACCACCATCGGGGATCGAACCCGGGACCTTCTGAATGACAGTACGACGCGCTACCACTGCGCTATGACGGTGGCTCGGATTAAATTGAATTTTATGCGTGTGAATATTCAGGCACCGGAAAAGAACCATCAGGTTAGTGCATGTAGTGTTAAGTTGACCCTAGTCAGACTTCGAGGCTACACAGGCTAGATGGGATCGAAACCATTCGCACTGGTTTTCTGAAACTAGAATGATCATGCTACCTTCCTGATTAATAATTACGAAATACGAAATGCGGTTGAAAGAAGTAAGAGAAAGTTAAAAAGGGAAACCAGGACAATATGTTTATCATTATTTCTTAACACTTAAAGCGTAAAAGTTTTATAATGAACGAAAGCTCAAAACAATACCAAATTCTTTCTACAAAGATAAAGTTTCACGCAAAGTAAATTTGGTACATCTTTTCTATACAAGTGTCGAGAACCGATTTTAGCATTATTTTTTTTGTGAAAAATTAAAAAAAAAATATAATGAAATAAACAGAAATAAAAACTGAAATTAGTTTAGTAATTTTGTAACTAGAAACGTAGAGCTATTGGTGTGTTTTTCGTATATATGCAAACTTTTAAATCCGTAAAAATGTACAGCGATTTTTTTTCAAGTGCCGCGAGTTTTTGACAAAATAAAGAAAAAGGTGGAATGTAAATATGATAAACAAGTAGATAAATGATAGATGAATAGACCAGCGAATGAATGAATAAACATATAAATCAATTATTTAATCAATCAATAAATCGGTAGTGAATTATTCAAATTCTTACTTCCGCCGATTTCAGTCCTAAACATATTGAAGTAATTTTTTACATGGCTATTTGTCGGGATTTAACTGTCTTTCCAGTTTTATATAAATAGAAACAATTTTAGTATGATTTGTATTAATCTTTTTCCTTCATATATCAAATTCATTTCATTATAATTCTTGAACACCGCTTTTAACAAATGTTCCGTCATATCGCCGCTGCTTGAACGCGTAACAATGGATTCCTGGTATGTCTTGCGCGAGTGCTAATATATATCATCTGCTATTCTCCAGTTGTTATTCCACTTGGGTTAACGATTATCAAACCATATGTTGGAGACAATCGTCAGAAAGGATTTGTCTTACCGCCGTGGATCGCGCCCAAGACACCCAATAATTGAACATTCGGAGTCTTATTCCGTGGCGGTGGCCCCAATAAATAGGCAGTTGTTCAATAATCTTTTTTTTTTTTTTTTTTTTTTTTTTGATTATGTAAGTTATTATATAATATATTACATGATACCTCATATATTCTGATAAATAAATCTGAAAATAAAACAATGGTCTGTGCCCTATGCTAGCTTTTATAGCAAACAATTAGGCAGAATGACACATTCTAAATTGAGAAAATTAGAAAATTTGGAATTTTTGAGCCCTGTTTACCAACAACGATCTTTTTTTTTTTTTTTTTTTTTTTCGAACCTTTCAGATGGTCTCTATTTCACTCCCTTTTTTACTCGATGACCCGTGACACGAAAAGGGACAATGAAACAATTTTTTTGTGAAAAGAATTGATTTAGAAGACCGACGACACACTTGAAAATAGTAATTTAAGAAGGCAGTTTATCCTTCTAGACGCAGAAATTTTGCTAGAAGCGAAAACAAATTTACCCTGCCAAATTCGCGAAGTCGAACCTGGGTCGAAGTTTTTATGTACATCAATGATGGTACCCTTTTCGTTAATATGGCCATACATAAATTATTGACATTTCTATCACGTATTTGTCATTATTCGTCAACGTGCTCAAGGCGAGCTCTTGGGTTACTTGATTCTCCGTCGTCTGGAGTGCGTCGTCCGACATCTTGCGTCACCTTGTTACCGCTCTAGATAGCTTTGGCTCAACATTTACCAAACATTCTGTGATTGTTTGTCTGGTCATTAGAATCACACCGTACAACCGGTTGCGGCGATGACAGGTGAGAGTCAACTACGACAGACCGGAACATTATGCCGAGGAGACGGTAGATCAAATAAATTCATTCGTGTAAATAAACGATTGAAGCTCTGGTATTCTAAAGCAGATAAATGAACGTGTAAGTGTTCAGCGCTTCTATAGAATAAATCTTTACTCATATCCCTCTCAAATAAGGTCGCAATCATTGATTATTTCGGAGGTTTCCCATGAAAAGTTACGAAATTAGACTTGATGCTCTCATATTTCGCCAATCTCTCAATAAATGCGGTTTTAACTTGTACACAGCTATAGTGTAACAATCCGCCGATATTTCTTCCAAATAAAGCCATAATTCAAGAAAATAAACACACAGCGGGTCCCCAAAGACGACACGTATTAAAAAAAGTGTTGCCTCTGTAGACAGTCAGAATTTCACGGGATTGACGTAGAAGACAGAACTGAATTATTTGTGATTGCCGATGTCGACAGACCCACATTCTGAATCTCGCATAAAAATGATCATTTTTGGTGTCGTATTTTTTCATTAACACATCCCAACAATTTAGATCGACAGATCGAAGGCGGCAACCAATGAATATATAGGATGAAGGCGATATGAGAATTGTGACAAAAGATGAATGCCTTCCGCCCGCTCCCTTTCTATGATTTGAGCATTGATGAATAATCAAAACATCGTAACTACAGCTTGAATAAGATGTAGTTTCGATGTCATGACCATTCGTAAACGATATTTTTCAAGAAATGATTTTTTTCTTTTACGCACTTGCGTAAATTGCGCAATGGGAGTTACGCCCTTGCTTTATAACCGCTTTAGAGGTCGTAACTTTGACTCAATTTTTATCGTACCTGCTGTAAATATTTGTGCGCTATTGTGGAAGATCCTTATTATATATGATGGCATTCTGACAAATGTCATAGGGACAGGGTCCGTAACCCTTGTCATGCTGAGTTTACATTAAAATCAAAACACTGTCAGTATTAGCTTCGAAAAGTTTTATTTTGAAACTATTTTGGCTTTTAAAGGAAAATCAGGTAGCATAGACTTAGTTCTGCACATGCGTGCAAGCTGACTTTTGTCAATGCTTACTGCTAAAGAAGTAATTTTTTGGTTCAACATGACAATCACCACAATTTTTACCCATTCTTTATCAAATTTACCGACAATAAATATGATTACGTTATGAACACTACTTTGGAAAATGGATCTTAATCACAATTTTTGTTACATCTCTCATTTACGTTGAAAAAATGGTATATATATGGTCCGAAAAATATCAAATCAGTTGAGCGAAAGAGTTACACCGCGATCCCCTTAGGTTTTTTTGTAATCGTATGATATCTTTTAAGTCGCTAGGAATTATATGTATCGCCGAATTTAAATTGGTACAGCTATAGATATCATATATCAATAATTGGTATCGATTTTTATAATGACTTTAATCAGATTGATAGCAAACGCAATATAAATTGGCACAAAATTGAATTTCAGGGATTTCGTTATATGGGCAGATCACGGTAAAAACTATTTCAAAATTCCTTCCCTGTTGAACGAACTCATAGCCAAGAATATCTGGGTGGTCTTAAGCTTTGTTTTTAATGACCTAAAATCAACTTTAATAACAATGTGACAAATGCTACTTGCGCATTGTATGCGCTCATTATCGGAACATAATATCAAAGGTATCGAATGAATTACATACTTTATAAATTGATAAAATGTGCAGTCATTGATTTGTAAATTCTTTTTCTATGTACACGTAGGCTCGGTTTGTGTCAAATAAACTTAGGTAAGCATGTGACCTGTAAAGCGAAAAGGGACATACACGTATTGTAAATGACGTACGCAAGTGTTCCGAATTCGGATGAGAAATTAGTTCGATAGACGCATTTTGTCAAAGTCTTGGGCATCTGGTAAAGAATTAAGAACATGCACAGTCCAAAATGATTACAAATGACTAAATATATCTTATTGTTACACGTGCATGTCTAATCAAGAATCACATATAGGATAAGATTCATTCAAAATGAAATACTTGGTTTAAGAATCTAGGAAAATATGTCATATGATCGACGTGGAATTTCTTATGTGACCTGGCATTTGAAACTGGACCAGTCTCGGAACGACGTTGGTTCCAGGACAGGCAAGCCTACATTCGGGTCATCGCTCGGACTTTTCCGTAAACTCGAAAGTACCTCGATGTCTATTCGGTAGAATCGCAGAGGGATCCGAAGTGGCATTTGTCAATCTGGAATTTCATGGATAACCGTCATAATTCAATGTGACGTTAAATCGTCACGATTAATATATTCATTGTGGTGGCTGAACGTCACAAGTTAATATTTAAGTACAAACCTATAAAAAGTTACAGGGTGAGTGGCGGAAATCGCCGCCCCCCCCCCCCCCCCCCCACTGTGGCTATTTATAGATTTGTAACGGTTTTCCATCACAAGTTTGGAATTTTCAAAAATATGGATAAAAAAGGGTTTAATTCATAGATGGGACGCAGTATCGTTCCAAGTTAACTTGCTTCTAACTCGAACGACCTCGGTTTCGACACTAGAAGGGACGTCAATTCAACCATTCGATCACGATACTTCTGATTCCTGATCAGGCCGGTCTTACTTGGATACGAAAGACCGGTGGTGACTTCTTTTATTCACACTTCAAGCTTCAAACTTCAAACATATGATATTGAAATGTGAAGTGTGAAGTGTGAACTTTGAAGTGTGAACTGTGATCTTTAAAGTGTGAAGTGTGAATTTTGAAGTGCGAAGTGTGAACTTTGAATGAGAACTATGAAGTTTGAAGTGTGAACTTTGAAGTGAGAAGTGTGAAGTATGATGCGTGAATTGTGAAGTTTGAAATGTGAACTTTGAAGTGTGAACTATGAAGTGTGAAATGTGAAGTTTGAAGTGTGAACTTTGAAGTGTGAACTTTGAAGTGTGAACACTTAATAGTTCACACTTCAAAGTTCACACTTCATACTTCAAACTTCACACTTCAAAGTTCTCACTTCACGCTTCACACTTCACACTTCAAAGTTCAATGTTTTGAATTGTGAAGCGTGAAGTGTGAATAAAAGAAGTCACCACCGGTCTTTCGTACTCTCTGGACTCCAGTACTGTCATGTGAATTCCCACAAGGTGACGATTTGTCATCAAATAATCGACTTTTTATGAATTCTTGTACGCAAAGGTACAGTGATAATTGTACATTAACATTGAGAAAACAAGCCAATTCCGAAAAGTTTCAGCCTGCAAGGATTGGTTAAACAATTTACGGACTGGCAAATGTCCCCTTTTCGCCTGACAGGTAACATTTAATGACACACACATTTTTTACAGTATTAATTTTAATTAGTTTTACAATCTCATGTCAAAAACAAAGAGTTTTGGCTCTTGCTTTTTGGACGATAATTAGGCTTACTTTAACCGATTATTTCCTGCCATTAAGGTCGCTTTCCTCAGAAGTATTCGTCTTAGGTTCAAAACAAGTTACTGTTTCGATTAGTTTTCACATGAAATTTATTTGTGATACCAAAATAAACTAAGATTTCTGATGTAAAAAGTTAAGAAGTTCTTTTCAGTGTAAACTAACGGCACTTGTATTGAATTCATATGATTTATGTGCTATTTAAAATAAGTATGCACCCCACTTGGTATGACTATTATATTGGAACTATTTATTTATTATCTATTGCAATTGATAAAAAATGTTATTTCAAAACAGAAGGCCATGAGGTCAAATATTTCCGATATGATGTGGTTAATAGACGCGAGGAATCACATATTCTTAAGGTCTTGGATCTGAATGGATTTGAAATCTCCGACTCATTGATGTGGAATGCTACACTAGCCAACGAGTGCAATTCCTTTTAAAAAATAAATCTTCGCTTTGATTTAATCAAGCTGTAGTTACGATGTTTTGGAATTAAACTTACGCAATATTGGTTGATGAGCTAAGGTCCTTTTTTCTTTCAAATGTTTAAATGTAGATTTACTGCAGAGGCATATGACATGTTTCATCTATTGGGCTTTTGATGTGCTTTTATGTTTAAGATCCAAAGGGCCTTTTTTTTCAATTGATATTGGAGGTTAGTCTAATGTGACTCGTCGAGTAAAAGGGACCATCTTTGGTTTCTATAAAATAAAAAAAACTAAATGAAAAAGAGATTGGATCCAGCAAAGGTCAACCAGAGATCGCATTTCTTAAATTCTTATACAGAAAGGTAGAATGATCATTCTAGATTCAGAATATAAGCTAAGTTCGAAAAGTTTCTTCGAACTTCCGCGCAGTCTGACAGAGATCGACATTTTACGGACTATCCAGATGGTCCTTATTCGTTTGACTTTTCGCGTATTCATACATGATAAGGTGTTTAGTTTTATACCTCCATGAAAAAAAATAATGCTTTCTTTATCCCTTAAATGAACTTTTTTCTAACAAGTAACACACTCGTTATTGATAGACAAAATAAAAAATAGAAATACATTATCTAATCCTAAGGCGCTTCCTGCCTGAGTTGCCATATCTTATTGTCAACCCAAGGCTTGCCTTGTGTTTAGGGCAACGAAGTACCTAAAGGCGTCTAGAAATGATACACTGAATAACACAATGATGTTTTTTAATGCGTTTATTAAGATGTACGCGCCTGTGAGCGCAAAATTTTAACCATACGTTACCATAAACGCAGGGCTGGTAATATGAGGTCGAAAATAAACAAACAACAAACAAAATTGGAACAAGCAAAAACAAACAATAGATGAAAATATTTATTATAACAGAATGGTGATGATTATATTAACAAGAAGTTAGTAAAAGTAGATGTAAATTGAAGAGTTATAAATTATTAACTTTGTACAAACGTTGAATGTATAATTGTAAATAAACAATCAGATTAAAAATGAAACCCGTCTAGCGAAAGGAACAATCTGGGAAATGCGAAAAGTTTCGACCCTGGTCAGACTGCGCTACCTGCGCAGACTGACCAGGGTCAAAACTTTTCTTCGCAAATTACAAATTTTCTAAATAGAGAACTATTTTTCAACATTACTATGTAATTATTAAAAAAACAAAAAAAAACAAACACACATTCTGGTTTCTCTTTGCTAGGTCCAATCCCTTTTCCAAATAATTATTTCAAGGAGTTCCCAGGTGGTCCCTTTTGCGTGACGGGACACAAATATAAACAAGCTTTGTCTTTGAATGCCTTCCAATGGAAATTCTTTAGATAGGTAACATACATTCCAAGTTCAAGCATTTATTTGTATCAGATATATCTTAAATGCTCGACCACAAAAACGTAGTTGGCGTCAAAGTTATTATGAAACCTCTTTTTTTCTTCTGGAAACAGCCGACGATCAAAAATGATTATTTCGATATGATACTATACATTAATTTTACTTACACAAAATGATATTTGAGTAGTTAGACATGCTTATAGCTTGAACTTATTGACATGGAGTTGACCTTTATGCAAAGAATAAATTTACCGATGAACACATTTATCATCGCAGAAAGTCGCGATCCTTCGACAGTCCTCGCAGTTCCGCGGAGTGTTGGGGTTTTCAAAAATGATATTATAACATATTAGTACAGTAGCATTCACCCTACTCTCCTGAGCTCAAATACGGAAGACAAAAGTCATCGTCAAACGGGAAAAAATGGCATATAACTTTTCGGAAAGTTCTTACGAAAAATCTTTTTTTAAAACTAAAATAAGGTACATGTATATTTGAACGAAACGAAAAAAAAAAATGATACCATTACCATGATCCAAACCACTGTCTATGGACTTCTTAAGTCTTACTCCTTTCACATGCAGTGACAAGAGTCTACACGATATAGTGTCGTTTAATAGGTATATATTTATTAAACTTCATTCACGAAGTTAAACGAGGCCTAACGGAGGTACCATAAGACAACCAGTCAATCATGTAATGTATGCTAATAGAGGTCACGGTCAGTCATGTCAATAATTTCAAGCTATACCACAGTCTATAAGTGAAGCCCATTCCACCTTGCTGGAAAGTGATGGAATATATGCGGTTCATGTACTTGAATTTAATGAAATTTTATATTGATTGCAAAGATATCAGATAAAGATAAAGGATGAACGTCAAGTTCAGACTAAGATAAGCCTTTGTATCCATACAGTATAACCAGATCAGATCCTTCGCTTTCTGTGAGTGCAATTATTTCGGTGTAATAGTGAAAATTGTTTTTATTACGTCATCGTCGTAGCAGTACTGACAAGTCGTAAGTGCATATATACAATGTATTGGTACTGAAAAATTCAAGCATTTCAATAACGTAATCAGTGACGTATTACTCCGCTAGTAATCTGAAAGGAATTAGACATTTTTCAAGATAACACAATTCAGCTACACCAATCAGTTGAATTGTTGGAAAAGCCACACATATGGTCACAAGTTATATATGTAATTAAATGCATAGAAGACAAAATGTTTTGTTGTATGTTGGCGAAATGGGAAAAATACACCATGACAACGAATCTCATTTTTCTACTTATTACGGACATCACAGTGTCCAACCGTACATCACCGTGTACCATCGTTACCGTAAACAGCAGCAGTAGACTCGATGTATTTGTTGACTGCTTGATATATAAATAGGTATTGGTCCTGAAATATTTAAAGTAAATTGAACGCTAAAACAAGACACACCCTTTTGATAATAAAAATGTATTGTATCGCAACATATATCATGGTATAATGCTAAAAAAAGTTTCAACCAAACAAGCTTGTGCCACGTTATCTTGGGCGCAAGGTTGTTCAGATTCTACTCTTACTTTTACTTTAAAGTTTAAATCGTATAGGCTTGCTTTTTGTAGCTAGTAATTTATGTATATAAAAACAACTCTAGTTACTAATTACTGGTGTTTTTTTTATAGTGAAAAATCAATACTCTAAAGTCAATTTCTCGTTTTATCATGTTACATATTCTAATTCTAATGCTTTTGGTGAAAAAATGGAGACCAAACGCAACTTTACAACTTCGTATGTTCCGATTTCTTGAATATTAATACTGATTCCCCCCGCACATTTCATCAAGAGCAGCCCTTACATCTATTCTGGTACTTAAAAACAAATTTTATTTCCACTATTTTGGATACTCTTATGACTTGTAGCATATGCATTAACCCTTACCTTACTCTTTACAAACTGAGGCCGTCGTTGTTGTAGTTGTCTGACGGTGTTAAATATATCTACTTCGCTATCTTGTACCACCTGGTCCACGACGTTATTTGCGGCCACAAATATACCGCTACACGTCACCCCGTCCCTAGTAATAAAATGTAGTTATATACCTTATTGGTTGTCATAACCATGTTAATATTTTGTGTCCAATCTTGATATTAGCTGTATAAAAACAACACCAACAAAAAACCCCAAATATTTATCTTTGATGCACTAGTTTTAGTGTTTGATCAAATCTAAATTTTGTCTTTACAGGTATAGACAAAATATACCTATTATTACTCATTTAAATTTGTGTATCTATGCCAAGGAAACAATAGAACGGAACTTACACCATTTGTCCGATTTTAAGAATGGACGATCCAAAGTTTGAGCACTGCATATATCCATACACATCGCACCATCATATGTGATTCAATACTACACGTACGAGTATGTAAGCGTTTATAGTGACAAAGAACTTACAAATACCCTACGACACTGTTCTGATCGATAAATGACACATATTTATATTACGTTATTGACGGCCAAGAATATACTAAAAACAATATTCAACTTAAAAAGACTTCGTTTTTAAAAGTCTTTCTATAAATGATAAAACAATAAATGCAATAACAAGAGTATTTCTTTATAATTATATTTTTTACTGTATTAACGTTTCGGTATGAACGAATATCCTTAATTGAACGTTGTTACTGATATGGTTTCACGCTTCATGGCGATCTGGCTATCTGCCGAGAATAATTAGAAAATTATACAATCACAATTCTTATTACCTTGTCCTGACTAAAAACGAGTAAACAGAGTAACATAGGCAGTAAAAAATCTATTACGCATCTACTCGGTTGCGTCACAAAGAAGTGAAAAATGAGATATACTTACAGACAGAGGACGGTTATAGGTGCATCAGGAAATGACTGTCTGTATAGATTGACGCGTCCTTGTAGGACTAGGAAGGACTCTATAGACGTAGGTAGATATTTACCAGGGTACCATTCGTTAAAAGTAATCATGTAGACAAGCTTTGAATCCTTCACTCCCTATAACATATGATGGTAATGATTTTTTTCACGTGTACCATGAATACTTTTTTTAAAATAGTTTTAAAAATATTATTGGATTTGGCTTTGAAATTAAATTTCTTTGTGTTCTCTACTAATGGTTAAATGTGTGAATTCAGATTATCCTGTATACCCTTCGGACTCTGGACAGCACCGATATGGTCAATAACAAATAAGGATTAACAATGACTAGATTTCTTACATTTTGAGGAAAGTAGTCAAATTTAGTAGAAAAGTAGTAGAGGTATATTGACTTGTTGAAATCAACAAAATAATCAACTCGGTCTTCGAGGCGAATTCTAGACCGCATGCTACGAGTTACTATGAATCCGGAGAAATGGTTCTTTTCTTTACAATTACATTATGGAAATGACACGGGAATTTCATATTTGCATATAATAAATTCGTAGATTGATGTTTATCAGTAAATTATATATATTCATTTTAAAGCCTTGAGACTAATGCTCTTGTCGTCTTTGAAATTTTTAAAAATTTGACTCAGGCATTTTACCGACCTTCCTCATAATTCTGAAGGTTCTTTCCGTAACCTCTTGACCTGGTGTCTCGACGGCCAGTGTCTCTACCATTAATGGACCGATCGTTATAGTGTCTCCAATAGATGGCCACCAGGCACATGTCTCCTAAAACAGAGAAGGAAATCAGACAGATGTATGTGCAGTGAAGGATATATGAATCTGGATGAATCTTGATGAATGATTGATTTATCTTCAATAACAACAACAATAATTACAGTGTACGTTATTAGAATGTGTCGTTGAACTAATATAACTGTAGAATCAGTATTTAATACAGTTTCACTATCAAATCATGCACGGGTATATCAAATTTAAATGTTGAGCCCTAAAGGGGAATGATGGAGTTTTTATAAGGCCAGTATTAAATAAATAGGAATAATTATCGACAAGTCCTAACTAAAATAGAAGTAGTTTTCAAATCATTTATTTATTTTTATTGTTCTTTTTTTTCTTAAAAATAAAATTGAAAATTTAACGTAAACTTATCATTGTGAATAATACATTTCCTCAAGTTTTCGAATTTTTTAGATTAAAAAAACTTGTATTGTGTTCCTTTTCATGATAGGAAAGCATGTGCTTCTGTATGGAGTTTAGTAAATGATTTCCTTTAGTTATTGCTATTGTTGGTAGACATAACTAAAATCAAAATATTAGTTACACTTACATCTTGATCCTCGTCTGGTGCGTTTAAAGCCACAATAATTGTAGACCTGTGATCATAAATCAGCCTCCAGAAATCCACAATGGTATTCTTCATGGGTAACTGAGTCACAATGTAACCCAGTTTGTTATTTCGGGACTGAAATGGTAAACAAATTCAAAGAATAGAATGATGGCATCATTTCTAGGTATTTCTTGCTCATTAGCTAAGTGAATGTCAAAATTATTGCAGAATGTTACTCAACCAAACCTTCTTGTCAAATTACAATAGGAACATTAATTATAAGGATCACTTTCGCGCATCATATTGCCATAACCACCCGATAATATGCAAGTGCACAGGTCATGAGGAAAAATCTGTGAAGGTATAATGAAAGTCCAAGCGTAAATGTGGGAAGGGTTGCGTTCACAAGAAGTGAACGTAGGAACCGCACAATGGACTGATTGACGGAGAAAACTTCTTCGACTTAAAAAAAAAACAATAAGTCTTTGGTTGCAAAGTGAAAAAATGTAAAAATAGACGTTCCGATGTTTTGAATGTTATCGTACCTTGTTACAATAATTAACGATGAAAACACATGTATCTACTTAACCCTTTGCTGTTTAATCCCTGCTTTTTACGTGCCTGTGATTTTATAATTGAGAAAACATTGTAAAATAAAAAAAGAAATTGCTTCTGACAAGCAATTTTTTCCACACTATTTTCTACCCTACTGAATGGTTATTTTTCAAATTAAATCCACTTTAAGTTTTCGTCTGCAAAACCTTTGAATTTGGACAGGTCTAAAATTTTGTAAAACAGGAAAGGTTAAAAATTTACAAAAATAACTTACTGGTATAACCACCGCATTGATGTAGTCTGTAGAATCAGCTACATATGTGGAGAGGTAGGGACGGAATTTGTCCGCTGAAATAAAGGTTATTTTATATAGATTAAAAGTTTCCAGCACTAAAATTGCAGCACACCAACTGTACTTTCAAAGACAAATTTATACAATGCCATTCTTATTACACGATTTCCTGCTTTTCAACTCATTTTCTGGTGGCCGTTTCAGCTGGTTTAAAGCTTCAGTATGTCAAATTTAGCCGTTTGATATCCTATACGCATTATCGTTACGTAGAATTGAAGGAAGAACGGAATAGTTAAATTCAGAAAGTAGAACTATCAGGTTTCGACTTTACGACATTTTATCACAAAGTTTGACCAGGTTTAAAACTGGCTTAAATAATACAAGAACATTACCTGCTAGCACATTTAGACTTCGGTTCTTCTCAACGTTTTCTTTCCTAAGACCCGCTAGGAAATACTCATTACCGAATTTTGGTTTCTTGTTTTTAAGTTTCTGGAAAGTAGAAGATAATATCATCGTAAGAGTCAAGGTAACTAAAGCTTGAAATGGTGATTTCGAATGTTTTATAAGTACAAGAACGACCCATTTATCCATGTTCACCTACTTTACAGGTTATCGAACAGGTAAAGGGTTACCATAGCAAAAGTTTAAAAAAAATACAGTTGTAATGATCGAGCTAACATCGAACATCGAAACATGATGTGAATATACATTATCTCAACAGGAATCGAAATTAAGCAGAAAAATGAAGAATCGATCTAGCTTCCGAAAGCGAATTTTGTTAAACGGAAATGGACTTTTGGCTATTTAAGGTACCCCGTTATGGAATTGTTATTGCTATCCACTTCACTCATCAATAAAACAAATTCATCATCATGGCAACAGTTTAGAATACTGTGAAATCCGTCCTCCTAGCAAAATAGCTGTGTACTGACAATGAAGGAAATGTGAATTAAAGAAAAGCTTGGCTGTCTTGAGGGATGGTGCTCACCTGGAATTCATCTGCGATCCTATTTGGTTGAGCAGCATTATAGTTCTGTATATGTCTAGGATATTCATTTGTAAAGGTCTTCTTAGACTGCAAACTATCACCGTACTCAATCGTCTCCAGTAAAGCATAATGTAGAAGGCGATATTGGTCCTATAAAAAATATACAAAATCTATTTCTTGTTTCTAAATATAATTTCACTGGAGATAAATTTTGATAAGAAACTGCACATTGGCATACTAAACTGGATGATTCTCGTAATATATTTTATTTTCAAATTACTATATGTGCTATTTTGGGGCTGAATTTAGTAATATACATACTCTTTTAGTTTAATCACAAAAAAGGGGGTTTTATATATAAAATTTAATTCAAAATGCTCTTATTAATATCGGAAAAGGTATATAAAGAACAGATGGGGGGCAGCAACTAACTATTTTAATTATACCCTGATATTTCATTAAAGCCACTTTCCGGCGTTCTATTTCCGACAAAAATAAATAAAAGTAATCAATTTGTAGAAATTCAGCACTTACTATAGTTTGTATCATATTCATTCTCTCTCGCCTTATTTTATACACATAGGAAGGTACGTCTATAGTACCACTTCGTTTAGCGTAGTGGTATAGTGCATCTAGAGCTATAAATGTTCCGGTCCGGCCAACCCCAGCACTGTATAGGAAAACAATTATTGTGTTAAAATACAAACTACACTTCAGTTATATGATGAGGAGGTGCCAAATGTTTTTCCTTTGTTTTCGCAGTTTTTTTTTCTACCAGCAAAAGTAAACACAAACACAACAGGGAGCAGACAGATAGAAAATATCGAAAGAAGTATAAATACTAAAAATGAACGATGATGCTTATAGTACTTTTCATAAAAAGTTTCAAGACCACGAATTCAATTAGCTAGTAAAACAATAACTGTAATGATGGTGATAATCAGTACTTAAAAATACAAACCTGCAATGTACGATCATTGGTCCAGGTAGTGTCATTGGTGTTCTGATGACACAACGGAAAAAGGAGACGATCTCAAATGTATCGGGGACTCCGTGGTCTGGCCAGGCAGTGAAGTGGAATTGTTTGATGAGCCGAACGTCTGCAGACTCCTATAGCAAAATTTTCGGAAAAAAGTAAGAAGATTAAAAAATATGAATTTTAAATAGCAAAAATTTAAGTTTCAAAACTTTTCCATTTCTTCCAAGTTTTAGACTTGTCAAAATTCAAAATTTCTTTTTTTTTTAAATATATTCTCAAGATTAAATAAGTGCCTCTTGGAATTTAATTTCAGGGACTGTATTGGAAGGAGTTGACAATTTATGTATTATGTAACATATTTTAAAAGCATATAGCAGAGTTTACAGACAAAATGTCTCACCTTTGCGCTCGTCAGGGTCATGATGCGTATCGTATAGAAGGGATATTCGTGAATTTGATTCAAATGGATTTTCAGGTCACCAAAGGTCATGGGTTCCCGCTCTTCTGGCCAATATTTGTCACATTTATTCTAGAAATATATCGAAAGAAATAACAACATGACGAACAATACTGTAAAAATTTAGTAGGCCTATGTTTCAAGATTTATAAATTTAATACAGGCGGAATGACGAAAATACTTTATTTTTCGCGACATTGATATACATGTACGTGATAATTTTTCTTCCTAAGCAGGAGACTAAACACATCAAATTGTATAATCTTACTATTAGTCCCACTAAAATGGAATTATTCGGAAACCATGCAGTGTATAACTTGACGTCCCGAGATTAAAAGCAGTCCATATTGTATAAAAAAATTAGTAAGTCACCTAATATATATAATACATACTTAGTGTATTATATGAAAAAAAAATTAACGAGGCTGGGAGAATTGATAATTGGCGAGGCTCTGCCGAGACAATTATTAATTCTCACAACCGAGTTAGATATTTTTTTCATACAATACACTAAGTATGTATTATATTTATCTTATAACCTCTATTTGTCTTTTTTCGTGGATGTTTCTAACTGAAATGCAAGTTTCTAAAAATAATCGTATAATATCATTGTTCTAAAATAAAAATAACTATGTGATATCATAAAAAATATCATACGGGATTTTATCACGCGGATATGTGTATAGTTATAATATAAATTGATTTTTCATCATGTTGCATAGCAGGAATTGCGTAAAAAAATAGTTTCCTACCTTTGATTCTTCTATCAGGTTAGTCAACATTACTATTTTGCCACATTTGTTCTGCCACACCATCCGCCAAAAATCATTCAATGTTATCTTATTTGGACCTGAAATTATGGTTATGACGGACAGTATAAGACAAGTATCAAACTAGATTAAATAAATGGAATTCCAAATCCGATCCTTATTCAAAAAACTTAATTGGGGCTTAGTATAATTAAGAGCGATAATAGGTATATGAAAGAGGAGATAACTTACCTTGGGTAGCGATGTAACAATTGGGATAATCGACACTCTGAAATAGAATTAATTATAAAGACAACCTTAAGCTCATATACATGGCATTGCAAACAATATAAACATTTCATATGGAGGGTAAATATGAAGCAGTTTTGACCACCACCCAGTGCTTGAACATCTTTCGTTGAATGCTTGTAGAAAATTTTATTCTAATGCTAACTACATAGCGCGAAATGAAGACTCTAATTGGTCGAATTGGTTGCACAGACTGATATGTGTTTGATGTATTTACTTTGCGCACATAAGAAGTTATTTCAATTATCATGCAAAGGCAAACCCGTGACAAACCCATTGAAAAGTAAGTTTCGTGGTTGTAACCGAGTTAGATTTTCCCGTAACCCATTCATCAAAACTTTCCTTTCTAAACAAAAGGAAACCGTTGCAGAGATACTGACAGAAGAGGTATTTTGGTTTTTAAATTCAAACATTTCATTATTCCACTAACTTGTTGGTACTCATTTGAAATGTCTCAACGAGACATTTCAAATGAGTACCCACAATATAGGGTTTCATTGATTTAAAGCTGACTTTAACCCTCTTTTCTAGACCCGTTGCCGTCGTGATTCGAGTCATGGATCCTCTCTCAACAAATACGGCTATTGGAACACAAGTTTATCCATGCTCTGACGGTATTTTTTGCATATTTAAGTTGACAGTAGTCGATATCAGTGACCTGGCTGGTTATTGTGAATATTTAAGTTGACAGTAGTCGATATCAAAGACCTGGCTGTATATTTTGAATATCTAAGTCGACAGTAGTCGATATCAGTGACCTGGCTGTATATTTTGAATATCTAAGTCGACAGTAGTCGATATCAGTGACCTGGCTGGTTATTGTGAATATTTAAGTTGACAGTAGTCGATATCAGTGACCTGGCTGTATATTTTGAATATCTAAGTCGACAGTAGTCGATATCAGTGACTTGGCCGTATATTTTGAATATCTAAGTCGACAGTAGTCGATATCAGTGACCTGGCTGTATATTTTGAATATCTAAGTCGACAGTAGTCGATATCAGTGACCTGGCTGTATATTTTACATAATAAAGCTGATAGAAGAATGAATTTCTTTGTAAGATGACAACAGTACACATTAGAACTCTGGTTTCATATTTTGCAAATTTTAGTCTGGTATATAAAACACAAACCTCTTTTTGTCCTTGATATTGTCATATAATACCATAATCGAATTTATTTTGTATAGATAGATTTCCTCCGCAAGTTTTCATGTACCGGTATTTTAAGCAAATAAATGAAGTAATATAATAATGAAAGAATCTAGAGTGCCTACCTCTATATAACTACCATTGATATAATCAGAATCAGGTTCATCCGGGTCTTCTTCTAGCACAACACGGCTGTGGTCGTCTGGAACAGGTTATTTATAGGAGATGGTTTAAAAATTCATATACAACAAAATGACACCATTCACAGTATTAGGAAATTAGTACAAATGCAGTTAATTTGTTCTCCTGAATAATGGAAGACAGAAAAAGGCCTAGATTTCGCATTTTGCTGAACACTTTGCTTAACAGTAAAAAATACAGTTGTGCTTAACTATGAAATAGTAGCAATTACAATTCGTCAAATAAATACTATAAATGCAACTTAAAATTGAAAATAGCAAATAATTTTAGTACTTACACGGAAACATCTGCGCGAATCTGTTCTTGAATTTATTCCTCGGTCTTTTACCAGCTTCATGTTGATATTTCAAGCCGTGTGGATATTGCTGTAATGAAAAACAGTTGTTCAATAAATTCAAATAGTTAGAATATGCATATAAACGTACTAGTAAGCATATCCCACAGAATTGATACAAAAGTAAAGAAAAAAATAATAAAGTATGTTTTAAATAAATATACGTACTGAAAATTCGTCTTTAAAGCCGGTTTTCGTGAGCTCCATATCTTTGATATACTGACTGAACTGTGCTACAGGGATACCTCCAGTTTTAGAACCCAGGCTCTCTTTTGTATTGTAATATGTGTGTTCATCTTCGTCATACAACGCGTCACGTGAATTATCACGTGGTAAAGAACCATTGGTGGATCCAGTCATTGCTGATCCATTTCCGAGATTCTGAAAAAAGATTGATGGATAGAAATGAATTATCTACGGTTCAAAATATCATTTACAACAGTTTTTTTATAAGCTCATTTTCATTGTTATTTAGAGCCAGTTAAGACAGTACATCCACCAGAGAAATCGCGGAGCAAGTCGTGTTTTGGCGTTGAAATTTTGACGATGTTGTTTATTATCATATAAATGTGACCATTCACGCGAAAAGGGACAATCTGGGTAGTGCGTAAAGTGTCGACCCTAGTCAGACAGCGCAGACTGACTAGGGTCGGAACTTTTTGCACCGTGCTAATTTTCTGAAAATAGAATGATCTATCAACCTTCCAGTAAAAGAGTTTTTGAAATGCGACCTCTGATTGGCCTGTACTAGAACCAATCTCTTTTTCAAATATTTATTTTACAGAGGTCCCAGATGTCCCCTTTTTGCGTGACGGGTCACATATTTATAGTAATTCCACTAGTGTAATAAAACCCAAGTGTTATCAAAAATTATTCAACGGTTTTATTTCGACGACGGTCATATAATAAATTAAGTTATTTCATATTACAACACTAGCCTTAAAGTTAGCACTCGTCATACAGAAAAATTAACATTACAGAAATTTCATGAGAATGTTCAATTTTAACAGGAGGTTTAAAAACCTTTTCATTACATTTCAACGTTAATGGAGATGTTTTGTATTAAATAGGACCAACCCTAAACAATTTAAGTGCATCTTACTTTACGTTGGAATGTTGACAGTTTAGGTGAAGGTACGGGTATAGGTAACGGTGTTGGGTTTTTCTTCTTTAGATTAACGTATAAAACCTCCTGGTCGTCTATAGTAACTGAAACAAAAACGTATAGTGTTTGTTTATATGTTACAAATATTACTGTTTTTTTCTATTTCTTTTTTTTATTTTTTTTCTTTCTTTCTTTTTTAAGTAAGTTTAGATAAAATGAAAAAAGAAATGAAATAGACTTTGTATAAGTGTTATTAAAGCACATTTTTACAAATTTTATGTTCCTGAAATTTTTTGTGCCCCCCTCTCGTCTACCTATATTTATCGTTATATTTATTCTATCCTTTCGTTGTTAATGCCTCGATTGCAGTAAAAATATATTCTTTCGTTGATAATGAGGTAGGAAAGTGAAAGTATCATTAGTTAACTTATTACAATGACCAAGCCATGAAAACCTTTCAGTGGCAGGAGCATTTAAGATATGCGTGTAGTGATGTTTAAAATCTATGAAAAAAATCTCCCTGTTTTACTAAGCTGCTTATTTTCTCATTGATACTTTTTAACATACCATGAGATTGTGTACAATTTGTTTTGATTGTAGCTAGACTAGAGGCCCGACTAGGTGTAGGTGAGTGACTAGCCGAGGAGCCGTGGTTAGTGTGACTATCATCACTGATAATAGCTACGTTCGTGTGAGTCTCACGGGAGCGCCGCTTGTTCTTCCGAGCTTGTCTTTCATCAGAGGAGTTTCTGCATCTTGAAGAAAAGATATTATTATTATTATTTCATTTTAGTTCAGTTGCAAAATGGCTTAAATCTTCCAAGATTTTCTCAAAAGGTATGCTCAAGTTTCACTCAAGATAGGGGAGGTGTAGGTTACATCGTGATTTAACCAAGCCAAACAATTTTAAAAGGGTCCCGAATATAACCTGTAATACCCAGTAAACCAGTGGTCTAGGGTGATAAAGGGTTATATTCGGCATCCATTTGTCCAGTTCAATGTTGTTGAAGACTTCCTACTTGCTGAAGCAACTTACTTGAAATCAAGTCATAGTATCTTATGCATTAACATAATTATAAAAACAATCCTTAGATATCGGCTCATAATTAAGAAATTGAAAAGGGGCGACATTACAAACTTTAAGTAGAAGAAAGAATATGTAGAATTTGCCAATCTGAGATAGAGGATGAAATTCACTTTCTCCTTAAATGCCCCAATCTTGAAGATAGAAGATTCTGTACACTTTCGAAAAAAAATCCAAATACAAAAACCTATCAAACCCTTAATACACGTGAACGTTTTATCTGGTTGATGAGCTCAGAAGACATTTTAATATTAAGAAATATTAGTAATTTACTCATTCAACTCGTTGATAAAAAGGAAAATAATTTTAGTATAATTCTATTTTATTTCATTTTTCACCCCTCTCTTCAAATGGCCCCATTGTGTGTAGCTAACTTGTGTGAGCCAACGG
The DNA here is from genome assembly GCA_948146395.1 of Fragum whitleyi. Lineage (NCBI taxonomy): Eukaryota > Metazoa > Mollusca > Bivalvia > Cardiida > Cardiidae > Fragum > Fragum whitleyi. Next base: position 48,669,896 of record OX411548.1, read on the forward strand.
CAACGTGTAGCTGTATGTGTTATCCGTTGACATATTCATTTGTTTGATGTTTTGTAAAAGTTGATTGGTTGTAAAATTTTCTGCTCAAGTTGGACAATTTTGATAGCAAATAAAGAATTTGTATTGTATGTAAATGTATGAATTTCCTTAACCTCGTCTTCGAGATATATTTTGCTTCAATGCTTAAAAAGATATGCGATCAAAGTTCAACTCATTTATGACGGTTAACGGTCATAGCTCATCGTAGATCTAGGCAGTAGGCCTACAGCATTTCTTGATTTTTCAAGTAATTAGTGTGCCCTATTTCATACCTTCTAAACATCACAAACATCATGATCCCGATAAAAACTACCAAAACTCCGCCCATAACTCCGCCCACTACTACAGAAATCTCCATATTTTCTTCTCCAATTTTAGATGTGCCCTCAATCCCCGGATCCGGTAAAGCAAGTGCTGTGCAATAAAAGAAAAGAAAGAGAGTACTTCAGATATTTGGAATTTCGAGGAAACCAGTCTAGCTATCAATGTGAAATCGTTTCGGTGATAAAAAGACACATCTAAATCACATTTTTCAACATATTATATGACTACATCCGAAATGGCACTGAGTACATGAAAAGGCTTGTTTGTAGCAGATATCCCTTTAAGTCCGTTTCCATGACAACGAAAGATTTACAAAAAGACATATTTGACAAGGGAATACTTGTTGGACCTTCTATGGACCTTCTATGATTAAAAAATATCTATTGAGACAATAAAACAGTGTACACGTACCAACAATACAATACTCTCCCATGTAGTTTGGATCGCAACCTTTTGGACAGAGCCCATCTACGTGATTACATGCTGATTGGTTCTTACAGTGTCCACATTTCTCTTTGCAGTCTTCGCCATAGAATCCTTTTCCACACACTGAAAATAGAAAATGATGTTTAAACAATGCAGTTTTCAAAAAGGCAAGGTAATATAAAAAGTAATTGATAGGCCTACAATAAATGAAATAAGATACATGTTTTTTTGAAAAGATAGAATACCCTATTATCATAAGCCAACATAAATTTTTGGATACATAGGAAGACTATGTATCCTATACGAAAAGATATACGAATAGGTATATTTTATGATGTTTTTAGATGCAAAAATTTCATTTATTTGATTTTTAATTATTTTGTCGTATTTCTTTAAGTTACCAACCGTCCCTGCAGCCTTCTCCTTTCCAGCCATTGGATACATAGGAAGACTATGTATCCTATACGAAAAGATATACGAATAGGTATATTTTATGATGTTTTTAGATGCAAAAATTTCATTTATTTGATTTTTAATTATTTTGTCGTATTTCTTTAAGTTACCAACCGTCCCTGCAGCCTTCTCCTTTCCAGCCATTACTACATCCTGCTTTACAAACACCGGTCACGTGGTCACATGCTTCTCCGTTTTTACACGAACCACAGTTATTTTCACATCCAGGTCCATAATGACCGGGTTGACACCCTGAAGAAAATGTAACTTTAAGTCAAGAAGCCTATAAAATGGATGCTACGCTTTAATGTGCATATTTCAGATCAAATCAAAACTTTAATTGAATATGATATAAATATATCCATATCACATAACAATAGCCTATATATTGTGTCTCAACAGAAACAAGGACTTCTATGTATCTCTTATGGAATAGTAGGTTTTATTCGATTTTTCCTAAATTATTACCATATTTTTTCTGCTTATTAATGCCCCCCCCCCCTTTAATGTTTGGACTTCAAATTAAATCAAACGTAGTATGATTTATTTCAATTACTTTATACCACCAGTAAGACCTGTCCTTCACTCAGGATGACAAAACGATGAGAACAGTTTGCCAATTATTCCCTGCTTTGCACGCAAGTGCATGTGCAAAGCGGGGTAAAATTTGCAAACTGTTTGCACCGTTTTGGGATCCTGAACGGAATGCAGATGATGGGTTTAGAATATCAGTTAGACATTTCACGTATACTTACTATTTTTACATTTCTCCCCACTCCAGCCAACCCCACATCCGGCCTTACAGACACCATTCCGGAAGTCACATGGTTCGTTATTCCGACATACGCCACACTCACCCAGACAACCATCACCATAGAAACCCGGGTTACAAGCTGAAAGTTGAAAAATAATTTCCTTGGTATTCTAATTGACAAAGGTTCACGGGAAATGTTAAAATTCAATAGCGATTTGAAATATTCATACTTCATTTTCAATGGTGTTCCTTCTGTGGATAACACCATAAGTGCTCCGAAATAAAAAACGGTAATTTTTCATGTTTTCCCTTAGATTTTATCCCTACAATTTTTCAAATACCTAATATATTTTCCGAATTGTGTTATATTTGCTTTAAATTTATCTTTAAACCTTACAGTGCAAATGAAATAAGGACAACCCCAATGCGGGGCCATAGTTCAGGTCCTCTCCTCCTCCAATGGAAATATTTCAAAGAAGATAACCTTCCGATATCCCTCATTTTATTTGTTTATGTATTTATTTATAAATGCACTCACCTTTTTGGCAATCTGTGTCAAGCCATCCATTTTCACATCCGGCCGGACAATTTCCAGTCACGTGATCACACGTCACATTTCCCTTACAAGAGCCGCAAACTTCTAAGCATTCTATACCATAAAGACCACCCTCACACTCTGAAATATTCAGTAGAACTCTTTTTTTCAAAAAAAAAGGTAACATTACTCCTACAAAAGTTTCGAAAATGAAATCACTAAGGAATTTCTATATTGCGAATACACGAAAGCACATATTTTACATTTTTATCATGCCAAATTATTCTTTACAAGTGAAATATTACTGTTCACTATTTTATACCGAGTTATAACAAAGGTTTGCCTCTCTATGCAGTAAGTAATTTCGTATAATACTACATTTTACAGTATGGTAAGGACGGTTTTGTCAGTACATGTATATAAAAAAACTCACCTGCGTCACATCGTTTACCCGTGTACCCCTCTGCGCACCCATCTGCACAATATCCCGTCACGTGATTACATGCAGCGCCATTTTGGCAATTGGCACATATTGACTCACAACTGGGTCCGTAAAATCCTGGGGTACATTCTAGAATAGAAAATGTTTTCTCCATATATTATTTCATTTATCGTACTGAAATATGATTAGACAAATAAAAGTAAAAATAAATAAGTAAGTGAAAAGTTTACTTTATGTACTAAATACGAATGATTTATTTCATTTTTCGTATTTTATCAATTCGGACTCAAATTGAAAGAAGTCTCTGTGTCTTTCACTAGCTCTCGGCCAGAAAAGACAAGTTCTGACTGATGATTAATAATTTTCTCGAAAAAAATACTTACGTTGTATACACTTAGATCCAACCCAGCCAGGCTTACAACCAAGGGCGCAAACTCCAGTCTGGGAATCACATGTACCAATACAGTTACCGCACCTTTCCTCACAGTTGACCCCGTACGTACCGGGCTCACAGGCTGTAAATATGAAAAATTACATTTCAGAATAACGAAGTGTTTTCTGTCTGAAATACATGATTCGTATTTCATATAAAAGCAAAAACGACGGTACACCTAGAGCAAAACCGCTAACATCCATTCGAAACCTAAGCCATAATGGCATAGCATAATCTTCACTTTATTACGGAATGTCTTATATGACAGAATGGTTAAATACAAGAACATCATGCCACAAAATAACGATTTTGACATGATACTTAGCAATTCAGGCGTTCTATATAATATATTCTATGGATAAAAACAGCATGTAGGTAACTATAAGCCCATATTGAGTTCAGGCATTGTAGGTTTTTCCTACAAATGCTAATGTTAAATATCTTGTCCCTTAAATGGTATTTATCATACACTGAAGACTGTATTGACCTGATATCACCTGCCCGATAAGACAAATGATATCAGGCACTTCTATATTTAGAAACAGTTTGCATATTCGTGTCTTTTACCAGAACCTCTTTTGACAAAATTACTTTGACATGGATTGGTTTTATAGAAAGTATATTTCTGAAAATGGATTGCAAGATAAAAGGAATGATATGTAAGTGTCTTGAAACGTAATTGTTATCTGGTCTCGGTTGCGAGATATTATCATGACAAGGCAAAGTCATGATAAATTTTTACAACCTCGACCAGGTGACATTGATATTTTAAGATTCTGACATGACAATTCAAACAATTTCACATGCGCGCAACATTGAGAGTCAAATCAGTTTGTGGGGCCGCACAGTCTGATCAGAGTCTTTTAAAACTATGCACTCAATAGATGGCTATGGACCTAAAATCACTATTCACAACCGAAAATCAATTTCAATGCACTGCGTGAGTGACTAGGCTACCCAACGTCTTTCCATCACGCACAAATGAAATTGTTAGAAATGTCACGCACACGCTCATGTTATTCTCTATATCGTTCTTGGGCTACCAAAATACCGTATCTACATCTTAGCCCTTTGCTATTTAATCCCTGCTTTTTACGTGCCTGTGGTTTTATGATTGAGAAAACATTGTGAAAAAAGAAGAAATTGCTTCTGATAAGCAATTTCTTCTTTTTCCACACTATTTTTCACCCTACTGAATGGTTATTTTTCATATTAAATCCACTTTAAATTTTCGTCTGCAAAATCTTTGAATTTGGACAGGTCCAAAATTTTGTAAAACAGGAAAGGGTTAAATAAAGCTGTAGATACGCCATATTGGTGCCCCCAAAAGTGATCTATTTATAAGTGACAATGATAAAAATAATAAAGACGACGAAAATTATAATGATAAAAATAAATTGCGAGGATCACCTTGGTCGCATCTATCTCCGCTCCATCCAGGTTGACACGTGACACAGGTCCCGGTTACTCGGTCACATGACCGGAGAGGGTTGGCACATTGACCACACGTCATGTTGCAGCTGATACCGTAGTAACCGTTCGAACATTCTGTAACGGCGGTGAAAATGTTTGTTTTAATTTAATTGTACTTATTGTATCATATTTTTTGTTTTGAGAAACACTCATTATAACCTATATTAGTTTATAATTATTTTGTTGGTTGTCTTGTACAGTTTCTTGAGACTACTTTTCGAAACCGATTTGCCTGTAAGAATACATTAAAGCCATGTCATATATGGAACGCATCATTGAGTCTTGATTGAAAAACTGATAACCTTAATGCAAATATATGATTTTCTTTCAATTGCCCAATACAATCGATGATTTTTTATTGAAAGCAAATTATCCTTTTTTCTTGGAACATTTTCAAGGAATTGGTGTTATTGCCATGTCGAATCATTAGCTCGAAATCCACCAAAATTCTTTAGTATTGCAAGTGTAGATAATTTTTATATAAACCCCCATCGAATGGTTTGTTAGTGGCATCAAAATGGAGGATCTAAAAATACTTTTCTGAAATATCAAGAGAGTTGTAATACTCACTTCGATCACAAGCCACGCCCTCCCAACCTGATTGGCAGTATCCCGGACACGCCCCTGTTTTTCCGTCACACCTCACACCATCCAGACAATGACACCTTTTCTCACACATCTCACCGTATGTACCAGTCGAACAGGCTGAAATGGAGATATTTGTGGATTGAAACAATAGAAACATGTAGTTGAAGTGCTTGCAAATAATACCATACAAGTTCAGAAACGCTCATATAGAGTTTTATGGTGTCTTACAATTGTTCAAAACATAATTATGATAATGAATATAAAACAATCAAAATAATTAACATGTAAAATAATTATGATTTCTTTAATCATCATTTTCATTTCTATTATCATGATATTAGTTTTAATTATACCAACACTTCTTTAGTAGCGAATGTCTGTTCGTTATGCTATTCCTTCACCCTTTTTTCAGAATATTTCTTCAGCACGGACGCGAAAACCGCCAAACAGTACATGAAAATCAAAAGTTTAAACATTCAATTTAACCAGGCCACGTTTCACCAAAAGGGAAATCTATATCACATTTTTCTTTTCAGTTTGTGGCCTAGTGAAAATTTAATTGTAATATAATGTATATCAAAATGTCCTTGACGAAATATTGTCGATGAACGACAAAAATTCCGAAACTACAGCTTTCTTAACCGAGTTAAAATACATTTCTTTTTTGAAAATGATCATCAAACGCCTTCATTATTGTTTCTTTCAACTACATGTAAATCCCTCAAAAATTACTCAACGCTTGACGAGTTTTGATTATGCGTGTAAATACGTTTTCTTCGTCTTTTTTCCATACTGTGGGGTACTGAACACATTTTTTTGTGATATTTTCTTAACCACAGAGCTTTCGAGGTTACATTCATTCGAGAAGAATCACAAGATCGCACCTGTTACGTACGTCGACGTACAAAACAAAGACTTCGACATTTCTTGCATAACAACAAAATGACTCGTTGCTTGAAAAAAGAATGATGGTTGAATGAGAAAAGAAGGCTCTGCAAACCAATTGGTACCTTTCTCGATTATTTGACCATACATGTAAGATATTGGCAAATGAAAAGTGTATACTTTCTTTTTTTGCTGAGTATACATTGTTTAAATGACAGTTTGCCGTTATATGAAGATATGTATCAATTTTGTCCTAGCACTGAAAGTTGTGACCTACCTCCTTACGTCTTCATTTATTTTGATTAAAGGACAGGTTATAAAGACATAATGATAAATATAGAGCTACCAAAAAAAGTAAATCATTAATATCACACGAATTAATCCAAAGACTAAATGTATTCCTTTCTGTCATGACGTGTACCATTTATTAATATAGTAATCGTGTTTATCAGGGTTCGAGGTTAAAAAAAAACTTTTCTCGTGCTCAACTGAGAATTTTCTAAATTTTAAATTTAAATAAATGCATGAAAATAAAGATAATATTAACAAGTTGTTTTAATTATCATAACTTATTAATATTTTCTTTTATGTTAATACAATAAAATGAGTATTTGAACAGAATTAAGGTTTTAATCTCAAATTGAAATTTGATAAAAAATTTGAATTGAGAATGAGTAAAGTTTTATAACCGCGGACCCTGAAAGACGTTATCTCTGCGTAATTACTACGGCGGTCCCCCAAACGTATTGAACTTGAATTTAAAAGACCGACTAGTACAAAGAAATTCTGAAAGAGTGGAATATGTAAACGTAGAAATCATAAATTTTATATCCTATCGGTGATAGATCGAACAAAGGCAGTCGCGTGCATGGTATAATAATAAAGAAGAGCACCACCCACGAGTAACAACGTTCGGCTACAGGGGCTGGATTGGGTAAAAAAGGGGGAAAGAACATTTTTCTAGCAAATTGCTTTCAGAGAGAGAGAGAGAGAGAGAGAGAGAGAGAGAGAGAGAGAGAGAGAGAGAGAGAGAGAGAGAGAGAGAGAGAGAGAGAGAGAGAGAGAGAGAGAGAGAGAGAGAGAGAGAGTGAGAGAGAGGGAGAGGGAGAGAGAGAGAGAGAGAGAGAGAGAGAGAGAGTGAGAGAGAGGGAGAGAGAGAATTTAGTCGTAGTTAATTCATTTGTTTTAAGAAGGCCATGTTGAAAATAAGATTTGCTTTATATATATGTCTTAACATGTTACCTTCTATAAATAAAGATATTATTATTAATATTATTATTATAGAGTTATCCCATTGATGGTCTAGAAAGATATTGCGATGGTGAACATATATGCCAAGTTTCATGAAGTTATCTTGAACAAAAACTGAGAAATAACCAAAGTTTCAGTTTGTAACGCAAACGTTTACACCAATAACTACGTCAATGACGCCAAGTTGATGACAATACCTGGGCCGAGCCGAGCAAAACAATGTCTCTCTGATAATAATTGTTCGTGAATCGATGATGTGTGGTATTGGTTTGTCGTTTAAGAAAATAGCAATGAGTCTTTGACCTGAAAGCCAAATGCCACCGTTCATTGTGATGGACATAGGCTTATTTAGGACTTTGAAATATATACGCACTCTGAAGGCGACAACAAAAGAATAAATAGGAAAAGGCGATATGTGAAATGTACCAAAAAGTTGAATGCCCTCCGTCCGCTCTCTTTTAATGATTTGAGCCTTGGGGAATATTTAAAACATTGTAACTACAGCTTGAATAAGCTGTAGTTTCGATGTTATGATCATTCATCAACGATATTTTTCAATGGAGGATTATTTCTTTTAAGCCCTTGCGTAAATTGCGTAATGGGAGTTACGCCCTCTATTGATATCCACCAGCAATCTTAGTTACACCCCACGGAGAGGTCTTCACCCTCCCTGCATAGATTTGTGGCGGTTTACCAGCATCAAGACATGGGTATTTTTAGGCCAACAGGCGCCTTCGTTTTAAGAAAGAAGAATCATTAAAATATTTACTATTGAAAACAATTTCACACTGAAGGTCAATGTAGAAACAAAAACAAAGTGAAAGAAACGTCAATTTAAGTTAAATAAACGATGTGGTTTATATTAACGACGTGTGTTTAATGAATGGTCCGGCTATAGCGTTAATAAATCTATTGACGCAAAACATAAGTTAAATAAAATTACAGGTGTTAAACCTTATTACGGTAATCGTTTCTACTGGTAAAATGGATGATATTTTTTTCTATTCTTATTCCAAGAAAGTCCATTGTTTTGTAAGCTATTGTCGACAAGATATTAAATTACTTAATATCGTTTTTATGATACTTAAAAGCTTCGACCCCACCCCCTCTCAAGCGAACATGGGACGCACCTAACTTTTTATTTCAGAAATCCCGAGGTAAAACTTCGTCAGCGTTGACGTTGTCGACGTTGAGTGTTTCGTTTCGCGATATCCTCTATATAAAACTGAGGTGCGTTCGCTAGAGCGAGAATCTTAAGATTTTAAGATAAAGCGTTCGGTAGAGCGAGATTTTTAAGCGGCTCAATAAGAATCTTAAGATATCTCAATGAGGAAACGAAGATGGTTTTGCATTGGCTTAAAACGAGTAGTCATGACGACATTGCAAAAATCGTTCATTACGACGTCTTAAGAATCTCATTTAGATGGATTTTTCATCTTGCTCTAGCGAATGCACCTCGGTATATAAGATAATTGTCAGCAAGCCGTTGACGTCAAAAACACACGAGTTTCAGAAAGCGTCATTAATAGTGCTTTGGTTAAAAATCTCAAAGCGAGACTCGAGTACGCATGCACTAGTTTGTGTATACGTTGATAACTTAGCCTTCTTGGAAATATGAATATTCCTAAAATTAATGATTTCTAACTCCTTATAAGATTTATTTTGTACACAAGGGTTCATCTAGTTGGTCTTAATTACGCTAGGACGTTAAATGGCCGTTCTAATTATGTGGTCAAGTAACCTCATTATTGTTAATAATTTATATTCCAACGTCGTTATGCACGACTTATCTGAAGAGAACTTATATATAAACGAAATCTAAATCACTCTTAATTCAGCCCTACGTTGAGGATGACAAAACTGCACAAACTGTTAATAAATTATACCCCGCTTTGCACGTAAGCGAACGTGCAAAGCGGGATATAATTTACCAAAAGTTTGCACTTTTTTTCCGAAACGCAGGGCAGGTTGAAATATTATTAACCGAGATTTAATCAAAGGTGGTATTAAAGGTAAATGTTAAAACTAATGACGATAATGTTATAAAAAAAATGATAATAGTAATATTGACATATATTTTCTAAAAGTACTTTCCAAAACAATACGAAAAAAAGAAAAAACACACACGCAAAACCAATTTGTAACTGAGCCATTTAACTTGACATTTTATAGCTTTGGTTCAAAATATGTCCTACTTAAACTTATTAATACTAATAAACATGTTGTTTTAAAACGACAAAGTTTTCGATACTCTCTTTACATATAATTATCTTATTTTTCTTTCGATTTTTTAAACATCTAAAGATTCATTATATGCATTTCGTAAACGAAAGTTATCTTATCTTCCTTTCAATTTTTTCCAAACATCTAAAAAAAATCATTATAAGTTTTTTGACAACGAAAGCTATATTATCTTATTTTCAATTTTCAAAACACTTTAAATATTCATTATATATTTTTGCCAATGAAAGTAAAACTTACCAAAGACGAGAACTTCACACAGTTCAAGGTTTGCCCAGCACGAATACAGAGTATGTTTAGGGCAGTCTCTAATTGGCGTCTGTGTGGGCCGGTCAACATATACGATCACATAACGTCCTCGTCTCTTGGTACATGTGAAACTCCCCTCTCTTAGAATGAGGTGCGGCGGGGGGAACACGAAATCGCTCATCTGATCCATGTAACAAAGTCCCTCATTCTTGGCCTCTTCTACACTGTCAGACACGTATATCCGGATACCCGCACGTCTGGCTTGAGACATTGCGTCTGTGGATAAAAAAAACTTTGTTTTTAAGTTCGTTTGAATAGGGTTAAATGATATGTCAAGCAATATTTTCATCATATTCGTGTGTTGTTCGTAGTCTAGAGGTAGAGTGTCGGCCTCTCGACCAAAAGGTCCCGAGTTCGATGCCCCGGGAGCGGCTACCGATCGTAGTTCTTTCATTGTCCGACATATTCGGCGCGAGTACTTGTGAATTATCCAGGAAGCAGAATCGAGAGGGATTTATCTTAGGGCCAACTTATATCTGGTCTGAATCCTACCCGGTTGTAGACTGGTCCAACTGTCAAGTATCAGAATAGCCTATTCTATGCTATTCTTATAGTTGATATATGGACCAGTCTAGAGCTGGTCGTCTGTTGTCTGAGAGATACTTTGACAGTATCCGCCAGGGGTCAGAAATTAATTGGCCCTGTGTTGTAAGAACTGATTTACCGATCGATGTATAATAAATAGGTCCTAACTATATCGCAGAGGCTGAAGAACTTAACAAAGAGTTCCTGATATTACTCACACCAGTACTACCATTTTATCAATTCCGAGCCTCCAGCTCCTCATATCACCTAGGATTATGATTATCTACCAAGGGAGAAGGTTGAACCCGGAACCAAATAAGGTTTTGATGCTATTAGTGACACAGAAAGTCTTTACAAAATTGCTCACACAAGAAAACAAGCATATACCTGAACTCTTGTCGTGCTGAATATGTACAATATCGAAAATTACTATAAAATCAAAGTGCAGAAACTTCTGAAAGCATTGACGCATTAATTGTATGTCTGTATTAATTTGGTAAAAAAAGGGAATATATAAACTTGTCTGGTTTGAAAAAACCAATCGGGCGGTAACACACTAAGATCAGGCTGCTCATATGTGCAGGCTAATCTTTGTCCGTATCTCCTACCAAAGGAAGGATGTTCTAGGTTAAACATTTCAAGGGTTAATTTTAAGGAAAAAAAACTCATATTGACCAATATCATACATACCATCGGTTCTAAAGAAGACCTCCATTGACTGTATATCTCGTATGGACCCTAGATCCACATTCCACCAGGTCTTGAACACATCCTCGCTGTTATGAGCCCAGGCACATGATCCGTACGTTCCATCCTGATCGGGGTTACCATCCACAGCCCTGGAAGCGTTCCAGCCGAGATAGGTGCCGTGTTGATATGTCTTCTTACCCAGAGCTATGTTTTCTGAAACGAGGAAAGGGGGTAAACTTGACATGGTTATAAAAATATAGACTAATATTTGATAAATAATGAATTTCTAATGTGAAAATATAGCTTTTGTTGTTCACTCAATTAATATAAATCGATCTTACACTGAAACAAACGATTATCCTCTATATACATCGTTTAGATCAGCCTTACTCGATGCAAAAAAGAAAGTCTAACCCAACTTATGAATGACTTCATATAAGGCCACTGTTATCTTGTTTTCTGGTTCTCGGGACAAACAAATTAAATAGTCTGAGGAGGGAATGAAAATGAAAATAAAATGCCCATAATCTTCTATTCGGAATAAAATTATAAAGTAAAAATTCTCCATTTTTTTCCTAATTCAGTAAAAAGTCACTATACATGTACTTTTTCACTGATGACTTTTCCAAAATTGTAGCCCTCTAAACAATGCTTTTATTAAATGTTGATGTGTCCAAAGCATCAAACATTCAATTAAGTCAGTGGACCCGTAATAGTTCCGCAACATTTTGGAACTCATGAACTTCCACAATGTTGACCGAGGTTTCCTCATGAAAATCATTAGGAAATCTCGGTTTACACCGTTAAAGTTCATTAATTCGGAAACGTTGCGGATTTATTAGGGGTCCACTACCTAAAGTAATATCCATGTTTTACATGCAAGAAAATACAAAACCAGCACATCAGAGGAAATAAAAGACATATACATATAATTGGTGGATTATTTTATTTGCAATCCAATTTTGAGAAGAATTGGATCGGCTCCCCCTAGAACCAGAAAATTAAAAAAAAAGACTTAACTAGTTCTTTGGTGTTTTGTATTCAATCCTGACAAATCGCTTATTTTTAAAGAAGGTGGTGTTTATTCATTAACAGATTGGTTGATTGAATGGAGTTTTACGCCGCTTTCATCATTTTTTTAGTTATATCGCGGCGGCTGGAACAATAGATTCCTGGTATTTATCTCACCAGTACAACCATCACATCCTTTCCTAGCCTCCAGCTGCTATCTCATATAGGTCTACGATTATCAACCCATTGGAGAGAGACGAATAGTCGGAAAGAATGAGTGTTACTGTGGGTGTCGGGGATCTTCATTAACAGTGTGTTGTGACGTGGAAAAAAATCGACCAGAATTTCAAGAGACACCAAGAAAATCTATCAGACGGAATTAACAAATATTCACAACATATTTATACTAAGACTATTTCGACTCTAAAGTAAGGGTAAGAGTTATAACAACTCCTGCGAAAAATGTCAAACATAACTTATCCATCTAAATAAAGCTTGTAACTAGACATTCCGACCCACAACGTAATGTAATACCAAAAATAGAGAAATTTGGTCACTATTATGTTAGGTTATCCTGATTCATTATTTTTTTCTTTAATGCATTTCAACAGTTCATTGAGGATTAAAGGTAGATGATAAACTCACCGCCTACCGGTGAAAATAACGAAAACTTATGCCCCGCTTTCGTTCATTTCACGATATCTGATGTCACCTAAGAAAGTGTGACGTCATCATATACGTTGCAATCACTTGCAAAAAGACACGCTTTAAGAAAATTTGTCCCAAAATATTCACACTTTGTCTGATTTTATTCATTAAGGCGGTAGAAGCGCCTAACCGTTTGTTTTTCGTGTAAGATCGGTTAATATTTCATTTTATGAACAACAAAAGCTATATTTTCACTCGTGGCGGCACGAGGGAAAATATAGCTTTTGGTGTTTATCAAATGAGTACACACGTCTTACGCTAAATATGAAAAAAAACGACTATGCTCTCTAAATTTTCTATTATAAAGGACCGGTATTATCTATTGAAATAATTTTGTAAATTTAAATACACACGAAGAGTCAACGTACATAATCTCCGGAACTAGTGTTCATTAAGGAATATAGGTACATATCGTCAGTAGTCGACCCAAACGTCGAATATAGGCCTACAGCTTTGTGACACATTGGTCACCAGACATGCTACTTTAACGATAAACCACGGACTTTCAGGTAGTCGAACCGCAATAGCTTCGCCACATTTCGGAACTCATGATCTTTCACAATGTTGACCAAGAAAAGAAACCTTGGTCAACACTGTTAAAGTTCATTATTCCCGAAACGTTTAGGAACTATTACGGGTCCACTACCTTAATAATCCCATGTTTATGATTATATATCTATACATATTTTTTGTATCCAAGTCCTTTTCAATAGCGAAAATGGTAAATTGTTTCTTACCTGCCTGACAGTATGGCGCTCCTGACCAGCCTGCTGCACAGCCGTCCGGACACTGGCCTGTCTCAGGATCACACTCTGTACCTTTTGGACAATGGCATTCATATTCACATTTCTCTCCGTATGTCCCCTGCGGACAAATTCCCAGGGTCAGGCCCCTATCTAGTACAGTTATATCTGTAGGTATGATAGTTTGTGCTGAAAGTGGAAACGGGAACAAAATCGGGATCCATCGTACTTACAGTCATCTATGAATTGCGGAACGCGGCCTATCGAACCTATTCAAACTGTGTGGTCTATGCGATGTTTCCTGATTGATTGAATGGAGTTTTACGCCGCTTTTAACATTTTTTTTCGGTTATATCTAGGCGGCTGGAGCACCTAACGATGGTTTCCTAGTAATACTCTCACTACAACCACCACATCTTTTCCTAGCCACCAGCTGCTATCTCACGCAGGTCTACGATTATCAACCCATTGGAGAGAGACAAACAGTCGGAAAGAATGAGTGCCGCCCTCGGGGATCGAACCCAGGACCTCTAGGTTGACATTCCGACGCGCTACCAACTGCGCTATGACGGCGGCTGCGATGCTACCTACGGTTGAAATACACGTATGTGTTATGAAACATGTAGAGAATATTTTTTATTTCACAAAGTCAATAAACCAAACACCTTATCACACTCATGAATGAATTTTGAATCGGGTTCATAGAATTTGGATAAATGTTCCGGACTATCTCAATTTAAAAATTTGATCTCGACCTTCGATATTGACCTTGAAGCTCTCTGAAAGAAGAACAGTGCTTAATTATAATAAAATCTATCATTTCGTGTAGGACCGTGGTTTGGACACAGTTGGGCTGTGAAATAAATGCCATAAGGGGTTTAAGGTAGTCGGTCCGTAATAGTTCCGCAACATTTCGGATTTCATGAACTTAAACAGTGTTAACCTCGGTTTCCTCACGAAATGTTGCGGAACTATTACGGGCCCATTGCCTTAAATTCACTATGATAGGATTATAGGAGTTTTGTTAAAGATGAGTTTGGCGGTAAAAGTGACGTACATGTAAACATGTGAAGGTGTCCTAACGACTAATGATCATCATACATCAACACTGACAGTTACTAAGTTACCCTTTCTTTAATGTATGTACTACTGATGTTTAGTTATATAAAATTCCATTCAGGTGGAAAACTTCTTGAGTAATTAACCAATGAATAAGAATATTCTTTTTAAGATTATGTTTACAGGTTTAACATGAAAAAGCAAGCTCTTTGAAAGGCATTTCCCGTTTTAAGTAAAACGCTAAAGAATGGGAATGTGAAAGAAGAACATACGACGCATTTCCATTGATTTTCTGTAATTTTGAAGGTTTGAATTCGTATGATAAGATGTAAAAAGTATCAAAATGATTTAGATAGTAAAAAAACTAACTATGTTATATATATACTATATAGTTATATTCATGGCGAGAAGGAACAAAATAGCTTCTAAGTTTCAAATAATGCATGCTTTCAAAGGTTAAAAGCTTCTTTCTTAGCATAACTTTTTAGAAAGACTTATAGAATATAAAATTTCATTTTGAATTATCAGAATTCTGAGTCTTTAAATTTCTGTGTGTACTTTAAGATTGGGTAAAATTGTTTTGGAGCATTCATTTGTCAATAAAAAAAGATGCCTTAAAAACTGAACATTTGTCCTTTTAGTATCTAAGTGAATTGGAAATCAAATTTAATGATTAAGAAAAAACAATACAAAAAGAAAAAAATGATACAAAAAAATAAAAAAAACTCATGAAGAGAGCATGTTGACATAATCTTACTAATTTGAAAATAATGTACACTCCCTGTGACATCACGATTACCTAAATATCGTGATTCACGCGATGTTGAATACAGAAGTGAAATTTACACCTTTAAAATTGATGATCTTTTTTATAATAAAGAAAATAAAATTAACGCTTTCCTTTAAATTTTCGAAATTAAGTTCCTTGTAAATTTCAAAATAAAGTTAAGGATCGTTCAACGTTTGCAAAGTTAATTATGTACTTAGGTTTACCGACGAGAATTTCAAACAAGATGAATAGGACATTTATTTATTGATTTCACGGAGGTTTGAAAATATAAATTAAATCACACTTCTGTATTCCATAAAGCCGCTCTCGTTCACGTAGAGCGGTGATGATTGTTATCGTCATACGTATCATTGTTATTCAATTATAATAATTATCATCATCATTATCATAAATAAATTTTATGGAGTTCACAGAAGGCCACTTTTCGCGAGACTGGTCACAAATATAAATGTCATTCTTAGCAACCAGACCTTCGGATAGGTGGGGTATTTTAATCCTTGTCGTGCTGAATAAAATTCCAGCGCTAAATTGCAACGAAATCAAAGTGCTAAAAGCACTTAATGCACTATACTCGCGAGTCGGTATTCGTTTTGAAAATTAAATTTCAAAGCTGTTTTTGTTTAAAAAAAAAAAAAAGGAAAAACAGGCGGTATAGACAAAAATCAGCATGCACATATATTCAGGCTGATGTTTGTCCATAGCTTCTGCCAAAGCAGTATTAGCATGATTATCAGTAATTGGTCAAAATCACCAGTTGTGAGAACTAGACTAAATGTTATGATGAGACGATCTTTTTAAGAACCAACTACATGTACATATTGTCTCTATTCAAATTGTTTTTGCGAGGTTAGTCACCTATTGACTATTTGCTTTGTTTGTTTGTTTTTTTTTAAAGAAAATCAAACTTTTCTTTTCAAGCTAAGAAGTTAAATAATTACCCATTTTAAATTTTATTGCCCAGTAGCTTTATCAATCACGAGACAAACATTTTTCTCCGTTTGACCTTTCTAAAAAAGTGACAAATACAAGTACATGTACATGTATTTTGTGTATGCTTTGTTGTCCAATTTGCCCTTTAACTTTTCATATCACTAGTTTTTACATTTCCTGGTGATAGATGTAGGCTTTATTGAACTTCATTTCATACTTTTTAGGTCACAAACCATTCAATGAGGTGACCTTTTGTGATCCTCTATGTCCGCCGTGCGACGTTCGTCAATAGTCGTCAACAGTTCTTAAAACGTAGCCTCCAAAAACCAATGAGTCTATTTTAAAGGGACCTTCTTAGGACGTTAATGTTCTTTGGGTGAACCTTTTCAAAAATTGCTTGTAAATTTTTGATTCGCGGAAAATAAGAGCGTGCTGGGCTGAGCTTATCGACCTGAGATGATTCATGGGATTACTTTGCATGATTCAAGTTATTTCTCGTTCAAAACTTGTTTGTGACATTCTGATTCGCAGAGGGATTGGGATGTGTTATCTTAAGCAGAATTAATCTCATTATAAGTATACAATTACTAATTCTATAAAAAAAATCGTTTCCTATCTTCTGGGCAAATTTCAACCAAACTTGGATATTCCTACGACGACTCTTTGACACGTGTTCGTGATTTTTGAGTCGCGTTAAAATTAGGGTCGTGGCGGAACGGGTATCGTTGAACTGTAGAAATTATGGGATAAAGTCTTTGAATACTTCATCGCCAAAACAAGTTGAGCCAATTTCAAACAAACTAAGCATGATTGCTCCACGCCTTTCAAAACGTGCTCGTGAGTTTTTGATTCGCGGAAGGGCGGAGTTTTTTGACTGGTGGAATAATCTTATGTAACTCTTCTTCGCTTAAACTATTTGGCTGATTTAAATCAAACTTGGAAGAAATGTCTGTGATCAAATTTTAATATTCGCTTTCCAGTTAATTGATTTAGATATTCCATTCTTCTCTTTAATGGCTCTTTAATGGCATCAACCGAATAAGTAAAGAGTTAATCAATTTGAGATTTCTTTAGGGAAGTCTTTGATGTGCGAGAAAAAAAATGCTTTATCAAATTCTGTCCGCGAATTTCGACCCACAAAAGGTCCAAATAGGATTTTTTTCTTTGCATAATCTTCTTAGGAAGAATCCATTAGTTAGGTCTGAAAAGTATTCAAAGAGCTCAGGAGAATCAAATTCCGTCCTCAAAGTAAAAAAATATACATCATAACAAGAAGAAAGGTTTCATCATCGTTCGTGTCAAATTTGACCAAGATTGTTCTTCAATTTAATTAAAATATCTATAGATCTGCTGAGAGCGTAAGGCACTGTGCCCGTAATAGTTCCGCAACGTAATGAACTTTAACAGTGTTAACCGAGGTTTTCTAATGATTTTCATTAGGAAACCTCGATCTACATTGTGAAAGTCAATGAGTTCCGAAATGTTGCGGAACTATTACGGGTCCACTTCCTTAACATGGGCGTTTTACAAAGAAGATCCTACAGGGAATATTTATGTCACCATTGAATCAAGTTTTCGGAGATTATACTTTGAGACGTCGACGTCTGCCTGCTGGTTCTCTTATATTTTTCAAAAAAAATCTTGAAACAAATTTTGCGATAGGTCACCTTAAAATCATTTTAGCTGAGAAGGCCTTAGGGACAGATGTGTCTACGAAATGTATTACGATTATAGAAAATAATTATCGTTTATGACAAGATAAGACTAACGCCAGACTAGTCACTATTGTGCACGTTGAAATTATGAGTTTTACAAGTCAAACAGCTTTGTTGGGTCATATTTGTAACAAATCATATATGTAACACATTTGTTACGTACATGATCACATTCGTAACAGATAAAGTGTGTTACAAATGTGTTTGTCCGAAATGGAGGTCGACATGAGAAGCATATATGTAACAGGTTAAGTTGTCTATTTGTAGTCAAACAATGAACAGCAATAGCAACATCATTATACTCTTTACACTATTGATTTTATTCTCGATTGCAAAACAAAAGTTAGCACATCCGAGCGATTTAGACTCACTCCAATTTGAATCAACCTCAGAGAGAGAGAGAGAGAGAGAGAGAGAGAGAGAGAGAGAGAGAGAGAGAGAGAGAGAGAGAGAGGCGGAGAGAGAGAGAGAGAGAGAGGGCGGAGAGAGAGAGAGAGAGAGAGAGAAAGAGAGACAGAGAGAGAGACAGAGAGAGAGAGAGAGGGAGAGAGAGACAGAGAGAGACAGAGAGAGACAGAGAGACAGAGAGAGAGACAGAGAGACAGAGAGAGAGAGAGAGAGAGAGAGAAAGATAGACAGAGAGAGACAGAGAGAGAGAGACAGAGAGAGAGAGAGAGAGAGAGAGAGAGAGAGAGAGAGAGAGAGAGAGAGAGAGAGAGAGAGCGGGAGAGAGAGACAGAGAGAGACAGAAAGAGACAGAGAGAGACAGAGAGAGACAGAGAGAGAGGCCGTATGAAATAATTAATTCTTGCCGAAGGTACCAGTGCATCTCGAGCGCGCACGTGAGCCTCGTCCAGCAACATCCAAACAGCAAGAAAATTGATCTGCAGATTGGCAAAACCCACCTCATATAGATCAGCCTGCGCATCTGCAGTAGTATGAGATCAGTGAAAATTGATCATGTCCCGTCTTGATAATGTTTGCGAAGTTGCCAGTTTAGTGGCGTGAAGATGACAGCCTAGTTGCTTTAAGTTGGCAGACTAGCAGGCATGTGTGGTAGTAATATGAACTGTTTTTAAATCAAAATTGACATGTGACATATGTGATTTCATGTCACATCAAAAACCGGCATCGATCATATTCGTCACAAAATATGATTTCCGAGTCATATATGTAACACATGTTACATATGTGATCATATTTGTAACAGGTGTTACATATATGATTTGTTACAAATATGATCCAACACAGCTTATAAAGAGCGCAGAAAGTGAATAACACTTTTGTCTGAATGTGCTGGACTTTGGATCTAAATATTAAAGTGACATTATTCTTACAAAATTATATTTAGTATCATTCCCATGATACTACATGTTATTCTAATAATGATGAATGCAAGACACCTTTTTTGCCTATTGTTATTTGGAAATGATGTCTTAATGTTTAACCTTGTATACATAAAGATAGGTATGATGATTATTATTAGAAGTATCAAGAAGTCAAATTGACATGGCAGCTCGCCACCAACAACGACTCGAGCAAACGTTTAGAACTTGTTCCCCACTTTGCACGCGAGAACCATTTCTTAAACGCTTCGCGAGCGTTTCCATCTAGTACGCAGGGCTGATACTTCAATGAACGTCCGGCGACGATAAAAGTGAGACATTTTGATCCATTTAAAGTCGATTAAAAATATGATTGTTTGATTTAACGGGGTATAAGGTCGCTGTTAATATTTGTCTCAGACAAATCACTACGTCGCGGCTTGAGCACTCGCTAACGCCATGAAATCGTTTTGTCTGATTGGTTGTGTGTGTGTTGCTTGTTTTCGGGTTTTTTTTTTGTTTGAATGGTGTTTAAGTCCCCTTTAAATATTTTTCTCAGTTACGTCACGGCTAGAGCAACCAAAAAGGGATTCCTGAGGTGCGTTCGTTAGAGCAAGATGACAAACCCATCTAAATGAGATTTTAAAGGCGTCGTAATGAACGATTTTCGCTATTTTGAGTGAAAATATTCGACGTCGTCATGACTCGTTTTAAGCCAATGCAAAACCATCTTCGTTTCCTTATTGAGATATCTTAAGATTCTTATTAAGCGGCTGAAAAATCTTGCTCTACCGAACGCTTTATCTTAAAAATCTTAATAAGAATCTTAAGAATCTCGCTCTAACGAACGCACCTCTGGTATTTATCTCAAAAATACTAACATAACATATTTTCCTAGCCTCCAGCTGCTATTAAACTTAGATTTCCATTGTTGAAAAGATATGTGCAGCCGCCGAGGATCCGGAACACATGACGCCAATGATTCCAATCGGAACATCGCTCGGACATTTCCGAAAACTGGAAAGTACCTCGGACGTAAGTGTAGTAATTTTTGGTCATTTTTTAGGTAATTCGGCTCCTGGTGGTACTTTGGTTAATGCGCTTTAGACTATGGGCTACTGGGACCCCTGTTCCCCCCCAGGGGGAATTTTTTACACTATGGTTTTCTGAAAGGTACATGTATAAGCAACATTTTAAGACATGTTAGCACTCTGGCGAGTGGGGCTTTTGTAAGATACGTTACTTTGAAATCACCCACCCTAGATCCTTATTAAATGCTACATTTTGCTCCAATTTTGTGAAATTCTTTGGGCAAATTGCGATTTTTAGTACTATCTCATACATGATTCTTGAGTATGGGTGATAAAACATCCACAGAATCCTGTATGATTCAAGAAAAAAGGTGAAATATACGTTACAATTACAAAATTGTTTCTCAATATTCGCCTATATAAAGATGTTGGCATTTGGGCGCCAAAAATATTCAAAGTCAACACTTGTTGGCAAAATTCACAAGATAATATGATGAATTCATATTTACATAGTTTATATAGGCCTGCATATTACTTGTTTTATACGTAGTAATGAAAAGATTTGAGCACATGTCATTTCAAGCCCTTAATACAATGTAATTTCATATGCCGTTCATAAGCAGAAATGAGAATGGCAGGTGCAATTTACTACTCTGATCATGCAAAATAAAGCAAGAATATCATTTATAACTGATGTTCTTATAACAACAAATGCTTTATGTCTCTAAAGGAATGTTGTAACATACGTTACCTGAAAATATTTTACCAAAACCCGTTTGAAACGCTTTATTTTTTATAAATAAGGATTAAAATTCTTTGAATTTATAGCTCTCAGTTCTGTTTCTTAGGAAATGCATTGGTACTGAATGCAAATGCGTGACCAACAAAAAATCAAAGATCCCGTAGCACTTATGGTATTAAAATTTAGACCTTAATTGAGAAGTCAATGTTATATCATTGAACATCCAAGAAGGAAATTCTTATTAAATGCTAGTTTTACCATATTGTCTTTTAATGTAAAGTGATAAATCACACAAATTGAAGTAAGTATCATTTGTAGTATCCCATCCGGGATCCCACAAGGTTAAAAATTTGATAACAAGATTTGAGATCATAATTTTGAAATAGCCAAATCATTAATACATGTATACCCAATTGCTGAAATCAAAAAACCTAAGCCCTTCTAAATCAGCTCAGATCTTGATAATCATTTTACTTAGAAATTACAAACATCTTGAAATATTCAATACAAATATTTGCTTTTTAATAGATATGGATATGTACTTTGTGTTGTACTATACCCATTGTTTAATTTCATCATAGGGAAATATCTGTTCTGTGCAATTACGTATCTATCAATCACACACTGCAGCATGACAGCTAAAATAATTTAATTAATTGAAACTTTTTTCAAAATAACTTAGTCACTGAAGCATGTTTATCATTTATCTCTAATTTCGTGCATGGTTTTATTCGTTGCTTATAGATGTTTTGAAACAGAACACCGATGGTCATAATCTAGTAACGTATGTTACCATTTGTATGAAACAAGTCACAATTATCTTAAATGCACTTCAGTGTCAATACTGTAGCCATTTAAATCAAAATTATTGGTTCTCTTTGATTAAGATGGATATTTTGGTTTTACTGCATGTTTTTCAAATTGTTTGTCTGGAATGTTGGCCAAGTGGTTAGAATAAAACTTAATGGTTAGTAGAAGAGTCTTGTTCTTGTGCACATGAGAAAAATATGAGAGTTATGCCAAAGAACCATGAGTATATTAATTAGAATTGGCATTTTTCAATTTTTTTCTCTACTTTAACACAAACTGCATGTACATATATATTGAAAGTCAGCCAGCAATGTCAAACAGGAATGCAAAAAGAATGTTAAATCACCAGCCATGTACACATTTACACCTATAAAGCTCTTATAAGCATGCGACTTATAGACCCATCAAGCAATTTTCTTATTTTTATGAATCAAGTCTTGGGTTGTATTTGAATGAGGGCTTGGTATTGATAAAATTCTATTGCTTAAGCAATTTATCATTATTCATTTAATGTTTCAGAATGTAAGATATAAAAGAAGCTCTAATTCTATCTAAGATATGTTTCTTTCTGCATAAAAAGTACTTGTAGTTTGTATCTAGTTCAAAGTTAAAGCATTTTATAAGTTACTTTGTTTTACTAAAATCTTTACTTTTGTAAGAACTAATCATGTTCAAGAGCATAACAATTGGTGTGCATCTAATTGTCCTTTGGAAGCAGCAATTATGTTTTATTTTCTAAAAAAGGGTCTTTTAAATGTAACATATATTACTCTCTTTGATAGCTAAATCAAAATGTATATGGCAATGTTCTATTCATTTGAATATAATATGGTCATACTCATGTAAATTTTCAGTATTGATCTGAATTGCACAGTTTCTTGGCAAAACTATGATTGCATGCAATGTACTTTCGCATTCAATTGGAAACAATAGAGGGCTAAAATGCTTCAAAGAATTTCCAGGCCATTTTAACAGTATAATTTCCAGGCCATTTTATCAGTATAACACTCTTATCAAGGTGGCTTATCCACCTAACCATGAATTCCTTGTATTTATCGTACACATTATTCCATTCATCACATCATCCTTTTAAAGCCTCTAGCTGCTTATACAACGAAGATGAATGATAATCAACTGGTTTGTACTGGCTGATGAAACCTTGTACCTATGATATTGAGTCAACTGCGCTACCAAATCCAATGTGCTACCAACTGGGCTACGATCATGATCAACTCTAAGAAATATTTTTAACTTTTCTGTACTAAATTGATGGAAATATTGCTTAAAAAATATTGTAGGAACCGCTTTTTTAATCTATTTGGTCATCATTTTTCACAATAAAAATTGTCTCTTATCATCAGAAGTAGCATATATAACTTGTGTTTTATTCTAAAAATGTGAAAAAAAAGTCTCAAACATAGAAGAAACCATAAGCTGCCTCAACAGTGTGTTTGGAAGATGCCTCAACATGGAATTGGGTGCATTTCCATAAACTATGATATCGGCTCAAAAATAATTATACCTATAAATAAATGGTAAAGTATTTTGCATGCTTTTAAAACCACAATGAGTCTTGAAATGTTTAAAATTTATATTGATACCTTAAAAATACTTTAAACAGTTGTGGTTTAAAGTTGATTAAGACAATGAGGGATTTTACAATAATTGCAATCAGATGAGATATGAATAAGCCTATGGTAATTGATGGGTAAATTGGTTTCTTTAGAGTAACGTATTTTGCAAATAGCTTGATTGGCAGATGCATGAAAAAAAAATAAAATCTCCCAAAGAAGAGAAGCTTATAGAAAAACACAGTAAACAAAACATTCAGTAGAGCATTGATGAATATAACATTCCCTATGAATGCATTAAATTGAAATTTAAGTGTAACGTATTTTACTCCCATGCATTGCTTGTAAGGGCTATATTTTTCAAGTCATAATGTAAATGAGCTTCAACTATCTCCAGAATCACAATATCATTAACAAAACACAAAATATCATTTAATATTTACTAAATTACAGGTATTTTCTATACAAGACAAACAACTGAAATTGTTTTATGAAAATTTTATGGGTCGGTTTCTTTAAAGTAACGTATCTCGCATTTGCCCCAGTGGCCAGACTGCTAACAAGTTTCAAAATGCTCAACATTGCATGGGCTTTTAGAAAAGCAATGTTAACAATCTTCCCGATGGAGCAGCTATGGAAAAATCATTCCTATCTATGTGCCTTTCTTTGAAATTCAAAAGTAACGTATTTTACTTCCATATCATGCCTTCAATGGGGATTTATTTACAAAGTATTAGTATGAATTTGCTCTACATACATTCAGCAACATAAATTTTGGTATAAAAAGATCACTTCTGCTCATTTTGACTCATATTTTCACTGTACAAACCTAAAATCTTGTCTTGAAAATTTGATAGGTAATTCACTTTGAGGTAACGTATCTCACTAACGCCCCACTTGTCAGAGTGCTAACAAGTCTCAAAATGTTCTATATACCATGGACTATCAAACAGGCAATGTTAACAAAATTCCCAGTGAGGCAGGGATAGACAATTAATTTCTATATTCATAGTTTTCTCTGAAATTTAAGGGTAACATATTTTACTGCAATATCACGACTCTTAAAATGACCAGATTTTTTAAAAAATTCCATAAATGGACCCTACAGTTAATCAGTAACACAAATATATGTATAAGAAGTCAACTTTTTGTCATTTTAACTTCAATTTTTTGGGTACTCTTTTATAATCCATTTTCAAAATTTTAGGGGTGTGCTACTTTAAAGCAACGTATCTTACAAAAGCCCCACTCGCCAGAGTGCTAACATGTCTCAAAATGTTCTACATACCATGGACTTTCAGAAAAATATGGTCTACAAAATCCCCCCTGGGGGGGGGGGGAACAAAACCCATTCTGGCTCATGGACTACTTGAAGAAAAGCAAATTTCTTTAATGCTTTCAGATCGTCTATAGAGATCATTTTGGCATATAATGATTTGAAAGCAAAACGCAGTAAAACACTGCGTTTTGTTTTCAAATAAATTTTATGCCCAATTTTTACCTAACGTTGATTTTGCTTTTCGCAGCGTCATCGTCAGTTGTGTTTGTGGCGTCATATAAACCCACGTGCGAAATGACGCGCTTTTATGGCAGCGACCGTATAATTCCCGAGGTCTATTCCGTAGAATCGCCGAGGGTTCCCGATTGCCATGATTCATGATTGAGAGTCTGTTGCGGTACCAGGTGAGCTTTAATGGAGGCTCCAAATTAAGCCAAGCTTAAAGTAGGATAAGACAACAAAAAAACAATAGTTTCAATTATGATCACACAGGTGGGTGATCAAAATAATTATTACAGACAGTTATACGACAGGCAAGTTGTTGACATTCAGTCAGAAATGTTTGACCGAGTCATTAGCAATAAAATGCATTTTACCTTTTACATGTAATTTGAGTGAACCTTAGCGCCCAATTGATCATATTTGAGCAATATTCGAAAAAGAAATTTGATCGAGCAAAGATGAACCAGACGTCGCAGTTCAAAAAATATTTTTCGGGGAGGTAGACAGGATGACTGTTTACAAGTAGACGGACGAACAAAATCAATATTAAAAAGACCCGTAAAAGGGACCATCTGGGAACCCCGTGAAATATACATACTGGTTCCAGTAGGGGTCAAGCAGATTTCGCAGTTCAAAAAATTTTTCACAAGAAGAAAGATTGATCATTCTAGATAAAGAGATAAATGTGACCCGTCGCATGAAAGGGACCATCTGAGAAGTCTGTACAATAATTATTTGCAAGATAGATTGGGACCAAGAAAGACCAACCAGAGGCCGAATTTCTAAACATTCTTTCACATGATGGTAGATTGATCATTCTGGGTTAAGAAATTAAGCAAAGTGCGAAAACTTTCGTACCTAGTCAGTCTGCGCTATCCTCGCAGTCTGACTAAGAAAACAACACTTTTCGCACTGCTCAGATTGTCCCTTTTTCCCGTGACGTGTCAAAATTTAATATAAACTTTGGAAGACAAAAGTCTTCAGATTACCGGTATTATGTATCAAATGCACTTGCGTGCAAAGCGGTGTATAATTAGCAAAAACATTGCACTGTTTGGCCATTCTGAACGTGGGACAGGTTTCCTTATTTTGTTTCAGCGAAACGTTGGTCCATATAGAAGTCAAACGAACTACAAGCACTTCTTAGTAAATTCTACAGTTTTATATTGGCACCTAGAAAATACCCCCACCCCCCTCTGCTTCATCTAAATGGTTTAAAAACGCGAATGCTGGTTTTGATGAATCGATATAAATGTTTATTTTTTCTATACATCTCCACAGCATGCATTTCACTTTGCAATAAATTTAAGCCTTTACACATTTAAATTTCATTTCATTACAGTCTTTATCTGTATATCTTTACGCAGGAAGACCTGTTTTACCGGAAAAAAAAAATCTTTTTAAAAAAAAAATGAAAAAAATACTTACCTATGGAAAGAGAAACAAAGTTCCATAAAAGAATAATCGAAACAATCAGTAATCCATGAAGCATAGCGTTTTGTTTCATTACAATAAATGTCACATTAAATTATTAACTCCAAGTTTTGCCAACGAATAAATAATTATGCAATAAGAAAACACTTAAACCTTCTAAACAATTAAATGATTCATCTAAAATTCTCCTTTTGTTCCATTAGAATTGTAACTTTTTTTAAAGTTTATGAATCTGAACTAAATTTTGACCAATAAAAATCAATAACGAAAGTGGCTAGTGGATAGTGCCCTGTCAACTTCCCTATCTCGAGGCAATCATCGATAATACAGATTGACGTTTTCACGTGTATTAAAATCCCAACTAATTGAAACTAATTTGTTTTAATTCCTTCTTATGATTCACGTGTTGACAGTCACATCGTACATGTTTGACACAGGATCGCTAATGGGCATTTTTTGTAATAGTAACATATCAAAGGTAAAATACAGCATATATACTGCCCAGAAGTAAATAACGCGTAACTGACGTTCACTTTTGGTTAAGGTCACTTTAATAACGTTTCGAAAAAGATTCCAGACCGTGAAATAAAATAAATCAGTAAAAATGCCGGTTTTTTTTTTTTTCAACTTTAAAAAAGATTCGTAGGTTTCTTTGTGAACATCCAATTGTGTATGAGGCAAAGCAACTATAAGAGCTTCCCATACAATCAGGATGACAAAGCGGTGCAAACAGTTTTCCGATTATACCCTGCTTTGCACGCAAGTGCGCGTGCAAAGCGGGGTGTAATTGGAAAACTGTTTTCACTGCTTCGCCACCCTGAACGCAGGGCTGGTATTTGCTTCACTCATCAGGTGTTGCGCTGACTGGGCGAACATTTACATTTAGATTTTAAAAGACTATACTTTTGCAAGATCATCTATATGTGACAAGTCTTAGGAAGCTTGTCAATTGACTGATCGACTCTGTTACCTACAGGTCAAAAAAGGCATTTGTTGCTCCACTGACACTTCCTGACCAACAAATCATAGTTAGGATAAGCATAAGACTTGAAGGCTTGAGACGGGATAAACTGATATAAAGGCCTACCCAGACTGCCGTTCTGTTCAAAGGTCAAGGTCAAGCTTAAATACACAGAATTCAATTGAAATGGTAAGGATAAAATTGCGCGCAATGCCATATGATAAAAGCTTGTGAAACTAATATTATCTCCTGACATACATAGAAATAAGCTGCGCCAACAGAAACAATGTATGTTTTTCTCCTGTTTGACCTTTTATTCAATAAGAAGAGGAATCAATCAGCACAAAGTTCTCTGGAAAAGTCGGCTTAAACAAGTTATTCGTGAGAAAGCGATTTTCAAAATGTTCACTAATTACATTATATTGAAGTTAGCCCCTTTCATTGTCTAACCGCGGATAATGTAAGGATTATACATGGGAAACATAGATGAAATGCAACTTGGAAATTCAATTAAGATATTAAATGGAAATAAGCTGCACCAAAACCATATTTCTTATCCGAACAGTATTTTTTTCTACGTGAGTTTGATTACGAGTTAACAAATAATGATTCCTGTTTCCTGATTCCTGTTAAAGTTGGCCCTAACGTATCGGGCTGTTTCTTAGAAGTTCATCTAGTTTCAATATTCACCACAATGATATATTCACAAAGAAAAAAGTATTGCAATATCTAAATTTATGTATATACGAAATACGTTCAATAAATGCAGAATATCAACCACATCGAATATTTATTAGACAATCTTGGTCACAAACTATGCGAATTATTACCTCCTATTCAAAATTTTGCTCAGTTGTTAGATGTTGCAGTAGTAATTTAAGCGTGTTCATATTCAACGTCTGATCCAGGGAATAGGGAGGAAAGTGGGTGCCGTGATTTTGGTTGCTTTCGCATGTTCATAATATTGGCTCCACAGTAAGGGCGTGGATCACTCGTGGATTAGAAACAATAATCAAGGTTGGAAATCCCATCTAGCACATTCGATGGAGCCATAGTAAATGGTTTACGAATAATTGATTAAAACATGTTCTTTTTTATAATGGCCATAAAATGCATGAAATGGCAGATTTGAAAAAAAAAGTCTTGTTTTTTCAGTTTATTACCAATTATGAGACCTGCTGAAAATGATTTCTCGTGCATAAATTTCGTAAAGTTACCACAGTTCATTTTTGTTCAAAACTACTTCGGTAAAAATATTGTGTTGCAATACTTTTTTTCTTTGTGCATATGTTAAGCCTAGTAAATAAAAGCTTTTTTTTTTCATTAAATCGAGTTCGATTTAAAATAAAATTAAGTTTGATGAATGGCCAAGGAGAAAAGCAATTTGAAGGGTATTTCATATACATGTAAAATAATACATGTACATGTAAATAATACATGTAAAATCTAAACTTTTCAAAAGATCAAAATCCCTTACAACAAACTGATAGAGGACAGGATGGCCAAAGGAGCTTCCCTGTCAAAATTGGTTGGGATCTAGCCACGTGCTTCTTAGAAGAAACGTCAGTGAACAGCATTTTGAACACAAAGAAGTCTAAAAAGCTAACCTTCTGATGGTAAATGTTTCTTTTTTGGCTCGATGACATTTAATTATAGCCCAATATATTATGCGAATTGTTTCGAATTCACGGCAAAAAGAAACAACTAAACAATATCTCATTTATGTAAAATTCTCTTCTCAAATTCATTCAATGTTGATTTTGTTTTTAGCTTCATATCCATGATTAAAGAGGTATTATTTTCATCACTTGAAACGATATTCTTTGCTAGTCCTAAATGTTGCCAATTTTGTCAACATTCTTGCGTGCAGGATTACAAAACGGTGCAATCTGTTTTCGAAATATACCCCGCTTTGCATGCAAGTGCGTGTGCAAAGCGGGTTATAGTTCGCATAGTTTGCATCGTTTGGTCTTCCTGAACTTATGTCAGGTGTTAACCGAGACCTTGTCCTGTACATGGAATATACGAATTTACCAAGTTCACAAAGAATGACAAGGGGTCAAAATGGGTTATAGTCTGACCGAGTCAAGATGTGGTTTAGGCGCAATTACACGGCTAATGATCACTTTATTAATATATTAAATGCCTCATAAATAATATTTCTACTGGATTGGATAGGACAAACGCCGTTTTTCAGCAAAGAGTAGTTAGTACTTTATTTCCACTGGGTATTACAAAAGCTGTTGTGTCTGTCGTTGGTTTTCATTTGGTTTTTTTTTCTTTGGCTTTAGCTTCACTTTCAACAGTATTCAGTTACATCGCGGAGGCTGGTGCACCTGTCAATAAATTCTTGTAATTTCTAAGATGAGTACAAACATAAAATTTCATCCGAGTCACCCACCAGCTGCTCATTTCACTTCATTACACGTACATATGAAGCGTGTGGTGGCCATAATTTCTAGTGTGTGGTGGCCGTAATCTCTAGTGTGTGGTGGCCGTAATCTCTTGTGTGTGGTGGCCATAATCTCTTGTGTGTGGTTGCCGTAATCTCTTGTGCGTGGTGGTCGGAATCGCTAGTGTTTGGTTACCGTAATCTTTTGTGTGTGGTGGCCGGAATCTCTAGTGTGTGATGGCCGGAATCTCTAGTGTGTGGTGACCGTAGACTCTTGTGTGTGGTGGGCGGAATCTCTAGTGTGTGGTGACCGTAAACTCTTGTGTGTGGTGGGCGGAATCTCTAGTGTGTGGTGACCGTAATCGCTTGTGTGTGGTGGCCGGAATCTCTTTACGTTGTACTCTTATCCCACCAAAGCAATGTTCACCCATTGATGACAAATCACTGTTTAATTCTGGAGGGACAGTTTGAAATCTTGAAGTTTACGCAGAGGAAGTACCCAGAATGCTCACACGCGATACATCTGCGACCGTGCGCAGAACTTTCGTAATTGGACCAAATTTATGCCATTTGTGCAGATGACCATACGCAGAAACTTCGTAATTGGATAAAAAAATTATCCTGTTTATTCAGATGAAGTATACAGAATGTCCACACGCGGTATTTCTGTGACGGTTCGCAGACACCCCGTAATTGTATGAAATATGACCTGGGAATGTAAAACATCTCATGATTCAATCTTAAAGGCTACAAACCGCACCACAGGTGACAAGGGCTATGCCATTGATGGGCGATCAAAATGACAT
Organism: Fragum whitleyi; assembly: GCA_948146395.1. NCBI lineage: Eukaryota > Metazoa > Mollusca > Bivalvia > Cardiida > Cardiidae > Fragum > Fragum whitleyi. The sequence goes on from OX411548.1 coordinate 48,700,793, forward strand.
ATCTAGAGCTTTATCCAAGCGCTGGATAAAACATTTCCGTCGCCCAACTACGACTTCATCGATGGATTATTTGAAAACAAATTCTACTAAATAAAGTCGTACAATATATAAGCACTTGGTTTTTGAGCTGCCCCCCACCCCCACCCCCTTTGGCAAGATTTAAAAACAAACATGTACATGTTTATACATGTATAATTATATATTAAGCAAAGTTGCGTATACAATCATGTATATCAAGTTATGAAAATCAACATCACATGTCGCCTTTAGAAAGAAAGTTCAGATCGTCTACACTGTTACAGGTTACTTTACAAATCAATCAGGTAAAATACTTGAAACTTAAAACTAAATCTGGCAAATTAAAACATATGTACTACACATTTCAAGGAATAAAAAGTTCTCATCTTGAGATAAACAATTCTTAATATTTAATTTCAACACAGCTTATGCTGACACAGCCAACTTCATCTAGCGAATCTTTCAAAATGAATTGAATTAATTCAATTCGCAGGATTCACCTTTTGAGCATGTGTTGGGATACAATATTAATAAATTCTACATATTCCATTTGATTGGTTTATGCAAAACAATGCAAGTGCTCAAAACACAGAAGTACTTAAAATAATTTTGCACTAACACTTAAAATATGGAAGACAACAATGGTTTTTATTTTCAAAAAAATATATATGATCCCTCTAAATGCTCGTAGTCTAAATTAGGCAATTGACCAAATCCTCAAATTTGATTGACTGATACATTTCAGGCTATAACGGATTCATACTGCATAGTTACAAAGTCTTAGGTTATCTTACATTGCAATGCCTTAACCCTTTGCTGTTTAATCCCTGCTTTTTACGTGCCTGCGATTTTATGATTGAGAAAACATTGTGGAAAAAGAAGAAATTGCTTCTGACAAGCAATTTCTTCTTTTTCCACACTATTTTCTACCCTACTGAATGGTTACTTTTCAAATAAAATCCACTTTAAATTTTCGTCTGCAAAACCTTTGAATTTGGACAGGTTCAAAATTTTGTAAAACAGGAAAGGGTTAATACACCAGTCATAAGAGTGCTTGTATAGAAAAATGTGACCCATCACATAAAAATGGACAAAATCTTGGAACTCCATAAAAAATATCTGAACAAGAGATTGATTATAGTACAGGCCAACCAGAAGTCACATTTCAAAATATCTTTTATTGGATTGTAAATTGTTTATTTTAGATTAAAACAAGTGCATGTCGTATTGCAATGCAATACAGGAGTCCCCCACCGGATAACAAAAAATCCTCTCTTATAATATATCTAGTACTTACAAGATCTTTAACTGTAAAAGTTTGAAGTTGCTAGCACTTATAGTTTAGGAGATATGATCCGGACAAGAATGTAAGACTAAAAACAACAAAGGGCAATAACTCAAAAAGTGGACATGGCAGAGTAACAGTTCTTGTACATGACACTTGTCCTCAATGAGATCTATCAGTGTACAAAGTTTGAAGTTGCTAGCACACATAGTTTAGGAGATATGATCCGGACAAAAATGTAAGGGTAAAAACAACAAAGGGCAATAACTCAAAAAGTGGGCGTGGCAGAATAACAGTTTTTGAACATGACACTTCTCCTCAATGAGATCTATCAGTGTACAAAGTTTGAAGTTGCTAGCACTTATAGTTTAGGAGATATGATCCGGACAAAAATGTAAGGGTAAGAAAACAAAGGGCAATAGCTCAAAAAGTGGGCGTGGCAGATTTATGGATCTTGAACATGACACTTCGCCTCAATGAGATCTATAGGTGTACAAACTTTGAAGTTGCTAGCACACATAAATTAGGAGATATGTTCCGGACAAGAATGTAAGGGTAAAAACAACCAAGGGCAATAACTCAAAAAGTGGGCATGACACTTCTCCTAAATGAGATCTATAAGTATACAAAGTTTGAAGTTGCTAGCACTTATAGTTTAGGAGATATGATCCGGACAAGAATGTAAGGGTAAAAACAACAAAGGGCAATAACTCAAAAAGTGGGTGTGGCAGAGTTATGGATCTTGAACATGACACTTCGCCTCAATGAGATCTGCAAGTGTACAAAGTTTGAAGTTGCTAGCACACATAGTTTAGGAGATATGTTCCGGACAAGAATGTAAGGGTAAAAACAACTAAGGGCAATAACTCAAAAAGTGGGCGTGGCAGAGTTATGGATCTTGAACATGACACTTCTCCTCAATGAGATCTATCAGTGTACAAAGTTTGAAGTTGCTAGCTCACATAGTTTAGGAGATATGATCCGGACAAAAATGTAAGGGTAAAAACAACAAAGGGCAATAACTCAAAAAGTGGGCGTGGCAGAGTAATTGTTCTTGAACATGACACTTCTCCTCAATGAGATCTATCAGTGTACAAAGTTTGAAGTTGCTAGCACACATAGTTTAGGAGATATGTTCCGGACAAGAATGTAAGGGTAAAAACAACAAAGGGCAATAACTCAAAAAGTGGGCGTGGCAGAGAAACGGTTCTTGAACATGACACTTCTCCTTGATGAGATCTATAAGTGTACCAAGTTTGAAGTTGCTAGCACATATGGTTTAGAAGATATAGTCCGGACAATAGCGTGACGGACAGACGGACGGACGGACAGACGGACGGAATCGAGCAAACCTATAGTCCCCCAACCGGTAACCGGTGGGGGACTAAAAAATAGTGAAAAGTTATAAGTTTATTACCTTGTCAGCCTGTGTAGTTCGTGCAGTCTGACTAGGATCCACACTTTACACTACCCAGATAGTTCCTTTTCACATGATGGGTCACATATAAGAAACTATGAAAGTGTGGCACTAAACTCCCCCCCCCCTTATCCTGCTGAATTTAAATATGTTTCAAACAAAATGGCAATTTTTGGGATATATCTCCCAGACTAGGTCACGTTTCTCCCAACAATTAAGTAGACAGCAGGGAGTGTATACTAAGAGTAGGCTGCACATCTGTGCAGCTTGATCATAGTCTACACTCTCTGATAAAGTCTTTTATCAGCGTTAACCTTACCAAGTGTTATATTGAGCCCTTTTACATTTGTTTCATAAAAACATACATTTTCTGAAATTGTTAAAATACACCTTTAAGTTTTAGTTTTTTACGATTAAACATTTCCAAATTGTAAATTATGAACACATAATAATTTTACAGAACCCAGGGCTCGTGTTTGACCCTTAAACCAGGGTTTTGACTCCCAAAAATCTCATTTTGACCCTCAAAAATTTCCTGCAGGGGGTCATTTTTGACTCACAAAATTTTCAGTGGCGCAACCTATGCAAAATACATGATTACAAAGATCATTTGTTTCCTTCATCCTATAACAAAAGATCTATTTATATGAAACAACATAAGCAATAAAGTGTGGCTACACTTTATTGTTTATGTTGTTTCATTTATATAGATTACTTCAAGGGCTGATAGATTTTTGTGTTTTGCTCTTTTTTGACCCCTAAGAAACCAGTTTTGACCCCCAGAAGTTTATGGTCTAGGGGTCAATGACTCCCAAATTTAAAAAGCTAGCACAAGCCCTGAGAACCTATACATTCCATTTTGATTTTTACACAAAATTGCACAAGACATATACATGTAAAGGAGCCACAAAGAGGTCTCGTGCATTTCCCTGTCGTCCATTTCTTGCCAAAAGTAGCAGAATGATGTCAGTTCGATTGTGTTTACCTAACCCTTTCATATTTTCCAATAGTCGCAAACTTTGAGCGTATGAATTATAAAATCCTTGTTGTGCCCATGCTACATAGGCACTTATGACATAAATGCCCAGACCCTTGATTTTCTTTACCTGAAGCCACAAAAACATGTTGGCTTATGATTGATTCTGAGAGAAACTGATCAAGGTCGTAGCCCCCATTACTCACATTACGCAATTGCGTAATACAAATAAATCCTCGTTCGAAAAATCTCGTTGATGAATGATCATGACATAAAAACTACAGCTTATTCAAGCTGTAGTTAAGATGTTTGATTATTCACCATCGCTCAAATCATATTAACGGGGAGCTGTTGGAGAACATAATGCCTTAGTCACAGTCCACATATCGCCTTTATCCTATACATACTCCTTGGTGGTCGCCTTCGAAATGCTTAAAAAAAACCCAAAACCCTAGCTACGCCTATGCTGATTCTTGCATTTCAATTTCAGTTTGTTTGTTTTTTCACATTATTTTAAATGCTTTCATTGTAGTTTATCATTAGGAGAAAACCAGGCTTTCCTAATTTCAGGATGACAAAACAGTGAAATTATACCCTGCTTTGCATGTGCACTTGCATGTAATGCCTGGTATAATTTGAAAACAGTTAGCACCGCTTTGTCATCCTGAAAGCAAGGCAGTTTCATCCCTTGGTCTTATAGTTACTAAATTTATTAATTATACTACAAAATATCCTGCAACTGTAAGTGAGTTTGGTGAATACAACACCTTTATCTATTTTACCAATTAGAAATACCACAAAAAATTTGCAACAATTATGAAATGATAACATCATTAACAGAACTACATTTATAATTAACCCATTACAGGATAACAAAATTTCAGACTGTTTCAAATTCAAAGAAGCTGAAAAGGACAATTTTTAGTCGAAGAAATTTAAAATTTTAGAAAAAATACTTGTATTTTGGGGAATAAAACAAAGTGGAAATAAAGAAACTGCTTACAAATAGCAGTCTTTCTATGTACCACCTGTTTCAAAGCTTTTCAGTGGTGTCAAAAAGGAAAATTGTGTAAGAATGGGTAAATGAAGGGTCAGCACAAAGGTATTTTTAGAACCTTTGAATACATAAGCAATTCAATGGATTCAGTGCCAAACAATTGTAACTGCCTATAAACATATAGGCAGTTACAACTGTTTTGCGCTGAGCCATCGAAATACAATAGTTTATCTTAGACCTCTCAGAGGGTACTTTATTTATCACATAATATACTAGTTACTGGCTATAACATCTATCTAATAGCAAAACAAAAATGAAAAGTTGATAAATAAATTAACAGTATAGTTTACAGGGTTTTAAATACGGAAGTACATGTACATGAATTCCAAAAACAAAAGCATAGCCCACAGGATCCTATGCTCAGCTGTTTGGGTGCTGGATGGTAAATAGTGGATAATAAATCTTACTTGAAAAAAGGGGCATAATTTGAACAAATGCATCTAGATTAATCACTCTTTGATAGTATAGGATGCTCTTTTGATAGTAAAAATATGTGCCAAGGCTAAAGCAAAGTACCAGGTTTTCCCTGAAAACACCTGCAAAGTGTTCAGGGTGACAAAGCGGTGCAAACATTTTGCCAATTATACCCCACTTTGCACACAAGTGCATGTGCAAAGTGGGGTATAATTGGAAAACAGTTTGCACCATTTTTTGGATCCTGAAAAGCTGAGCTAATGACGATATAAAATTTGGGTCCTTATGATAGGCTACAAAATACCTAAACAAATAATTGAAATAAAATCAATGCATAAATGCAACATCAAAACCTTTCTCAAGTTTACAATTAAAAGCTTTTAACTACATCTAAGTGATCCATTAACTACACTAAAATTTAAGATTTGTCTTAAAAATTATATATGAATCTTGGTTATGCACTGTGAAAGACAGTTTAATGACACTCTAAATGCATAAGTAACTGCAATCTCTCTCACTCTTTGGCTGTATTATAGTATATTTATATAAAGTGTAAAATTAGGCCATACAAAAATGCAATCAAATTGCATAACTTCTGAATTTTTCAAATACTGAAATTCATTTGCTATCAAACTTAGAACTAGACTATCTCATCTGAAAACATATGACTTATGTATTAATCATAGCAGAATCTCTGGTCTTATGACAAAGCCATAAAGAGAGGCCATTCTGCAATGCCCATATTACAAAGAAGCCTGCCCCTGACATTTCCAGCAATTTCCATTGTGGGTATAGCAAAGCATCAGACCAGCCTAGGCACCTGCACAGTCTGACCAGAGTCTTCAAAATGCACTGAACATAAAAGATGTCTTAACCCATCTTCAACCAGTAGTTAAATATTCTTATTGCAGGTCATGGTTGTCTATGTTGCTCTAAGTTTGTATTTCAAGCAGAAATTGATGGCTCAGCCAAAAACAGTTGTAACTGCCTATATGTTTATAGGCAATTACGACTTTTTTGTGCTGAGTCGTCAAAATCAAATATTGTTGGAAATGTTATGCACAGGCAAACCATTCAAATCAAGAAATCCAGGGAAAAAAACTTTCTTTTTTGTGACAACTTACTATTTTACTTTGATACAGGGGCAACAAAAATTATGTTAATATTAAATTAATATAATTACTCCCAAAAGTTGGATGGATCCGACATTGGCCTTTGACCTTGAAGCTAAATTTAAAATTCCTTTCAAATGGCACATCTTTACAAGCTGAAGAATAACTTGAACCAAATTCATTTGCAAATCTTCAAGCTAAATTTCAACATTTGATAATGACCTGTGACCTTGAAGCAAGTCAAAAATTTTATTAAAATGGCACAATTGATAGGGAGACAAAAGAATTACATGTATGTCCCAATGACTTTTGTCAGACGCCGATGAGAGTTAGCAGAGCCGGTATCCAAAATCAGGACCCAAGGATTGACAGGCAAATCCATTTCCCCAGATGATAAAATAGAATGGTGCAGTGATGCTTATTCTATTTACAATAATACTAAATCTCTACCCCTACACCAATCAAATTCACCTCAGCAAACTAAAACAAAATAAAAGTAATAAATGCCAGTGATAAATAAACAAGTGCAAACTAAAAGAAATATTTTAAAACCCTTAAACTTTCAATTTGAATTAAGTTGCTGACAACAATGAAAGGAGGGTGAAATCTGGAAAAGAATCAACCCAATGTCATAAACAAGAGTACCACATTAGGGTTCAATCCTTGGCTGCAGGTGATGAATTAAGCCAAAAGTCTGAGTCAAAAAGGGGCATAACTCTTACAAAAATGCTTTCAGAGTTATCACCTTGGAAAGCTCTTGTGATGGTGTTCACACATGCCCGGTTTCATGCAGATATCTTTAAATAATACAGAGATATGACCAAGGTTAAAGTTTGTCACACATACGCCAACACCAACAATGGCAAGGTGATGACAAAACCTCAGGTTTTCTCCGAATAAACAGCACAATTTATAACGACGTATGAAAATAAGAAATTGATGGTTACAAGCAATTTCTACTTGTTACACAGTATTTTCTCAAGTACTACATCCCAAGGTTGTAAAATACAAGAATTGTACAGAAAAGGTAAAACCATGTCTGTTTTTTGACACATTATTCTTTAGATACATCCAATACAATGTTGCATTGACGAGAAGGATAATTTGTAAGAAAAGGAGAATGTCTATCAGCAAGTATTTTCTCCCTTTCTGACAATATATTTTTTTCCATACAGATGGTTTTTATTGCATAATTCCTTAAAATCTTATCTGCAAACATTTGATAATTTCAGTCAAGTCAATCATTTTCAGTCAATCAAGTCTTCTCCTTTCAATAGGTTTAATTTTAAGAAAAGACCTGATTGGCAGAATATAACTTCATTTCTAAATCTGATCAATGGCTATCTTTCATTCATCAGGGTGCAGATGGATGGATATCTTTATTGAAGCATTGGAATAAACAGATAAAACAACAACAGAAAGATAAACAAGTGACAAGTCGGTCACAATAGACCCACCATCATTTACAGTGTGGAACTAAAATTGAAGAAAATAAAAACTCAAAATTCGAATTTAAACACATGGCAGTACACCAGCCATGCATTCAGGATGACAAAACGATGCTAAGTCAACATGCAAAGTGGGATTTAATTTTCACTTTTTTTTCATCCTGAACTCAGGGCAGTGCTCCATATTACCAGGGTTATTTTGATTTCAAAATTGAACATACTAGAGCCTAAAGTTAAAGTCCTATGGTTAGGGTACTTATTTGAATTGTTTTTCCAAGGTTATTCATATGAATGATCACAAAGACCACGAATTTCATTAATAAATGAATGGTTTTTAGATTGTCATGACCCCTGGTATATAGAGCTCTGCAAAGGGTAAGTGCAAGACTGTTGTAAGTGCCTATAAATGTACAGGCAATATAGGCAATTACAATAATTTTGCACAAACACCTTGGTTGACAAAAAGATTCACTAACAATAAGATGAGCAACATAAAATAGGTGCTGTATGTGTATATCAGATCACGATTTGGCTGTGTTAGGCTCAGGTTTTCCGTTGGCTGTTGGTACGAATCCCTCTATGAACTTGGCTATGTGATCGTATCCGGCTTGTTTGGCTAGTTCTGCAGCAGTCTGACCCTCCTACATAGAATTGAATACAAAGATAAGATTTTTGACAAGATTCATAACTAGAAAGCCATGAATGGCTCGAGTCACTCCACAGGCTTGAAATTCTTGTAAGAGTAAATAAAAGTTTTGATTTTTAGATATTTTGGGTTCAACTGATGTTGAAAATGACTTTCAAAATTTCCACTATATAGCATATAGAGAAATGACCTCTGCTCATATAAGACATTTGTCATCCAATCACAATAATATTTGGCTGCATGATTAAGGGTTACTCAAGGATCATTCCAGTGAAATTTGGTTGATATCCATCAGTTACATTCTGAGAAAATGATTTTCAAAGTTTCCACGATATAACATATAGAGAAATGACCTCCGCCCATAAAATACATATTTTCCATCCGATCACAATGATTTTTTGTAGACTGATAAGGGGTCACTCAAGGATCATTCCAGTGAAATTTGGTTGATATCCATCAATTACATTCTGAGAAAATGATTTTCAAAGTTTCCACTATATCACATATAGAGAAATGACCTCCGCACATTAAATCCATGTTTTTCATTGGATCAAAATTTCTTGAACAACTTTGAAAGAGGGTCACCCATGGATCATTCCTGTGAAGTTTTGTTGAAATTCATCCAGTAGTTTCTGAGGAGAAGATTTTAAAAGAAAAAGTTTACGACCCGACACACCGAAGGACGGAGGGACTGACGGACGCAGGGAAGGACGCACAACGGACACAACGCCATGACAAAAGCCCCAGTGGCCTTGGGCCAGTGGAGCTAAAAATAGTCAGGGCTTGTGAAAGCTTTTTAAACTCTGGGGTCATTGACCCCTAAACTTAAATTTCTTAGGGTCAGAACTGTTGATGAAGGGGTCAAAAGAGTGGATATATTCAGTAAATATTTTTTGGTTTTGCTGATGAATTTCTTTAATTATCTCCTTCACATCTTTATAAGAGATTTATAAGAATATGAATCTCTTATTAAGATATGAAAGAGACAATTCATTCTAAGGAATTTATAATATGTAGTTGTTTTGAGATACAATACAGGCACATTAACATTCACATAATTTAATGGTTTGCTGACTTAAATATGAAACAAGCAAATTTGTTGAATTGATATCCTCCGCCGAACATATTTTCATTGTCAATGGAGTTAATATCAAACTTAGGTACAGGTAATCTTTTATCTACATCAACCTATAGTTTTCAAGAAATAGCGCAGACATTTCACTCTGTATGTATATGGCTTAAACAGTCAGGGTCAGTAACTCTAAATTTGACGGTCAAACCGGGTAACCCCAACGATATGCACATGTCCTCATTGTAGTGAAGCTGTGTGCCAAGTTTCATTGAAATCTTGTCTATAGTTTTCAAGAAATAGCGCGGAAACGAATATCACTCTGTATGTATATGGCTTAAACAGTCAGGGGCAGTAACTCTAAATTCGACGGTCGAACCAGGTAACCCCGACGATATGCGCATGTCCTCATTGTAGTGGAGCTGTGTGCCAAGTTTCATTGAAATCCGTTATATAAATTTCAAGAAATAACGCGGAAACGAATGTCGGACGGACGGACAGACATGGCAAAAACAATATCCCCCCCCTGAATCGGCGGGGGATAACAAGATGATTCATTATTATGTTGTTCTGTGATACAGGTAAATGACCTTCACAATTAATTTGATAATACCCATAGGATAGATATTATATTTTTAAAAAAGATTGAGATCAATATTTCATTCATAGACCTCTTAAATGTATGGGGAGTAGTGGTAGAGTGTCAGCAAATTGACCCAAAGGCCCTTAGATCGATTTCCTGGAGCGGCTATTGAACTTGGTTCTTTCATTGGCCCACACATTCAGCGCAAAAACTGGTGAATTTTCAAGGAAGAAGAATCAAGAGGGACTAATATATGTTGTATGAACTTGTCTCCCAATCAATGTAAAATACATAGGTTAAACCACTTCTCATAAGATATCTGCTTTAGAGTTTTTGTATAAATATGATACAATATCCCTATTTAATACTATTACATCAATCTAGCTCATTTTTGTCACTATATAAATATACTTGTATGTATATATATATACTCAAGAAAAATCAAATTAATTTTACCTTGTTTTTCAAATATTTATCTGCAGAGTACTGCATTAATAATCTAACGACCTTCATCTGACCAAACAATGCAGCCACATGTAAAGCCGACTCCCCATTCTGAAATTGCAAATTGAGGGATCAGGTCAAAACTAATGTAAGTACCTATAAATGTATAGGATTTATTTGTTTCAATGGGATTCTACGTCACTTTAAACAATCTTTCACTTGTATTGTGACGGCTGAAGCACTTAACAATGGATTCCTGGTATTTCTCTCACCAGTACTTCTATCACATACTGTCCTAGCCTCCAGCTACTATCCCACATAGGTCTTTGATTATCAACCAATCTGTGGGAGACAAATAGTCAGAAAGAATAAGTACCACCATCGGGGATCAAACCCAGAAACTCTAGATTGACAGTCTGACGCGCTAACAACTGCATTATGACGGCAGCACAAAGGTAAAGGAATTAACAATACTTTTGACCTGATTCCTAGACATTAATAACTGATTTATTATGGTGCAAGAACAGTAGTTTAACAAAGTCATTTTTCTTGGCCATGACAATATGTCCTCGGATTGTGTCAAATACTTACAAAATAAGTCACATACATAATTTAAATACCTTGAAAAATATCCAACTTTGTATTATCATAGACTTGGCTCAAGTCGCACATTAATTAAAATGTTAAAGGTTGGCTCAGAATTTTTTTAATCAGCACAAGTCCTGACAAGTATCACAACAGCACAGCTACAAGTGATGGATAGAAGAGGTTTAAGTATAAGGAACAAACTTCTTTTCCAATCAGATGTATATGGGATCTCACAACACAACAACATAAAATTTTGATGGCTCAAAGCAAAACAGTTGTAACATCCAATATTTTTATAGGGAGTTACCAGCGTTTCACGCTGAGCCATCTAAACATGAGAATCATAAATATTCTACATCCTCTTGCTTTTTCAATGCATAATTTAAAAATATAAATTTGATAACTAAAGGTTAAAGGTTAAACAAGAGCCATGTTGGACATGGGCATAAGTCCCCTACCGGCTTTGTTTGTCTCAATGTTTTCCCACGCCAATTCTATCAGGGACGTCAAAACCAGGTCTTGTTAAAGGGTTAAACAAGACTTACATGAGTTGTTGTTTCTGCTGTGCCCACTATACAATTCATGGAAGCAATAGACAGATACAAGAAATAGTATCAATAACAGTTACCTTGTCTGATCCAAGATGTTTTTCTTCAGTCTTGTTGGTAAGAAATGAGAACTTTCACTGGAGGTGATAAATACTGCTGCATCACCACCCTGACTAACATGGCTTATAATTTTTTTTACATTTTAAAACAGGTTTCATCAAGTTAGCTTGCTTAGTTATTAAATTATTGCAGGATCCATTTTTTGCCATATTTTCACTATTTCTGTTACCATAGCAACCGCACTTTTTGCCAAAGAACAAAGATAAAATGATGTGCATAATCTACACATTGCCATCTAGTCATATACCAAGTCTCATCAAATTAGCTTGCTTACTTATTAACTTATCGCAGGATCCAATATTTTTTGCCATATTTTCACTATTTCCGTAACCATAGCAACAACAATTTTAGTCTAAAAACAAAAATAAAATGATGTGCATAATCTACACATTGCCATATAGTCATATACCAAGTCTCATCAAACTAGCTTGCTTAGTTATTATCTTATCGCAGGATCCAATTTTTGGCCATATTTTCACTATTTCTGTAACCATAGCAACCTCAATTTAAGTCGAAAAACAAAAATAATATGATGTGCATAATCTACACATTGCCATCTAGTCATATACCAACTTTCATCAAAAACGCTTGCTTAGTTATTAAGTTATCGCGGGATCAAGATTTGAGCGGACAGACGGACGGATGGACGGACGGACGGACGGACGGACGGACGGACAGACGGAGGGCAAACCTATAGTCCCCTCCGGTGTGAACACCGGTAGGGGACTAATTAAACATCCTTACAGATTCAATCAATGAATAGATATCAATCTTCAGATTCTTCCTTTAGCCCTTAATTTTGTTTGGCAATAATCATAAGATTACCAAAGTGCAAGATATATCTTATGGATTTTCAGTGTATTATCAAGAAATACAGATAGATTTTTGTTTAATTAACTCACTGGCAAACCAGTGAAATTACCAAAACTAAATACCCTGCTTTCCTTCATTTAGATGACTCAGCGCGAAACAGTTGTAACTGCCTATATGTTTATAGGCAGTTACAACTGTTTAACGCTGAGCAATCAATTTCACCCTTTTTGAGTTTATCTATGTGGAGTCAAATTAAACATGACATGATGTTGCATAGTAAGCACATTAAAAATGTGTGCTTAACAAATATTTGTCCAAAATTTTGTCACAGTTTGACTCATTTTTGAATGTAAGAAATAGAAAAAATCATTTGTTTTTTGAGTAAATTAATCAATATTTCATTTGATGAACAACAAAAGTTAAATTTTCACTCAAGCTTTTGTTGTTCACTCAATGAAATATATAAATAGCTTGTAAACTGAAACAAACAATTATTCTCTATCATTTGTTATACATACCTGCAATAATGATAATTTAGCCCCATGTTTTAACAATTCCTCTACGACCTCTAAATGACCTTTATGGCACGCCTTAAATAATGGAGTATCTCCATCCTGTAATATTAGAATATAAATTATCTCATAATATATCAAATTGTTAATATTCTTTGTTGAGAATGATCAAAAACATTCAAGAAAAGGAAACTTTTTTAAGACATTTGTTCAATATTTAGTACCTCGTTTTAAAATATTGTCAAAGTAATTTGTCCATTCCTAAAGGTTGAACTAAAGTCGGTTAGTAGTAAAGGCTATATTTAAGTTATAAAAAAAATTGGTATCCAATCCATGAAACCATGACCTCTGGTTGTTAGCCTAACCAATATAAACAAAATATATGTTAGGAGCCAACTCCTCATCAAATAAGTTAGTGTCTTAAAATATTGATGTTATCTGGTTGAGGTTGGGAGAATTTATCATGATGAGCCTCTGCGGAGTCATGATAATTTCTCACAGCCAAGACCAGATAATATTGATATTTTAAGACAGTTAAATGTTTTTCTCTTTATCATGCAATCAATTTTCAGAGCTTATTTTTAATAAACCCTTAAAAAAGAAGAAATTCAGATGAAAGTGTTTGCAAATTGTTTCTAAAAATGGACTTCTGATATCATGTTATGTTATCAGACAGGTGATATCAGGTCAGTACAGGCCTCGTTGCATTATAAAACCTGATCACTTGTTCTTTGCAAATTTCTTTTGTTTGGTAGAATTGATGCGTATAGTAGGGTCTTTTACTAGAAGCTGTGATGTATATTGATCAAATCTGGGTTTCTATGACTCTACATTTGAGAGCACAGCACAACATTGATTGACCTTAGTGATTTTGGCTTAAGAGCTTTACAACTTTAGAAGACTTTTTCCAAAAGAATCAGTTCTCAGATTGATTGGCCTGTATTTGAAGAAATTGTCAGTGGAATGATAAATGAAAATATACTTAAGTTGTACTAATCTAGGATTTGTTGTATGTTAATGGGTAAAAAATTTGAAACAGTATAAACCTTACCTCCCTAACTGTATCAACAAAAGCACCATTATTCAATAACTCTCTAACAATACTGATGTGGCCCATCTGTGCAGCTATCCAAAGTGGAGTTGCACTGTCCTGAAAAAAAGATAACCTTTGGCATACATGTACAAGTAAGGTCGTGGAGCCGTAATAGTTTCGCAATGTCTCAAAAGTAATGAACTTTTACAGTGTTAACCGAGGTTTCCTAATGTTTTTCATTAGGAAACCTCGGTCAACATTGTGAAAGATCATATGTTCTGAAATGTTGCAGAACTATTACGGGTCCACTAGCTTAAACTGTACCTTGCAATTGCAAATCACAACAATTAACTAGTGTTATAAAAGATTTCATAACCTCAACTGGGTAGTCGATTCCCGATGGCAGCACTCATACTTTTGACTTTTTGTCTACCACCAATGGGTTGATAATCGTAGACTTATGTGGGATAGCAGCTGGAGGCTAGGAAAGGATGTGATGCTAGTACTGGCATGAGAAATACAAGGATTCCACTGTTAGGTGCTCCAGCCGCCATACTATGACTGAAAGATTGTTAAAAGTGACATTAAATCCCATACAAACAAATACATTCCTTAAACAGAATTGATGCAACTGACCTTATTTAATCCATGTCTACTTTAACAATCAAAATTTTCACCAGTACCTTTCTTTTGATGTCAATCATCGCCCCCTTCTTTATAAGAAACTGTAACAAATGATGGTGTCCATTCTGTGCCGTTATAAATAACGGTGTAGCCCCGTCCACCATCTGTGTGTTGATATCGGCCCCACGATCCAACAACTCTTTTACCACCTCTAAGTGATTACACTGGGCGGCAACAAATAATGGTGTCCCTCCATCCTAGAATGAAATAGACAAATTTTCAAGGGCTTAGAGCAATAACATAGTATGTGTCTATACATTGTATAGACACATACTATGTTTTTTGCTTTAAAGCCCTAAAAATATGCATTATAATCCAAAAAGAGATCATCTATAAACTCAATTTGATAATAAAAAGGTTGTAATTGACTACACTTTGATTGAAACAAGCTATTTCTCATTTTGTCATAATGTTTTCTATAGACTTTTCTATAGACTTTCTTTCCCAGCATGAATGATACATGTAAAGGTTTAAATGAGCCACAGTTTGAAAACTGTTTTCCTGCTGGATGCAATCCTTCAAATGCTTCGGTCATCACAATATACACTGCAACTCAACTCCATTATAATCTTCTCCATTACGGCGGGATTTTTGGCTGCCGCAGCCAAGGTTTCCTAGACAATAAATTATATGCTGGTTTCACAGTGAATTTAAAATTGAAATTGGTGGGTGTATTATTCATGTATAAATTGGTAATGACACGAGAACATCTAGAAACTCAATTTAATTACAAGGGCCATGTCTAACATGGCCATCCTCGCCATCAAAGCTTGATAGTTAACTGAAGCCTTATCAAGGAGCAATTACTCCAAAATTATACACAAGAGTTGTAGTTCTTGTGCACTGCACTTCTCCTCCATAAGATCTATCCGCCTATAAAGTTACAAGTTGATAGCTTTTATTACTTCAGGAGATATGCTCCGGACAAGTTTAGTGTCAGACTAATCGAATGACGGATGGAGATCATTACTATATCCCCTTCGCCGAAATGGAGGGGGATAATAAAAGATTGTAGTGGCTTCCCTTTGATTGTAAGAGACTTTTTCTCATTTTCCCATAATGTTTTCTATAGATTTACCATAGACTTCTTTAGAGCATATATGATACATGTAATGGGTTAAATATGCCACATTTTAAAAACTGCTTTCCTGTTGGATGCAATGCTTCAGTCATCATTTTATAGCTCTTTTATGTTCTCTACTACATTTACAAGATCTCGCACAATGTCAGTACATGTATAAACAGCCTTGGTCATTTAGAGATATTTCTAGCTTAAAAACAATACAAATTCAAAGCCCTTATCAAGGATATTTTCACTTGTCCAACTTGAAAATTTAGTTGTCCGAAATATAATTTATTTTTTCTTAGAAATAAAAACACTTTTTATGCTTGGAAAAGATTACCTATTTTATTCTTGCTGAGAAAATAGGTATAGAAAGCATTTAGATAAAATGAGAAATTGCTTTAATGCAATTTCTCCTTTTCTCTAATGTTTACTATTACAAATTGATACTTATACTGAATGTTGAGAATTACTTAGACCTGCAGCATGAATTCCCTGTTTCAAATAGTCTGGAATTTGTTCTTGATTCAAGATCCACTTGTCCTTGAAAAAGTAACCAGTAAAAATATACTTGTCAGAGGAATACAAATCCCAAGTCAGACAAGTTGGACGTGGGAATTCCACACTCATGTCTAATTGTACATTGTGTTACTTACATAGCTAGGTATATCTACAGGGACACCATTATCCAGTAATAACCTGACAATATCCAGAAATCCACCCTGGGCAGCAAAAAACAGAGGACATGTGCCTGTCTGTAATAAACAATATACATGTGTAGATGAGTTAAAGCTTTTTAGAGAACAAGCATATTTATCTGAAAAACAACGAGGCAAATTGTCACAAGATAAGCCTGTTACATTGATGGATGTCCAAGTATGAGAAACAACAAAGGTAAATAACTCAAAAATAAAGCAAGGTAGAGTTAGAGTTATTGAGCACTGCACTATGTTATCATGAGAGAAAAATAGCTGAAGAGTTTCAAGTCAATTAGACATTTCGCGACAGAGTTATGCTCAGGACAAGAAAAAGAATGCCTGACACCATGGGCAATCACATAATCCATCCTGTCTTTAGATGGGCATATAAAAGTATACATTTATATGTTAACATTGTGAACCATACAATATCTGAAAGAGACTGCATATAAAAGAATGGCTCTGTGCAAAGTAAAAAACAAGTAATATCTTAAATAGTAAAGTTCATTATTCAAGTGTTAAGAAATAACTCAAGCTCACCAATCTTCTAGCACCCCCATCTGCTCCATTCTTCAACAGCTCTCTGACACAGTTAATGTGGTTATTAGCCGCGGCTAAAATAAGTGGTGTTGTACCTTCCTGAAAACATACATAGTATCATTGGTTAACAGACACTATGACTTGCCAGAGTCATTGATTACAACTTTTCAATTGTTACACAAACTTTTTTTTAACTTTCAAATAAAAGACCTTGAACTTGTAACAAACATTTAACAAAGTATGAGAATGATAAAGGCTACTTAGATATAAGTTGTGAGGGCTACATCAAGAAATTTCTTTATCATAACAGTACAGAGGGTTTTTCTCTTCTTAAGTTTTCATCTGATATAAGGGTTTTAACATTTTCCTTAAACCTATTCAGTGAAACTGTTTTGACCCAAATATAGAAATTATGAAATCATAAGACATTGATTTCAAGAAATATGATCAGAAATAATTAGCTTAATCTTGGTGTTGACTCAGGGCTTATGTTTTAGCATTAATCTAGGGTTTTGACCCCAAATACCTGATATCTTATTTTGACCCATAGAAATTTCTACCAAGGGGGTCATTTTGACCCCCTTGAGAGAAATTTCTAAGGGTCAAAACTTCTTATGATGCAACTTATATGCTACCTAAAATTTAAACAATCAATTGCTGACTTCATTTCTTCAAAAGAAAAGGTCAAATGACTCTTAAACCTGTACAATTTTTAATCTTGTCGAGCTTTTTCATGTTTTGACCCTCAGAATCTCATGGTTAAGGGGTCAATTTCAAGTGAATAGCCTTCTGTAAAAGCTTGGTATATGGTATTTACCTTGTTCATTTTTTTGCAATGGTTCAAAAGAAATATAATCGCTTGGAAGTGTGTATGTATCATTTTATTATTTTTCTGTACCAGTCACCATATTTACCTTATCTTTACAATCCACATGGACTTTTCCCGAATCTAAAACCTTCTTTAGTTGATCTGTGTCCCCTTGTAGGGCTGCCAGGTGGAGCTGGTGATCAGAAGGGGTTTCTTTCTGTTTTAAAAGGAAAAATTGAAATTATCTTTTAAATGTACAGTTGTTCTTGATTGACTACCAAATTGGCAATCAGTCATATTTTCATCCTTTTATTGTCATGCTAAATAAAATCCTAGGCCAAATTGCAAAATTTAAATCAAAGTGCTAAAAGCGCTCTATATACTTATTTGAGTCAGTACTTATCTTTACCTTTGTCATGCTGAACACCGAATATTCCTGCTTTGGCAGGAGCTATAGACCAACATCAGCTTGTACTTATGTGCAGTCTAATGTTAGTGACTACACCACCTGTTTCTCACTTTCAAAACAAGAAATTGTCAATAGATTTAGTTTTTCAAATAAAAATTGACATACAATTGGTACTTTCAGTGCTTTTGGTCCTTTGTTTTTGATGAAAATTTTTAGCCAAAAATTATTCAGCATGACAAGGGGTAATTTTTTTTCTGGTTTAAAAATGAAGATCAGGGAGATAGACTAAAGTCAGACAGCAAACATGTGTAAGCTTATCTTTATCTATACTTCTTGCAAAAGCAGGGATATTCTGGGTTCAGCATGACAAGGTTAATGATTAAAAACAAATTATTGAATTTGATTTGTTGAATCCTGTTCCACCTTACTCTCAGATATTTAACAGTTTTTGTTTAAAAATAAAAAATAAATACAAAATTATGCAATTGAAAGGATTTATTCCGAAGCACTTTTCTGCATATAACAATCTCAAACTGAAATGGTTGCAGAGTAAGGCATAAGAAGCAGATTTTTCCATAATTCATGAATATGAATAGCAAAATAGATCCAATAGCAATATTTACAAACCATGTTTCAATTCAAAGTAAAAACCTTTAACTTTAGTTCTATAGTGAAGCTTAAGGCTCTTTGCATATTCCAAGTTCCTTTAAATTGATAATAGTACCGGGGTATATATTCAAATATTACCCACAACCGAATCATTGGATTATATTGAAAACATATTGCAAAGAAAAGAAACAACTTTAAGTATTTGTAAATAAAATGATAAACAGAGCATAAAATGCATATTTCTTACACCAGAGATAAGATTTAATAGATTCATCTTCTGAATAGAGCATGTGCCACGCTTTGGAAAAATTAAAGGATTAACCCTTTTCTTGCTCCATAGAAATTTTGTTTCAAGCAATTTTTTGTCTCTGTGTCAATTTTCTTCTTGCTCAGGTTTTCAAGATCAATTCATTACAAAGAAGGAATTGTAGGTTTAGATCAGCCTGACTTTCTTTGAAGGCTGATCTTAGTCTATACAGTTGGCAAAAGTTTTGTGTACAACACAAATATGTTGTGAACAGCATGAAAAAGTAAGCAGATAGATAGAGGATAATCTTTTTTTGAGTGTAAGATCGATTTATATTCATTGAGTGAACAACAAAAGCTATATTTTCACGAGTGGTGGAGCCACAAGTGAAAATGTAGCCTTTATTGTTCATGAAATGAAATATTAATCGATCTTACTCAAAAAAACAAACAATCATTCTATTTCTTTAATGCAAAAAAGAGACAAAATGTGAAATTTCTGGGACATATTTTCGTAAAGTGCGTCATTTTGCATGTGATTGCTATGCAACGCTCATTGTGACGCCACTTATTTCGGCCCGCATAGATGTTGTCAGACAGGATGAAATGCACAAAAGCAGGGTATAAGTTTTTGATAATTTCACTGCTTTTGTGGTGAGATTATCAAGTGATAATCTACCATTATTTCTCGATGAACCACCGAATAGCATTAAAGAAATTTTTATTAAGTTTGATTTGCCTCTATAGATCTCAATCAATTATATGTTTACCAAATCTGAACATTGCAAAACAGTATTTTCATTTTATCAGGCTTAAAGCACTAGTAAATACTAGCCCTGTAAATATACATGGTTTAACAGAAATGAATTGAGGGAAAAACAAACATGGCTGGAAACAAATTTGAAAGGAAGGCAAGAAATAAAAAAGGTGATAATTCACTTAAAACACCTTGTTCCTATCATATAATTATGAATATTTCCTCTCCTAGAAGAGTATTTAACAAAATAGGACAATAGATTTAATAATTATTTATGGATTTAAATAAAATTGGCAAGCATTTTCTTTTGGTGTGAATACAGGGTCAAAGGCGCATACTATTTCTACAGCTAAGGAACTTTTTAACCGTCCTTAGACCTTACCCAAATGTCCAGATATTCAAGAAGTCCATTGAAAAACTATTTGTTTGAAAATAAGAGTACAATATGGTTAAGATTATTCAAGAAGAATGAATAAGTGTAATGTAAAGAAAATTTGATAATCATTTAAATAATTTTTAATCCATAACAGTCAGTAATCTTTGACTCTCAGAAAAATAATCAAATTGTTATCATGGCTGTCTAGACAAGTATTTACCGGTAATATGAATACTCTTTAAATTGCATTTTCAAGAACTTGCATAAGTGACAAAGACCTTTTTAACTGGATTAAATAATTAAACTGGTAGAGGTCACTAAACAAGACCTACCTAAGTCAATTATGCAAAATATTTGTATTTATCTTTATTTAGCTAAATTTAAGGTAATGACCAATTATAACTTTTGGTTAAGCCAGGGGAGTGGAATTCCAAAGCCCAACTTCGGCCTTTCTATTTGTGGACAAGTACATTTAAGGCTACTTTGAGGAGTAAGTGCAACACTATTGTAAGTGCCTATAAATGAATAGGCACTTACAATAGTCTTGCACTCACCCCTCAAATTGTCAATGGACAAGTAAATATAAGGATGGATCTTGAAATGGTGCTTAATATAAGGTCCCCTTATTTTCTTCTTTAAAACAATGTTTTCTCAAAATCTTTATTTATTCTGTTTTTTTGTTTTGGTTTTTTTTCAAGGCAAGTTCATTTGATTCCGGATAAGTAGAAAAAAATATTTCTTGTCCTGGAACAAATGGATACAAGATGTGTTTGTGAAACATGAATACCCCCAATTTTTTTTTAAAAAGTTTTGACCCTGTATTGTGGTGACTACCTGTTTGTTTTTATGATAGTTTACAGTGGGACCAGTTTACCAAACACAATATCATTTTTACTTAACCGTGAAAAATGCTCTCCACTTCTGGTAAAATTTGACTGTGACAATTTGCACACCCACGGTGATTTTCATGCAACATCTGAACATGAGAATATCATGGAAATGCGGAAAATTTCATTGAAAAATTGGACCAAGCCAGTCATGTAGTCGAAACATCCAGCCTGCCTGCAGTCTCAATTTCCCACAGTATAAAGAGTATTAAATAGATAGTTTGACTGTTTTTTTTGACATCGACTTGACCACAAGTTCTTTCATCTAAAATTTATCCATCTTGAGTCTGTCACCAGGAAAATTCACTAGTACTAGTGCCGAATGCATGGGGGAATGAGAGAACCAGGATCGATAACTGCTCCTGCGGATCAAATCCTAAAATAATGGATGGGTTATACCAAACTATGCCAAATGGGGCAAATATGCCCTACCAACCCCTACAATACAAATGTAAGCCCCATGGGTTTCAGAAATTTGTCTATGGGACATCAGGGCTAGCTCTGGACTGAAATTTCTTTCACCAAATTTTTATACTCATTGGAAAGGAAATGTATAATGAAGATTGTCAAGGTTCCGAATGAAATTAAAGTATAATGATAAAATAATGTACTTCTTAACAAAGAGAGTGGATAAACCAAAGGTAGTCATGCTACCCCATAATTGCTCCCAAATTGCATTTTGTAGATGTACAAAAAAAATTTGTAACTGCAACTTGCAGCTATGGGGTTTTGATTGTCCAACAAAATGTTCCGTAAAAGTTGATCATTTAAATATTTAAGATTAATTCCTGACACTTAGAATGTTTGTTATTATGTGAATCTGTGCTTGTCTATATTGTGAATAAAACAAAATTTAAGGACCATAACATTGAATAAGTATTGATAAAATGTATGTCTATTCTTTGTTTTCTTATTGTGTACATTTACTTAAACCATCAAAGTAATAGGCAAAATTCTTATATAAATCATTGGTAGATTAGGACCAAGATATTGCATATAGAGCAAATAATTAAATATAATATGATATTAATATTTGTACAACGGCGATTTTTAAAGGTCTAAAACAGTAATGAAGTTTCGATTCCATTCAAGAAATCTACTGAATTTTTTTTCTAACAATTTACAATAAAAAATAGGATTAGGCTGGAAAGAAAGGAAATCTATCTGCAAAATCCACATTTCTTCTCTTAAATCGTTACTGCTATGGTTTCTTTTAGCTGTCGTGACACAACTCACCGAACAAGCACCATTGAGGGTTTTGACCTAATTTATTCCTTGATTCGTAGCCTTCTTTCTAGTAGCCCTGCCTCTTTAATTTCACTAAGAAAACCCAGTTAAATTTGGAGTCACATATTCTTTCCAACATTTATCTCTCAACAATCGGTGGATAATTGTAAACCTAAGTAGGAAAGCATCTTGGACTTGGCTATGAAATAAAATAAATGAATGGTAGAATTTGTTGGATTAATATCAGTTCCAGTTGCCGACATATGACTGGAAATGTTAAAAGCAACAGCAAATCCCATTTATAGAAACAAAGACTTTCAGATCAGAGAGACAACTTGAATTTGATAATTAAGACTAATATCCAAAAAGCTAAATGCAGAGCTGCAGACACTTTCGTATTAAAGTCAGTAGGCAAACTTGGTTTAATTAAAACTACTTTTCCTGTCCATAGATTAAACCTATTATTAAATTACTATGTGGTACAGTAGGGAATAGTTTAGTATGACCAAAATGGATTTTTGGGGGATCAAGTGGATTGCATCTGTTGTGTCTAAAATACATTGTATCACAGTTGACCTAAAATTGATAGCCTAGTAATTGATAGCAAACTTTCTTAAGTCATAATTAGATAACACTGTCAGTTTATTTTCAACCCCCTCCTATCACGACCACAGGCACTTGGTTTCAGGATTTGATAACAACCTTTCAATATCACTATACTAAATATCACACAAGGTAGTGCAGTAGCCATTCTCTAAGGGAACGGATGTTTTTACAAGCAATTTGGTTCTCGATTCTCACGAGTAAACACGTCCTGTGACGGAAGCCAAAGATGCTTAAAGAAAACACCTGTTCTCTTAAACATGGCGGCTGCACTACCTTGTGTATTATTTATTATAGTTAGATATGAATGAAGTGTTAAAGTCCTGAATCGAAGTGCCTGTGATCGCGACATGAAAACTGCAGTCATTTCCAGACGTGAGATACAAACAACACCATAGAAATGAGTATTTCTATATATCAAGACAATGAATTCTTACTTTTATAGACATTTTTGAAGCTACTGAAAAGATTAAATGGAATTATCTAGCATCAGTGATGACAATAAAAATTTGACAGATGTGGAAATTTCACCGGAAGTGTACTTTTTGGCTGGTGCCCCGATTTCAAAGACTAGAAGCCTTAATGACTGAAAATAGACTAGACCAGATTATTTATTTATTTAGTTGGTTTATCAGTTTTCTAGTCATTTGTTAACGAAACGTTTGTTGAAACATAGCCTTATTTGTTGCCTTTTTAAAGTTAAGAATCGATCATTTTTCCACAAAGTTCCCAAACGTTTCAAACTTTATTTAAAAAAGTTCTAAACCATTATCTTTAGCTTTTATTTTTTTTCTGTTGAACTTTGTCCTGAGGAAACGGGACAAATTTCATTACTACTTTGGACTCTGGTCAATAATGTTTACCTATGCATTTTTCTCTCTAAGTTTCTCAGTCTCTCAGTGACCATAACTCGGTCGAATTAGCATCAGCCTCAGAAAAAATGTCACTTCGTTTGTAGGCCGCCCTACCTACAAACGGATTGTAAGCGGCGGACGTCGGACGAAAGTGCAAGGTCTTGTCTGGAGTAAGCTTCCATCATAAGATGGAAGTTTTGCACTGGGGTGCCCGATTTGATGTGTCTAGAAACGATTTGAGTGCGGTTTAAAGTTTCGGATAGATGTCTGATAATCATTTGCTTTTATTTTTGAATTCGAAAATCTCGTTTTACGTACAAAGATGAATAGGGTAGCCGCGGCGAGGCAAAAAGCTCCCCCCCAATGACTTTTGGATGATATTTTCTTATCGAATGAAGGTATTGAGGCGTTTTCTAAATAGTGATAAACAATTCAGATTGCCGGATATTATGGAACTAATTTTTATATCTTATGATTCATGTACTCACATCTAGATGATATTTAAAATAATGATATTTTTTCAAGGGACGTTTTGCACCACCCTCGGGGCTAAACGAACCCGTGTACGGGGCAAAACGCACCCAGGGGTTGTTTTACCCCTTGTATTTTCTTAAATGATAAATGTGTTCAAACGGTTGTTCAACCAACCTTTGTAATATCTCAAACACATTCTATATGAATCGTTAAAATATGTTTACTCAAGTTTGATTAGGCTGTAGATATAGAGAATATTGAATGAGTGGTCATGGAATACGGAATTTATTAAACGAGTCATCTATAAACAGATAAAAACGAGGCTGTGACGAGTTTTTATTTGTTTATTGATGACGAGTTTGATAAATTCAGTATTACATGAGCAGAAATTTTATATTCTTTTTATAATATGACCACAATTTTTGGAGAAAATCGTCAAAATTCTTGAAATCTATTATTTCAATTTTCCGCGAAACTTATTACGCCGTTTAAAATTGACGTCACAATGAATACATTATGACGTCATTTTCGCAGTCGTTATTCCACTAGTGTAATAACACCCGTGCAATATCAAAAAATATTCAATGGGTTTATTTTATTCCTGCGACGTAAGTTTTATTATAGCCTAGTAAGTGATCAAGCCAACTTATGTGTGGTGGAGATCTGAATACATGTACTAGTATCAATGTCCCTCTGGACGTTTAGCGATTTTAAATTGTGGTCACCAATAAAAGCTTTGGCCATTTAATCCTTTTGTCTACCATCATCGTTTAAGTCTTATATCCTTTTCTGAACCGTAATGGATGAAAGGAAGCGTTACGAAATGAGTACTTAATAGTGGGACCAAACCTGATATGACGTAATTTCACAACATTGCAACTACCCTGCTGTTGAATGGAGGAAGATATTTAAAAAAAAAAATAAATAATGAAATAAAAAATTTCAAAGAGTCTCTTTTATAAACGTATCTACAGGAATGGTACCCCTTAAAATTCGTTAACGTCGTTTTGTTAGTCGACGCGCCGAATGTAAGGGGTGCAATACTGAACTGTTGATGAACGTTCCGTTATTTTAGGTTTCCTGAACAATGGATGCTTTGATTTATATTTGAAGAGAAATGAAAACAACAAATGCAGATGTCCTGTCATATTTGAACGAAAAGTGACCTTCATAATTGCAAAAAACGGGTGGATGACGTTTGATAAAATATTACGCTAGTCCGACATCGTTTTTTGGTGACGTTGGTATTGAGTGTTGCATAACCGATCTTTTATGTTTATGCTTAAAACAAAATCATTAAGGGGTGTATTGTCCAGTTTCAAGTAGAAGATAGCAATATTCAGCAAGATATATCTTTGGGTCACGAATATCTTCTATAGAAACAATTAAAAAAAATTAAATGTGGAGGGGAGTGCAGACACACAAAATCGTGGACTAGCTGGCACAACGACAACATCTCCCTCCTTTTCGATCTTGATAAATGTAAATTTCGTTTTTAATTAAATATCTACACATGTCTATATAGCAAAATCTTTCATGAAGGTCTATTGCAATTTTGTTAAAAAAAACTTAACTTAAACTTACATTCATATGGGGCAAAACGCCCCGGCGAGTGGGGCAAAACGCCTCTGGGCGTTTTGCCCCAGAACCAGTAGGGCGTTTTACCCCATGAGGAACAAGCCATCGAAATTAAGATACTCCGATTATATCAAATGCGCTTACTAATTTTTAGTAAATGATTCAAACCACAATATAATGCGTAATAGATTTATTTCGGCGTAGAAAGCTAACATATACCCTAACCAGTATAACACGAATCAAAAGATTACACAGATTCATAAGATTACATTCTAAAACATACCTTTCATTCTTTTTCTTGCTATTTAATGACGGAGGTTAATCTTTTTTAAATATTAAAACTACTCGTGTTCAGTTTTAAAATTAAGGTCTTTAAAACGTCACATGTGTTGCGACTTCTGAAAAATCGACTGGGGGCGTTTTACCACAAGGGGCGTTTTGCCCTACCCTACCAATGTGCCATTTTTATCTCTACTTTAATCATTGGATGCCCCACATTAATAATAACGGTAATTTTAACAGGTGACCGTTTGTTTGTCCATACATCTGTATGTTTCTGTATCTGTATATTTATCATATACAAGAACAAGGTGTATTTGAAAAATAATGGTGTCGGTTGCAGTCTACGTATGATGATAGAATTCCTCAATTCTACAAATTACAAAAAACTATAAAATCACGATGTAGTTTACCTTTAGGTTACCCAGGTAGACCTATCGTGTTAGTCTTTGGATCTCTTACAGAAAATATGTTATCTTTTGTTGAATGTACATTAAAACCATACATGGAATCATTGACTTCATATATCAAAGAAACTACAGACTTCATCAAAAATTTTAAGCAACTTCCAGTATTACCTAAAGATTATCATTACATTAGGTGTAAGTTATTTATATAGTAACGTACCTCATCAAGATGGTAATGAAGCATGTCAATATTTCCCTAAACAGAACTGTAGATCGGAGAAATCGGTTAATTGTATTTCTGGATTAATTGAATAGGTTTTAATCAAGAACGATTTCCGGTTCAATGAAATTTACACGCACTCAAGAGGCAACCAACATATAATATATAGGATAAAGGCGATCATGTGGTCTGTGATAAAAGATGAACGCCCTCCCTCCGTTCCCCTATACCATAATTTGAGCGTTGGTGAATAACCCAAACATCGCAGTAAGCTGTAGTTTCGGTGTTATGATCATTCATCAACAACATTTTTCGACATATGATTTCCTTCTATTACGCACTTGCGTTATGTGCATAA
The DNA here is from genome assembly GCA_948146395.1 of Fragum whitleyi. Taxonomy (NCBI): domain Eukaryota; kingdom Metazoa; phylum Mollusca; class Bivalvia; order Cardiida; family Cardiidae; genus Fragum; species Fragum whitleyi. The sequence continues at coordinate 48,727,953 of OX411548.1, forward strand.
TAGTAGTTACGCCCTTGTGTGGTCCCGATTTATACATCACCTTTTATGGGCAAATTTGGGAAAGATTTTGTTGAGTCATGTGAAACACAGCTTTTACTATGGATACGTTTTCTAGACGACATTATCATTAATATTGAAGTTTCTAGAAATACTTGACAATTTTCACGAAACTATCAAGTTTACCTACACCTACTCTAAAATGCATGTTTTTTGAAAACCAATTTCAGAATTGTCATAGTGTTATAATGGATATGATTTAATTTTTCGCTATGATGTGTCGATGAAAAAGTCTAATGGGGAAGGAGTTATGTGCAAAGCAAAATCCTCGGGCTCCGCCCTCGGATTTAACCTTTTGCATATTTGTTCCTCCTCCATCAGACTATTCATCGACACATCATAGCGAAAATGAAATTATTTCATAATTCTCTAGTTGACAGTAGTTCCAGTCAATAAGTGCAGAGGGACTGGGCATTTAGAACTTTCTGTGTATACATATCCGAACTTTGATCATGAAAATGAATGCAGATATGGTGGGACCCAATCAGAAAGAACACATAAAGCATTGTTAAAACATGTTGTATTAGTTTTCTTACATTTAAAACAAAATAAATAAATACTATCACTCTGTATTAACGCCATTTCAAAGTTAACCCTGAGAAAAGTAGACAGTTTGCTAGTTTTTGATATCACAATAAAACACAATAATTATCCAACTCTGTTTAACAAAGTGGAGAGCAGTACAGAATAAAGTACAGATTTGGCGACGACAGGGGTGTGTGGGTCCTTGTTGAAGCCGCCAAAGAGATTTCCAAAGAGTGGTGCCGGATGAACGGGATAGGCGACTGGTTTCTGATAGGCGACAGGGAACCCGACTGGTGACACCGGAAGTTTCGTGGGATATGGGCCATACTGGCTGTAGATTTGACCTCTGTGTACCGGATGTTGCACGGGATGGTGTACGGGATGTTGGACGGGATAGGCTAACTGGTTGGCTGGAAACTTTGGGTAGATGCTGTGGACTCCTGAAAGTAAATAAAAACACGTGTAAATCATTGGTTAATGTTTTAATACATTGCGAGAAAAGATGCATAATTTTCCTCCTTTCTTTCTTTCTTCCTTTATTATTTTTTTTTTTTTTCAAGTTTTCCATTAATTTTTGAAGTTAAGTGCGAAACTACTAGGTTTTTCACTAGGATGTACTACTTTGTATTGAAGTCAATCTATTCTTGTTTTAAAAAATAACTAATGCCCAAGAAATTGTCTCAAATAAAATTTGCTGATTATCAATTAGAATATAATTTCACGATTCAACACAATTGCAAGAAAGGCAAACTCATGCATTGTGTTAAAGATACAAAGACGTTTGCAGTTGTTTGAAAAAAAAAATGGTATTTCGCACGTGACCTAACACTTCTCCAAGGTTACTCTTTGAATTAGGGCCGGGTGGAAACATGTTTGCACCTTTTAGTATTATTACAGACTCCAGTCATGCGTCTAGGATAACAAAACGATGCAAAGTGTTTTCAAATTATACCCCGCAATGCACGTGCAAAGTGGCATATGATTTGCAAACGGTTTGCATCGTTTTGTCCTTCTGAACGCAAGACATACATGTGTGACTCGTCAGGCGAAAACTAACATATGTGCGCAAAATGTACTCGGACTGAAATTCGACATCGAATCAAACTCTAATCTCTTTTTCAAATTTTATATTACCGAGTTTCCAGATGGTCTTTCTTTTGTGTAGGGTATATAACTGAATTAGCGTAGTAAAGAAATAGATCAGAAAACAATGTCGGAGAACACTAATGTGTTAGTAATAAACAATATATCATTTTCTACATCGTTTTCACACACCGTTTCCTCGTAGTCTTAAAACCGATTGACTGCACAAGTATACGGAAAGTAATTATATATGTAACCGCGAGACAAAGATTTCAAGATTTAAAAAAACTAAACAAGACATAAATAATTTCACGTGTATCATTTCACAATTTCAAGTCTTGGTTACGATCTTATCCTAATTCATGTAGATACATGTATATTGGCGATGTATAAGGAAATGAACGGCTACAGATATTTTAGCTGTAGTTGCGATATTTTTGGTCGATCTCGAACAATTTATTTAGAGCAAATACAGTCAACTTGCTCAAGCGACAACGTCTATTTAGCGACCATTTCTATTAGGCGACCGTTTTCAAAGTCCCCTTCGTTCAACCAAATTATCTTTAAAAAAGCCAGATTTTATTGGTGTAAAACATATTTTAGATTAATCCTGTGTTGATAATATCCAATGAGACGATTCATTTTGGTTTTAACAAATTGGGTTATCGAACAATTCAATAAATATAATGTTCCTAATTTTTAAACATAACGTGTATTCAGCGACCATTCTCTTGAACAACCGCTTTTTGGTGGTCCCAAGAGTGGTCTCTGAATACACGTTTTAATGTATATATATATACATACCTTGATTTGAGTTATAGGCGGATACACATACAGCCAAACTGACCAACATGATACAGGAACCGAACTTTAGAAGAGATACCATTTTATGAAGTTCCGTGTATTCACACAAATTATTTAAAAAAAGGGTTAAATAAATGAATATTTTTTAAAGCTTTTAACTGGCAATCAAAGTGTGATGAAATTAAAATTTCGTTTTGCTTATATACATGCCTGCTAGTTAATTTGGGAGTGCTATTCAGGTCTAATTTCCGGAGTTCGTGTAATCAAAGGAGAGAGCTCATCGATGACGTCAACGTTGTCTGGACTAATTTTACGTTTTCGTTATTTGATTGGTCAGGTTTGCGGTTACCGTGAACGGTAATACGGATAGCCACTTCCGATGCGTCATACGTTAACGCGACGTTGACAAGTTTAACGCACTCTGATTAAACGTAACGTTATATTGAAAGGTGAAAAGCCCCTCAAGCTATTAATGACAAGTATTAAACACATTTAATTTTGATTTCTCAATTTAGCCGCATGTGCAGTTAAGAGTATTTTAGTAATCGTTGGTGATAAAATGTTCACTTATCAGTCTCGGGTCGGTGGCTCGTTTTACTTAACTTCTAACTAAAAATGTAATCGTAAGTCAAAATCAAAAATCGTGCCCGGTGTTTTCACTTATTGTTAGATTTTGCCTTGCAATGTCTCAACGGAATCGTCCATATTTAGTTACTAATCTAGAAGCAACTTTAATTTTTGACTAACGCAAAAAAAGAAAAAAAAATCGTAAGATATTTAATAAATCAGGAACAATGTGCGGTTTACCTTCAGTATTCACAGTGACGGATATTCGTCACAAATCTTAGATTCACCGCCATATCCTCATAACGAAGAAAAATATGTGACCCGTCACACCAAAAGGGTCTATCTGGGTAGTACGTAAGACTGCGTACGGACTGCGCAGACTGACTATGGTCGAAACTTTCGCACTTTACGAATTTCCTGAATCTATAATGATAATTCTACCAAATTATTGAAATGCGACCTCTGGTTGACCTCTATTAGAATCAATCTCCTTTTCAAATATTTATTTTACGTGTCTCTTAGACGGTCCTTTTTTGCGTGACGGGCCACATATATTTATAGTTCCAGGTAGAGTGACAGAAATCCGTACCTCTTCCTTCGCCTAATTATAGATTTTTAAATGATGCTTTTCATCACACGTTTTGGAATTTTGAAAAATATATACTGCGAATGATATTATTGGAATGCCGTGTTTAGCTTTGAAACACGTTCGATTTTCAGATAGTGAGATTGAGTCAGAAAAAAGATGAGTTACGGCAGCATTATAAAAAAGGCACTTTTGAGCCTATTGTTGTATGAAAATGATGCCTTAATGTTTTACCTTCTATAAAAAAAAGATATCATTATTATTATTATTATTATTGTTGTTATTATTATTATTATTATTATTATTATTATAACCGCCTACGGGTGCCTAAACTCGGCTGTTGGGTGCTGGGTATACCTTAAGTAGAACCCGAGATAACACAAAATGTCAAAAATTTCGCATGGCGACGATGACAACGCCGTCAACGACGACAAGGCTATGGCAATAACTCGGATTTTCTCTGAAACGCTTCTTTGTGTTTGATACCAAGATCGGCTAACTCTCATCCGTCTTTTTCATAGGCGTAACTAGGATTTTGAAATTTATACGCACTCAGAAGGCGACCAACATAGAATATATCGGATAAAGGCGATGTGTGGACTGTGATAAAAGATGAATGTCCTCCGTCCGCTCCCTTTTACATGATTTGAGTGTTTGCGAATTATCAAAACATTGAAACTACAGCTTGAATAAGCTGTAGTTTCGATGTTATGATCATTCATCAACGACATTAAGCGAAAGAGAATTTATTTCTATTATGCTTTTGCGTATTGTGTGCAATGGTAGTTAGGCCCTTGATTTTACAAAAGCGCTGTTGACACGCGCCATTGGACACCCCGATCCTCAACCCCCCCCCCCCCCAACCTCCGATGGGCGAATGATAAAAAAGTGTACCCGTGTCGGAGGAGTAGTTAGATGGTCGGATGAAGTATTGTGGTTTTACTGGTGTGAGAAGACAGGAAAACATTGAAAGAAACACCAGACTCCGAGGCTATAAACTGTTGAAAATTGAGTTAACCCCATGCAAACGAAACACACCAATTAATATCTGAGGACTTCATTGCATAGACAAAAAACCATGAAACTACCAATTAAATTAATTGCGTGACTCGTCAAATCATTTTCATGCTTTGTCCTGCTGATTGGCTAACACAAAATTCTCATTACAATAATCATGTATTTTTGTTTCGTGCAATTTCTATTGAAAGGCGTAAAAACCAGTGCGTTTTGAGATGCCAATTACTTGTAAGCCGTCAGCAGAAAAGGGCCAACTGGGAAATGCGCAAAGTTCGACCCAGTCAGACTGTGCAGATCGCGCAGGCTGACCAGGGTCGAAACTTTTTGGGTTTTTTTTCTGTGTTTTTTTTTTTCTGACCAAAGCAACAGCGTTCTGTCAATCTAGACGTCCCGGGTTCGATCCCCGACGACGGCACTCATTCTTTCCGACTTTATGTCTCTCACCAGTGGGTTAATAATCGTAGACCTATGTGAGATAGTAGCTGGAGGCTAGGAAAGGATGTAATGGTTGTACTGGTAAAAGAAAGACCAGGAATCCATTGTTAGGAACTCCAGCCGCCGCGATATAACTGAAAAAATGTTCAAAGCGGCGTTTAACTCAATTCAATCAATCAATCAATCAATCGACCTTTTTGTATAAGGATTTTTGGAATGGGACCTCTGGTCGACCTGTACTGGACCATATCACTTTTCAAATATTTATATTTTTTGGTTCCCAGATGGTCCTTTATGCGTGAAATTTTCTAATGAAATTTTCATGTTGCCCCATTTTTCGTGAAAACTTGTATTTTCTTATAAAATCTGTACAAAACTTTATTAAAACACGCCATTAATATAAAGTAACCATGCACAATGCTATAGATTCACAAATTTAAGCGAGTGATCAAATGTCAATTTCGCCTATACCTGTATGGACAAAACTAACCTTTGATAACTCACTCAAAATAATCAAAGAATCGTACTGAAGTTGGAATACAAATATCAGACGTTTCTAAAAACAAAACTATTCCAAAATACCTCTGCTCATAGAGAAAACACATTTTAGAGCTAAAAATCTTCAGGTATACTGAGGTCTGATTATGAAACAATCGCCTATGACTGTATGGCCAGCTTTAAAGACATATGCAGTATCTAGGTCAGATTTCCGATAAAAATTAAAAAAGATTATAACTATGATGATAATAGTTTTACGTCGTTGACGTTACCAATCCACTCCCAAAAGTCTGGGCAGCTTTGGCGTCATAGTTTTTTTTAATTTTTAAAGAGATGAAGAGAGGGTTTTTTCATATCACGAGGGTATAAAACTAAAGACCTGATTATACTGTACGAATACGCGAAGCCGTGTCATACGGTGTGCTTAGGTTTTTAGTCTCATACCTCAATGAAAGCTAAAAATACTCTCTTCATTTTCTATATTTTAATATCATGAGTCAAAAATGTAAAATTTTGTCCAAAATAAAACAGCTTTCGTACGGGACTACTTTGTGTGGAAGCTTACAAAATAGCTGCGCTCTCTAAATTGACAGTTTTCATAAAGGAATAAAACTAAATTTTCAGTCAATAGGAATGCACCTTTCTTTATGGACACAACTAAAATAAAAATAATTGAACAAAAGTTGTGATTTCGCCAAAGTTTCAGCACGAATGTTAAATTAAACTGATGCCACAAACAGCTGTTTAAATTTTGGATTTGTTGAATTACTACAGACAACTCTATGAAAGACATTTTGTAATTAATTTTTAGCACGCAATCTTGAAACACCTGTCCTGTGATGAAAACGACGTCCGCGAAACGTTTAAGAAAAGATACCCATTTTCAAACTGTACACTTGCGTTTAAAAAGGTAAACTGCTTTGTACGTTTGCGAACATTTCGTCATAATGAACGTAGTGCTTTTGATATTTATATAGTTAAGTAACGATTTTCCAAAACAGTTACCAACAATGAGAAATATGGTAAGCGTTAATTATTCGTTTCAATGTACAAATTTCCTAACAATTTCAGTGTTTAAAGAAATATCAAAACATTAAAACATACCGTTTCTCTGAATTTATATGTTGGATGATGTAATGATTTAAAATGAAGCATAATTTCATTGCAGCAAATAACCATAGATTTTTTTCCAAAGTTCTCGGCGTCTCTATCTCCTTTGTTTTAGTGTAGAATGTGAAAACAGACAAATGAATAGGCTATACTTTATTCGCGAAGCGGATTCATTCTCAACTTCATAAATTATTTTTATTAGATTTGTCTTTTCATGAAAATATTACATGATAAAAACAGTAACGAAAAACTCTCTATTTAAAAAAAATGATAAATAAAAAATAACACGGATCGTAAAGAAAATAATTTACTGAGTTTGAGATGATATTTTAATCAACAGTTTTGTGCGCTTAGCATTCAAAATCGCTAAGTAGTTTGGGGGGTTTTTATTACTATTATTATTTTCACGGCGATGTGATATTTTTTCTCTGCCTATCAGGAGTTACGGTTCGGTTTTGATTGACAAAAATACCTTAAGGATCCCGAATTTACCCCTGTACCGCCCAAAAGACTGGGCCCCTTTTACTAAACATCTTACGATCATTTTTTTGAGTGAGTCTAAAATTAAAGTTGCTTCTAGAGTAGTTACTAAATATAGAATTCTGCCATGCATCATCTCATTGGAAAGACGATTCCACTAAGATAAAGCACGGCAAAATCTAACTATGAATGTAACTCCAGGAACGATTTGTGATTTTTACTTACGATTAATTTTTCGTAAGAGGTTTAATAAAACGGGCCCTAGTATCATTTCACATGTGCACAACGCAATGCATAAACACGGACTGACTAGAGTTTTTCACACTGCTCTCTGTAGATAGATAAGGTCTTAACCTAGCTTCAGGGCCCGAAGTTATAAAACTTTTCTCATTCTCAACGCAAAATTTTCTCAAATTTCAACTTAAGATGAAAGTCGCAATTCTGTGGTAATACTTATATAGATGTTTGAACAGAAAGATTATATCAATAAGTTGTTATATATAACAACTGATTAATATTATCTTTTATTTTCATATATGTAAATTCTAAATTTGAGAAGATTCTCAGTTGAGCACGAAAAATATTTTATAACCTCGGGCCCAGATGGTCAGAGAATATTCCTATTACAATGTGTGGCTGTCCAGTCTGCTAATTGTATGTGCTTCGCGCATGTGTGAGATTGTTGAAAATGCCATGCACAAGCTTAATTATAACATTGGTCTTTGGATGGTGGTGGGGTATGGGATGCCTATGGACAGAACTCTCCATTCACTATTTACAATTCATGTTCACCAAAACTTCTTTTAGTTGGTGACCGTTCGATTCCTGTGCATTTTGAGCTTTTGTTGGTTCAAGACATACGGAGATACAAATCTGAACGAAGAAGGCGATAATGTAAGTCGAAATATTGCTAAATTCTATTTATCGAAATTAAAAAGAAAACCATAATTATAATAATAATAATAATAATAAAACCTACCATAATTATAATAATAATAATAAAACCTCAATAAATGGGTGGATAATCGTAAACCGAAGTGGAATAATAGACCGCAGATAGATAGATAGATAGATAGATAGATAGATAGATAGATAGATAGATAGATAGATAGATAGATAGATAGATAGATAGATAGATAGATAGATAGATAGATAGATAGATAGATAGATAGATAGATAGATAGATAGATAGATAGATAGATAGATAGATAGATAGATAGATAGATAGATAGATAGATAGATAGATAGATAGATAGATAGATAGATAGATAGATAGATAGATAGATAGATAGATAGATAGATAGATAGATAGATAGATAGATAGATAGATAGATAGATAGATAGATAGATAGATAGATAGATAGATAGATAGATAGATAGATAGATAGATAGATAGATAGATAGATAGATAGATAGATAGATAGATAGATAGATAGATAGATAGATAGATAGATAGATAGATAGATAGATAGATAGATAGATAGATAGATAGATAGATAGATAGATAGATAGATAGATAGATAGATAGGTAGGTAGGTAGGTAGGTAGGTAGGTAGGTAGGTAGGTAGGTAGGTTGGTTGGTTGGTTGGTTGGTTGGTAGATAGATAACCTAGATAGGGCCTTGGAAAGGATGTAGGCGTAATGGGTGCGAGAATTATCATGCAGAAATCCATTGTTGGGTGATTCGGCCTCGACTGAGATATTGCTGAAAAATATGTCAAAAGCGGCGTTAACCCGTTTGTTCTGTTGTACCTGAGTTAAACAACTGGAATTACAAAGTAACGTCATAAGGGCAGGTTTTCCTGGATCATTTACTTATTTGTGACCCGTCACGCGAAAAGGGACCATCTGGGAACTCCGTAAAATAAACATTTGAAAAAGAGATAAGTTCTATAATAGCCCAACCAGAGGTCGCTTTTCAAAAATTCTTTCATGGTAAGGGAACGCCGCCGCCATAGCGCAGTTGGTAGCGCGTCGGACTGCCAATCTATAGGTCCCGGGTTAGATCCCCGACGGCGGCAATTCTTTCCGCGATATAACTAAAAAAATGTTGAAAGCAGCGTAAAACCCCATTCAAACAAATAAATCACATTTATTTTCAAAAAGTACGAATTAAAAGGGAAATAAGAGTCATTCGTGAATTATGACCTTCGTAGGTGGACGATATTCCAGAAGATCCTACCATTGGTTTAGCAAGTTCAACTTACAACGGTCACGTGTACAACGAGGACCAGATAAACGGCGAGGCGTATGAAAATGATCAACAATTTGAGGTACGCTGACCATTAAGGTAGTGGACCCATTAAAGCTCCGCACTCATTCGGGTCTCATGGTCATGAAATCATTAGGAAACCTCGGTTATCACCGTTAAAGTTCAATACTCCCGAAACATTGTGGACCTATAAAAGCAATACCACCTTACTCCTTTATATAGTCAAATACTCGACTTTTGCCAGGGATATAAATGAAAGACCACACATGTATTTTCCGAGAGAAATTTCATTCTAGCAAATTCAAATTAAAGAATATCATCCTAAATTCAACAAGAGCACCGCCTGCGGGTGGCAACACTCGGCTGTGGCATAAAGTAAAAAAAAATATGTCACTAGTAAAGAAGGAACATCATTCTTACAAAAATATTTACTGATTTATACTCCTCATTTGTGTCGATAACGAGGCAAAGGTGGTGACGACCGCCCGACTTTTTTGTTTAAAAAAAGCGAGATAACTAAGTTGGAAAGTATTATTGGATAGTGAATGAAAATGAATTCTGGTAAAGAAAAAAAATTATTTCAGCTTTGATCCCAAGGACATTTTTTAGTATAGTTACTGATACATGTATTTTATTTCTATTAACACTTTACCACACAACTTACTTTTAGACAGGCCCAATTTCAAGGAAGTTAAAGATGACATTTTTTTTCAATTGACGTAATTTCAAAAGGCTTTGTCTTTGGCGAAGTAGAAAATTGTAGCAATAAAATCCCCAAATTTCCTGTTCAAACCATTGCACAAGATATTTATAAGGCCGTTTGTAAAATATCGCCATCATGACGTAAATTTCACGCCAACTAAAAAGGAGTTATAATAGGCAACTCTATGACCTTATTTTCTTCAAATCCAAACCGCACAACCAGTATATTCCACCACCAAGCGCAAATTCATATTATTTAAACATTATTCTTATCATCACCAACACCATTTTTATAATTATCATTGCCTCTTTTATTATTATTACCATCATCAGTATTGCTTTTATAATTATTTTCAATACTTTGATAGATAATAAGATAAAATATATGGTCAGTCACCATAATGATATATATAATACGTACTTAGTGTTTTGTATGAAAAAAAAAATCTAACGAGGTTGAGGGGATTGATCATTGTCGAGGCTCTGCCGAGACAATTATCAATTTCTACAACCAAGTTAGATATTTTTCATACTAAACACTAACTACGTAATACATTTATCTTATAACCTCTTTTGTCTTGTTTATTTCGTCGATGTTTCTAACAGAAATGCAAATTTCTAAAAAATATCCGCATTTTGTCATTGTTCTAAAAATATCCATGTGATATCATAAGAAAATCATATGGGATGTTATCACACGGATATACAGTTTTTAGATAAAAGCTAATCTGATTAAAAAAAAAATCCGAACAGTTCGACCCGGATTGGGCACATTCTGTTTAATCCGACCAGTTCTGAATTCAAGATGAAAACGCTCGCGAAACGTTTGAAAAAAAATGTCACCACACTTTGCTCGTCTATTCATGTGCGAAGCGGGGTACAATTACTTAAACGTTCGCAAACATAATTGGATTCTGAACGCATGGTAGGGTCGTTTTTTGTCGTTAACACATGAATCATAGATCTATATCGAACATCTTCCAGAAAAATATCGAATTACACAATGCGCAAATACAAACTGGTGACCACTCACACGAGGCAGAGCTGCAAGAGCAAGAGAGCAAATACTTGGAATGGCTGCAGGGTATGTGAGAACTTAAAGTAATATGACCAATTTAAAGTTAATGTAGTGGATCCGTAATAGTTCCGCAAAATATCGGAACTCATGATCTTTCACAATGTTGACCGAGGTGTCCTAATGGTTTAGAGGCGTTTTTGAAAGTTCATCACTTTCGAAACATAGTGGAATTATTACGGGTCCACTACTCAAATCTGGTAAATAAAGTAATAGAAAAAACTCGACAACGGGGTCCCTAACGGAAATCGTGAGGAAAGTGACCGTATGGATTTTCGCTCAAAGTAATCCCGTTTACACCATTAATTCCGCAAATTTAGCGGAATCCCTTGAAACTTCCACAGAATGACTGTAAGGTCATCAGGAGTGCCTAACGGTCCAGATAAGAGGGGAGGAAGCCAGTCCTAAATCTATATTTCGCAATGAAACTCAATGTTGCGGGTACTCATTTGAACCGCCAGATCCTCTTTCTTTAAGGTAACTGCGGGCAGATAACATGGTCGAATTTTCGCTTTTCTTAAAATCTTACACGAAATTTATCATTGAAGTGCGAGCATTAGCTAACACGCAATAAAAAAGGTTAGAAGCACGTTCATTTGACGTCCTGACGTCTTTAAGTGGCCAACCCCTTTTCGACAAGTTCCTTTTTTCATTTCATTTTTTTTTTTTCAAATAACTAGAAATTCTAAAAGTTTTGTCCGGTGACCGATGCTGATTTTTTGTTATTTTGTAGCGAAATGAATATGCTTTACATTTATCAAATTAAAATGATATGTCTTCGGGTTAGATTTTTCATTAAATTTGATTTTGTGAAGTTGTTGCAACATTTTTCGTCGAATTCGACGTCGCACCAAAACCATTACTACTATGCTTATTTGACAAATCTTCGTGCAATAACGTATTCTAAAATATTTGAAATTTAGGTTTATTGTTAAAATAGGCTTCAGAAGTATCAAATCTGAATGTGATTTTAAGAAAATCAAAAATCACTTAATTTTTCATTCGTTTAAAAAGACGGCTTTTGCGAACATTTGACGCGACGTTGAAATATCCGTTGATTTGCGATATCTTCGCGGAATCGAATTTTACAAAAAATATAACCCGAAGACAAGTGGTTTTTATTTTAAAAGACTTCAGCGTAATAGTATGGCAGCTACATATCTAAATTTAAGCATAGGTCATCAGACAAATTTTCGAGGAAAAAGTCCATTTTTTCAGTAACTGTACTCGAAAACAGCAACGTAGACGCTGTTTACATTTAATACGTCACACCTTATTGTTTTTCTTACACTTATATCTTCATATCAATCAAAGCAAAACATCTTTTTACGAAGCAAATGACGTTTTCGGGATAAAAACCATCGGTTGATTATTTCCGAAAAATGAGTTAATACTGAATTTTGTCCCTAAAAAGGGGGGTCGGTCCCTTCATGACGTCAACTTAACGTTATGAAATCCCTTTTTATGACCGAAATATGAAAGCGCGTATTGCAAAGTTCGGTTTTATCGCCTTTGGCAAGCTTTGCAGACAATTTAAAATTTGACCTAAAATGACCATCTATGTGTCCGCAGTTACCTAAAAAGTAGATATATTTTGCCTAAAAATAAATGTTAATACCTCCTATGTGGTTAAAACTCATTAGAATGGTCTCATTGAGCCAATTCTTTTGAATTTTCACGACAAAGATTTTTTGAGAAGTCCGCAATAGTATACATATATAATAAAAATAATGTTTCTTTTTTAAAACAAAACGTGTACTAAGCGACCATTCTCTTAAACGACCGCTTTTAAGTGGTCCCATAAGTGGTCGCTTAATAGACATTTTACTGTATTTTTACAGTTTATACCGATACGGGAATTATGCCAAACCGAAGTGCTGAAGTTGAACAATTTATGGTAAATACGTAGCTTCGATTTTTCATAATTTTAACCCTTCACGATAAAAATGAACTATCTAAGAGGAGCGGACTGACCATGACGACTCTTTTCGTAATGAATCTGGAATGATATTTCTAACGTACATTTCATAAGATCATTTTTTTTCAAAAAGAACCATCTGGTTAACCATGCTTTAATGTTAAGAAAGAAATTAGATTTAACATTATGTTTTTCCTTTGCAAGTCTTTATATGTCACAAGAAAACGAACTTTTAAGATCAAGAGTCTTTGAAGTGTCACATATCGGTCCAATTATTAAGCGTTTTAAAATTTCTCAAAAAGTTTTTTAGACCACGTACACGGCAAGCCATTTTCGATCCATTCCGTGGACAACATTTTTCGAATGTAGTAATGAATGGGGAGTAACCTAATTCTTCTCACCAGGGGGCCCGTTTTACTTAGTATCTTAGGATCATTTTTTGCATAGGCCAAAATTTAAGTTGCTTCATCAGTATTTACTAAATATTGATTTCTGCCATGCTTTATCTCATTCCAATGAGATATTGCAAGGCAGAATCTAAAAATAATTGAAAAACAGGTACGATTTGTGATTTAGGCTTACGATTAAATTTTTCGTAAGAAGTTTTGAATTTTAACCGGCCCCTGGCCTCCGAGGATGCGTTGACCTATGCACTTTTAAATGATCACAATGTAGAAGCGTTTGACGCACGGGGCTCAACGTCATGACGTCATTCAGACACTTATCCCAGTTTTCAAATATGATTATGCAACATTTATCTGAGGAAATAAGTTTATTTTTTCAAAAATGTCTTTTGTATGACAATCTTTTATTCTTAAATAAAAGAATGGTATGTGTTATGTATTTATTAAATCGGAATTTACGAGGTTTTGTTGTCCAAGGAAGATATATTCATTCTGTTGATTTCACGATTTTTCAGAACGAAAATGGTATAACCATTGCATCCGTGGTGGAGCAATATGGGCCGAGTCAAGACAATCAAAACGCTCGTAGAAAAAGAGGATTCTTCTACTCGGGGAAAGACACAAACCAGAAAAACGGAAAACTACTGAGTCGAAAGAGGAGATCTTTTCTGAAGGTTGGGACTGGTAAATGGCCAAAATGCATCATTCCTTATAAGTACCATAACTTAAGTAAGTTGTGACGCTATGTTTATTTTCCTTTTCAAACTCAATTAGAAAAGTGTTGGTTTCTGGTCAAGATGCAGGGTTTCTTTTAAGTACCATAACTTGAGTAGGCCAAGTTGTTATGATATAACATAAACTATATGTTAATTTTCCTTACTGAAATTAATTAGAATAACTTGGGAGTCTGGCCAAAATGCATAGATCGTTAAACGTATCATTACTTGAGAAGGCCAAGTTGCAACGTTATGTTAATTTTCCTCATTTAAGTAAATTACAAAAAAAGCACGGGGACTGACCAAAAGTCATTGTAACTTATAAGTACCATTACTTGAGTAGGCTAAGCTGAAATATTATGTTAATTCCTTATTGAAGTCAATTAGAAAATCGGGGTGTCTGGGCCGATAAAACAACATAGTCCGATTTAGATGTGTATGCTCTCCCCTGGACTTGCTTTCTAGGTTTCAAATTCATCTTAAGCGGCCGAAAATATCAACCCGAAAAAGCCAGCGATCTAAAAAGAGTACACGTGAACTAATTTTTTTTTTTTTTTTTGGGGGGGGGGGGGGGCGCTGATCATAGGTTAGAATGCGCTTTATTGGCATAACCAACCAATTTTAAAGCAAAATTTCATCGAATTCCTCGATTTTTCAAAAAGTCTTCTTCACTTTCCATGCCGTGTTATATTTTCACTACTATATTAAAACACGAACCTTAAATATTTAATATTTAAATCCCTTGTTAAAACTACTAGTCCGCTACCAGAGTATGTTGACTCTCGCTTTTTAGTAATTCAATAACGTTTTGCAAAAGAAATTTTCGATCTTCTATTCTCAGACAAGAAGCGTGATCTTACAGGTGGCCCTTGTCAATTCTTTAGTTGTATACATGTACATCTAATAGGAGGACGTTATTTGGACGGGCCTTTATGACAGCTTTTTGACCTGCACCTTCAGAAAGGTCAATCGGACGCTGTCCGTTATCTTCCGATAGGTGGCATTTTTCAAATACTGACAATCTTCGGAGAATATGACATGCGCAGACAACGGACGCTGTCTCTTTTGAATAGAAAAATGGAGGGAAATCCCGATGACGTCATTTAAACGTGTTCGCACCAAACATGCACGGCACATCGAAAATGACAGTTTTTCCATCTTCGTCGAAATTTCCGAATAAGATTTGGATACGTTCTCAGGTACAATTATCAAACATAAGCAGACTGAATCGTGTTTTCATGGGAGGAAAATGAAATTAGATTAATATTCGTGATATCGCCTCAATACAAAATGTACATCGTAACTTCAACCAGGGACTATATATAGGCCTACATTTAACCCTTTGCTGTTTCATCCCTGCTTTTTACGTGCCTGTGATTTAATGA
The DNA here is from genome assembly GCA_948146395.1 of Fragum whitleyi. Taxonomy (NCBI): domain Eukaryota; kingdom Metazoa; phylum Mollusca; class Bivalvia; order Cardiida; family Cardiidae; genus Fragum; species Fragum whitleyi. The sequence continues at coordinate 48,743,527 of OX411548.1, forward strand.
TTTAGAAAACATTGTGAAAAAGAAGAAATTGCTTCTGATAAGCAATTTCTTCTTTTTCCACACTATTTTCTACCCTACTGAATGGTTATTTTTCAAATTAAATCCACTTTTAATTTTCGTCTGCAAATCTTTGAATTTGGACAGGTCCAAAATTTTGTAAAACAGGAAAGTATTAAATAAACTGCCGGTATACTGTACCAAATGAAGAGAAAATATTTCTAGCAAAAATTTAATTTCTTTGAGTTATGGTTTGAGCAAAAAAATGCATGAAAGTTAACAAAAACTCTAGCTGCTTAAAATCAAATTTCAAAGTTTCTTGAAAAATGGACATTTATACAGTTTAGGCCCTTTAGGTCTACTTGAATTCCATTTTTGCATGAAATGATGAAGTTATATTATACAATTTGAGAGAGGGGGTTAAGGGTAACCATGGAAACTTGATATCATTCAGAACATTAGAATCAGAAAAAAAGGATTTTACAGGGAAAAAATCTACTGTTTGTGATCCATGTCCTTTTATGAGCAAAATATTGTTTAATTACAAAGCACCGAAGCCTTGAAAAAGTGAATAGTAGATAAATCTACATCATAAATTATTTTTTATCATGCAACAGACAAAAAATATGACAAAAACAAAAAAAACCCAAAAGGCAGTAACTCAACAAATATGCACAAAGTTACAGTTCTTCTAGCTTAATATTTTACAAAGGAGATTTATCGCACACTGACAGTTAAGCAATAGAAATGATAAATTACTATTACAAGCCCCTGTGAAGTCTAAAAGCATAGATAGATTGCTTTTAGAGAATGCTCCTGACAAAATTAACAAAAGGCAATCACTCAAATAATATACCAAAAACCTAAACATTACCAATTACTTCAAGGCTTCAAGATACAATGCTGATGTTTGACATAATGATAGATGTCACTGAAACACATCTGCAGATATCAAGGTCAAGGTCATGTGACAAAGTCAAGGTCACCTGTCAAGGTCAAAAGTTTGAAGAACTTGCTGTTTAGAGGTTATTTGTCTTTTATGAACAGGCCGCTGTCAAAGCGCAGTTGGAAGCGCGTCGGACTATCAATCGAGGTCCTGGTTTCAATCCCCGACAGCGGCACTCATCCTTTCCGACTATTTGTATCCCACCAAAGGGTCGATAATCTTAGACCTATGTGAGATAGCAGCTAGCAGCTAGAGGCTAGGAAAGGATGTAATGGTAGTTAGTGTTAGATATACCAGGAATCCATTGTTAGGTGCTCCAGCGGCCACGATATAACAGCCAAAATTTTGAAAGCAGCGTAAAACTTCATTCAAACAACAAATCTTTTATGAACACATCTTGTACATAATAATTTTCAGAAAATGGTTTTAAGAAATACTATAGACTTTTCAAAACATTTTAGAAAATTATACCCCACTTTGCTTAATTGGGGTAGGGGGTAGGTGCCTTTGAATAGGGGGAGGGGTTTCAGTCCTCTAATTTGGTGAAAAATAGGTCAAATGAGCTGCAACAGGCGGAAATTTACAGGTTGTGTGTTATGCTTGACTACTGAATTTGCTCTAAAATATTCCGATAAACACATGCAATGAAAAGATTTTAGATTTTGATGCAATGTAATCTGATCTTAGACCACGCTTGAAGCGAATCGGCCAATCAGAGAGCAGTATTTCAAAAATATAAATCACAGAAACAACTCCTAGCATTGTATTCACAGATATACAATGAAAGTGTGCTGTGCACGTGAATCTTGACAGATTTTGTGTGCCATGTCATTTTAAGAAGGTGTCGAGCATATTATATCATAGCTTTTTCCAAAAGACTTTCTACAGTTGCATAAATGCAAAAGAGCTGCAATAAGTAACAATAATAGATTCATAAGTATAGTTTCGGCGGTATTACACATAATAACAGTAATGTCACAGCGATTTTTACACGTTTTCGTTGTCCAGATGTTATGATAAAATTTACAGATAATGTTAGAAAAACGTGGTCTAAATCAGATAGAAAATCTCGTGCCGTGGTATAAGGGAAATAGACATCTATTCTATGATATACATCTACGCTCTTTGATAAATACTCCTTTGGGAGAACGTCCTTGTACAGGTTGAAACATTCACTTATGAGGGAAAAATTGCAATATAAGGGGTAGGGGCTGATATTCCTCCAAACTTTCTTAGTACAAAAAAATCTTATAAATATCTATTTTTAATATGCTATCGCTGCTTGATCTCTCCTTTGACAAATCATTCTTACTAAATCTCTCTTTAAATATTTTTTCAGTCCAAACTTTGATAAACTACTTGATTAAATCCATTAGTCCAAATTATTCTTATTTTTTGTCTGATTTTAAGCATCAAAGGGTCGTAATGTCATGGAAAAAGTCCACAAACACTATGAAAAATATACAGGATTTCGATTTGTTGAATTTGATGAGAAAACCACGAAAGAGAAATATGGCCTCAACCACAGCAATCATTTCATATATGTTGATGCAGGAAGGTAAGGGTTAAGATACAGTTTGACTTGTATTACTTAAACCCTTTCCTGTTTTACAAAATTTTGGACCTGTCCAAATTCAAAGGTTTTGCAGACGAAAATTTAAAGTGCATTTAATTTGAAAAATAACCATTCAGTAGGGTAGAAAATAGTGTGGAAAAAGAAGAAATTGCTTGTCAGAAGCAATTCCTTCTTTTTTCACAATGTTTTCTCAATCATAAAATCACAGGCACGTAAAAAGCAGGGATTAAACAGCAAAGGGTTAATCCATAAGCAGGGGTGTGGAGATATGACTTTTCTCCACTTGTCCATGGACAAGTAAAAGTCGATTCCAACTTGTCTAGGATCAAAATGAACTTGCCTGAAAAAAAAAAAAAATGAATTGATAGATATTGAGAAAACATTGTTTAAGATGAAGAAAATGCTGTGACCAAGCATTTTCTTCATTAAAGACAATGTTCTCTCCCAATTGATACAAACAAAAGAATAACTTTTTCCTAGATCTTTTCAGTACTGTAACAAGATATTCTCTGGTATTTACTTGTTCACGGACAAGTGGTCTGGAAAAAAGTACTTGCCCTCAAGTGAAAAAGCCTGTGCTGGACAAGTCAGGCATGGAAATTCCACACCCCTTCATCTTTAAGATATCAATACATTTCAAATTTTCAGCTATTCTGTTGGCTTACAATGTATTTTGAACTACAAAAAAGAACTACACAATTGATTGCATTTCCAGTACAACCTCTCCACGCACAAATTTAACTTACAGTGATGAATGGATAGTACTTTGCAATGATCAAATTTTAAATCAAGTTAAAGTCCCACAGATTTCTGTGCAGAATACCGATAGCCTATAATGCAACACTTAATAATTGTATAAAAAAAAGGTACTAAAAACAGTGTTGCCCTAAAAAAGAAATAGATACAAAACTGGTTATGATCCAAACCAACTGGACTAAACTTCCATAATAATGCATGATGATTATTGATCTAAACTTCACGAGTTTAAGTCTATATTAAGAAACACATATGTCCTAATAATAGGGGTCAAAAGGAATACCATACTCAATGAGTGCCAGGTCATTTTTAGATCAATAATAGATGCAATTAAATGTCAATGATTTTTTTTTTATTTGTGACCTGTCACGTGAAAAGGGACCATCTGGGAAGTGTGTAAAGTGTCAACCCTAGTCAGACTGCATGGTTTGTGCAGACTGACTAGGGTCGAAACTTTTTGCAATGGGTTTCTTTTCTGAATCTAGAATGTTCAATCTACCTTCCCGTGAAAGAATTTTTGAAATGCGACCTCTGATTGACCAATGCTTGACCCCATCTCTTTTTCAAACATTCATTTTACAAAGTTCCCAGATGGTCTCTATTTGTGTGACAGGTCACATTTGAAAAATATATCTTGATGACCATTGAAATGAATAACAAGGTAATTTCATGAAACATAACAATGAGCTCTGATATAAAAGTCTGACAAGAGTCTGCATTATGCTTTAACCCTTTCCTGTTTTACAAACTTTTGGACCTGTCCAAATTCAAAAGTTTTGCAGACAAAAACTTCAAGTGGATTTAATTTGAAAAATAACCACTCAGTAGGGTAGGAAATAGTGTGGAAAAGAAGAAATTGCTTGTCAGAAGCAATTTCTTCTTTTTTCACAATGTTTTCTCGATCATAAAATCACAGGCACGTAAAAAGCAGGGATTAAACAGCAAAGGGTTAAACCTGAAGAAAGATAAGAGCTTCACTTCTTTTCAGTTCTCGACAGCGGCACTCATTCTTTCCGACTATTTGTCTCTCACCAATGGGTTGATAATCAAAGACCCATGTGAGACAGCAGCTGGAGGCTCAGAAAGGATGTGTTAGTTAGTACTGAAAAGAAAAATGCATTGGAAACCATTGTTAGGTGCTCCAGATGTCGGGCTATAGCTGAATAATTGTTGAAAGTGGTGTAAAACTCCATTCATCAATTAATTCTTTTCAGCAGGTTAATAAATAAATGGGCAAACTTATTTGTCTCCCGAACAGGTTCCTATTGTGTTGTTTTTCAGCCGGGCCTCAATTAGAAACCAGCTCCTATGTTTCGGCTGACAACATGTTGCATACCATTTTCAAATCATACCACACTTTGCACGTGCACATGCGAGCAAAACGGGATTAAATTTAATTTGAAAGCAGTTTGTAACATCTTGTCAGCCAGAACATAGAGCTGGTTTCTTAATGTGGCCAGTCTGAAAAACGTGACCCGTTCGGGTGACAAATAAGTTGGCCCAATGCATTATGGTTGTCTAAGGCTTCTCTATATATATATCCATCTGGCACACATGAAAGTGTTGGTATGTTATTCATAGCTTAATTTTGTCTTTAATTTTTTTTAAAAAAAAGTCTTTCATTTGCAGGTGTTTTTCATATCTAGGGAACCTGTGGGCAAAGGGACAGCTGGTTTCACCTTGTGATGAGCCAGTAAGTATAGAGACCGATAGTAGTGGTGTAAAGTTTTAGTGTATTGAAAAAGGAAATCATAGATTGGTGTTAAGTTTTAGTGTTTTAAAGTATGCAGCCACCATAGCGCAGTTGGTTCGGCATAAGACTTCCAAACTGGAAGTCGTGGGTTCGATCCCCGGTGGCGACAAATATCCTTTTCGACGTTTGTCTCTCACCAATGGGTAGATAATCGTAAACCTATGTGAGATAGCAGTCGGAGGCTAGGAAAGGGTGTAATGGTAGTACAGGTGAAAGAAATACCAGGAATCCATTGTTAGGCGCTCCGGCCGTCGCAATAGAACTGCAAAATTGTTGAAAGCGACGTAAAACCCATTCAAACAAAACTATTTAAAAAAGGAAATCATAGATTGATATAAAGTCTTAGTGTATTGAAAAATAAAGCTAATTTTGTGATGCATTTTGCCTGTATCATACTACAAATCCATTTCTTTCTTTCTTTACATAATGCCATAATGTCCTTGTGGGTTAGCTGTCGAAGCCAAGTGACACAATGAGTTATCATTCAAAAGGTCTCAGGTTCGATACCAGTCAGGGGCACTCTTCCTTTCTGACTATTTGTCTCCCACCAATGGGTTGATAATCCTATATGGGAAAGTAGTAGGAGGCTAGGAAGGATGTATTGTTTACACTGGTGAGAGAATTTACCTTAGGAATCCAGCTGCTGCAAGATGAATGTTAAATTGTTAAAAACAGCATTAAACCTTTGCTGTTTAATCCCTGCTATTTACTTGCCTGTGATTTTATGATTGAGAAAACATTGTGAAAAAAGAAGAAATTGCTTCTGACAAGCAATTTCTTCTTTTTCCACATTATTTTCTACCCTACTGAATGGTTATTTTTCAAATTAAATCCACTTTTAAATTTTGTCTGCAAAACCTTTGAATTTGGACAGGTCCAAATTTTTTAAAAACAGGAAAGGGTTAAACCCCATAAAAACAAACAAAATATGCCCTTGACGTCATTCTAGGTATGTTGCCCTGTTGAGGTGGTCCATGAAAATGGGTTGAGAAAAAGACTAAATGTTATAGCATGATAGTAAGGCTTTCTAGGCTTTCAATTTCTAGTTATTTCCAAGAAAATAACTGCTTGATCTGCCCAATTAATTTTGCATTATTTTGATAATTCTGCATGAAAATAAAATAATAAGGTTTCAGCGGCAGATTCATTTGCTATGGCAGGAGGTAGTGACAAAGATCACTCTGAACAAATGTGCAGTATGATCTTAGTCCACACCATTTGATGTTCCTATTGAAACCAGAAAAAGTTAAAAATAATATTTTTTTTAAAATAAAATGCTTACTTACAATAAGTTGATTCAGTGCTTTCAGTACTTTGATTTCAATGCATTTTTACCAAGATTTTTCATTAAGCATCAGGAGTCCAGATCAGAGGGGGTAAGCCAGTCTAAAATCTTTATTTCCAAATGAAACCCTATGTTGTGGGTACTCATTTGAATCGTCTCGATAAGACGTTTCAAATGAGTATCAACAACATAGAAATTCAGAAAAGAATAATGAAATATTAACCCTTGTCATGCTGAATAAATTTTGGCTAAAAATTTTCATCAAAATCAAAGGGCAAAAAGCACTGTCAGTACCGACTGTAGGCCATTTTTATATGAAAAAACTAAATCTATTGACAATTCTGCTTTTAAAGTGAGAAACAGGTGGTGTAGACTAACATCAGACTGCACATATGTGCAGGCTGATGTTTGTCTAAAGCTCCTGCCAAAGCAGGAATATTCCGGGTTCAGCATGACAAAGGTTAACATTTGGAAATAAAAGTACCCCCTCTTTCCGCAGCTCTGAGCATGACAAGGAATAAGCAATCTTCTCATATTTTCAGGAGGTGGCAATACACGAACTCGGCCATGCATTTGGAATGAATCATGAACAGAGGTGCGTTTGTTAGAGCAATATTCTTAAGATTCTTATTAAGATTTTTAAGATAAATCATTCGGTAGAGCGAGATTTTTAAGCGGCTCAATTAGAATCTTAAGACATCTCAATGAGGAAACAAAGATGGTTTTGCATTGGCTTAAAACAAGTAGTCATGACAACGTCGAATATTTTCACCCAAAACACCAAAATTCGTTCATTACAACGTCTTAAAAATCTTATTAAGATAGATTTTTCATCTTGCTCCAACGAACACACCTCAGAAGAACCCGCAGAGTTATCCCTATAAACAAGTCCATTGGAAAAACATTATACAAAGTATAGCCCATCTTGCTCTAGTGGCCATGCCTATTAAGTGACCATTGTTAACAAGCGACTGTACTAAAAATCCCTGTCTTTAAATAATGAAATCCTATGTTGTGGGTACTCATTTGCATGACAAGGAATAAGCAATCTTCTCATATTTCAGGAAGTGGCAATACACGAACTCGGCCATGCATTTGGGATGGAGCATGAACAGAAGAACCCGCAGAGTAATCCCTATATACAAGTCCATTGGAAAAACATAATACAAAGTATAGTCCATCTTGCTCTAGCAACTGACCAGTTTTATCAAGCGATTGTTCTTAAAATCCCTGTCTTTAAATAATGCAATCCTATGTTGTGGGTACTCATTAGCATGACAAGGAATAAGCAAACTTCCTATATTTCAGGAGGTGGCAATACACGAACTCGGCCATGCATTTGGAATGATTTGTTTTGTTTGAATGGGTTTTAACGCCGCTTTCAACAATCTCGCAGTTATATCATGGTGGCCGGAGCACCTAACAATAGATTCCTGGTATTTCTTACACCTGTACTACCATTACACCCTTTCCTAGCCTCCAACTGCTATCTCACATAGGTTTACGATTATCTACCCATTGGTGAGAGACAAACGTCGGAAAGGATATTTGCCGCCACCGGGGATCGAACCCACAACTTCCAGTTTATGAACAGAAGAACCCACAGAGTTATCCCTATATCAAGTCCATTGGAAAAACATTATACAAAGTATAGTCCATTTTTCTCTAGCAACCACGTCTATTAAGTAACCATTTATTTTTATTAAGGGACCGATTTCAAAATCCCATTCTTTAAATCAGAATAAATATTTAAAAAGTAGACAATACTCATCTAAAAACTATCATAAATGAACCCTATGTTGTTTAAACTAATTAAAATCGTCTCAATGAGATGATTCTATTGCATTTTGACAACTTGGAATTATTGAGAAATACATATTCAATCAAAATTTATTTTTCTAATTTGTAAACAAAATGTGTTACTGTACTGAGCAACCATTCTCTTAAATGTCCGCTTTTTGGTGGCGCCACATGTAGGCCTTAAGTCACTAAAAATACATGTTTTACTGTAGAGTTTTATATATTTAGATAGTTTATACCTATTATGCTGAATTTAAATATTGTTTCCCATTTTGAGGAAATAAATCCTATCTGGCTCAACTTTTTCCCCAAACGCTTAAGTAGAAAGTAGACAGAGTAGACTAAGATCAGACAGCACGCCTGATAAGAGAGTATGGGGAAAGGGTTGTTTATTCTTTATATCCTTTGCAGTGGTCACTTTCTCAGTATTTCAGTTTGTTTTTCTTAATTGTCAAATGATATACCCCTTCAAGAAACTTGTTTAGAAAAGGTTAAAAGCCTATGCAGGGATCATAAGACAACAATGATGATTTAATGTGTATAAATATTTTAATTTCCTAAGGGAGGAGTCTAGGAAACAAATGTGAGCGATATAAGACCATCATGGTCCTCTGGTATTTAGCTCACCTGAGCAGTAAGGACTCAAGGCGATCTTTTAGCATAACTTGATGTCTGTTGTGTGTTGTCTGTTCTCAACATTTACCTCATGGACACTCTAGAGGCCACCTGTCAGAAAAATTATCTTGATGAAAGCTCGGACAAATTCGAAATTGGGTCAAGTTGGGTCAAAAACTATGTCGGATGATAAAGTCTAAGAAAAATCTTTTGGACACTCTAAAGGTCATATTTAGCCCAATCATCCTTAAATATGGTCAGAATGATTGTCTTAATGAAATTCAGACAGTTTGAAATTTGGTCCAGTGGGGTCAAAAACTAGCTCAGAGGATCAAATCTAAGAAAAATCTTGTGGATACTCAACAGGACACATTTTTTATCCCAATCATCCCGAAATATGGTCAGAATAAATATCTTCATGAAATCTCAGACAAGTTCCAAATGTTCGGTCAAGTGGGATCAAAAGCTAGGTCACAAGGTCAAATCTTAGAAAAATCTTGAGGACACTCAAGGGAACACATTTTAGCTCATGGAATCATCCTGAAATTTGGCCAGAAAGATAATCTTGACGAAATCTCCTACAAGTTCGAATTTGGGTCAAATGGGGCCAAAAACTAGGTCACAGGATCAAATGTTAGAAAGTCTTGTGGACACTCAAGAGGGCACATTTTTAACCCAGTCAACCCTTAATTTGTCAGAATGACTTTAGCATGTCATTATTTCCTTCAACTTATAAAGCCTACTTCAAACAATTCAGAAAACCGATTTAGGGCCTTATGTCCCTCATGTTTCTTTTTTTCAGAAAGTCAATGGGAGTACTATAGGGGAAGCATAAATGAACTCTATGATAAAAAAGGATTTTACGACATCAGCTCTATAATGCATTACAATAAATACGTACGTATAATTTAACATTGAAAATTTGTTTTAAATGTATAATTTGGTGTCCTTACACCAGTGGCCACTAAATGTTGCTTGTCTGCAAGCACATGCCACAACATGAAAACCTTACATGTACAGATATGCAACTTTGTTAAATTATCACATGTCTCTCTTTTATATAGTACAACATTTTATTACTCTTTGAGTCAGAGATAGGGTGTCATTTATCGTCTTAGATGTCATATGTTGTTTTCTTAAAATATTGTAGATGGACTCCAAATTACAGTCATATGGGGGACATTTGAGGATTTTGCTTGATATAGCATGTGCAAGATAAAAATTTGCATCTGTACCTGTTGATTTATATCATTTTGATTCTTAAGGGACATCATGTTAATTAATACATGTCAAAAAATATGGCAATTATTCCTGCAAAGGGTTTGAAAATATTGTATACAATTGAGAGACGGATAAGGGATGCAAGGTGTTAACTAGGGTCATGGAAATACAAATTTTCTCCAATTGCCCATGGACAAGTAAAACTTGATTTCCTACTTGTCCAGGATTAAAATGAACTTGTCCGCACCCCTGATTTAACAATGCATAGGATTGAAACACTGAATAAATTTTGATATGTAAACACATGCAGTATTTAAGTGGCCTTTGAAGGACACCAAAGTATTAAGTATAACATATCAAGCAAAATGGTTCTTAGTTTGTTTATTTGAATAGGGTTATTGCAGCTTTGAACAATTTTCAACTCATTTCAGGCGACTGGAGCACCTAACAATGGCTTTCTAGTATATCTTGCACCAGTACTACCATCATAATATTATCCATTCCTAACCTTCAGCTGATATCCTGCATAAGTTTGAGATAATCAATCCATTGAAACAAATCGTTTGAAAGGGTGGGTTCTGCCATAGGGACCCAACACAGGACCTCAAGATTGAAAGTCTGATGGGCTACACAATGCACTATGATGGTGGCTACATGGATCTTCTATCAACCAAAATGACTAGTATAATATATATATATATATATATATATATATATATATATATATATATATATATATATATATATATATATATATAATAAGAGATGATGAGAAGATTTTTTTATTTCATAGAGGTATGAAACTAGGTATGTAAAAATGAATCCATAAGCAATTATACACTTTTGGTTATTAGCTACAGTTACATACAGGTGTTAATGGTAATTGCTGTCAAACCTTTAAAAAGATAAAAAATAAACTCAACATTTATGTTAAGGCTAAGCCTCTCCCTGCTGGCTGAATTATAAAATGGAAGAAGTTGCTGATGATCAAAATTACATGACATATCTTTCTTAACTATCTTCTTCTTCCCACAGACTTATAGCTTGAACTACGAAAAAACGATGGCATCATATGACATGGATTATGACTATTTGATCGGGTCGTACAATGACTATTACTTGTTTAAAGTGATACAGGAGTACCATAACTGCCAATGTAAGTTAGAGAGTACACTGCTGAATAATATTATACACTTGTATACTGAAAACATTCAATTTTGCAATCAACTATTCACACATCATTTTTGGGTGACCACAACATCAAAACTACAGCTAATTTAAGCTGTAGTTTTGATAATTTGGTCTCTCAAAGAAAAATATCCATTTCTAATTACGAATGTATCTTGTATAGTGTACAGCAGGGATTTGCCCAGTTTATTCCACGTTCCAAAGTCGCTAGCACATTTACCTATTGAGGATTCTTTCATGGTGTTGCTAGACATTGACATCCTGAGATAAAGGAATCAATTAGACTCCGAATACATGAAATCAATGAGTCTAAGCTCAAAGTAAGGAGTCCGAATTTTCATAATGGGAAAACATAGTGGAAAAGAAGAAATTGCTTGTTTTAAGTAATTTCTGTTTTTCCACAAAGTTCTTCCAAAGAAGATTTTTTTTACTCAAAACACTACAGGATGAAGGTTAAGAACTTCTTTGCCAGGTGCTTTCTTCTTGATAATTGGAGGAAAGGCTTAAACCAAACTGGTCGTAATGTTCCCAAAACTGGTAATTTATTTGAATCAAAGTTTGAATTCAGGGGCCTGTTTTACTAAACATCTAACGGTCAGTTTTTGCGTAATTTAAAAATTAAAGTTGCTTCTACAGTAGAATCTAAATATGGAGTTCTGCCATGCATCATCTCATTGGAATTGTTTTCTAAAGACGATTCCAATGAGATATTGCAAGGCAGTATTTAACAATGAAGGAAAACGATTTGTGATCTTGACTTACGATTAATTTTTTCGTAAGAAGTATAGTAGATCGGGCCCCTGGAGAATATGGGTTATAATTATTATCAAGATGATAATTTTAAATGAGTTTATTATACCGATTAGTTAATTTATTTATCAATTAAGCTATACATTCATTTATATACTTTTTTATTTCTTTTTAGCTCGGCTGCTTAGGAACAAAAAAAATCTACATAACCCATTACAAAACCCATCTTGGGCATGGGAGTTGGTGTTGGTGTTGACATGGGTTTTGTTATCAAAGATATTTTCTTGGGCATGTGTGTTCATAATCAAAACAATTAACCAGGATATCAAGGGGGATAACTCATTAAAAAAACAACTCATTTTTGTAAGAATTATGCCCCTTTGTCAACTTTGCATATTTGCATTATCCAGCACCTGCAGCCAAGCTTTGGTAACTTAAGTTCATATAATTCAATTATGCAGTTCATATAATTCTATTATTTATATCAACAGCTCAGTTTGAGTCATGCAAGAATCCACCAGCATGTTACAACGGTGGCTATGTGTCTGTGATCAACAGTAAATGCAAGTGCCGCTGTCCTCCTGAACTTGATCCTGAAACTGGCTGTAAAACTAAGATTAAATATGGTACAATGTATATACTGTCAATCTTTCTCAATGGACCACTGCTTTTTTAATGACAATTTTTTAAGCAACAGTTTCAAATATTCCTTCTTTAAATCAAAATATTTTGGAAAGAAGAAACAATCTTTCTTATTTGTAAATGAAACATGCATTAAGTGACAATTCTCTTAAACGACTGCATTTTTTTTCAAGTGGTTGCTTAATGCACATTTTACTGTACTGACTTTCATATGACTGTACACCGATTTTTCCATGGCATCTTTTTCACACTCTAATGTATACGATGTTTTATTTTTCACACCACTGTCACAAGGATTTCAAATCATACTACAATATCAGAATGTGTGACATTTCCAACAACTTGACATGCCATGTGCATCAAGTAGAAACATTGAGCAGCCTACAAAGCCACACAATGCAATCATTAGAAGGGTTTTAGTCTCAATACAGAAAAAAAAATCCAAAGGACTTGATATTTGGGATGTTAGGGTTTCTTTCTCAAAGTTTGGGAGTACCTGCTTAAGAATTGACAATTTCTTTTAAGCACTAAAGCACTAAACTTATCAAAGACATTTTCTTAAATCAATATTTTTATAACAAAGATTAGATATTCAATGAAACTGGGTAGGAAAAGAGTGATTTTAAAAAGAAAGTGTTGCTCTTGAATCAAAAATTATTTCAGACGAGGTCAATTGGCCAGAGGGATCGTACACATTTTTGAAGGTTGCCGGAACTAAGTGTCCCACAGGCTTTGAAGATGGAACAATGGTACATTGGTCCAACAATAAAATCGGACAATCAAAAACGTACTCTCATTCACCTAAGTAAGTAAGACATACAAACCTCAAATTGATTAATTGAAGAGATAAAGAGAGTCTTTGTTGATTTGAGGTAGGTATGAAACAAATAACCTTATTACACTGTGAATTCTTTCTAATTATCATTCAATGATTAGGAATGAAGATTTTTTTTAATTACATGGATATTTAAATAAAAACCAAGTCACACTTTTCAGTATATTTAGATTTTTAATTCATATCTCTTGAAATAAAGATGACTATGTATAGAAAAGCCTGTATTTTCTCACTTTTTCCATGCGATCTAAATGCATTAAAATATGTTATTGTTGGGTGAACTTATTGCAGTACTGATGTAGCTACAGCCTTGTTAAAGTTGAAGATATAACTTTGTGGTAGCCTAACAATGACAACTTTTTTATTCTGAAAGATAACAATATTTTTGTATTTTATTTACAGACCAAAGGATAAAGAGCTTGGTCATGATGTTTGCACAAGGACCACATCAGAAGCGGGTGCCCCAGCCTGGGAACGTGGATCGTACTGTTTCTTGAAATACAAATCTTGTCCTAAAGGTAAACATCCCTAGTATAATTTTTTTAAGCCCCTTTGGACGAATGTCAGCCAGCTATTGTCATGGCAGTGTGTCAGTTCGTCCATGCATCAGTGTATGAACTTTTCTTTAAACATCTTCTCCTCCTAGACTGATAGGTGGATTTTGATTAAACTTGGCACAAATGTGCCTGGGGTGACCCTCTTTTAATCTTGTTCATGAAATTTGGATTGACCTCAAAATATGGGCAGAGCAAGGCAGGGATTATTTTATAATTTTTTAAAAAATATCTTCTCCTCCCAAACCATTGGCCCAATTTGAATGAAATTTAGCATATATTATCCTGTGGTGACTTTCTTCTAAAATTATTCATGAAATTTGGATTGACCCCCAAATATGGGCATGGCAGGGTTGGGCTTTATTTTACTGTAAAATCTTTAAAAATCTTCTTCTCCCAAACCATTTGCCTGATTTGCCTGATTTCAATGAAAATTGGCATATTCTTGGGTGATCATCTTTTAAAATTGTTTGAAATAATGGCTTGACCCCTAAATAAGGGCAGGGCTGATTTTAACTGTAAAATCTTTAAAAACTTCTGACAAACCATTACGCCAATATAAATGTAACATGGCATGAGTGTTTCTGGGATGATCCTTTTCACCGCTGATATCTCTTTAATGGATTTCTTAATTTCAGGATTTCAAGAGGGATATCAGGCAGTGCGAGGTCCCGTAGAAAGAACTGATGCGAACAGTGGAACTTTACCTGATGGTCAACATGGAGACCCGTTCGAATATAAGTTTTGCTGTCGAGATGATGGTTTAAGAACGGAACCCATCAAATTACCTAGAACGTCGCCCTCTATACTGTTTGTGGTGGATAAAGAAGGATGTCAGGAAGTTGAAGGTTGTATTGCTTAGAGGTGTTGGAAGACTTTAATCCTATCATATCAATGGCTCATTGTCAAACAGTTGTAACTGCCTATTAACATATAGGCAGTTACAACTGTTTTGTGCTGAGCCATTGATATACTTCATCCTAATTTTAAACACTTGTCATGCAAAATTAGATTAAAATCGAAGAGTCTGAATCACTAAATGAACATAATTAATGCGAGTTTTTCTTTTGAAAGTATAATTATTAAACTATTTTGGCCAAAAATTTTCCCATGGCCTTGTATTTTGTAATGATGGCATTCTTGTTTACCATTTTTGGACAGGAATGGTCGCTTCTTGGGAATATTATAATTTTGTGAGTGATACATCAAAGGATTTTATAGAAAGTGGCTCCCTCCCATTTATTTATAAGAATGGTAACTACAATAGAACTGTATACTATTGTGTTTACAGACCTCTGAATAAAGGTAAGTAGCTTTCTTTAGTGCTTTTCAGTGGTTTATCAAGAAATAATGGTAGATTATCACTTGATAATCTCACTGCAAAAGCAGTGAAATTATCAAAAACTTATACCCTGCTTTTTTGCATTTCATCCTATCTAACGTGATCTATGCGGGGTGAAATAAGTGACATCACAATAAACCTTGCATAGCAATCACATGCAAAATGACGCACTTTACAAAAATATGTACTAGAAATTTCACATTTTGTCTCATTTTTGCAATAAAGAAATAGAATAATCATTTGTTTTTCAAGTAAGATCAATAAATATTTCATTTTGTGAACAACCTAAGCGATATTTTCTCTTGTGGCTCCACCACTTGTGAAAATATAGCTTTTGTTGTGCACTCAATGAATATAAATCGATCTTACACTGAAACAAACGATTATCCTTTATGTATTCTGGGTATGAAGCTGGTTTAGGTATAACTGCTGGTTGTACTGCCTCGATAGCAAAAAAGTGAGAATCTCACCTTTGAGGTAGAGGTCACTGATTTGACTCTTGATTCAATCAGGGACCACTCTGTCCCAAAGCAAATGTGTAAGAACTTGGCTTGGCAGTAGAAACACACCTTATACCCACCCAAGCTACATATATAGTGAGTTTATTGATGGCTAAGCGCAAAACAGTTGAAACTATATTTTTATAGGCAGTTACAACTTTTTTGCGCTGAGCCATAGATACTGAGCACAATATACTGAGCACAATTACTTGTGTACAGTCATTGTGTACAGTTAAACCTCTGTCTCTCGAACACTAGATGCTTTTTATTTCACCTGGAAAAATTCAAACAAAGGGTCTATTGCTAATAACAAGATGTCATGTTCGGTGATTTTCACACTTTTCAAATCATAATCCTTTTTTCCGACCTTATTGTCAATTACGCACCATGCCTCATAATTACCCATTCCGTGAAAAAACACTGTCTTATTTCATTGAAATAAGTTGTTGGTTGGCCATCTGCTGTTTACATTCATTACTATATGTATTGTCTCTTATTGATATTTCGGAGACTAGTTAACTTAGCGATGTCAAAAAACATGCAGAAACTTAAAGTCAGCTTGAAGGTATCATAAAAAGGGTCCGAACGATAAATCATGAAGAAATTGAGGGTTTCAATTTAGATGGATCTACATTTTCTGAAACTGATGTTAATTTATAAACTCGACAAACATTTAAAGTTCAACATTTGAACATTGTTTAAATTTGACTTCAATTAATTTTCACTTGCAATACAGAAGCCTTTTTTGTATACAAAGGGAATGCAACAAAAAGACTCTTTAGTCGAAAGTTATTTCATCATTTTTTTTCTTTATTCATTTTCAAACACAAATCTCCCTGGATCAATCGTTAGAAACTTAAAAACCAGTGAATTAAAAAGTGAGATTGAGGAACCAAATAAGTAAATAAGTATATGTATATTCGAACAAATTATCAAGTACCCAAGGTGTTTGAGCTACTGAAGTTTAACTGTACTTTAGATAATTTAAATCATATGTAATCATCAAAATTGGAATGAAAAAAAAACCCACTTTTTTCTTATTGTTAGCAAAATTGGTTGTCAACACTAGGCTAAGATACTGGATAATGCAAAAATCTAAGTCAATTAAGGGCATAACTCTTGAAAAAATGATTTTAGAGTTGTGCTTCTTGAGACTCTACATAGCTCTTGTGATGGTAATTACATGTGCCAATTTCCAAGTCAATATCTTAGATGAAAACTCAAGTTCCTCTTTGCATGGTTAAGAATATTATCTTTCTCCCTTTTAAGGTAGTGGACCCATAATAGTTCCGCAATGTTTTGGAATTAATGAACTTTCACAAGGTTGACCAAGGTTTCCTAATGATTTTCATTAGGGAACCTCGGTTAACATGTGAAAGATCATATGTTTCAGATCTTAGGATCCACTACCTTAAATTCAGTGTACTTGCAGCAGCATTTCCTTAAAACACTACTAGGGAATTAAATCCTTGCCTGAAACCATAAATGCAAACCTTTTTGCCAGGCATCTTTGTGATTTTGGGTAGCAACCGGCTTGACGTCTTGAAGGCAGGAAAATAGTTTTCTTCCACAACCATTTCCATTACATTTGAGAACTTACTAAGTTGTGTTCCTTGATTATACCCCCAACTTACAATGGGGGAAGGGGTATATTAGTTTCACCATGTCTGTCTGTGTGTCCATTTGTCTAAATGTATATTTCTTGTTTCCAGACTCTAACTCAAGAACGAAGTACCTAGAATCACTAAAAATTATACATGGAGGATATTGAATGAGTGGTCATTGAGTACTGAATCAATTGAAAGAGTCATCTATAAACAAATAAAAATGAGACTGTGCCCAGTTTTATTTGTTTTGGATGACGAGTTAAATAAATTTAGTATTTAATGAGCACAAATTTGATATTCTATTTATAATATGACCCAATTTTTTGTTATAAAACGAGGAAATTTTGACTTTTATCAATTGAAGTTATCCTGCGAAACATAAAACGCTGTTTCCGAATAATATCAGCATATCCATTATGAAGTCATTTTCACAACTAAATCTATAACTTTGATGTCCATAATTATTCCACCAGTGTAATAACACCCGTGTATTATCAAAAATATTCAACAGGGTTATTTCACTCCCAATACGTGATCATATTATAAAATTGTTTCTCATGACTCAAGGAAGTGTCCTATACTTTTTTGGGTCACAAAATTCAGGCAACAATTTAACTTTGTCCAAAAAATCATTTCTTGAACTTGGACAAAGCCCTGTGGGGGGTGCAGGTATTAGACCTTTTTGCAACAGATTAGTTTTTAAAGGTATTTCTGCTGTGTGGTGCATCTCTTACACAACTCTGCAACATCACATTGTTTTGGTCTCACCCTTCAGTCCCAAAAATCAGTGATAATAGATATACTGTCCTGCATTCAGGATGAAAAACTTTCACAAAATGATTTGTGCAAAGCAGGGCATCATTGCAAAAAGTTTGCAAAAGATTTTGCATCCTGGATGCAGGGCCAGTTATGAATTTTTTCACCAGAATGCGGTATATTGAAAGTATTTGAGGACAATGAGACAAACTTCACATTCACCTCTCCGGGTTATCCAAACAAGTACGAGAATGGAGTACAATGCTACTGGCATTTTCGTGTAAGTACTTAATTTTTGACACATGAAATATTTGAATTTACAATTTTGAATTTTGAATTATAAATGCTGTCACAATTGTCATATAAAGAATGGGGTCAACCTGTGCAACTCCACAGTCTGTTAAGTGTCTTAACCCTTGTCATGCTGAACCTGGAATATTTCTGCCTTGTGTATATATATATATATATATATATATATATATAGATAGATAGAGGAAAATACCAACGTAATAACTTTCTAAAACACCGGATCCCTAAGGATGCATGAATACTGAATATTTTGAAACAAATTTGAGATAAATTGTATTCAAACAGTGTAAGTAGTTTGAATTATTGCTAAAAGCATAAATAACCCTAACGCTTTCGAACTCAATGTTTCTCTTCATCAGGGGTTCAATCAGAACTGACAGTGAAAATGCAAATGCAAATGGAAGACCCGATATGAACATTGACTTATTCATCACGCTAAACTACATTGTCAACATTTATATTGGCGGTGGACTAATTTTAGCGCATCAGAGCTTGTCCACCAATTTAGCCAAATAAAGCCACCCTGTTTACAGTAATAGTTGCTCAATGTATATAGTTTTCATTAAGAATTTTGTTTTTGACAATTCCTTTGATGTTTGCAGAGTCCAAAAGGAACCAAAATGCAACTTGATTTTAATGACTTTGAAGTCTCAAACCCAAATTCAACAAGATGCACAGATTACATGGAGATTTCCTTCACAAAACCTTCCATAAGAGGCTTCAAGTAAGATATCTTTAATCAAATTATCACTGGCTATTCATTCATTACTGAATAAATTATAAAAGTGTCATAGTGAATGCCTTTCAGAGATTGGTGATGTAAAAATACTTCAAAGAAAGATAGAGGGGATGAAATGGATTTTAGTTTGAAATATTTTGACAATGGTTACACCAATCCTATGTTGTCAGTATTCATTTGAATCGTCTTGTTTAGATGACTCAAAAGAGTACCCGCAACATAGGGTTTCAATGACTAATACAGTCAAAACTGTCAATAGCCGACATCCAAGGGACAAGGCAAGATCAGCCACATAGGGGAGTTGGCAGCTAAACAGAAAATCTAGCCCCTGCTGAGACAAATAATAATTCACTGTCATAACTCCATTGGATTGGTCATCGAAAAAGTATTATTTGTATCAAAAGTTTTCCACATCAAAATCAGCAATAGGATATTGAGAGGAGCAATAAGGAGATAATTGTATAATTCAAAAATATGCCACTATCAGAATGGACAAGAATTCTTTGTCATGCCACAAGAGCAAGGGGTCAAGATTCCCAAATAGTTTGTTCCAAATTAGGTTATTTTGAAGAAGTCAATGTATCAAACAAGTATATACGAGGGTTGTCCCAAGAATTCGTGAACTTTTGTGATAACTTTTATTTGAAATGACCGATAAGACTGATGTGGTGTGACTACATGGAGCTATTTTCAATACTCACGAAGATATGAATTAAAACACAACACTAGTGAATGGGTGTCGGCGCATGGTATAAACGTCGTTTTATAATACGCGCAACGCCGCTTCAAAACTTAATCCTATCTAATGGAAGTGGCGGCCTTACCGGACCTATAAACTTGCTACAAAGAAAGAATCTATGTCAAAATATATCTCAAAGCATTGTTGATATAGACTTTTATTATGCATTCAATAAGATATTTGATTTTAAAACCATTTCCCCAATCTTGTACGTGGATAAGCACTATCGTATTTTTTAAGCTTGACAATGGGTGTGTAAAGTAAATGTGTGTTTTTTCATAACAAATCGTTATATCTTCAGACATTTCAAATAGGAACTTTTATTGTTTTGTACGCACAGGAAAAAGATATTTAGGTTTGTTTTGAAAACCTTAGTATAACGCTACCAAAACCTTAATTTGTCGAGATAGACCCACCAAAGAAATCTGGGATTTCGTTGAAACCGCTTCAAATCTCTTTTGCTGTCGAAAATGCAAGCATATTTCTTTAAAATCTCTTTACCTATCGATTATTGGAATGACTCATGATCAAGTCATATCAAACTTTACACTGCTTATTTACTTACATGTATTCTCAGTTTCTGTCCACAAGGCATTCTGATTGACGTCGCCAAAACGTCTGTTATTCGTTTATCGACGCTTCTCGCATTAGTTCTTACTAATTTAATATTTTTCCCGTCATTTTTAAGTCTATTTTACTTTTTTACCTCGTTTATCTGTAAAAAAGAGTATACGCCACAAACACTTATGGTAATTCCTTATTTCCAATTCTTTTATGGTCTATATGGGGCTTATTTCGCGATTCAGACCTAAATATGAATGAATTTGTGCGCCGAGCGTTCCGTTGACGTCGCTATTTTCACGCCGTTTGACTTGTACTCGGACAAAACAAAACATTATAACTGCGCACTGGGTAATGTCATTTCTTTGAAAATACACATGCGTGAACTCCAGAAATATCTGCTTTCAGCGATGGTTGTCTTATATCAAACTCATCATGAATATTGAAATAAATGACGTTCAAACATCTAACATATAAGATTTGTAAATAATAAATTTGACGTGCGCCGACCACCCCTACCGAGCGTGTCCTTTTAAGCTTTATTTCTCAACATGACCATATCAGAATCGTAAAACCTTTATCAATCTGTTGCAAATTAACATGGGTTGTCAACTTAAGAGTTTTACTTAAATCAGACGCTGGATTTTTGAATAATCGAGAAAGTTCACGAATTTCTAGGACAACCCTCGTACTTGAAAAATTGTCTACCATAGCTAAAGGTTGAACTAAATTTATCTAGAAATGTGTCTCAACAAGAGCATAGCCTGTTGGTGCACGCATATGGCTGGCTGATGGATGCTGGATAATGGACAAAAAAATTGAAATGGATGAAAAAGGGACATCAAAAGTTATCCCCCTTGATAGTGTATGTTGCTCTCTTGAAAGTTAAAATGTGTTAGGCAACTTTCAAGTAAATGCCTTCATATATTTGTCACAAAATGTCAAAGTTTTTGCACTATGAAGACAAAAACACTGAGGCTACCTTGAAAAAGCAATACCCCTTGAGTACCTTGATTCATATAATATGTGTCAGAAAAGTAAGGGACGGACAATTCCATGGTGGTGGTGGTTTTATGTCAGAAAAAAGGTACTTAGAATTACATATAATTATTTTAGAAAATAATTAAAGGTGTCCAAAAATTTCAGGTGTATGAAAACATAGGGTAAATGCAGTACCATTGTGTTTTCTTTTAGAACTTGTGGAATTGGTTTAAAGAAGACAATTTGGACCTGGGACAACTTTCTATCCGTTAAATTCACAAGTTTGTTTGATAAAACTTACAAAGGATTTAGCGCAAAAGTCACTGTTTTTAAAGGTAAACACACTTTGTTTCCAAAAGGACATAGTTAATTTCTCTTTAAAGCAATTATATATTCAAATAGGATAAAGAAAATGAAAAAAAAAAAATACTATTAGATAGACTAGTGACGTCAAGTTCATTTTGTCTAGCCTGTTTGCTGTCAACAAGACATACATGTAGTTGTAACAATAAAAGTTTGGTGTGTGTGCATAATTACATCCATTTGTCCGGACTTCCATCTGTCAGTTCGTCTGATTTTGTCTGGGCAACAACATCTTCATTTATGGATGGATTTGAAAATTACATGGCAAAAATTTTCACCATCAAAAGTAAATAAAAAAATTCAGATAGCTCCAAGGTCAAGGTAACAGCTCAAGGTCGAATGTTAAGATTAGACTCTTACAGTGCTATGGTCAAATTTTTGAGGGCTCAACTGCAGTTGTCCTGCGACAACCACACAGTTTTCTCTTCCATCTCCTTAACTTCCTTATTTTCCCCCTTTCATCTTCTTTTCCCGGGCAAGTATAGTCCATTGTCCTCAAAATTTGGTGAAGGAGTAAGGGCAGTGGACTCATGATCCAAAAGAAATGGATGAATAATGGTTCTATTTGAAGTCACACCACTGGTCAGATTCGTATGTCCTTTGGCAAGGCATGTCAGGGCAGTGCAGCCCAGTAGTTGTGATATCCAGGAAGTAATTGAATTTATAAACTTCCCCATGGTATAACAGAAATATTGTTCAAAGCCTTCTTATACATTAATTCAAATCAAATTCATAAATAAAAAAGGCAATCAATAACTGATTTATTATTTCATGAGGGGTTAGTATAAAACTCTTGTAAGTGCCTATAGATATATACAGTTTTTGTCCTAATAAACACTCCCTGGAGCTATACATAACATGGTTGAGGAGCTTTTATTTAGTATGCAATCTATGCATTTGTTAATTAAACAAAATCATTAAACTTATGTCTTTTAAGCCCTTTTCCCTTTCATTTTAGGTGAATTTCCTCTAAACAATCATTCATATGATTGTTTAGATGAAATTCATCTCAAATTAAAGAAGATACTAAGTCTCATAAAGTTCCAAAAATTTTGGCATTTGAAGTGGGTTTTCTTTGTAAGAAATGTGGGGATACTACTAATAGGGAGGGCACTAGAATTTAAAGAAAAATGGTAGGCACTTGCAATAGTTTCATGCTGACCCCTTTATTTTGTAAATTGTTATTAGATTCTGACCTATGTTATAACGGAGACGGGAGCGACAGAAGCTATGCCGGTGATGTGAATTATGGTAAAAACTTCAAAGAGTGTATTCCATGGAGTAAGGCAACCAAATGTATGTTTGGGAAGTTTAGCTCAAAGTAAGTTAATTGTTTTGAAGTAATTACAGATTTCAATGTTTCAATATCCGATTGAACAATAAGACCTTTAATGGGTATATTCCATCATAAATGGGGTTTTTGCGAAAACAATGACCCTATCTCATACTTGTTTCCTTCAGAAGTTCATTTAACAGGGATTGCCAACAAAAAATAATTTGTCCCTTGTTAACAATACTGGACATTGGCATTATAATCAAGTTACAAGAAACAGAAAGTCTTCAATATAAACACTTCATATAAAGCTATATAAAAATTAAGCATTAATTTCAATACTTTATGGATGTTTAGATCTTTTATTTTTATGCCCCTGCATCAATAGATTGGTTGTGTACGGGTATTGTTTTTAGCTCACCTGAGCACATCGTGCTCAAGGTGAGCTTTTGTGATCATTGAATGTTCGTCGTCCGTCGTGCGTCGTCTGTCGTCCGTCGTCCGGCGTCAACAATCTTAGTGTTTACACTCTAGAGGCCACAAATATGGACCAATCTTCATGAAACTTGGTCAGAATGTTGGCCAGGTCACAAGGATGAACCCTATTGAAAATGGGAAGGATCCGTGCCATATCACGGGAAAAGGGGCAATATTAACAATTTTCTTATTTACACTCTAGAGGCCACAAATATGGCCCAATCTTTATGAAATTTGGTCAGAAGGTTTGCCATGCCAAAAGGATGATCCCTATTGAAAATAGGAAGGATCCGTGCCATATGACGGGAAAAGGGGCCTTAATTACAATTTTTTTGTTTACACTCTAGAGGCCACAAGTATGGCCCAATCTTCATGAAACTTGATCAGAAGGTTGGCAAGGTCACAAGGATTAACCCTATTGAAAATGGGAAGGATCCATGCCATATCACGGGAAAAGGGGCCTTAATGACAAATTTCTTGTTTACACTCTGAAGGCCACAAATATGGTCCAATCTTTATGAAATTTGGTCAGAAGGTTGGCCAGGTCACAAGGATTAACCCTATTGAAAATGGGAAGGATCCATGCCATATTACGGGAAAAGGGGCCTTAATGACAATTTTTTGTATACACTCTAAAGACCACAAATATGGCCCAATCTTTATGAAATTTTGTCAGAATGTTGGCCAGGTCACAAAGATAAACCCTTTTGAAAACGGGAAGGATCTGTGCCATATCACGGGAAAAGGGGCCTTAATGACAAATTTTTTGTTTACACTCTAGAGACCACAAATATGGCCCAATCTTTATGAAATTTTGTCAGAATGTTGGCCAGGTCACAAAGATGAACCCTATTGAAAATGGGAAGGATCCATGCCATATCACGGGAAAAGGGGCCTTAATGACAAATTTCTTGTTTACACTCTGGAGGCCACAAATATGGTCCAATCTTTATGAAATTTGGTCAGAAGGTTGGCCAGGTCACAAGGATTAACCCTATTGAAAATGGGAAGGATCTGTGGCATATCACGGAAAAAGGGGCCTTAATGACAATTTTCTTGTTTACGCTCTAGAAGCCACAAATACAATTCAATTTTCATGAAACATAACCAGAATAATGGCTAGGTCACAAGGATGAACCCTATTTAAAATGGGAAAGATCCATGTCATATCACGGGAAAAGGGGCCTAAATGACTATTTTCTTTTTAGAGGCCACAAATATTGCCCAATCTTTATGAAACTTGGTCAGAATGTTGGCCAGGTCACATGAAACTTGTTGAGAAAAGGATAGAAATTTATGCAGCGATCATAGAAATAGAGTTATGTTTTTCTTTGAAAAATTTAATGATCATTTAATGATCTTTCAAGAATTTTATTTTGCTAAGGGAGAAGTCAAAGAGACGAAGGTGAGCGATATAGGACCATCATGGTCCTCTTGTTTACTTGTCTGTTTGTTTGTCCCCAAAAACCTTTCACATTGGATCTTACTTTTTCATTGGTCAGTGATAGAGACTTCATATTTTACTGTATATTGCTTGTGAAAAAACATTTCTGTTGAGTTCAAGGTCAACTGTTACCTTCAAGGTCAAGATCATCACTTAAGGTCAAGGTCAAATATGAGGAAAAATTAACTCCAAGTTGAATTTTCTTTGTGTTGTTGATTACCACATTGAATTTAGATTTGCTGTTGATAATCCTATTGAATCAAATTACATGCACTGCTTCTAAAATATGGCAGTTTACAAAATTACAGTAAAATCAAAGTGCTGAAAGCACAGGATGCTCTAATTTACAGTCAATATTTTTTTATGAAAATATAATTTTTAAATTTTCCTGGTTTAAAATGGAAAAATAGAGGATATAGTATTAGATCAGACTCCACATATGTGCAGTCCGATCTTTTTCTATACCTTCTGCAAAAGCAGAAATATTCTGAGTTCAGAATGACAAGGGTTTATTATAAAACAGGACTGTGGACTGGCAATTGTCTGGCAACACTTGCCGAAATGTAGAGCTGGGAACACAACCCTGGTGTTACACAAGTGCTGAAACTTGTGAACGTCAAAACTGTGATGCTTGTAATTTGGGTAAGTTTTTAATTATAGATCCACAAGTTGGAGAGAGTGATCAAAGGTCAATTTTGTCTATACACTGTATAGACAATATTGACCTTTGATCACTCTCTTGAAATTTTGGATCTATAGAGTACAAAAGATTTTCCTTGCATACATCAACTCTTTTACAAATAAAACCATTACAGTTTTATATCTGCCAAGATAAATATATATAATTAACTAGAAATTGTCCTTGTCTTAAATTGTATCACCACAATGGAAATTGAAAAGGGAATATTGATACTTATTGGCCAAAAGGTATCAAGAAAATCATCATTTAACTAAAATAT
Source organism: Fragum whitleyi (assembly GCA_948146395.1). Lineage (NCBI taxonomy): Eukaryota > Metazoa > Mollusca > Bivalvia > Cardiida > Cardiidae > Fragum > Fragum whitleyi. Next base: position 48,769,495 of record OX411548.1, read on the forward strand.
TGAAAGTACAGCTTGCATTTTGCTTTGAATTTTCATACCGACATCCTCTTCTAAATCACTGGGCCATTTTCAAACTGTTGAAACATCTACTGGACCAACAAAATTTAGATGAGTGGTTGAAATATACTTCAACAAACATTAATCATATTCTGCATGATGTTTGAATCTATTTAACTACATTTGAACATGGGACCTTCAAGGTCTTTTGACAAGGTTGAAGTCATCTATCAAGGACTGAAAAAAACTGTAATGCCGTTTGTAAAATGATGTCATCCATTATGATGACATTCTCACTGTAACAAAATAGCGTTATATGGTCTAAACTCATTTTGCATGTTAATTGAAGCTAGTGTATTATAACGTAATATAAAAAATATTCACCTAGGTTGTTTCACTCTCAGAATATGGTTCATATTATAATGGACTACATTAATCGATGGACCAGAGAATAATTATTGTACCATATTATTGTGCCTACCGTTGTTCTCCTAATAAATGCTCCTAGGAGCTATACATATCATGGTCAGGGAGCTTTAATATATTACGCATTTTTCTTTATTTTAAAAGATTAAATTGATGTCTTTTAGTCCCTTTTCCCTTTAATTTGAGGTGAATTTTCCTCTAAACAATCCTTTTTATGATTGTTTAGAGGAAATAACCTCAAATTGGAGAAAAAATTCCTAAAACTTAGGCATTTGAAGAGGGTTTTCTTAGTAAAAAATGTATGGGTGCCACATTTAGGGAGGGTGCTGTTATTAGAGGAAATACGGTATATGTAAATATATAGGCACTTGCAATAGTTTTTGCTCTGACTGCTCAACTTATCCATGTTTTCAGGTAGTTGCTATGACCAGTATTTAGACTGCACGAACAAAGTTAAAGCTGATCCTGGGTTCTGTACTAAAAATCACCTTGGCAAAGCTCACTATGGTTGTATGGCAACTTGCAAGTTTTGCGATAAAAGGAAGAGAATAGAGAGAAGTAAAAGTTCCATTTCTTTTGTTTCACATTCAATCAAATTGGTTTGAAAAAATAAATTGTGACCCATCAGGTAAAAAGGAACCATCTAAAATAGTGTGTAAAGTGTCGTCCCTAGCTTGACAGACTAGGGTAGGAACTTTTCACACTTGGTTGATTTTTAGCTCTACTGACTGAAGGACTACTTTTATGCAGAAGTTTACAAAACAACTGCTTACTCAAATGTTTTCATTGGGGAATGAACCAACTTTTCAGCAAATCGGAATGCACATATTGATGGACAAAACTAAAATTAAATTAGTTTTGAATTCTTGAATATTCATTAATATACGAGATCAAGTTATCAATCTGAACTCAGACTTATTAGGATATACTGTGTACAAATTTTATCGATTTAGAACAGCCTGAAAATATTTCATATCTCTTACATGGATAAAAAATTGCCTCTTGCAAAAGTATTTTGAAGGGCCAGTGTAAAAAAGTTGTAACTTCATATAAACCGATGGCAATAGCAACTGCTTTGCACCGAACCATCAAAATGGAATCTTTTAAAAAACAATCGATCAATGGATGGGGAACAAAGTATTACATATCGATGACTCAGTGCAAAACAGTTGTAACTGCCTATATGTTTATTCGCACTTATAACTGTTTTTCCCTGGCCCATCAAAATGTTTTTGTAACTAACAATTTTAAGAGCCATCGATATCTTTTGCTTAAAATATAACATTTTGGTTGTTTATGAAAAATTTTGTATTCTAGAACAATGTTCTGCCCCTCCAACCATTGAAGAAACAGATATGGAGCCATCTAAGGACACATATGATGTAGGGGACATAGTCACATACACGTGCACAAACAATAATGACTTTAGAACAAGTACCTGCACCTCAGAAGGAACTTGGACCCATGTTAACTTTGTGTGTGGATGTAAGTTATTTTTAGCTCGCCCTATTTGGGACAAAAAGTTGAGTTACTTCTATCACCTTTGGGTCATTGGTGTTGTGGATGACGTTTCCAAAGACTTTGGTGTTGGCATTACAAAATTTTACCCTGGTCATATCTCTGTTGTTATTGAAGATTTTTTCTTGAAACTTGGTATGTGTGTTCAAATCACAAGAAATATCCAGACTAGCAATTGGGTTAGCTCTAGAAGCATTCTGCAAGAAATATGCTGCTTTCCCACTTAGATTTTGTAGCTTGACTATTTGTAGAACAGGGGTGTCAGCGTTGGCATCAGTGTCCCATGATGTCCTGTTAACCTTTTGCTGTTTAATCCCTGCTTTTTACGTGCCTGTGATTTTATGATTGAGAAAACATTGTGAAAAAAGAAGAAATTGCTTCTGATAAGCAATTTCTTCTATTTCCACACTCTTTTTTACCCCAAAGGATTGTTATTTTTCAAATTAAATCCACTTTAAATTTTCGTCTGCAAAACCTTTGAATTTAGACAGGTCCAAAATTTTGTAAAACAGGAAAGGGTTAATGTTGTACTTGCAACATTATCTCTGTTTCTATCAATGATATTTGTCTGTGAATTTTTGAACATGCTTCTATGACTATAATTGTAAGCCCTTAGGCCTAGACAATGATTCCTTACTGTGGTATTGAATTTTGTTGAATGTTAACCCTTTTTTGTTAACAGCTATATGGTCTAAGGTCTATGTGACAAGGTAAATTTGTTGCAGCTTTTCCTGTCTCTACTTTTTATGTCAGAAGACTAATGAGATAATTATTGTATTTTTCTTTTTCTTCCAAGGTACAATATGATTTAGAAACAGGTGAAAAAATTATATCAACAGGGGAGAGGGCGAGATAGCTGGATTGGTCACTATAATTCTTTATCAAATGAGCCTTTGCGTGAGATTTCCAACAATTTCAAATATACGCAAAGCACAGACTCTGACCAGCCTGTGCATCGGCACAGTCTGACCAGAGTCTTCGCTATGCGCTTAGTTGATAGATAATGTCTGAAAGTATCTGTAGACAATCAGGTAACTTTATATTTACAGTATGTGGCTGTCTATGCTACTCAATGTTTACACCTCATGAACATTTCAAATTGTTGGAAATGTCACTCTCAGGCTGAAATGTTTATGGAAAGCTGGGGCTCTGTAACGTAAAAGTTTTCTGTAAGTTGATACATGTGTGGTAGATAATCTAAGGCACATGTATTAACTTACAGAAAACCTTTGATTTTTCCCCTGAAAAGTCTCAGAGATACCATGAAGTTATGTTTTCCTGTCACACAGCCACTCAAAAGGCCACAATTTTCTTTGCAGTATTATTTACTCCAAACAAAATGTGGAAAAAATACAGCTTTCTTACTTTTGATTTACTCTAACTGCTAGTTATTGAGTTGTTTATTTGAAAACTCTTCTAGTTTTGGCGGCACCTTTTTGTGTCTTTTCCAGCATGTCCAAGTGGATTTACAGTGTTTGAAAAGCGTTGTTTCAAATGGCTTGGTTACAAAGTACAAACAGATTACAAAACAGCAGTACAATTGTGTAAAAATTTGAAAGCAGTTCCAGCGAAGGTCAACAGTAAATCTCTCAACGACTTTGTTATGGACCTTGTGGGTTACACTAGGTAACTTGAAATAATAATAATGATTTTTTGTCAAAAAATATATGTATTGACTTATTTTTAAATCTTAATTTTTAACAGATAAAGATTGGTACTGAATTTGCCATGTGTTGTCAAAACAATATGAATGATTATGGGAATTATTGACAATTTTACCTCCCCACCTACAAAGTAGAGGGAGGTATATTGGTTTCACCCTGTCTGTCTGTCTATTCATCCATTCTTCCATCCAGCTGTCTATCTGCTTGTTTGTAGACTCTTTTTTGTTTCCAGACTCAAAGAACAAAGTGACCTAGAGTTATGAAACTATTGTTTTGGGGTCATTAAAGTCAAAGGTCAAGGTCACAATTGAAATTTGTCCGAAAATGGCTTACAGAACTTAGACAAAGCACTATCTAGTGCTGAAACAACTAGATGCACTTACTGTGAGTTCAATTATTTCATTCCAAACAGGCACTCCAATCACACAAAAATGCTCCAAATTTGTTCAAAAATGCTTCAGATTCCTTAAAATTGATTAACCATCTGAGGACATGCAGGATAATTGTAAAAAGACATTGTCTTAGATATGGATCTACATTTAATCACATTGTAAAATGTGCCCTCATCTTGATAAAAACATTTCAAAAGCACTTTTCAATGCTCCAATTATTTATTCCAAACTCTCACTCTTCAAAAGCACTTGTTAACGCTCCAATTTTTTATTCCAAACACTCAATCTTCAAAAGCACTTGTTAATGCTCCAATTATTTATTCCAAACACCCACTCCAATAACGCAAAAATGCTCCGAATTTGTTCAAAAATGCCTCAAAACCCTTCAAGATGATCAACATTTCAACCAAACCTATCAAATAATTGCACATTTTTATTTGCTAGTGTTGATTTTAAGTGTATGATTTGTCTGTGAAGACTAAGAATCAGAAAAGAATTTAGAGTTTAATTATACGAGGGTGGATAAAAAAATATGTGGACTTTTACTATAACTTTAGTGTTTCGCGACGGAAATAAATGAAATTTTGTACACGTCTTAAATCATTTAATGTTGACAAAATATCAAATTTACAAGAGTCTGCTGTGACTCTGACATAAAAAATCCAACATTTGGTATACCTGGGTAGGTGCTACCGACGCAACCTATTTTGTTATGTTACTTCCTAGTTTTACTACCCGTAATTGTCCCCTCAATTTTGACCAAACACTTCCAAACTTCGCCTGATTACGTGTTGACGTTATGAGTTAGGATATTTAAAATTTAAGCATATTCCATTCGCTTTTTTCGAATTAAAAGTCAGTAAGCTAAGGGCACGCGTCAATTTTTGAACTTCGAAACGACGGCACCGGCGCAGCCAGAGACAACCAGACAATAATAAAGTTCTACTGGACCTATGGAAAACCTAATCGAGAGGCTTAAATGATCAAATATGCTAAAAGGTCTTCAAATGTAAGCAGATACCTTCTTTTTAATTGGTTTAAAAGGTTTGTTTAAGAGTTGAGAGTGTTTCTGAAGGATGACACTCGGAGAATGGAAAAATTCTCCTCGGCGTTTAATCTGTAATTGTCACAGAACAACATCAGTTCAGAATCGTTTAGACACATTGCACATTTAAGTTCATCATTTTGGATCAGATGGAAATGAAAATAGTACTTATCCAATGGATAGGCGATGCAGTTACCGTGTTTATTGTTGAGTTGACTTTCGAGACGGAACTTATCAATACCGCAGCGTCATATTGACGTCGTTACCGTGCGCCGGTACCAAATGACTACATGTTTTAGAATGGTTGCTACAGGTGACCAACTATTTGGATTTCATCCAAATTTACACGACAAAAAGACAAATGCCGCAATTTAATAACAATGTAGTTTTCTCTTCAAAGTCTGTGAAATCAAAATTTCTGCAAAGCTAGTTTACGTAATTTTTTATTCGCCCTCGTAAAAGGGAGGTAGAAAATTATTGTTAATCAGTGTAACACTATTGTAAGTACCTATAAATGTATAGGCACATACCATAGTCTTGGGCTAACTCCTTGGAAAAGGCACTTATAACAGTGTTGCACTGACTCCTTGAAAATCTGCCTCTTTCAGGTATGACAATTTTGGCATGTGGCTTGGGATGTATTTTGATGAAATTGACACACCACATTGGGTTGACGGAACAGAGGTGTCAGAGGGTTGGACTAATTGGTATCAAGGTAAGCATACTTTGATTTCGTTCTTTAACCCTTTGCTGTTTAATCCCTGCTTTTTACATGCCTTTGATTTTATGATTGAGAAAACAGTGTGAAAAAAGAAGAAATTGCTTCTGACAAGCAATTTCTTCTTTTTCCACACTATTTTCTACCCTACTGAATGGTTATTTTTCAAATTAAATCCACTTTAAATTTTCGTCTGTAAAACCTTTGAATTTGGACAGGTCCAAAATTTTGCAAAACAGGAAAGGGTTAACTTGCTAAAGTGTGACACTACTGACATGAGCTTAGACATTCTCTTTTAGAATTTCAGAGGAGAAAAAAATGCGAATATTAATTAATATAATGAATTGAAGGATATACCACATTTTTTAAAAAGCTAAGCCAGTGTGGAAATTTGCATGCCCAACTTGTCCAACGCAAGCATTTCATCTTGAAGGCAAGTATATTTTTCAGGGCTACTTGTCTGTGGACAATGATTTTTAATGTTTCTAGAAGTTTCTTAATTTGGACTGCGACTCACAACTGTCACGTCTGTAAATAGCATCAGGGAATATGATGGCTTTTCTTCTCCTAAATTGCTCGGCAGAATTCAATCAAACTTCACATAATATGATGTTTAGGTCATCTTTTTTCAAACCACTTCAAAGATTTCTCATTTCTACTTTAGAGGTCATTGTATTGGCTCAGTCATTGTGTAGGGGCAAAATGGAACTTAAGTTCATGATTTGTCCACAGGTTGCTGGTGGTCACTAGCTCATATTTCAGAATATTATCTTATTTTTGCTCTAGAGGTCACAATTTGGGCCCAATCATTGTCAAATTTGTCCTAATAATTATTATTTCTTAGTAAAGATTAAAAAACCCAGATTTTGCCAGGTCAAAAAGTAGGTTTTAGGTACAAATTATTCTTAAACAACATTTTAGCTCTAAAAGTCACAACTTGGGCCAGCACGAACATTGTCAAAGTTTGTCAGAATGTTTATATCAATCATTTGAGGTTATGTTCAAAAGTGGATCATGTCTGGCAAAATGTTATGCTTTAGATGCCACAATTTTAGCCCAATTATTGTCAAAATTACTCAAAATGAGTCCTAATGATATCTTATCCATGTATAAAAAAATAGCTCATATCAAGCCAATGGCAAGTCTCTTTGGGCTTAATCTTTGGACACCTTTTTTTTGTTCAAAATGCCACAATTACAATATAAGCATTTTTCAATTGACCTGAAAATTGATTCTTATGATATCTAGGATATGTCTAAATGAGTTGTTCCAGGTCAAAAAGGGTAGGTCACTTTCCCAAATTTTTAAAAAACTTTGTTTAAAGGTAGTGGACCTATAATAGTTCTGCAGCGTTTCAGAAGTAATGAACTTAAGCAGTGTTAAGCAAGGTTTCCTAATGATTTTCATTGGAAAAACCTCGGTCGACATTGTGAATGTTCATGAATTCCAAAATGTTGCAGAACTATTACAGTTCCACTACCATAAGCTACTTTAGATACCACAATTATATCTAAAACTTGTGTTTGGGCAATGAAATAGAACCTTAGTTCGATTCCAAGAAAAAATCTTGGTTTGCTGGAGAAGTCAATATTTTGTATCAAAAAGATGATCATGCCTTAATTGTTGAAAAAAATTGGAAAAAATAAAGATGCATATATTTATATAGAAAAAAATTGGGAATATTTACAGAATAATCTTCTCTGAAATCAGTCTCACCCAAAGGCATATATAACGGCGAGGTATATCGTATGTCTTAAGACATACTATATACCTGGCCTTTATCAATGAAAGAGTAAAATGAGACTGAAGTGAGTGATACCGGGCCGTCATGGACCTCTAATTGTTATATTTTAGGTGAGCCAGGACGTGAGAACTCTGCTGACTGTGTACGTCTTGATTATGATTCGTATTGGGACGATACATACTGCACTATGAAGCTTAGCGTTGTTTGTGAATACCAGCTTGATGGTGAGTTTTATCCAGGATTAATGCCCTGGCAGGACGGAGTCTAAGTAACGGGTTGTTGCATTTAAGGTTAAGGAAAATCATCTTTTATCTAAAATTACCTATTTCTAAAGAGAGTCAACATAAATAACTCGAGACCTTAAATGGTAGATTGGTAACCAAATCCTCTTAACTTCAGCTTAATCAAGCTGAAGTTACGAGGGTTGGTAATCAAACGATGAAATGTGTCACTCTCTCAAGCTTGTGAATCCTTTAGGTTTTCGGATACAGTTATTTGCATGCGTTAATGATGATTACCGACTAAAATTTGAAAGAACCCAAACTATTGAAAAGTAACTCATCCAATTGCGTCACGCTTAAGCCCCATCCTGCCAGTTCAATAATTATTCAGAATACTCTTGGGTTTGTGATCAATCATTATGAATTTGAAAGGTGTCTTTCAAATATTCCTACATTTGAAAACCCCCTATTATTTACCTAGTTGAATAAAGGGGGAAGGTTAAGGTGTAATTATAATTAGGTTCAAATACAAATACACTACTTTGCATATTCATACAGTCATACATGTGATATTTCTATGGGCTCTCATAGGGAGATTAAGACCTTTTCGTAGGGAGAAGGGGGGTCAAATAGGGAGATTTTGCGTAACGCGCATTGTGCTTAAAAAAGGGGGGTTTTGCAATGCACATGTACACTGAAAATTGATTATAATACCTTCCATAAGAGGTTGTTTTTTGTTACTAACAGAAGTTTATCATTTAAAGTGTTTTGACAGAGGATAGTATTGCAATGCTACAGAATTCAGTCTCATAATTTAAGAGAAATAGATGTTACAAATTCATTTTTTATTTCTATGCAAAGTTCAGGATCCACAATATAGGGGTCTTTTTAGTAGGTAATCAGTAGAAAATGATATCTTACTAAATTTAAAGGTGTAGGCCTTGCAATTTAGGAGGAGACTGTTAAAGCTTTTCTTTATTTCTTTGAGTAATCTTTAAGCCCAAAACACAAGGCTTATTAGTCCCCCACCGGTTACCGGTTGGGGGACTATAGGTTTGCTCGATTCCGTCTGTCTGTCCGTCCGTCCGTCCGTCTGTCCGTCCGTCCGTCTGTCCGTCTGTCCGTCACGCTTTTGTCCGGGCTATATCTTCTAAACCATATGTGCTAGCAACTTCAAACTTGGTACACTTATAGATCTCATTGAGGAGCAGTGTCATGTTCAAGAACCGTTACTCTGCCACACCCACTTTTTGAGTTATTGCCCTTTGTTGTTTTTACCCTTACATTCTTGTCCGGATCATATCTCCTAAAGTATAAGTGCTAGCAACTTCAAACTTTGTACACTTATAGATCTCATTGAGGAGAAGTGTCATGTTCAAGAACCGTTACTCTGCCACGCCCACTTTTTGAGTTATTGCCCTTTGTTGTTTTTACCCTTACATTCTTGTCCGGATCATATCTCCTAAAGTATAAGTGCTAGCAACTTCAAACTTTGTACACTTATAGATCTCATTGAGGAGAAGTGTCATGTTTAAGATCCATAACTCTGCCACGCCCACTTTTTGAGTTATTGCCCTTTGTTGTTTTTACCCTTACATTCTTGTCCGGAACATATCTCCTAAACTATAAGTGCTAGCAACTTCAAACTTTGTACACTTATAGATCTCATTGAGGAGAAGTGTCATGTTTAAGAACCATTACTCTGCCACGCCCACTTTTTGAGTTATTGCCCTTTGTTGTTTTTACCCTTACATTCTTGTCCAGAACATATCTCCTAAACTATAAGTGCTAGCAACTTCAAACTTTGTACACTTATAGATCTCATTCAGGAGAAGTGTCATGTTAAAGAACTGTTACTCTGCCACGCCCACTTTTTGAGTTATTGCCCTTTGTTGTTTTTACCCTTACATTCTTGTCAGGATCATATCTCCTAAACTATAAGTGCTAGCAACTTCAAACTTTGTACGCTTATAGATGTCATTGAGGCAAAGTGTCATGTTCAAGATCCGTAACTCAGCCACACCCACTTTTTGAGTTATTGCCCTTTGTTGTCTTTACCCTTACATTCTTGTCAGGATCATATCTCCTAAACTATAAGTGCTAGCAACTTCAAACTTTTTACAGTGATAGATCTTGTTGAGGACAATGGTCATGTTCAAGAACTGTTATTCTGCCACGCCCAAATTTTGAGTTATTGCCCTTTGTTGTCTTTACCCTTACATTTTTGTCCGGATCATATCTTCTAAACCATAAGTGCTAGCAACTTCAAACTTAGTACACTGATAGATCTTATCAAGGACAAGTGTCATGTAGAAGAACTGTTTCTCTGCCATGTCACTTTTTAGAGTTATTGCCCTTTGTTGTTTTTTAGTCTTACATTCTTGTCCCGATCATATCTCCTAAACTATAAGTGCTTGCAACTTTAAACTTTTACAGTTATAGATCTATTAAGTAGGAGGTATATTATAAGAGAGGATTTTTTGTTATCCGGTGGGGGACTCCTGTATTGCATCGCAATACGACATGCACTTGTTTTTATTGGAGAGAACTTCAAGTGGTTTGATAGTAAAGAAATAGGTATTTATGCAATACAGCTTTTTGTCAAGCATGAAATTTTAGGCCTTGTAATTGGAGACGTTTTTCATATCATGGTTGCCATGGCAACCAGAGTTCTTCATGATTTACAATATTCTGTGAAATATTTTGAAAGGCCTTGTCATACAGATCATCTCTGTTTTGTTTGTGTATGAAATCCGATGACTAGATTATGTGATTTTTATACTTGACGGATGGATGCATGGGTGGACGAAGAGACAGATCAATTAACCGTAAAGGGCACTAATTGCTATTGAACTACGCTTTAAATAAATGTTTTTGGTAGCAAAATGACGATTAAAGATGAAATTACGGACAGCATATTCCGAGTTCGCGAACGTTCAAAGACAAACACGGTAAAAATCGGAATGTGAAGAGCTACCTCTCGGCAAATTAATCCATGTTGAATAGCTTTATGAGAAGCTATGCATTAGCAGTAAAGATCGAGCAAGTCCACAATCTTCTATTCTCAAATCTGCAACATTTGTGTTGACAAATGACTTGATTAGACGATTCGCTTCCAATTTCAAAGACGGTCGCAAATTTATGAAGTGTGTGTAAACTCACAAACGACCCCAGCGAAGAATTCCGGTGAGATCGTCGTGGCATTTAAGAAATGAATGTCCAATGTTGCTTTAATTTCAATATCAAAAATTAAATTTGAATGACAATTTGAGAACGCATGAGGCAGTTTTCACTTTTTATTTCTTTGATAGATTGACCATAAAACATACGTAGATTTACCGAATATATATCTGCGTCAAAATTAAAGCATGACCGCTTCTTGTTTTACTCAAAAATGCATTACGACAAAAGGGTTTTTCTGCGATGCCGCCTTGTTTTACCAAGGTCACGTGACGCGTCGCTTTGCATATCATGTTCGACCTTTTCCTTCATGACGCTCAGGTATCGCGTACAGTGGAAATTTTTAGCGTCTTTTTGGAAGAGGATATTAAAATACGGCGGAAAATTACTGTGTTTACAGCCATTTTGATTTTTCAAAATAGGAGATATAAAATCTAATCAGAGCTTAACTCGCATCCACTCCATTTTTATGTTTTCAAGTAATATCGGGTCACGACGTTTCACCCGGATTAGACCTTGTTTCTAAGAAAGACCAATATTGCTGATCGTCATAATTCATTTTGCATACAGCGTGAAGGGTGATAGGTACAGTAGCACCCGTTTGTCGGCAATGGTTGATCTACCCGACGACGATTATCAATGACACTTCCAGACAGATAAACAACGCTTTACCCGATATTGGATTTCTCCCGCGCCATTCGAGCCTTCAGACCAGAGATTTTGCATTTTTGGCTCCCCTATTTTTTTTCAAGCTCAAATTTCTTCAGGTCGGGAGAAATGGTCTCCCGATCGGGAGAGCGGGAGGAAGGGTAATATATCGGGAGAATACGCCGAGATCGGGAGATATCACATGTCTGTACAGTGTGGTAAGGTTTTTAGATTCATATCTCCAGGAACTCAACAAATATTCTCTTTATATCTAATAGTTTAATATCATGAACTAAAATTGCTAAGATTTGTCAACAATGAAACAGATTTGTTCTAGGACTGCTTTGCATGGAAGTTTTCGTTTAACAGATGCATTCTCAAAATAAATCTATTTTTTAGCCAATTAAAATGCACAAATTTTGATGGACTCATCTAGAATTAAATTATTGTAGTTATGTGCAAAAACTGTGTTACAACAATAAATTAACCTTTGTCATGCTGAATTTAATCCTTGACAAAACTGCGTTTGAATATCAAAGTGCTGAGAACATAGTTTGTACTTATTGTGAAAGGGTCTATGTCACTTAAACAGGCTTGTGAAGCGAAGTTTTAACATTATATTATCCATGATTAATGCCCTGGTAGGGCGGAGCCTAAGTAACGGGTTGTTGCACTTAAGGTTAAGAGAAATTAGCTTTTATCTAAAATAACTACCTCTAAAGAGAGTCGACATAAATAAAATGAGACCTTAAATTGTAGATTTGTAACCAAATCCTTGTAACTTCAGCTTAATCAAGCTGAAGTTACGAGACATTGGTAACCAAACAATGAAATGTGCTCACTCTCTCAAAGCACGTGAATCCTTGAGGTTTTAGGAAACAGTTATATGCACACTTTAACGATGATAACTGACTAAAATTTAAAAGAACCCAAACTATTGAAAAGTAAACTCACCAAATTACGTCAAGGTTAAGCCCTGCCCTGCCAGTTCATTTATTACGCAGAATACCAATGATAACTTTTTACCAATTTTACAGAGTTTCAGGAAGAAGTTTGCTACCAGTCAAACATGTGCGTTTAACCCTTTGCTGTTTAATCCCTGTTTTTTACGTGCCTGTGATTTTATGATTGAGAAAACATTGTGGAAAAAGAAGAAATTACTTCTGAAAAGCAATTTCTTCTTTTTCCACACTATTTTCTACCCTTCTGAGTGGTTATTTTTCAAATTAAATCCACTTTAATTTTTCGTCTGCAAAACCTTTGAATTTGGACAGGTCCAAAATTTTGTAAAACAGGAAAGGGTTAAGATATCATAGAGATACCTGCCCTGCTTTCAAGATAAAGCATGACAAACTGATTGCAAATTATACCCTGCTTTGCATGTTCTTGTTTGCAAAGCTAGGTATTATTTGCAAATAATTGTCATGTTTTGTTATCCTGAAGTTATGTCAGATATCAATGGCTGCGTGCGAAACAGTTGTAACTGCCTATGAACATATAAGCAGTCACAACTGTTTGGCGCTGAGCCATCAATATGTATGTGTTAAAAGTAACCAGATTATGCTAAATTTAATATCTTTTGGCTAAATTAACCAAAAGTTTGGGTGCCTGCATGAATAGACATTGGTGTAATTCTACCCTGATAAAAACAGCCTTAATTAAGTTTTTTTTTTTTTTTTTTTTTTTACTCTAGGATAACACAATAAAGGGTCGAATGACTCTTATTTCCATCATGGTCCTAACTCATTACAGATCTTATCCAGCACATGGAGAGAAAGAGAGAGAGAGGCAATGGTTTCTAACCACTGCTACCCACTTTTACAACTGGGTTGACTTGGGCCCTGACTTCAAAGTGTCCTGCCCAAATACACTACCCGCCTCCGATGGGACTCAAACCCCAAACCAACAGGTTAAGAGTTGAGTGCACTAACAACTTGGCCAACAAGTCAGACACTGTACTCAAGAAGTTTTAGAATTAGGCCAACAATAACTTTTTACCAATTTCAGGGTCTCAGGAGAATGTTTGTAAAGATCAGTCCAACACGTGCATTCAAGATATCATAGAGACACCTGATATGTGTTCAAAATATCCAGATTATGCCTGGCACAACTGTCGAGCAACTTGTGGAGTGGGAAGTATGTTTGAGAAAAATTGTGACCCATCATGCGAAATGGGATCATCTGGGAAGTGCATGAAGTATCAACCCTTGTCAGACTGCACAATTTGCACTGACTGACTGGGGGTCGAAACTTTTTGCACTTTTACTAATTTTCTGAACATAGAATAAACAATCTTCCTTTCTGTGTGGAATTTTTGAAATTTGACCGCCGGTTGGTGTGTTCTATAAAAATTCTCTTTTGCAAATATCATTTAACAAAGTCCCCAGATGGCCCCTTTTCATGTGTCGGGTCGCAAATATTTGACCCATCAAAAAAAGGACTATTTGGGAAAATGACCTCTTGAAAAAGAGATAGATCTCAAAAGGACCGGGTCAAACAGAGGTTGTTTTTCAAATGTTCTCACACAGTACGGTAGAATGACCATTCTTGATTCAGAAAATCAGACAAGTGTGAAAAGGTTCCTTTTGGTAGGCAGCACAGGATGACTAGGATTGACAATTCAGAGCTACAGATAGAGGGAGTATTTTCAATTTCAAGTAAATTTATTTCAACAATACTTGCACAAATCCTATATTGTTGGTACTAATTAGAATCGTCTCATCGAGACAATTCAAATGAGTACCCACATCATACGCTTGTAATGAGAAATAAAGATATTTGACTACAACTACCCCCTCTAATTTGTACTGCTGCAATTTAATATACACACTACCCAGATGGTTCCTTTTTGTTTGAAAGATCACATTAATGTTTTTTTTCAAAAGTTAAGCTCAAGGTGAGCTATTGTGATCTGTCCCTTTCTGTAGTCCTTATGTCCTTGCACAATTTCTTCAAACATCTTCACCTTCCAAAACCATTGGGCCCATCTTGATGAAACCTAGCAGGAATTTCCTTGGGTGTATCTATACCAAAATTGTTTTAACAAAATAATGATCACTTCTATAAAGCCACATGCTTTTATAAAGCCACTATCCTAAAAGACGCTTCAATGTAAGCAAAATCTCTGAAAAAGTGGACATCTTGAAATGAAAAAATGTTTATTATTGAATGGTGTTTTGTCTGAACCCAGATTCAGATATCATAAGATTCCGAAAGAACTTTGCTTCAATCAATGTATGATATCAAAACCACCTGACATGTTAATCATGAAATAATGTATTAAGCAACCAGACTACATATTGCGCACTCCTTTCCCATGGTCATTTAACACAAGTTTTACTGTTCAGTGTTTTCTCAAATAGCTATCCTTATTTTGTATAGCAAACAACAATCAGATATACTCCTTATCTGGATTGTCTGTGGCGAAGAAAATAGTCTGTTTCAGTGTCAGATTCACTTATCTGTCATTGAATGGACAACAAAAGCTATTTTTTCACAAGTGGTAAAGTCACTTGTGAAAATACATCTGTTGTTGCTTAC
Source organism: Fragum whitleyi (assembly GCA_948146395.1). NCBI lineage: Eukaryota > Metazoa > Mollusca > Bivalvia > Cardiida > Cardiidae > Fragum > Fragum whitleyi. Next base: position 48,784,588 of record OX411548.1, read on the forward strand.
AAATATTCATAGATCTTACATGAAAAATGGTAAAAAGGAAATGATAAAGCATGTTTTAATATGACATATGTTGCAGGAGTGAAATAACCATGTGGAATATCTTTGATATTACATTGGTGTTATTGCATTAGTGAAATAACTATTAAAATGAGCTAAGAACGTATAGCAATGCTATATTTTCTTTGTGAAAAAGACTTAATAAATGCATTTGATGACACCAATTCGCAAACAGTGTTATATGTTTTGCAGAATAACATGAATCGATAAATTTCTGGAATTTCCTTGATTTATCTTAAGAATTCAAATTTGTGCTCATTAAACAAGGAATTTATTAAACTCATCATCTGAAACATAAAAAAAGCTCTACACAGCCTCGATTTTATCTGTTAATAGATGACTCGTTTAATAAATTTGGTATTTAATGACCACTCATTCAATATCCTCTATTTAAACCAAAGGCGGATAGTTGAATCGCTGATGAATGCAGTAACACTGCATGCTGCAGGATTAAGGTAGTGGACCTGTAATAGTTCCGCAACGTTTTAGGGGTATTGAACTTTAACAGTGATAACCAAGGTTTCCTCATGATTTTCATTAGGAAATCCCGGTTAACATTGTGAACATGTGGTCCGAAATGTTGCGTAACTTTTACAATCCCACCACCTTTAAGTCCAAGTGACTTCCCCTTATATTCTTGCCTTTAACAAAAATCAGCAAAGTGGTTCAATTACCATTCCAAATTTTAGCATTCAGAACTAAATTTAATTCAGGCCATGCAGGCCATTTTATTCTTTTATTATGTTCTATTTAGATTGCCAACCAAATACAACACAATACTGTGTTGATGATAGCATAAAACAACCCGCTACTAGAATTGCTGGAGGCGATAGCGTAAAGACTGGCGAGGTAAATTTTCAGCATTATTTTTCATTGTTTTTTCGACTATGAGGTGACTAGCTTAGGACACAAAGATGGTGAATCACTCAACTCGTAAAGGTTATCAGAAATGTCTTGAGCTTTTTCTCCTGAATAAATAGCAATAATTTTTGTCCTGACTGCTTTTACAAAAGAAGACAATACAAGCCAACTTAGGAAAATTTTTTGATCTCCGATGAATGACAAAGCACTTGTATAACAATACTTGTATTTTTGCTGAGCTGGGGAATGCATTTTTACATTCTATTATACCAATAGCGGAAAAGGAATCACCATCATCCCTGCATTTAGGATGAAAGTGTTAGCGAAGCGTTTTCGAAATGATACCCCACTTTGCACGTATGTGCACATGCAAAGCAGGGTATCATCTCAAAGCACTTGCGATGCGTTTTTCCATCCTGAAGACAGGGCACAATTACTTTCAATTCTTTGGTTATTGTGGAAGTAAGCAGACTATGAGACATGATGTATCTATTATTTCTGTTTAAATGCACCGTCAAAGATCTTATACAAACCAGGGGTACTATTAGAATCATCACATTTCTATGAGAAGGGGTGGGGAGTTAATTGGAGGCTACAGATGTTAACCCTTGTCATGCTGAACCTGGAATATTCCTGCTTTGGCAGGAGCTATAGACAAAAATCAGCCTGCACATATGTGCAGCCTGATGTTATTCTACACCACCTGTTTCTCACTTACAAACCATAAATGTCAATAGATTAGTTTTTTTTTTAATAAAAATTGACTAGTAGGTGCGGTGAGTTCAGTGCTTTTTGCCCTTTTATTTTGATGCAAACTTTTAGCCAAAATTTATTCAGCATGACAAGGGTTAAGATGTCAACTATTAGCCAAAAACCCAAACCCAGGAGATTTTCCTATGACTGCAAAGATGAGATATTATCCGAAGGTGGTTCGTGAATCAATATAATTCACCATAGTGTAGAAGTGAGGTTTACAAGCCTTTTGAATAATCCAGGGTATAATAAACTCAGAAAATCAAAGAAAAACTGAAATAAAAAAAAATTAAGCATTGAATTAATTTACACAAACACTTAGAATTAAGTGGGGCAAAGGTTCTTTGTCTCGTCATTAAAAATATTTGGTCACGCTATTATAGTACTGCACTTTACATAACAATGACTTTCGTTTAATGACACTTGAATTGATATACTCACAATCCAAGAAAACATAACTCAATAACACATACTACTTGTTTCTATAGTACCTGGAGTATAGATGTAACGATGGATTTGTTCTTGGTAGGGGGAACTTGAAACAGGGATGTTTACCATCAGGGAATCTGGCTGGACCCCCGTTTGATTGTATCGGTAAGTGCTGAGTACCAGACAATATCTGGTTCATTTCAAGAAAAAAATCCTTCTGGGAATCGTTTGAGCCTGTGCATGACATTTCCAAAATTTTCTCTTTGGGTATCATGAGGACTCTGATCAGCCTGTGCATTTGCACAGGCTAATTGGAGTCTTCACTTCACTACATCAATGGTACCATCATAGCACAGTTGGTACTTGTCTGACTGTCAATCTAGAAGACCAGGGTTTGATTCCCGATGGCAGCACTCGTTCTTTCCGACTATTTGTCTCCAAACAATAGTTCTATAATCGTAGATCTATGTGGGATAGCAACTGGAGGCTAGAGAAGGATGAATTGGTAGTACTGGTGTGAGAAATATCAGGAATCCATTGTAAGGTGCTCCAGCCGACATGACATAACTGAAAAAATGTTTAAAGTGGCGTAATACCCCATTCAAAATTCAAATCGCTACATCAATTGATAGCTATGGACTGACAGTCTCTTAAATGAATTGGATGATTATCCAGGCTGCACAACGTCTTTCCATCACACACAGAGAAATTGTTGGAAAAGTCATCCACAGGCTCATTGTATAACTTGGAACGCATCAAACAATATTGCTGATATAATGAAAGTGTGTAAAATGTAGACTTGGGTCAAGCTGACTGTTCATGATTTGCTTTGCTTCTTACAATTAGCAATTACTCAAATGATTTTCATTTCAAGTTTGAAACAATTTTTTCAACCAATGAGGTTGCTCAGTCATAAAGACATATAGACAAAATCATTAATCAAATTATTTTCAGAAAAAAAGTATGTTGCCAACATGGATCTATTTACGGACAAAGAAATCTTCTATCGGACCATGCCAGGGACTTATGACCACTGGGTTGTTGCAAATGTAACGGATATGATGTTGATAGCTCCGGGTAACGTTACCTCATGGACATACTACAGCAATTTTAAAGGCTTGATTGCTTTTGGAATATGGCGGTTCTACAAGGAGAAATCTAAGTATGATCATTTGGAAATAATTTGATTTTAGTTGTGTCCATCAATATTCATGCATTCTGAGTGGCTAAAAAGTTGGTTTTATTCCCCAATGAAAAGTATGCAGTTGTTTTTTAAGCTTTCTCAAAAAGTAGTCCTGCAATAAATATGTTTCTTAACGCTTGTCATGCTAAATAAATTTGGGCTAAAAAAATGCATCAAAATCAAAGGGCAAAAAGCACAGAAAGTCCCAACTGTAGGTCAATTTTTATTTGAACAAGAGGCCCAAGAGGGCCTGTATCGCTCCACTGGCTTAAAATCTCAAGATTTGAAAGAGAGATATTGCAAATAGAAGGTAATGAAAGTGAACAACATTCAGAAGGAATTCAGGCTTTTTCTAGGTTGAAATTGACTTATGGAGGAATGAACTTAATTAACTTATATGTAAAATTACAAGACAGAAAACTTTTTAGATGTAGAATGAAACAAGAGGACCAGAATGGCCCTAAACCGCTCACCTGAATTTTATTGATCCAGTGGATCTCATCCAATTCAAATTTCTTGAACATCTTTAGATGAGGGTCATCCAAGGAACATTCTGGTAAAGTTTCATTAAAATTGGCCAAAAGGTTCAGGAGGAGATGTCATTCAAAAATTTCGGAGTCAAAATAAGCCCCGCCTTGCCACGCCTATATTTGGGGGTCAATCCAAATTTCTCAAACAACTTTAGATGAGGGTCACCCAAGGAACATCCTTATAAAGTTTCATTGAAATTGGCCCAATGGTTTTGGAGGAGATAAGGTTCAAAGATTTCGGGGTCAAAATAAGCCCCGCCCTGCCATGCCCTTAAATGGGGGTCAATCCAAATTTCTTGAACAACTTTAGAAGAGGGTCATCCAAGGAACATTCTGGTAAAGTTTCATTGAAATTGGCCCAATGGTTTGGGAGGAGATGTCATTCAAAGATTTAAGGGTCAAATTAGCCCCCCCCCCCCCCCCCCCCCTGCCACTCCCATATTTGGGGGTCAATCCAAATTTCTTGAACAACTTTAGAAGAGGGTCACCAAAGGAACATTCTGGTAAAGTTTCATTGAAATTGGCCCAATGGTTTAGGAAGAGATGTTGTTCAAAGATTTTGAGGTCAAAATAAGCCCCGCCCTGCCACGCCCATATTTGGGGGTCAATCCAAATTTCTTGAACAACTATAGAAGAGGGTCACCCAAGGAACATTCTGGTAAAGTTTCATTGAAATTGGCCCAATGGTTTGTGAGGAGATGTTGTTCACAGATTTCGGGGTCAAAATAAGCCCTGCCCTGCCACGCCCATATTTGGGGGTCAATCCAAATTTCTTGAATAACTTTAGAAGAGGGTCACCCAAGGAACATTCTGGTAAAGTTTCTTTGAAATTAGCCCAATGGTTTGGGAGGAGATGACGTTCAAAGATTTCGGGGTCAAAATAAGCCCCGCCCTGCCACGTCCATATTTGGGGGTCAATCCAAATTTCTTGAATAACTTTAGAAGAGGGTAACCTAAGGAACATTCTGGTAAAGTTTCATTGAAATTGGCCCAATGGTTTGGGAGGAGATGTCGTTCAAAGATTTCGGGGTCAAAATAAGCCCCGCCCTGCCACGCCCATATTTGGGGGTCAATCCAAATTTCTTGAATAACTTTAGAAGAGGGTCACCCAAGGAACATTCTGGTAAAGTTTCATTGAAATTGGCCCAATGGTTTGGGAGGAGATGTCGTTCAAAGATTTCGGGGTCAAAATAAGCCCGCCCTGCCACGCCCATATTTGGGGGTCAATCCAAATTTCTTGAATAACTTTAGAAGAGGGTCACCCAAGGAACATTCTGGCCAAGTTTCTTCAAAATCCACCCATTGGTTTAGGAGGAGAAGATGTTTAAAGAAAAGTTTACGCACGCACGGACGGATGCACGGACGCAAGACAGACACCTCGCCATGACAATAGCTGGCTGGCCTTCGGCCAGTGGAGCTAAAAACTAAATCTATTGACAATTCTGGTTTGAAAGTGAGAAACAGGTGGTGTAAACTAACATCAGACTGCACATAGGTGCAGGCTGATGTTTGTCTATAGCTCCTGCCAAAGCAGGAATATTCCGGGTTCAGCATGACAAGGGTTAACTGACAAATCTTTACTTTTTTGCTTTTTGATATTAAATTATAAGATATGAAGAGACGATTTATTGATTTTATGGCGGTGTGAAACTAGAAACCTTAACACACTAATGCATGAATCGGCTTCGTGTATTCATACAGTGTGATTAGGTTTTTAGTTGCATTCCTTAATGAAATTAAAAACTAATCTCTTCAACTGTTAAATAAGTGATGCCTGAAAGAAAACTAATGCCTTGTTTTTAGCCCACATCTTGCTGAATTTGAAACTCAATTTTATTACTTAAGGTAGTGAACTCTTAATTGTTTTGCAACATTTTTTAAGTAATTAGGTAACTTGGGTTAACACTGTTAAAGGAAAAATTGGGGAATTATTATGGGTCCACTGCCTTAAGCATGCATTCTGAAACATTTCAAACAGGCAGGCTTAAGCTATTTACAAATTGGTAAAGAAGAAAGCATGCAGGTATTATCTGCTAAATTCAGATTTCTTATTCGTGCATGATGATTTTAGTCTATTTCTGCCAAAGCTTTGTGTGCAAATAGATATTTGTTGTGAACAGACTACCAGATATCATTTCATGTTATCAGCCAGGTGTTATCAGGTCAATACAAGCTTCATTACTCGATAAAACATTTTTTCCTACCTATTTGGATGATTGAAAGTAACAGAATGATCCTTGCCTTGTAACTCTTTGCATTTAAAATACAACTCTGTTGCCTTCATTCCCGAATCTGTTACTTTATAGAATAGGTACATTGAAACTTATTGGATTCAACACAATCAAAACTGGAGAGAATGAGCAAGCCGTCGTCTACAATGTTCCCATAGAAAAGCAAATCTATGCAGAGGTCGGTGACGTCGTAGGAGTGTTCCAGTACTATCAAGAGTTATCCTTCACAAAGTGCCGCAAATCAGTCCAACCTGAACATAGTGGATGGATGCACACTGAGGTGGCGGTAAGGTTTGACTGCTTTTATCTCACATATCTGACCTTGTCTTTTGTAACAAACAGTCATCAGGCAGGGGTTTGGAATTCCCATGCACGACTTGTCCTACACAGACTTTTCCACTTGGGGTCAAGTACATTTTTCTAGGCCACTTGTCCATGGACAAGTAAATACCAGAGCAAATCTTGATACAGTACTAAAAAGATCTTGGAGGAAAGTCATCCTTTTGTTTGTATGCAAGGGAAGAAAACATTGTCTTTTAAATGAAGGAAATGCTGGGTCACAGCATTTATTCATTAAAAACAATGTTTTTTTCAATATTCATTTTTGTTGGCAAGTTCATTTTGATCCTGGACAAGTAGGAATTCAACTTTTACTTTTCCATGGACAAGTGGAAAAAAGTCATATTTCCACCCCGGCATCAGAGATATCCTTGTCTTACACATGTGTTAAGATCACATTCTAAATGACTTGGATCATCTCGACTTCATCTAATGCACTTATTTGTGGCATTTCTGTCATAAGAGCGTTTCAAAAATTGGTTTTAACATACAAAATCTTGTCTAAGTGAGAAAAAGATTCTGTTACTTAATCTTATTTGAGACAAGCTGATCTTGACCGAGTCTAGAATTGAAATGTTATTACGCTTGCCAAGGTGACCTTTTACATAAATTGTTAATGAAATTTTGAGTGGCCATAAATATAGATGTGGCAGGGTGGCCAATTTTCGCTTTCAAATGATACAAATCTTGGTTCTCCAATTCTTACTTTGAAAACTTGATAATTTTAAAATCCTAAAATGGAAGAAATTTAAACATTGCATTTTCATTTCTTTAGTTCTAGCATAATGACATCGTGATTGCAAACCTTCTGTGTGAGCTTGAGTTATCAAAATCTTGCCTATGCTCATTTTTATGCCCCCGTATCGAGAGATCGGGGGCATATTGTTTTACTCATGTCCGTCTGTCTGTCCGTCCATCTGTCCGAAAACTTTACCTGAAAACTTAACCTTGCCAATATCTTCAAGCCTATTCAAGATACAAAGCTAATATTTGGCATGATGATAGATCTCAATGATCTGCATCCGCTGGTACCAAAGTCAAGGTCATGTGACAAGGTCAAGGTCATCTGTCAAGGTCAAACTTTGAAAAAAAAATGCCATTACGGGGGCATTCGTGTTTCACAAACAAATCTTGTTTAGTAAGCAAATAATTGGATTGATATAGGGTTAATTCACATTTTTGAGGGCATTAACATTTGCAGAGACCTGAAAATGGTTTAACGCCTGAATGTGAAACACGAGGGCATTAAAGCATTTTGAGGGTCTCTGCAAATGTTAACGCCTGAAAAAATGTGGATTGACACTATTATTGCATAAGACAATAGATTAGGGTATAAATTCAAACAGAAATTGCAAAATAATTTCATAAAAACGATATAAAACCAGTTACAAACTTACGCATATGACAGAACAGTTACGTCATGCATTACACCATCCATTTTGTTTATACTGCCGTCGCCAGATAGATTTATGACGTCACACAATTAAACACAGGAATTAAAGCAATGTCTTTAGGTATGCTCTTTGATAATGTTGGACATAATAATTTTCAAGCATTTTACTAAACAAATCATACAGTCCACTAGTTGTATTTTGAACAGAATGCATAAATATCCTTTTAGGACAAACTGATATTGCAGAAAAAATATAAGAATCATTGAAATTGATTAAACTAGATAAGCCCAAATTGCTGATATTGAAGAAAAAAAAAAGCCAGGCATTAAAGGCACGTGAAATTACTGATTAATCCAAGTTTTCTACTGTCAACGATCAGATTTTGTCTGTTATCGTATGCCTTTAACGACCCAAAAACATACATTTTATGCATTATTGGATTATGTCTAACAAAAACGACCTTTCTGATTGGCCTGAAAATATTTTTCATGCCCTTATTAGGTACTTATTGCGAAAAAAGAATTGACGAGAAAACTTTTTTCCAACTATGGCAAAATCTTTACTTTTTTGCTTGTAACTTTAAATATTAAATCATAAGAAACGGAATGGTCTTTTTTAAATTAATTGAGTTATGAAACTTTTAACCTAATTACACTCATATTTGAATCTACTTATTTATTTAGTTTTAATTCTCATTTTTTCATGAATGAAAAAAGACAATTTTCCCATGAGCTCAATCTGACTGATCAAGGGGAGCTTTTAGGGTCACTTAACCCTTTCCTGTTTTACAAAATTTTGACCTGTCCGAATTCAAAGGTTTTGCAGACGAAAATTTAAAGTGGATTCAATTTGAAAAATAACCATTCTGTAGGGTAGAAAATAGTGTGGAAAAAGAAGAAATTGCTTGTCAGAAGCAATTTCTTCTTTTTTCATAATGTTTTTTCAATCATCAAATCACAGACACATAAAAAGCAGGGATTAAACAGGAAAGGGTTAAGGTGAGCCATGAAGGACCAGTCTAACCCTCTTGTTTAGTTAAAAAGTTCATTTTTACTTGTCATGTATTTTTCTTTTTTGTTCTACAGAATGAAGATCCGACACAATTCAAAGTTGGCGAGGACTACAAATTTGTGCAGAGTTCACACGACTGTAGAATCTACTCCATTCGGGCCTCCATCAATCCATCAGCATCTAAACCAGTGCAACACGTGAAAATTGAATAGACTGATTTTATTAACTGTTTTGTTTAGATACTGTAAAACTCTATTTAGCATCCATAGCATAATAATTTAATATAAGTTTTGTCAATCAAAACAACAACCTTTATTGAAAATTTTTTTAGTATGCAGCTATTTTGTGAGCTTCCACTAAAACGAGTCCTGTTAGAAATGTGTTTCATTATTGACAAATCTTTACATTTTTTGCTTCATGATATTAAATTATAAGATATGCAGAGAGTATTTTTTGTTTTCACAAAGGTATGAATACAAGAGCCTAAAAAATCATGTATGAATCCGCTGCATGAAAATTGTAAGTCTTGAAAAAGTGTCTACTCTGTTCAGTCTGCACATATTGTGCAGACTGAACACGGCAAACATTTTTCATTTTGCATTTCGGAGCTGATCTCCTTTAGCATGATGAGATCATTATGATATGAGCCTGTGCATGACATTTCCAACAATTTTACATGTGTGCAAAGCACAGCTTCTGGCCAGCCTGTGCAGCCGCACAGTCTGACCAAAGTCTTCACTATGCACTATATAGATAGGTAAGGTCATAATCGCTCCTTAGGTGGTCAGCATATATTCTTATTGCACTGTGTTGTTGTCTACACTGCTCAAAGTTTGCACCTGGAGCTCATGTGAAATTGTTCGGAATACCACGTACAGGCTCATATATGATTATAAGACATATAATTAGGTTGAGGCAGAGTTACCCTAGATTCATTCAGAATTTCAAAAAACACAATTTTGACATTTATCGACTTGCATGAGACTGGCCAACATTGATTCTGTTAGCTTAACTCATGATAAGATTCCTATTCACTTGAAAGGTCAAATAAATCAGCAAGCTATCTTTATCTGTATTTCATTTTAAGATTTTTAATAGATCTATTTTCTTAACTGTTTTGTTTTGTTTTTTTGTTTTTTCCTTACACTATTTATATCTTTTTTCTTATTCATTAAACTATCAGAGCATCTTATTTTGTTGACTTTTTTATGTGTTTGTATTTCCATTAACCTTAAATAATATAATATAAAGTATGACACCTAATGCGGCAGGGTGGCCTATAACCTGTATAGAAAGGATGATAAACTCAAACCCTCAAGATTATTTATTGAGACGTGCAACTCGGGGTGCTTTACATTGCCCTAAAATTTAAGGTGCAAGTCCAAATTTAATTTCTCCATCAAATTTCAATGAAAATTTACAATTCATTGGTACCATCTTTTTGTACATTGTATATAAATTAAGGGTCGCAACCGTACATCATTTTTATCACACTCTTTTTTTGTCCCACATCGATTAAATCAGGGGCATATCGTTTGCCATTGTCCATCTGTCTGACTGCAAAACATTGACCCTTTCCTGTTTTACAAAATTTTGGACCTGTCCAAATTCAAAGGTTTTGCAGATGAAAATTTAAAGTGGATTTAATTTGAAAATAACCATTCAGTAGGGTAGAAAATAGTGTGGAAAAAGAAGAAATTGCTTGTCAGAAGCAATTTCTTCTATTTTCACAATGTTTTCTCAATCATAAAATCACAGGCACGTAAAAAGCAGGGATTAAATAGCAAAGGGTTAACCAAAATAATTCATAATTCCAACTACTTTTAAACTATTCAATACACAATTCTTATATTTGGCTTGATGATAGATATCATTGATAAGTATGTGCAGAGATCAAGGTCATGTTACATGCTCAATGACAATTTTTTTTAAAAAAGAACCCTGTTTTAAGGCCACTTGTGTTTTATCTTATTTGAGCATGCAGTTGTACAATCTAGCAGACGCCTAGCTAGCCTATAAAGAATGTGGATTCAAAATAATCTAGGGGGTTCAGGGGGCATTCCCCCCCCCCCAACAAAAAAATAAAAATTTTAAATGAATGGTGCAATTTTGGGCCTCCGGAGAGCTTTCTTGACCAACAAAAATCAATTCATTTTAGCATAAAAATGGAGATGATGGCTTTCCTTTCGTTTGTTTCAACTAGTCTACATTTCACAGTAAGTCTTACTTGTGGCATTTGCTAGCCGATCTAGGTATATGATTTATAAAGTGTTTTAAAAAGTGTGGTAATTATCAGATTGGGCGAATGGGGCTGAGTTTCAAAATAATGTGGATTCAGCTGCGTACTCGCGTACAGGCAGCTACTCGCCTGTCTGGGGTGCTGTCAGCTCACCAAAATTCATATGCTGTTGAGGACTTTCGATCAATATAGACTGTGTTGCATGTGGCTAACATAATAATTTCAATAACTGCATAACCTAATTATGGAGCCAGAAATGGGAAAATGAACAATTTCAGGAAATTCAGTCAAGATACTTTCCTGTGCAGTTCCAGAGTATAACAAGTAATCTTTAATTCTTGTCGATAGATTATTGAGAAATAATGGTAGATTATCATTTGATAAATTCACCGCCTAACCAATGAAATTATTACAAACTTATACCCCGATTTCAATGTTTCGTTCTTTTCACGCTGTTTGATGTTGTCTAAGTGGAGCCCAATAAGTAATGTCATTATGAAAGTTGCATAGCATAGGCTCTGCCACTTGTGAAAATATATCTTGTGTTGTTCACTCAATTCAATATTAATCAAATTTACACTGAAACAAAGGATAATCCTCTATATTTTTCCGTTTCGAGCATTTTCTACCACAGAGGATGGTTTCTTTTCAAATTTGACTGGTTTTTCTTGTCATCTGTAACATCTTTCAATGGCGGGTGGACAAAAAATTTCAAAAATTGAGAAGCTGAGTATCAATAATAATCACTAATTCAACCCTTCTCCTTTTAAATTAAAATTTCCTCCAAACAAATTGCCAATTTTTGGGATGTTCCAGACAGCCAGACTCAAGTTTTTCCTACATTAATTATGCAAAAAAGCATGTATTGGCATAGATTAGACTGCAATTGTCAGTCAAAGCTTTGTAACATGAATACAACAGGAATATGCTGTGAACAGCAGAAATAAGTTAAAGACATCTAATTCACCACAGAACTGCCACTAGTAAATGAATTAAAAGATAAATTTGATGGCACCTGCAACCATGAGATTTGGAGTCAAGCATGCTATATCCATTGGAGCAAAGAGTTAGAAAAATGACAATTCAGGAATAAAAAAATCATCCAACAACTAATTTATCAAATCACATCAGTCTGTTGTGTCATCGCTAGATCTGGGACAAGTAGATATTTTGTACCAGTACCCAAGATATCCTTACCCGCGCATACTTGAGTACCAGATGATTACTGTCCATATATCTATTTTATCAACTAAATACAAAGGTGAATCCTGAAAATATGTCAGGGGTTTTCTACACGGTTTTAAGGGACACAGGTGATTTGAGACTCAGAAATAGGTAGCCAGCATATGGGTATCTAGAAATTTGTATGTATTCAGAAGGCAACAACCAAAGAATATACATAATAAAGGCGATATGAGGACTGTGACAAAAGATGAATGCTCTCTGTCCGCTCCCTTTTAATGATTTGAGTGTTGGTGAATAATCATAACATGAATAAGCTGTAGTTAAAATGTTTTGATCATTCATCAACAATGTTTTTCAACAGGGGATTACTTCTTTTATGCACTTGCATAATGGGAGGTACGCCCTTGACCAGGACTCTCACAACTATCTGATGTAAGTCTAGGACCGTCTGGAAATCAACTTCAGAAAAGAATTGAAGACTGTTTAAAACAGTCCCCAATTCTTTTCTGAATTTTGTCCCCAAATCTACACAGTGCTTTTACAATATTCCGCTAACAAGTAATGGTTCAGAACATGAGTAGGAACATTACCCTACCCAGGTTCTCGAATACTTAATTCCCAGCTCTATTTATTGCAGTCTGACCAAGGGACTTTACACATTTTTGTAGGGTGGTTCCAATTGGCATGCTGGTAACATATCATCAGTGGGCACAAAAATATTGTAACTACAACTGAAACTGTAGTTACAATATTTTGGATGCCCAGGAATAATTATACTTGAATTACTACTTTATAATGTAGCAATATACCAATAGGCCTACTTCATTTACCTATGCTGAATCAAAATTACTCATTGTAAACATCACACTATTATTATGCTCCCCCCTCCTCCTACCCCCTCAAATAAGGGGTATATTTTGCTTTGCATGTGTCTGTCAGTCAGTCTGTCCATTGACCTTTTTTTGTCAGGAGCATATCTCAAAAAGTATGCAAGTTAGAATTATGAAACTCTACAGGTGGATAGATTTCATTGAGGAGAAGTGCAGTGTACAAGAACCATAACTCTACTCATCATATTTTCTGAGTCATTACCCTTTGTTTCTCGACAAAGAATGTGCCTTTGACCTGCTCTTGTGAGTGGCATAAATGTTTTACAAACATCTCTTGTTTAAAGCTGTCTTTTAGCCCTTGCCATGCTATTCCTGGAATATTCCTGCTTGAGGACATTATAATTCAAAGATCAGCCTGCAGTCTGATCTTAGACTATATCACCTATTTTTCTTTTGAAGTCAGAATAGTTTAAAATTCTATTTTCAAAAGAAAATGCTGACAATCGATTAACAAGTGCATTTAATGCTTTCATCACTTTGATTTTAATGCAATTTTATGATGATTTTATCCAGCGTGACAATGGTAAGTTCACAGTACAGATTGGCAAAAATGTTCTCTGATTTTAAGTACAATATGTATCTGCTTAACAGGTGAACTGATATCAAAAGCTGCCTTGCGTCAAGATGACAAAGCGGTGCAAACATGTTGCCAATTATGTGTGCAAAGCAGCATATAATTGGCAAACTGTTTGCATCGCTTTGTCATCCTGAGGCAGGGCAGCTTTTGACGCAGGGCTGATTTCATGAGAAATTGTTTGCTCACCATTCAATTAAAAAAAACCAAGGTTGCTAATCATTTTTGAATTATGGGCTGCCATCATAGCCAGTTTGTAGCGCATCAGACTGTCAGCTTAGAGGTTCTGGGTTCGATCCTGATGGCGATACTCACCCTTTCCGACTATTTGTCTACCACCAATGGGTTGATAATCATAGACCTATGTAAGATAGCAGCTGGAGACTAGGAAAGGATGTGATGGTTGTAATGGTGAGAGAAATGCCAGGAATCTATTGTAAGCAGCCACCGCGATATAACTGAGAGAATGTTGAAAGTGGCGTAAAACTCCATTCAATCAATTCAAATTATGGATATCGGCACCTAGATTCCTGAAAACTGTGAAGTGAAAATGAGCTGAAATCAAAAACTAGACAACAGGCTGAAATTATCATGCCCTGTGTTGGTAAGATCCAGGGTATTTTGCTGTACAGTTGTCCATATGTCCACCTGTCTGCAAAACTTAACTAAAAAACTTGTGTTTACAATTATTTCCAGTCTATTCAAGGTATTCCATGTTATTAATGAACTGGCAGGGTGGGGCTTAGTCGTGGCATAATTTGGCGAGTTTACTTTTAAATACTTTGGTTTGATTGAAAAGTTAGTCAGCAATAATCAAGAACGCGGGCAAATAACTGTATCCTAAAACCAAAAGGATTCAAGAGCTTAGAGAAAGAGAACACTCTTCATCGTTGGGTTACCAAAGCCTCGTAAAGCCTTGGACAAGCTGAAGTTATGAGGTTTTTGTTACCAACCTACGCTTTATGGTCTCAAGTTTATTACATCATTAGAAGTAAATGATAATGACTTAAGGCTGATTTACCTCAACCTTAAGTGCATCAACCCGTTACTTGGGCTCTGTCCTGCCAGGGGAAAAATCGAGGATTATACAATGCTCATACTTTATGATAGATCTCTTCTATACACGTCATGATCTGCAGGAGACTGTGAAGTGAAAATAAGCTGAAACCGAAAATGTAGACATAGGCTAATTCATATGCCCAACATGGAAAGATCAGGGGGCATATATAATATGTACTCAATGTATTGTTAAAAAAAAAAAAAAAAAATCGATGTTTGAGGAATTTTTAATTAACGTGGCTCTACCTTTATGTATATTCATGGTCAACACTCCTACTTCATTAATACATGGAAGTTAATGAAAATTTCACATAATATTTAACATCATGTGACTATGTGCATATTGATGTGGTCTGGTAAACCAATCATAGAAGAGGGGGCCTTAATGTTAACGTCATTGTTAACAAAACTTCTCTTTTATTAATAGATCCATTCATGTGAAACTTTTACAGAATATTCCATTTCAAGTGTGCATAAAATTTTGTGTTTTAGTTACATAATGTGTCATGATTAAGGGGGCCTTCATTTTATTTACAACTTATTTAAAACATTGACTTCTTCATTTAAACACAGATTTTCATAAAAACTTACCAGAATATTTCTCATCATTTGATTTCTTCTTGAGAAATGTCGATGATATGCCACATCATGGAAAAAGGGGCCTTAATGTTTACTTCCTTGTTAACACAACTCTTCTTTTGTTTATTGATTCATTTGTATAAAACTCTCATAGAATGTCTCTTATCAAGTGACCATGTGAATTTCCTGGAGATTTGGTAATAATATGCTGGGTCATGGGAAAAGGAGTTTTATGTCAAATTTGTTTTTTGCACAAATTCTTCTTACTGATATATTTTCATGAAACTTTTTTCTTGATAGATCCATATCTTAGACAGCACTATCAAGACATAGACTTTTCAAAGAGTAAGTAGAGTGGTCTCTGTATCTGTATCTGTATCTATATACGTCGCAGGTCCCAATACTGGTTTTAACGCGACGGGGGGAGTGCGCTTATTCACAGATTTTGTCGAGTGCTGATTTAAAAGCCTCGACTGATTTAGCACAGACTATATCTTCACTGAGCTGGTTCCACTCTATGGGTGTCTTAACAAAAAATGAATGTTTGTACTGGTTTGTATTAGCGTGTATAATATTAAGGCATTTAGAGTTATTTTTCACTTGATTTTGCAAAATGTCTCGGGCTCTCATGGGTCTCAACCTAATATTTCAGAACTTTAAATGGTTTTCTAAATATCAGTCTTATTTTAACTGAACTAAGCCTCCAGTCTACAGAAATGTTAGTCTAAAAGTTCCAGTTTTAGAATTATTAATTGGAAAAGTTATTCCCCTTTCTACGACCTTCGCCATTTGTTTACAAAGATTACAAACATTTTTTATTGGATATTTTCAACAATTTCAGCTATACTTGACGAAGGCGAAGGAAGCTAGAGTTATGATAAGTGTCAACCCGTGAGTTTGTACAGTCAACTGGCCAATAGCGGATCACTAGTGATAACTTTGTTGATTATTTTTCAAAGAAACGGGGCAGAATGCCGATCATAGCTGCAATAATGTACCCCTCTTTCTGATATGCTGCTGGTCGAGGGCTACAATTTCCACCCTATTTGTTTTTTGTTGCAATTATCAAATTTCTGTTTTTCAAACTGAGAGGTTATCTAAGAGCTAATGTCATTCCTACCTTAGTTTTGAAAGCAAATAATGATAAAGGAACCAATACATCACTTGTATTGTTCTTAAAAAAGTGTTTTCTTTTTCAATTGTTCAAATTTTCGAAGTTCGGAGGCCATGACAGTTATGTTGATCATGTGATTTATTGTGACGTCACTTTGTTTACTTATTCTATGCTGTCAAAACAGGTGCTGGGTAAAAAGCATAGTAGCTATTTTTACCTACTTTTCAAAACCTTTGCGAATTTGAAGCATCTAGTAGCCTGTATCAATTTACTACCTTACCAATTTAAGTGACTTTACAATATTTTTCATTCAATTTCCATATTTTATTATGATCAAAGCAAGTTTGTTTACAAAAAAATACTACGGCTCCCAAATATGGCGACCTCATTTTTCATTAGCTGAATTTTGGCGGGAAATGGGAGAAATCACGTGGTTTTCAATAACATCAACCAAAATGGCTGACTTTGAAGGGAAAAAGTACGATTTTCAGACAGTGATACTAATTAAAAGTGAAATTCTTGGGATATTTAAATTTGTGGCGATAAATTTTAATTGGTTCTTATAAATAAATTATCAAGGTAGGTTTAGATCGTAAAAAAGTGTTTTTAGCATTAACACATATTCCAAAAATTGACCTTAAAGTGCCCGGAGTGAATCACTCCGGGCGCTGCAACATAGAATAAAGAGGGACCGCGTCGTATCCCTCCCACATCAGATTATCAAAGGAGGGATACGTTATCGTATCTAGCCGATCATAATTCAATCATATCTGAAATAATCTCAGAAAAAGTAAAGTGCTTTTATACTAATGCTGACCAATTGCGAAATAAAATTGATGAATTGAAGTTACAAATATTCCTGGAAAACCCAGACTTTATTTTTGTTACAGAGGTACTACCTAAAGTAAATTCTGACTTAAATTGCTCATCAGTATTATATCAAATTGATGGATACAATTCTTTTCCAAGCATAGATGGAGATAGAGGTGTGATAATTTATGCCAAATCAGACTTGAATGTTTCACCCCTTGATCAATTAAATGACATGTATAGTGATGCATCATGGTGCTGTTGGACAATTGATGGGAAAAAAGTTATTTTAGGGGCAATATATAGAAGTCCGTCTTCAAATGATTCCTGTGTAACCATAAATAGACTTTTTAGTCAGGCTGCCAGCTTAACTTGTTGATAACGGGAGACTTTAATTTGAAGGATATCAATTGGGAAAATTATACAACCATACACAATGAATCACACTACGAGTATGACTTTATAGAATGTGTTAGAGACAACTTTCTGTTTCAACGTATTACTGATTTTACCCGAATAAGAGAGAATCAAACCCCACACATACTGGACCTTGTTTTTACAAAAGATGAAAATGACATTGATAGCATTAATATTTTACCGTCTCTTGGAGTAAGTGATCACGTTCTTATACAGTTTGAATATATATGCTCTTTCAGTGAATTTTGCACAGGAAAAGCCAAGATGAAATATAATGATTGTGACTTTGCGGCTTTCACTGCAGACTGGGAAAGTATGAATTGGGGAGAAAGTTTCAAAGAGCGTAATATTGAGGAAATGTGGGATATTTTCTCACAAAAGTACCATGAATGTGTTAACAAGTATGTGCCACAATATACCCCCAAAAAAGGATGTAAACCAAAGCCTCAGTGGATGACGGCGGATTGTTTAACCAGTGTCAAAGAGAAAAGGCATGCTTGGTCTAGATACCTTGCAACGAAACGCCAATATGATTTTGAAAATTACAAAATAATAAGAAATCGGTGCAACGAAAGCGTGCGTACAGCAAAACGGAATTTTGAAAGAAAAGTGGCTGGAAAAGCTAAATCTGAGAGTAAGCATTTTTGGAAGTATGTAAGAAGCAAGGTTAAATCCCATAGTGCAGTGACTAATCTGAAAAGACATGACTCTACAATGACCAATACAGACCATGAAAAAGCTGAAGTATTAAATGACTTTTTTGCAAGTGTTTTTACTTGCGAAAATCAGGGT
Organism: Fragum whitleyi; assembly: GCA_948146395.1. Taxonomy (NCBI): domain Eukaryota; kingdom Metazoa; phylum Mollusca; class Bivalvia; order Cardiida; family Cardiidae; genus Fragum; species Fragum whitleyi. Next base: position 48,803,035 of record OX411548.1, read on the forward strand.
GAAATTCCTCCTATTAATGATAATTTCTTTGATAAGCCTCTTGACAATTTATGTATCAGTGCGGAAATGGTCGAAAAAGTCTTGAAAGGTTTAAATCCTGGAAAATCTATGGGACCAGATGAAATAAATCCCTTATTACTTAAAACAATGGCTACTACTCCGCTTGCTTGCATTTTTCAAGAATCTGTCAAGACTGGTACCTTGCCTAAAGTTTGGAAAGATGCTCGTGTTACTCCATTATTCAAAAAGGGACAGAAAAGTGATCCAGGAAATTACCGTCCAGTGAGTCTTACTTCGATTGTCTGCAAATGTCTGGAAACCATCATTCGAGCTGAAATACTTGAACACTTGAAAAGAGATAATCATATATCTGAAGCTCAGTTTGGTTTTCGTTCTGGGCGCTCGTGTATATTACAATTGATTGATGTCATGGAGGACTGGTCTAAGTACATTGAAGATGATGAAAACTGGGACACTATATATCTGGACTTTGCCAAAGCGTTTGATAGCGTACCTCATGAACGTTTAATTAAAAAAGTGTCAACCTTTGGGATAAGAGGGTCGATTTTATCATGGATACGAGACTTTCTAACTGGCCGTAGACAATATGTATCAGTGAAAGGAGAATCTTCTTCATGGAAAGATGTCTTAAGTGGGGTTCCTCAAGGTAGCGTCTTGGGGCCCATTTTGTTTATATTGTATGTGAATGACCTTCCTGATGTAGTTACAAGTATTGTTCGTATCTTTGCTGATGATACAAAGCTTTATAATAGTAATTGTGATGTCATTCAACAAGATCTAGATTCCTTATTCACTTGGGCTCAGTCGTGGCAACTGCGTTTTAACGTGAAAAATGTAAAACTCTCCATTACGGCAGAAACAACGAAGGTTACCAATACACAATGAACTTCGAAGATATTGAATCGACAAACGAGGAAAAGGATTTAGGTGTCATTTTTCAACAAGACCTTAAGTTTAGTTGTCACATCGCTGAAAAGGTTAACAAAGCTAATAGTATACTGTCTTTAATAGTCAGAACTTTCAATTATATCGAGAAGGACTCATTCATTCTTCTATATAAGGCACTTATCAGACCCCATGTGGAGTACGGAAATTCAATATGATATCCATTCTTAAGGAAGGACATTGAAAGTGTAGAAAAGGTACAGAAGGGCGCCACAAAAATAATACCAGAGTTGAGAGACTTAACATATACTGACAGATTAAGGACACTGAAATTACCCAGTCTTGCACACAGAAGACGACGAGGCGACATGATCCAGACTTTCAAAATTATAAAAGGTTTTGAAGACATTTCTGCAGAAAAATATTTCACTGTATGTAAAGATTCAACAACCTGTGGACATAGCCTAAAATTGGAAAAGCCCCGCTGTAGAACATCTTTAAGACAACAACACTTCTCACAAAGAATTATTAATGATTGGAATTCTTTACCAGAAGAAGTTATTGCAGCCAAAAATGTGAACGAGTTTAAATCAAGAATCGACCAACATTGGAACCATGAAGTTATTTACCATTATTAACCAGTATCATGTCAATGCGACATGCTTCTAAGTGTCAAGTATTTAATTGCAAACCTGTACATTGAATTATGTGAAGCCTAATCAGTCAAGTACATACCATGACACAGTGACAGAATGATGATTTAAAGATTTGGGCTTAAAAAGGAGAATACTCCTTCCCTCAGAGCCCAACAACGATTCTCAAGGGATTCTCAAGGTATTTTGGTCTTAGAAGGCAATAAAATTTGTACACTTTGAAGTGCAACATACATCTTTGGTCAATCAATTAAAACACTTGCATCGTCCGGAAAATAGTAGTATACGTAAATTAGCCATTTCCGGATCAATTTGGCCAATAGCGGATCACGTGATAAGATGACTCTGGGGGGCTGTCTCAAAATGATTTTGACCTCTCATCACTGTCAAATCCTAAAATTACCCTTTGTTTCAGTATCTACCCATTTACACATGACAAAATTTTGGGCTGGTTGAAATTTAAAAAATTGAATACTGTACCAGAATTTTAATTTAAAGTATCACTTTTTTCAGTTATGGAAAAATTGAAAATATGGACCTTTTCAGTTGAAACCATTGGAGAGAAATAGAAATCACTTGTACACTTGCAACTAGAATGACAGTTCTAACCACCTACCTGTTACCAGACAAAATTTCACTTCGTAACTACAGCTTGATCAAAGCTGTCGTTACGAGATTTTAGAATAACAACGACGGCATGTATTGTTAAAAAACTCTTCTTATTTTAGGTAGAAATTAGCATGGGAAACAAAAAGTAATTTGTTACAACCAAATCGTCATGAACACTTTGTTTTCCTGGCCCATGCTAAGCATGGTTCAGAAATCCATACATGTTTACACTTATCCTTGCGGCAAATCATTTATTTTGTTTTGCCATATAGTGAATCTAAACACTTATTTAGAGCAGTTCTTTTGCAGAACCTACTAGTATTGTTGACAACAGTACCTTTAACTTATTTTCAAAATTAACTCCCTTTGTACGCAGTTTGATCTTTACCAATGTATTGACGAACCAACCCACTTTACAGAACACTCTTCGTCATTGATTGACCTTCTCTTTGTATCCAAAAAAAAAATCAGTTCTACTATCAGGAGTGGGTGAACCTTGTCTGGAAAGCCAAGTTCGATATCACTGTCCTGTGTATGGAGTGTTCAATTTTATTAAGCCTAAAATCAAAGCTTTTAAAAGAACAATATGGAAGTACGAAGAGGGTAACTATGATGATCTTCTATCTGAACTTGCGAATTTTGATTGGACTACTTTAATAGATGACAACATTGATGCATATGTTTTCAATTTTACAAATAAAATCATTCAAACAGCAAAACAGTTTATACCAAATAAAGTTATTAATGTTAAGCCTTATGAACCTGCGTGGCTGACAAACGAAGTAAAACATAAAATAAGACAGAGGAAAAGATTATACAAGAAGGCTAGGAAATCTAATTATGAATTACAATGGAGTAGATTTAGAATACTTCGAAACGAAAATGATAAAATAATACCCCAAAAGCAATTACTTTTCTAACCACCATAATTTGGACAATTTTTTCAAAATTTTCAACAATTTTTTCCCCTCTGGTTTGATACATATATATAGGTAGAGAATCTGGTATCTATGGCCAGGTACTTCTGTAATCTCCTAACTACCACCTTTTTCATTCAAGACGTAGATCTAGTTAAGGTATTTTTCGGGAAAAAACTACCAATGTTATAGCCCTTTAACATTTAGACCAAACAAACAATTTAAAACACTTTTTTTACAAAAAAAATAGGAAGTTTTTGTGAAAGACGAACACCCCAGAAAAGGCCATTTTCATGACCTCGTCACATGAGGTTGACCTTGGTATCTGTAGATGCGCACTATTGAGATCTAACATTATACCAACTATGAACATGGTATCTTGAATAACCTTGCAGTAATTGGCAATGTTGGGGATTTTTTTTGTTACGTGTGGCAGACAGACAGACGGAAAATGGTCAAGCAATATCATCCCGATCTTTTAATGTACTGGTATAAAAAATTGCCAGATTTGCAAAAATTCTAGGAAATTTCACCAGCTACTACTGTCGAACAACGACATTGCATAACAGATAAATTATCTAAATATAGGTCATTTCTCAATTTAATACTATGTTTTCAGAATTAATCAAAACCAGATAAGAATTGGGATCGGTAAAATTTCTTATCATTTTTTCTTTAAGAACTTCAATATAATAAATCAAAATGCATAAGTAGCTAGATTCGGCGTGGTTATCTTTATAAAATATTTGGTTTGCTTATTTTGAGACGCCCCCTATGATGCGCACAGCTGATCCGCTAATGGCGAGTAAGGGTTGGGGATTGTTCCTTTTTATCATTATTTGAAGTTGTACTCGTTTACTCGCCTTCAATTTTGCAGACGAATTCTTTTCTTTGAAATTCCTATGACCTAATCTTTCAGTCGAACAGACACTTGACTAGCGTTTTGTCGGTGTGAAGCACTACAACAACAATGTGAACCGTCAAAATTTTGTTATGCTACGAAGAGATGGACAGTGTCTTGGGATAGAATATTAGTTTCTTCTTCGGCATTTGCTAGTGAAAGTAATTGAAGATGGAAATCAAAGTGATCCGCTATTGGTCACGATCCGCTATTGGCTAGTTGACTGTACCTTTTTTTCGTTGACTGAATCTTATCCAAAGTTTTTATATGATTTTTTTTCCAAACAAGCAAAGAAATAAAAAAGATTGTATCATCTTGATAATATCATAATCAGGGAAAAAGACCAGCAGTGGCACAGTCGTCCATGGCCCCTAGATTTTGGACTAGGCCCCTAGCTTTCTGGGGAATATGCTTATGTAAAATGTTAAGTTTTGGCAGTCAGGGCCCTTAAGTCAAAATTGTTAGTATTTTCCCCTGATAATTATTGTTTTTTCAAACTTATCCATTTTAATGAATGGAAAATTTTATTTAAAATAAAATTTGTTAAAACAAGATAAAATCTAGAATAGACATAAAATTAGGACAATTTAGCTCAGACAGAAAAGAAATCACAACACTCTGTATGCTCCGGGGTACGGACAAAACCCCACCAGGACAAAACCCCACCAGACAAAACCCCACCAGGACAAAACCCCACCACTATATTTGGCAAATAGGACAAAACCCCACCACTTTTTCAAATTAATGTATTATTGAAATCTATTTTGTTTTGAATTGTGTTTTCATGCAATGAATGAAAAAAAAAACGAATTAATAAGTTGTTAGTCTTTCATATTTTTTTTCTTCTGAATTTTACTCGCCCAATTTCTTTAATTTGTTGAAATATTACGAAAAATTCAAGTTACAAGCATATAGTAATTCCCTTTGCCTTTAAACTATATAAGAGTAAACATATTGTTTTACAGTCGTTTGTCTCTCTATACCAGGTTCAATCGGCGATGGCGGCAATAATCATTTATGACTATTAGTCTGTCATCGATGGGTTGATAATTGTAGTCCTGTGTGGGATAGCAGCTAGAGGCTAGAAAAGGAAGTGATGGCAGTACTGGTGTGAGGAATGCCAGGAAACCATAGTTAGGTGCACCAGCTGCTTCAATATGACTGAAAGATTGCTAAAATCAGTGTACCATCTCAATAAAATTCAAAAAAATCAGTTAAAAGACAGATTGATTTTCACTTTATATTAAACCTTATACATGTATTAAAATGGTGTTGTGCGATAAAACACTAACAGTATTATAGGAAAAAAGTAATATACTCTCTTATAACACACTTCCAACACTTTCACTATAATATATATTGGTGGGGTTTTGTCCTGGTGGAGTTTTGTCCCGGTGGGGTTTTGTCCTGGTGGGGTTTTGTCTGGTGGGGTTTTGTCCCAGTGGGGTTTTGTCCTGGTGGGGTTTTGTCCTACACTCGTATGCTCCATGAATGAGGAAATTAGTTGACAGATCAATTTGGTCCATTTTCAACTTGCACATATTCAAATTATCAAATTTTTTGCTTCATTACTTTCTTCAAATGGTCTTGTTGGAAATTCATTCCAGTGGTTCTGAAATATTTTAAAAGTCTGCTTGTCCATGGACAAGTAATAATCACAAACTGGCTTGTCCGTAGCTAAAACCTACTTGTCCGTTGAGTTTTCAAAAGTCTGCAAAATATTGAAAACAAAATTGATGTTGTTAAAAGAAACCTGATATATCCCAGAATAAGACTAACTGTTGACAAGAGATTACAAGGAATATCAGAAAATGGCTAACTTTTTAAGAAAATATTTTCTCTAAAGATTTTTTCTAGTCACGAAAATCTGCTTGTCCGTGCAGCTTAATGGACAAGTCGACAACTTGGGCAGCTTATTTCAGAATCACTGCATTCAAAATAAGGTCTGTATGATCTTCTAGCACAGACGCGCACCTGCCAGTTATACCCAAAAGGGGAGTTAGGCAGTATATAAAGATAAGATCTTTGAATCAAGCCCTAAAGACCATGTCTAATACAGTCATCAATAAACTACCGGCTGCTAGACTCTTGTTGCAATTGTTTGTACTGTGTTTAGTTTGTATAAATTGTCACAATCCCTTGGGATGAGAACTACAGAATGTTTCTTGTAGTTGATAACAGAATTTGTGTTCAGCAGGATAAGGGTTGAATATATGGAATGAATGGCCTTTTACCTATTGTTATAGGTCTGTTATTGTCTGTCACATTTTTTAGTCACAGAAAACAAAGTAAAGCAGGGACAAATGACTTATTTCCATTGTGGTCCTTACTCCTTCCATGTCTTATCCTACAATAAGAATGGTGAAGATCCATCTTGATGGTCAATAGTAAGGAGAAATTTAAAAATTTTCCCCTACTTTCGAAGGTGACAGGGGGATTATTTTACATAGAGAAAGAGCAAAAATTTCACCCTTTTCTTTTTGGAATATTTGTGATTTTCATTAAAAAATTCCCTTAAACTTTTGAATCCTATAACAGACACTGGAGATGGCTGTGTCAAAAGAAAATACAAAACACAAGGTGAAGGGCCTGGAAAAGGACACCAGTCCATACATGAGACAGTGTTCCCACTGCTTCTTCAAAATGGGGGTGAAAATGGTAATTTTGTAGCATGCATGTCCCCTCTCTATATTAGACTAGGACGGCTGCTTGCAATAATTAGGGGGTACAAGTTCCATTTGGGGGTAAATCTCCCTCATATGGGGGTTTTGGGGAACCCTGATGAGAGCCTATAAGCATCACCAGGGCTCATGTCTGACCTTATAACCTGGGTTTTGACCCTCAAAAATCTGAAATCTGAGATATAAATTGCTTTAAAGATATGAAGGAGAAAATTTAAACAAGTTCAACAGCAGTTCTGTCACCTAGAAATTTGCATTCAATGACTCCTGAATTTAAAAGGCTTGTACATGCCAAATGATCCATAATCATATATCATAGAAAAGGTTTGTTTTGAAATTTGGTCATATTCATCAAGCCGCTAAGATAAAGGGCGTCACGTAAAACTAAGTTAAAAATCTGCCGTATTGGGTCTAAGGTCATTCATTCATACACACTGCTTTTAACATACTAAGTATTTTTTATGAAACCTACATGATTAAGATCAGTGATTTGTCAAGGCTGTGTTTTTGCACAATTCTTGTCTCCCCAAAATTACAGACGATCCCAATTATGTTAAGTTTGTTTGTTTGAATGGGTTTAACGCCGCTTTCAACAATCTTTCAGTTATATCATGCGACCGGAGCACCTAACAATGGATTCCTGGTATTTCTTTCACCTGTACTACCATTACACCCTTTCCTAGCCTCCGACTGCTATCTCACATAGGTTTACGATTATCTACCCATTGGTGAGAGACAAACGTCCGAAAGGATATTTGCCGCCACCGGGGACAGAACCCACGACTTCCAGATTGGAAGTCTTGTGCCTAACCAACTGTGCTATGGTGGCGGCTCCCAATTATGTTAAGACTATCGGGACACTATCTCTTTTGCTCCATTATGCTTATACCTAGGTTGTAAGTGTGACACATGAAGCAGGGCTGTGGAAATACGAGTTTTCTCCACTTGTCCTTGAACAAGTAAAAGTGGATTTTCTACTTGTCCAGGATCAAAATGAACTTGTCCGCTACAGAGTAAATAGAAAAAAATTGAAAAAAAACATTGCCTTTTGATGAAGAAAATGCTGGTATCCAGCATTTTCTTCGTAAAAAACAATGTTTTCTACCCTATGATATGAACATTTGGATGATTTCTCTCTTAATTCTTTTAAGTAACATTCCAAGATTTGCCCTGGTATTTACTTGTCCTTGGACAAGTGGCTTAGAAAAATTTACTTGTCCGCAAGTACAAAAGCCTGAGTCGGACAAGTCGGTCATGGGAATTCCACACCCCTGTGAAGATTTGTAAATGTTCCCTCTTTTTTTCTAACCTTTGGGGCAGTGTTTCAAAATCATGGCAGATCACTGTAAGTCTGTGGCGTATAACATGTTTGTCTATCTGTATATCTGTCTGTTTGCAAAACTTACCGAAAAACTTGATATATTTAAATAATTCAAGATAGTCTTAGCCACAATGCTTATAATTATTTAGCATGATGAAAGGTCTCAGTGATAAGTTTCTGCAGTTACAAAGGTCAAGCTCGTCTTGCAAGGTAAAGATCATGTTGAAGTCTTTGTTTGACATTTACAACAATTTGAAATTTTCGTGAGATGCAAACAATGAGAAGTGTAGAAAGCCACATACCATAAATAAAAGCTACCTGGTGGTCTACAGATACTTTGAGACCTTATCTATGATCTACAAAACACATATTAAAGACTCTGGACAGACTGTGCAGATACACAGACTGGTCAGAGTCTTTGCTTTGTGGGTATTTGAAATCATTGGAAATCTAGGGCACAGGCTCATTTATTAAAGGACCGTCAATCCTTGACAATGAAAAAAAACAAAAAACAACATTTTTCAAATTATGTCAAGCCTACTGGGCATTCAAGATGCATTGCTTGCAGTTGGGGTGATGGTAGATTTCATTGATACACATTTTCAGGTCAAGATCATTTGAGTAGGTCAAGATCAACAAGGCCAAACTTATGAAAACATTTTGTTACAGGGACATGAGTGTTACACAAACATTTTTTACTTTTTTAGACTTTGCAAAGTTACAACAACCTTGAAAATTAACATACAGCAAAGTATATCGGAATCAACATGATTTAAATCCGATAAACTTCAGCATGCAGGAAGATGACATTTGTTTGAATGAATCAAAGAAAGAAATAGGTATGTCTGCTACAATAGTATTTGTGACCTGTCATGCCAAAAAGGACTATGTTGATGGCTCTGCGCAAAACGGTTATAACTACCTATTTGTTAAAAGGGAGTCACAATGGTTTTGCACCTAGCTTGCTATCTGGGAACTATGTGACATGAATATTGAAAAAAAAGAGATTAGATACATCTTAGGTCACCAAGAGGATGCATTTCAAAAAAAAATTGCCAATTATGAAAATCAGTTACTGTGTTTCTTCTAATGATAGCGCCCTCCCTAAAAGTAGCACCCCTACATTTTTAACAAAGAAAACCCACTTCAAATGCCTTAATTTGGGGAACTTTTTGAGACTTCTTCTCCAATTTGAGATGAATTACCTCTAAACAATCATTTATATGATTGTTTAGAGGAAATTCACCTTAAATGAAAGGGAAAATGGCCTAAAAACATCAATTTTAATGATTTTTTAAATCAGAAAATGCATTTTAAGTAAAAACTCCCTGTATGTTATGTATAGCTCCTGGAAGTGTTTATTAAAAGAAGTACAGTAAGTCTAAAATGTTTTGACCTTACTCAGCCTGTGCAATCTGTCTGAGTTTTGTTGACATTTTAAATACTACCAAGATGCTCCCTTATGAACCGCCAAGTTACATTTCTATTTCATTATACACATGTTCTTTCACAATATGTTAGAGTTAAAAAAAAAATTAGGGCTAATGCAAAAATATTGTAAGTGCCTATAATGAATAATCCTATCTTTAACCATTTTTATCCCCCGCCGTTTTCGGCGAGGGGATATAGTAATGCTCTCCGTCCGTCATTCTGTCATTCCGAGGTTCCGTCACTAAACTTGTCCGGAGCATATCTCCTAAAGTATAATAGCTATCAACTTGAAACTTTATGGGTGGATAGATCTCATAGAGGAGAAGTGCAGTGCATAAGAACTACAACTCTTGCTTGCATAATTTTGGAGTTATTGCCCTTTGTTATTTTTAAGACTTAGATTTTGTCCGGAGCATATCTTCTAAAGTATAATAGCTATCAACTTGAAACTTTATGGGTGGATAGATCTCATGGAGGAGAAGATCTCATGGAGGAGAAGTGCAGTGCACAAGAACTACAACTCTTGCTTGCATAATTTTGGAGTTATTGCCCTTTGTTATTTTTAAGACTTAGATTTTGTCCGGAGCATATCTCCTAAAGTATTAAAGCTATCAACTTGAAACTTTATGGGTGGATATATCTCATGGAAGAGAAGTGCAGTGCACAAGAACTATAACTCTGGCTTATATAATTTTGGAGTTACTGCCCTTTGTTATTTTTAAGACTTAGATTTTGTCCGGAGCATATCTCCTAAAGTATTTTAGCTATCAACTTGGAAACTTTAAGGGTGGATAGATCTCATGGAAGAGGAGTGCAGTGTTTTGGAGTTATTGCCCTTTCTTATTTTAAAGACTTAGATTTTGTAGGGGCTTAATTTCTTAAAGTAGAACCCTTAATCTATTAGGCTTCAGTTTACTATCAAGCTTTTTCGGCGGGGGATGGCCATGTCCGACATGGCTCTTGTAATAAGTTTATAACTGCTTCTTCGACAAGTATTTTGCTATGATATGCATATCCATACCCATATAGGTCAACATGTGTCTGAGATTTGAAGTCATGATAACGAGCCCCATTTGTCTCCCAGCATTTGGTGAATGATTCACCTGAGTAAAACGGGTAGCTAGTGACTTGCAAGAAATATGTTTTGCATAGGTGTAAGAAACAACAGGATATTATAGGTTGATATACCAGTAACTGCAATATTACTACAATACATTTGAAATGGCATTTAGGCCTCATACAAACATTCTGTTTTATAAAACATCTTACTTTTTTTGTTTGAGAAGTGAAATACAATGTATGCTAGCAACATACAAAAGTTTATTGAAATTACAAATGGTCGAGTCAACCCTAAGGATACTTAAAATTTGATTTTATCTCGATTGTTGAAAGCAACTCTTACACTTTTTCAGTATGGGCCAGAGGGGATGAATGTTTGTGCCCCTATTCTGGAGACAAGAAACTTTATAAAGGAGTGATAAAGAAATTAAAAGCTTCAAACATTGGACGAGTGACAGCCATTGTTCAGTTTGTTGGCTATGAGCAGGATGATCCTGAAGAAGTTGACATCAAACTTTTACAGAAAAGAAGCAAAAGAGTGCTTAAATCTCCTGGTAAATATTTCAAATCCCCTTGTTATACCTCCTAAAATTATGTTTTGAGGGTATATAGGAGCCAGCTTGTCAGAAAGTCGGTTGGCATGTCCATAGCACTTCCTTGTCTTCTAAATTTCTCAGCAACTAAGAGGTGATTTTCATTCAAACTTTAAAGATGTGATCAGTATCAAGCAGAGATGTGCAAGTGGAAATTTGGTTAGGATCAATTTACATTTGACAGACTATGGCCCTTTGATTGAAAGTGATTTTTTTAAGATTATTGACAAAGACTTGTAGGGGGGTATTAATCCTCTTTTTTGACAGTCTAGTTATTATTCTAAAGCCAGCCTGCAAATGGTCAGACTAATCCAAAAGGAAACAATTTGTTGTTGACATTTCATATTCCTCAAACTGATTCTTTAAAAACTTTGTCGGTAAAAAAAATTTGCGATCTCTTCTTTCTCTCACATTATGTTGTCTAATACAATTATGTTTTATATGAACTTATGTCAGGTTTATTTTATAATTATTTAACAGCATAAAATCAATCTTTTATACTTTTTGATTTGTAATGAAACATTCTAGCAGGTCAAATACAATCCTAGGAAAACTGTTATCTTAAATCATTTATGGCGTGCTGAGGCTGAATTTTAATAGTCATTTACAGGCATTTATGTACATACTCGCTTAGATTTATTTAACCACATGATCCTGCCTTTTACACATAGGTATTAGAAATTGTAATCTAATTTCATTATCATTACAACATTGGCATCGTAATTGTTGTTGGCATGCTAGATTATCTATGACCAACAAATTTGATTAACTAAATTGATATCTTGAACTGTTCACTATCATATGAAGTGAAGAACAATCAATAAGATCAAGGCTGATAATCAGAAGCATATTTGTAAGAATAATTTCCACTTTCTCTCTGTTTACTATTCAGCCAAGCCTTTGCATTTAGATGTGATGCGTTAGTTTTAATTTGTAGCAATCTAAAATATTGTTGTCTTTTCCTGGATTAATGTCTTGAAAAAGGTCGACCTGAGCTGTTCTCTAACAGCTCTTGTAATGAGTAGATAATCGTAAACCTATGTGAGATAGCAGTTGGAGTCTAGGAAAGGGTGTAATGGTAGTACAGATGAAGGAAATACCATCAATCCATTGTTAGGTGCTCTGGCCGCCGCGATATAACTGCGAAATTGTTGAAAGCGGCGTAAAACCCATTCAATCAATCAATCAATCAATCAATCAATCTTGTAATGAGTACCTGTAATATAGGGTTTGATTGATTGAATTGAATTTAAATAGGAAACTGAATACTGAATCTGTGTAAACTAGTTTGAAAATTTGCAGGACATTCATCACAGAATTGTACAAATAGAGATGCCAGTTGGATGTTCAGTCCATTAATCGGTAACGAACATGATCAAAGATTGCGTGAGAAATACGACAGTGACAGTGAGGATGAAAAGGCAGAAGTTTTATCCAAGAGTTTATTCCAAACAAAACAGAAAACAGTCAGTAACAGAGGGAAATCTACGTCCATTAGAGCTTCACAAAGGAAAGGGACCGTTGTGGAAGGAGGGGCAGATAAAAGAGGCAAGATTTGCTTTCATAGATTTTTTTTAACTAGCTTATGGTAGCGGACCCATAATAGTTCCAAAACATTTCAGAAGTCATGGACTTAAAAAGTGTTAACAAAGGTTTCCTAATGATTTCATTAGGAAACCTCTGTTAACATTGTGAAAGATCATGAGTTACAAAATATTGTGGATCTACTAAGTCCTCTACCTTAATTAATTCATGATAGGGAAATAAGCTTTTCAAATTGGTTATTTTCAGGGAGGGGGGAAGGGAGGAAGGGAGGGAGGGAGAGAGAGAGAGAGAGAGAGAGAGAGAGAGAGAGAGAGAGAGAGAGAGAGAGAGAGAGAGAGAGAGAGAGAGAGAGAGAGAGAGAGAGAGTGAGAGAGAGAGAGAGAGAGAGAAAGAGAGAGAGAGAGAGAGAGAGAGAGAGAGAGAGAGAGAGAGAGAGAGAGAGAGAGAGTGTGTGAGAGTTTTGTGCTATCTTTTCATTAATTTGAAAAGGAGGGTTCGTTTGTAATGAGTTTAATTTTTCTCCTCAGATACAAGGTCAAGGGGACAAAAAGGAAGTTCAAAGACAGATTCATCAGAGGATGATCCGAATTACAATTCCCCAACTACTCGTAGAAAAAATAAATTGGAAATCACAGGAGGACAGGCTAAAGATCAGAGGAAAGAATTGTGAGTTATTATATAGAGGATAATCGTTTGTTTCAGTGTAAGATCGATTTATTTTTCATTGAGTGAACAACAATAGCTATATTTTCACGAGTGGCAGAGCCGCCACGAGTGAAAATAAAGCTTTTGTTGTTCACGAAATGAAATATTAATCGATCTTTCACGAAAACAAACGATTATTCTATTTCTTTATTGCAAAAATGAGACAAAATGTGAAATTCTATGACATATTTTCGTAAAGCGTGTCATTTTGCACATGATTGCTATGCAACATTCATTGTGACGTCACTTATTTTGCCCCGCATAGATGACGTCAGATAGGATGAAATGCACAAAAGCAGGGTATAGGTTTTTGATAAATTCACTGCTTTTGTGGTGAGATTATCAAGTGATAATCTACAGTTATTTCTCGATAAACCACCGAAAAGCATTAAAGAAAAATAAATACAACACAATTATATTGAAGTCCCTTAGAAAAAAGGTAATGTTTAATTCAAACAGTCTTGACATTTTCGAAAAGTTGTTCAGATCATCATTTAGTTCAATCTCTCAGTGTGCTATGTGCTAGTAGACCAGGAAATAGGCTTTCACCAAAGATCAAGCTCCTTCATATTTTGACCTTGACCATGACCTTTTATTGACTAAGAAACACTCTAACCAATATGTTTAACCAAAAAACTTTAACCTTGATTATATTTATATTTTTTCAAGTTTTACCTGGGCACATCATAACCTCATACACACACTCACAAGTTGATAGGCTTTCACCAGTAACCCATGTCCTTGACAATTTGACATTGACCTTTCATGGACTTAAAAAAACTTTAACCAAAAAACTTAAACATTGTTTATGTTATCTCAGTGCTTATACCTATGGCCATTATACTTAAAATCCTTACTCCACAGGTGAGATAGGCTTTCTCCTGTGATCAAGTCCCTTGACTTTGTGACCTTGACTTTTAAAATCTTAACATTTTGCTTTATACCTGCATATATTTTCTGAATGCTTATAGCTAGGACAATAATACTTTGTAAATGTACTCATTGGATTATAAACCTTATATTTAATACAATAAAATCCTGTTGGTAACTTTTCAATTTACTTAACTTTTAAAATGTACTTAAAACAAAAGTATCTTTATATTTCTTTATTACTTCTAAGACAGATTGATATATATTAGATCATTAAGTCTAGAAAAATTGACCTTGAAGTTTGATCTTTGGTCAAGTGCTGTTTGTGATAAGCAGCAGTTTGGGTGAGCTATGTTGTCTATGGACAACTCTTGTTAAAAACATGATGTCCAAATCTTGGTCACATGAAGTTCCAATTTTCCATGCAGAAAATTACTTTATACTTTCAGATGTACAAGCAAGCGCATCTCTGACATTTCATCCATTCTTGATAAAGACAGAGTAAAACATGCCCTCAGTGAGTCTGATAGCCAATCAGATGACAGAATTGAGCACAGCAAATCAAGAGCCAGTACAAGTAAAGTGGGAGGAGTCAGAGATGACACTGATTCAGATGACTCTTCATACAAAAGTGGTGAGAAATAAAATCAGAGAAACTTTATTTCTGACACTCTTAAGAGACTTTCATTTTTGACATTCTTAAAAGACTTATAAATACAATGCAGATGATAAAGATGGCTCAACACAGAACTGTTATAACTGCCTATAAGCCTATAGGCAGTTATAACTTTTTTGCACTGAGCCATCGATATGTAATAATCACCAGGAGTTGGCATCAACTATTTTTCAATTAATACTTGTAGGAAACCATTCTTGTTCACACAAAGATCCTTCTAAATAATCAAGGATTTCCTCCTTGAATTACATTTATGGAATTTTAAATAAATAGGTTTGTGATAAATTTTTAATATCTTTATAAGGAAAGGGTTCTAACTCAACTTTTTACCTAACAGACAGGTGAAATCAGTACCCATGACTTGAAAAAAATATCTTAATTGAAAGGACTTCTTGCAATTTGAAAATATTGAAGGAATCACTTGTTTTCAATTATGTCAACTTGAGGATTTTTTTACTTCCTTAGAACTTAGAAGCCAATATGGGAGATAACACTTAGTACAGAGAATTTTCCTAAACATTGTTATATTTCAGGTTTTAGTGAAAGTGACCTTGAAAAACCTAAATTTAACCATGAACCAGAAGGGGCCAAAGTTCCCTTTATCCTCTCGGAGGAGGGTGAGGTCCCCATTATCCAGGTAGTTATTCTAAATTTTAGGATTATGGAAAATCATAATTAAGAAATTAAAATAATAATTATGCCCCCCCTTCGAAGAAAGGGGGTATAATGCTTTGCACTGGTTGACTGGTCTGTCGGTTGGTCGGTCCTGCCGTCCAAAGACCATTTTTGTCTTGAGCATATCTCAAAAAGTATGCAAGCTAGAATCATGAAACTTCAAAAGTGGATAGATCTCATTTAATAGAAGCACAGTGCACAAGAACTATAACTCTACTCATCATATTTTGTGAGATATTGCCCTTTGTTGATTAACAAAAAATAGGCTATTGACCTGCTTTAATGGGGGCGGGGGGATAAAAGTTTTACAAATACCTCTTGTTATAATAAAGTTTAGACTAATTGAACACCAGCAAATCATAATATTGTTTTGAAGTACAAGTACATTAAAACTAGAGTAGCTTGAACACCTTGGGGAATGGATAATTTTGTCTAGAGATTGAGAGCTTACTTTCAATGGCTCAGTAAAAACAGTTGTAACTCCCTATATATTTATAGGGAGTTACAACCGTTTTGGGCTGGGCCATCATCATTAAGCTCTGTTAATTACCTGTTTAGATAGACCCTATCACTCTTTCTCATTTTCTCTCAGGTACCAGGGACCATAAACCAGTATTTGAGAGACTACCAAAGAGAAGGAATCAAGTTTATGTATAGTCATTATAAACTGAATAGAGGGGCCATTTTAGGGGATGACATGGGGCTGGGAAAAACTGTACAGGTTTGAAATAAAATTGAGCTAAATATTATGCTTAAATTTTCATTTATTAACACACCCATTGAAATACATCACATATTATTTGATCACCCTTGGTATTCTGGTGTGCAGGTAGCATCCACTTCCTTGTCAAGAGCAAAACTCTGCAATCTAATAACTAATTGACTTGAAACTTGACAGTTATGTTACTTTCATGATTAAGGAGTGTAGGCCCAAGAACTGTAACTCCACCTAGCTAAAATATTAGCTGCCCTGAGCACCAAGTGCTCAAGGTGAGCTTATGTAGTTGTGTGATGTCTGTCTTCTGTTGTGTGTTGAGTGTAGTTAATATTTGCCTTGAAGACACTCTTAGTCTAGAAGCCTTATTTTTTGCTCAATCAATCTAAAAATTGGTCAAATTGATTGTCTTGCTGAAATCTCAGTCAAGCTGAGAATTTGGTCAAATGGGGTCAAAAACTAGGTCATGAGGTCAAATGTTAGAAACACCTTGTAGACACTCTAGAGGCCATATTTCTTTGATCAATCAACCTGAAAATGATGAAATCCTATCAAGTTTATAATTGAGTCATGTGGTGTTAAAAATTTCAGTCAGGAGGTCAAATCTTGAAAAAACTTGTTAGGCACTCTAGAGAGCCTCTTTATTTTAACTCAATTAACCTGAAAATTGATCAGAATGATTGTCTTGATGAAATCTTGGTCAAGTTCAAAATTGTGTCAAAAGGGGTCAAAAACAAGGTCCAAAAGTCAAATCTTAGAAAACCTGTTAGACACTCTTTGGCCAAATTTTTCTTGTTCAATCAACCAGAAAATGGGACATATTGATTGTCTTAATGAAATCTATGTCATGTTTGAAATTAGGCCATGTGAAGTCAAAAACTGGGTTAAGAGTTCATATCTTAAAAATACCTTGTAGACACTCTAGAGGCCATATTTTTTACTCAATCAACCTAAAAGTTAGTGAGAAAGACAGTCTTCATGAAATCTTGGTCAAGTTAGAAATTGGGTCAAAGGGGGTCCAAAACTAAGTCTCACAGTCAAATCTTAGAAAAACTTGTACATAATTAAGATGCTAAATTTTTTTGCTCAATCAACCAGAAAATCGGTCAGATGGATTGTCTTCATCATATCAAGTTCAAGTTCTAAATTGAGTCATGTGGGTCAAAATATCAGTCACTGTCAAATCTTAGCCAACCTTGTAGACGATCTAGAGGCCATATTTCTTGCTCATTCAACCTGATAATTGGTAAGAAAGGTTTGTTTTGATTTCTAGATCAAGTTTGAAATTGGGTCAATTGAGATCAAAAATTAAGTCACAAGGTAAAATCTTAGAAAACCCTTGTAGACACTCCATATTATTTGTTCAATCAACCTGAAAATTGGTCAGATTGATTGTCTTGCTGAAATCTCTTTCAAGTTTAAAATTGGGTCAAGTTTGGTAAAAAGTAAGGCCAAGAAAAACCTCACAGGCACATTTGATGCCAAATTTTTGGCTCAATCAACTTGTTAACTGGTCAAACTTAATGTTTTGATTTGTTCTTAGACAATATAATTTTTTAGCTCGTCTTGAAAGAGCTATTGTCATACCCTCGAATGTTGGTGTCGGCGTCAGCGTCGGTGTCGGCGTCGGCGTCCACATTAGGTTAAAGTTTATTATTTCTATAAATATTTATCCTAGAAGCTTTAATTTTTTACAGAAACACTCATTAGGACATAGGCTTTCATTTGAGACCAACATCCATGTCAAAATGACCTTTAGACTGTGACCTTGACCCTTTCAAAAAAACTTTAACCAAAAACTTTAACCAAAAACTTTTTCCAAAAAACTTTAACCTTGCTTATATTTTCTGTAAGCTTTAAACTAGAGACATCATTACTTCATATGCACACTCATTAGGTGATAGGTTTTCACCATAGACAAAGGTCCTTAACAATTTGACCTTGACCCTTTGTGGACTTAGAAAAACTTTAACCAAAAAATTTTAACCAAAAATTTTAACCTTGCATATGTTTTTTTAATGCTCTAACCTAGGGACATCATAGCTTCATATATATACTCACCAGGTGATAGGCTTTCACCAGAGACCAAGGTCCTTCACAATTTGACGTTGACCTTTTCCTTTTGTGGACTTAAAAAAACTTTAACTGAAAACTTTAACCAAAAACTTTAACCTTGCTTATATTTTCTGAATGCTTTAACCTAGGGACATCATTACTTCATATACATACTCATTAGGTGATAGGCTTTTGTGAGAGATCAAGGTCCTTCACAATTTGACCTTGACCTTTTATGAACTTCGAAATACTTTAACCCAAATTCTTTTTCCAAAAACTTTAACCTTGCTTATATTTTCTGAATGCTTTGACCTAGGTACATCATAACTTCATATACATAGTCACCAGATGAAAGGCTTTCACCAGAAACCAAGGGCCTTGACAATTTGACCTTGACCTTGACCTTTTATTTACTTGAAAAACTTAAACTGAAAAACTTTAACCAAAAATTTAACCTTGCTTATATTTTCTAAATGCTTTACTCAGGGACATTATTTCTTCATACACATACTCACTAGGTGATAGGCTTCTACAGAGACCAAGGTCCTTCACAATTTGACCAAGATCTTGACCTTTTGTGGACTTAGAAGAATTTTGAAGAAAAACTTCATGTTTGATACAAAGAAATTTCATTTGTAACCTCATCTGCTTGTAGGCTTTCACTTTACCCTAACCTTATACATGCAATTAAAACAAAAAAGTTTTTATGTTTCTTAATTACTACTCAAACAGATATCTATTAGATCACGGACTTTAACATTGAAAGAAACCACTTTGAACTTTGGTCTTCGGTCAAGCGCTGTTTGTGACAAGCAGCTGTTTGGGCGAGCTACGTTGTCTGTGGACAACTCTTGTTTATTACATCTTGGACAGTAAACTCAGTTGAGCAATTCAGAGCCACTATGGCCCTCTTGTTTATTTATTTATTTTTTTTTTCTATCATAATTGGACACCCATCAGTGTAACAGGTTTTCTTGAAACAATTTGCCACCTTGTTTGTAAACTCTTTTTTGGAACTCTATATTGAAAACTTGAGCTTTTGTTGAAAAAAGGAAAACTTGACTTAAGGTAGCAATGGACACATGGCGTCATTTTTTTCCGCCCAATGAATTTTTTTCTTGGTCACATATGTTGTAGATTAACATTGTGTAGTCATTATATGAAAATTTGAAGGTACTTTTCCACGCTCGTCTTCATGCTAGAGTTATCTGCCCTTGAGTGGTATAGGCCATTTTTCAGTAGAATGGTTATATTCATTTTAGGTCTAGTATAAACCCTTTAATAAGTTAAAGCTATAAAACAAATACATTTTGATAGACCTATTACCACCTTCAATAAATAAATGTAATACCAAAGTGAATTTTAAATTCCTCTTTATTTCTGTGTAGAACTGATGGTGGAAATGAATAAATTTCTTGTTTCTTAGTTTTCTGTATTCTTTTAAGATTTTTCATGACAAATTTTAAAAAAAAAAAATATTTTGTTAAAAAAGATTAAGACAATAGAACTTCGTAGTTAGTGCATTCAGGTATCAGGCAAAGTGCTCAAGGTGAGCTTTTGTGGAAAGGTGATGTCTATTGTGTGTCATCTGTAGTCATCATTACCTTGTTTGCTCTAAGGCCACATTTTTTGCCTGATCAACCTAAAAATCAATTAGAATGATTGTTTTCATGAAAAAGAAATGTAGTCATGGGGTCAAATTTTAGAAAAATCTTGTATGATGTCTAGATGCCATATTTTTTGCTGATTACCTTGAAAATTGGCCACAATGATTGTCTTGATAAAATCTTGCACAAGTTCAAACTAGTGCCACTTTGCTAAAATGAAAGGTCACAGGGTAAGATTTCAGAAAAAATTGTATGCACTCTAGAGGTCCAATTTTTGCCTGATTGACCTGTATATTTTCCAAAAGGATTGTCTAGTTGTGTAGAATCAAACACATTGTTTAACATAGTGTCAATTCATCATCCTTTTTTTCGAAATCTATTTTAAACAAATTTTAGACAATTCATTCAGGTGAGCAATTAAGGGCCATTATTGTAAAATATCATCAAACCCCATTGAAATGAGAAAAGCAAACTTGAAAATGCTTTGTATATTTCTAGGTAATTGGCATGATTTCAGCCATACTTGGTAAACATGGTAACAGAATTGATGTGATGAGACAGAAACCAGCATTCATTAGAAAGGTAGGGGTTTGGATATTTAGTTTAGTCTTTCAGCTAATGCAAGCTAGATAAGTGCCAAACTTTTAATCCTTATAATGCTGATATTTCTGAACAAAATTTTAATTTTTTGGACATTTGACCAGTCTGTTGTAGACTTTTCCAACAACAATTAAAAAGAAAGCTGCAGTGTACGCAAAGTTAATTGATTAATTGATTGCATGGAGTTTTACACCACTTTCAACATTTTTTCAGATATATGGCGGCAGCTGGAGCACCTAACAATGGATTCCTGATCTTTCTCTCACCGGTACAACCATTACATCCTTTCCTAGCTATCTTACATAGATCTACGATTATCAACCCATTGGTGAGAGACAAATAGTCGGAAAGAGTGAGTGCCCCCGTCAGGAATCGAACCCGGAACCTGTACGGTAGGTAAAGACTACACATCTGTGAAGTATGTGTAGTCTTTACTATATGTCAAAGCTTTTTATACAGCAAGAATAAATATATAATACGTACTTAGTGTTTTGTATGGAAAAAAATATCTAACGAGGTTGGGAGAATTGATCATTGTCGAGGCTCTGCCGAGACAATTACCAATTCTCACAACCGAGTTAGATATTTTTTCATACAACACACTTAGTACGTATTATATTTATCTTATAACCTCTTTTTGTCTTGTTTTAGTCGATGTTTCTAACTTAAATGCTAGTTTCTAAAAATAACTGTATGATATTATTGTTCTAAAAATAACTATGTGATATCATAAAAAATATCATACGGGTTGTTATCATACGGATACTTGTATAGTTATAAGATAAGCTTCAAACAATAACAGACTCTTTGTTATCATTGTTATGATAAAGGTCATAATTTTTCCTGGAACCTCTACATAAAAGATCAGACCACTTATATATTATATAAGTGGTCTGACCTTTTATGTAAAGGTTCCAGGAAAAAATATGACCTTTAATACAACATTAATAATAAAAACACAATGAAAATAGCAAAAGACTGTCAACTGACTTGGTAAAAAAACCTCTTGTTTTATATCCTTGCATCTTAAGATTAATGTTGAATTATTCATCTCTATCTTAAGCTGGACTGTTTTTCGGACCAAATGCTAATTATACCCCACCATAACAAAGTTGTGTGTGTGTGTGTGGGGATATACTAGAATTAGGTTGTCCAACTGTCTGTCCATCTGTACGTCAGCTTCATAGTTTTGTGTCCTCATCTCCCCAGAGACTATTATATCTACAGCTTTGAAATTTATACATAATGTGTATCTAAATTTGAAGTTGTGCACCCACAATTTGAAGCCCCTTCTCTCATTGGTTGCTGAATTATCTCACATTGAATAAGTAATTTTCACTAAATTATTATTGTCTGAAGCATCTCTCCTATACTATTGCATGAATTGACATGAAATTGAAGCATAATGTATGTTTTTTCTGTTTTTTTAGCTCCACTGGCTGAAAGCCACTGGGGCTATTGTCATGGCATTGTATCCGTCGTGCGTCTGTCCGTCCGTGCGTCTGGTCGTAAACTTTAAAAATCTTCTCCTCAGAAACTACTGGATGGATTTCAACCAAACTTCACAGGAATGATCCTTGGGTGACCCTCTTTCACAGTTGTTCAAGAAATTTTGATCCAATGAAAAACATGGATTAAATGGGCGTGGCTAATTTCCAAATATGGTAAAAAGTGAGTTTTATCAGATTCTAATTGATGGATTCCAATGAAATTTTACATAAATGATCCTTGGGTGACCCTTTATTGGTCTACAAGAAATTATTGTGATCAGATAAAAAAATGCATTTTATGGGCATTTCTATATATGTTATATAGTGGAAACTTTCAAGATCATTTTCTCAGAATGTAAGTGATGGATATCAACCAAATTTCACTGGAATGACCCTTTATCAGTCTACCAAAAATTATTGTGATCAGATGAAAAATATGTATTTTATGTGCGGAGGTCATTTCTCTATATGTCATATAGTGGAAACTTTGAAAATCATTTTCTCAGAATCTAATAGACAGATATCATCCAAATTTCACTTGAGTGATCCTTTAGTGACCCTTTATCGATTTACCAAATATTATTGTGATTGGATGAAAAATATGTATTTCATGGGCGGAGGTCATTTCTCTATATGTTATATAGTTGAATCTTTGAAAATCACTTTCAACATCAGTAGAACCCAAAATATCTAAAAATCTAATCAAAACTTTTATTTGCTTTACAAGAATTTCAAGCCTGTGGAGCGACTCAAGCCATTCATGGCTTTCTAGTTTTTATTTTTTCATGCAGATTTTTTTGACATTTTGAAATAGCTCTTGAAATACAATAGGCTTTCTCTTTATACTTGGAATTCCTATTCACTATTCTTAATGCATTTTCTTTTAAGTTTTCTTCTTTGTCATTTTTTATTAATTTACTATTACAGGATTAAAAAGCTGAGCCCAAAACGCCTACATGAAGAGCTCTGCCCTTCTTTTTTATGAAAAATGGTGCAAACTATTTGCTAATTCTACCCCACTTTGCACATACACTTGTGCAAAGCAGGGTATAGTTTCTAAGTAGTTTTCACTATTTGTCATCATGAAAGCAGGGCTGGCTTTGATTGTTTGTCAAAAAATATGCATGATAAGATTAAATTTCTTTGATATTTTTGGTTTGAAACTAGGATTTGATGTTATGTTGTGCATATGTGAATGACATTTTAGGACTTCTTGTTTGAATATTGAACCCAACAAGTTGAACTATTTAGGCCAATTATAATTATCTCATATTCCAGTTATCTGAAACAGCAGCTGTAAAACAAGAAGCACCATCAAGTGGTCCTGTACTTATCATAGGACCAGGATGTGTTCTCTACAACTGGTTGGGAGAATTAGAAACTTGGGGATATTTCATTGTTAGGTATGTTAAATAAAAGCATTTAGTGACCCTGTACTCATAATTTGACCAGGATGTGTCTCAAACAACTGGTTGGGAGAATTAGAAACTTGGGGATATTTCATTGTTAGGTATGTTAAATTAAAACATTAAGTGACCCTGTACTCACAATTTGACCAGTATGTATACCATACAACCGGTTGGGAGAATTAAAAAAGGAGCTGTAATAGCTATTTCATTGTAATTATTTGACAGAATATGTGTATATATATGTTTGCAAAACATGCAAAGCATGTATCAATATGCTGCACAGTAACAATGTAAATTAGAACTTTTGTGTTTTATATCTTAAAGAAAGCACATGCTAAAATATTTAAAGAGTTTACAATATTTTAGTGTAGTAGTTAACAATAATGATTTGTTGAAAAATGGGCCTTTAATTGTTATTTGATTATCTCTCAATGCAATTCATTTTGATAAGGCAGATGTCAAGGACACTAAGTTGAGCAATATAGGGCCATTGTGGTTCTCTTGTTTCGATTTATTTATCAATCTTACTGTTGCATATGACGACATGAGCAACACCCTCTGAAGAAGGTTAGTTGTTATGAGGGGCATTACAAGGATACATGATTAAACTTCTGATAGAATCCGCCATTGTTCTTTAACATGCTCAGTGTAAAGCACCATCTTTCGGGACCTCTGTTAAATGTCTCATCTGAAAGACAAGGCTTGTAAGTGTGACATCCTGGGAATCGAACCCAGTGGCCCGTTTTACTAAGCATCTTATGAAAAAATTAATCATAAGTCAAAATCATTA
The DNA here is from genome assembly GCA_948146395.1 of Fragum whitleyi. Lineage (NCBI taxonomy): Eukaryota > Metazoa > Mollusca > Bivalvia > Cardiida > Cardiidae > Fragum > Fragum whitleyi. Next base: position 48,827,243 of record OX411548.1, read on the forward strand.
TTCGTACCTGGTATTTACACTCATTGTTAGATTCTGCCTTGCAACATCTCACTGGATTTGTCTTCAAAAGACGATTCCAATGAGATGATGCTTGGCAGAATTTCATATTTAGTTCTTTAGAAGCAGCTTTAATTTTTTACTTATGCAAAAAATGTTCGTAAGATGTTTAGTAAAACGGGCCCAAGGTGATCGTCCTTCAATTGTTTTGAAGTCCAATGCTCTACCGACTGACACATGCTCTTGCATTATGGTGCTTCTTTTTTAAAATGCTTCATTTTGGACTTGGTAAAAATATATTTTCTTGCCAGCATTTTACTTAGATTGTCTTACAGAAAGTTCCATGGTACAGACAAAATGGAATGTCTGAATGATATCAGGAAAGGGAAAGTTGAGATAGTTGTCACAACATATGAAACATTTAGGGAACATCAGGTTAGTAATGATTAATGAGGGGATTATTGACAGGTTTGTGTTAACCCTTTGCTGTTTAATCCCTGCTTTTTATGTGCCTGTGATTTTATGATTGAGAAAACATTGTGAAAAAAGAAGAAATTGCTTCTGACAAGCAATTTCTTCTTTTTCCACACTATTTTCTACCCTACTGAATGGTTATTTTTCAAATTAAATCCACTTTAAATTTTCGTCTGCAAAACCTTTGAATTTGGACAGGTCCAAAATTTTGTAAAACAGGAAAGTGTTAAAGTAGAGTAAGTGCCTATGAATACAGTTAAACCTGTATTAAGCGACCACCTATGGGATGAGCAAAAAGCGGTCGTTAAACAGAATGGTCGCCTAATACACGTTTTGTTTACTAAGAAAAAACATTATTTTGATTGAATATACATGTATGTTCTTGCAAATATCTCAATAATTCTATGTTGTTAAAACTCAAATGAATTGTCTCATTGAGATGATGCTAATGAGTTTTAACAACATATGCTTCATTTTAGATCATTTTAGACTTATTATATCTACTTTTTAGACACTTTTAATTATAGAAGGGGTTTTTAAAAAACGGTCCCTCAAAAAAATGGTCGCTTAATAGACGTGGTCGCTTGAGCAAGATTGACTGTATATAGGCACTTACAATAGCTTTAATTTTTCACTGACCCTTCAAATTATTGTTCTTTTTAAAATAATTCTAAGTCAATAAGAAGCAATAGAAATTTAGTTTTGCTGTATATCTGTATTTACTGCTGAATGTAAAATTTTTAACATGATGGAAATAATCACTAATTTGATATTCATATTAACTGCAAATTAAATGCAATGAAAATTATGTAGTTGTCTCTGAAATTTATTGCAAGGCCAATTTGGGCATAAAATAATACTGTTTATGCAACAGAATTGATTGATATAATACAGATTATAAATTGGGTTTTTTTGGCAATATGTACGTGGGATGATCCAGAAGTTCGTAAAATGGGCTAATAATTTTCTCATTTCTGGCTTGTTCAGTATATAATTAAGTGAATGTGCAGTTTAGTAAATAAGAGAGCATAAATGTTATTATTTTTGCAGAATTATCTTTTGCGGCCTAAGAATACGGTTATCATAGCTACATATGTATGCTTATGCGGGGGCGCGTGAGAAAATATATAACATTTGTTTAACAAATCGACTTTTCTGAAAGTTTTCTAAACCTTTAGTTGAAATTCCTTGGCTAAAATAAACTAGACAAAAATAAGAATTAATTGTCATATTATAAAGCTTGTTGTGAGACTTTTTACAGAAACAGACAAAGTTTAATAATACAGAATATTCAAGAGAAAAAGGACAAGACGACGTTGGACAACACCAAAATATAAATACTTTTTTATTTTTCGAATTTTGCCATTATCTATGTTATTGGCCAACCCAAACATTTCAGATTATTTAGAAAAATGATAAAATTTGCATAAGAGAACTTTTCCTTCAGCTACCCTGGATATTTAAAGAGGGTCAGGCTTCATAGGAGCAATTAGTAAGGTATAATAGAGTTTCAACGAATGAACTTGTCACAAATGATTCTCATCTTTTTCCCAAAATAAAGGTCCTGCATATGGGTCTCCACTTTAAACCATGCATTTATAGAAATTGCAGAAAAGTTTTATTCTAAATGACATGTAGATAATTTCTACAAGTTGATGTATCAGGCACAGGGAAGGCATTAGAGTTGATGGAGATTTTGTAGAAGAGAGTTGATAATGACATCGCATTTGACGTCCTTGCTCCTCCACTTTCATGGAGGTCTCTTTCTTGATTTGTGCACTTTACAGCTGCTATTGAACGTAAACATTTAAAAAATTTCCATGTTTATTACACAGATGATGAATTAAAAGAATGTATAATCTTTATTTTGATAGTTAACTTTTCTGTAGATTTATAACCTCATTTTACGAACTTTTGGATCAACTCTGTATATAACTTGTTGGTCTGCCCCATTACCATTGATGAATTGTCCAATAGAAAATTTTCATATCTCTGTTGATAGTTAAGGCATTCATGATTTATTATTTGATTTAATCAGTTTACTAAATTAATCTTATCAAATATAGACCTGCAATTGTAAGTGAGTGATCAAAGATTATTTTTACATTGAAAATGATAGGAGATAACGGTTTCACGAACCTCACTCTTTCTTGCGGAACTATACATGTATTTTATTCTATTTACAGGAAGTTCTGAATGAAGTTAATTGGAATGTGGTATTTGTAGATGAGGTCCATAAAATAAAGGTGTGGATATATATCTCATTAGTAGTAACTTATCAATTTTAACAGGATAAGCACATCATAAAATGTCCTCATTTACACTTTGGAGCTACAACTTGCACATGTTGAATGTAATTCCAGGTCCTTAAATGACGATGGGTTGTTTGTCCACATCATTAATCCTTATCAAGCTACAAGCAGTTTTGGTCTTAAGTTAGTGGGCCTGTAATACCTCTGTTAACACCATTAAAGTTTTTAGCTCACCTGAGCACATCGTGCTCAAGGTTAGCTTTTGTGATCATTGGATGTCTGTCGTCTGTCGTGTGGTGTGCGTCGTCCGTCGTCAAGCGTCAACAATTTAAGTGTTTACACTCTTGAGGCCACAAATATGATCCAATCTTCATGAAACTTGGTCAGAATGTTGGTCAGGTCACAAGTATGAACCCTATTGAAAACGGGAAGGATCCATGCCATATCACAGGAAAAGGGGCCTTAATGACAATTTTCTAGTAAACACTCTAGAGGCCAAAAATATGGCCCAATCTTCATGAAACTTGGTCAGAATATTGATCAGGTCTCAAGGATGAACCCTATTGAAAATAGGGAGGATCCATGCCATAATACAGGAAAAGGGGCCTTATTGACAATTTTCTTGTTTACACTCTAGTGGCCACAAATATGGCCCAATCTTCATGAAACTTGGTCAGAATATTGATCAGGTCTCAAGGATGAACCCTATTGAAAATAGGGAGGATCCATGCCATAATACAGGAAAAGGGGCCTTATTGACAATTTTCTTGTTTACACTCTAGTTGCCACAAATATGTCCAAATCTTCATGAAACTTGGTCAGAATGTTTATTAGGTCTCAAGGATGAACCCTATTGAAATTGGAAAGGATCCGTCCCATATCACAGGAAAAGGGGCCTTAATGACAATTTTTTTGTTTACACTCTAGAAGCCACAAATATGGTCCAATTACATGTATCATGAAATTTGGTCAGAATGTTGGTCAGGTCACAAGGATGAAGCCTATTGTAAATTGGAAGGATCTGTGCCATATCACGGGAAAAGGGGCCTTATTGACAATTTTCTTGTTTACGCTCTAGAAGCCAAAAATATGGTCCAATCATCATGAAACTTGGTCAGAATATTTGTTAGGTCATGAGGATTAAATTTTTTGAACATGGGAAGGATCCATGCCATATCACAGGAAAAGGGGCCTTAATGACAATTTTCTTGTAAGAGTACAGACGCCACAAATATGGTCCGATCATCATGAAACTTGGTCAAAATGTTTGCCAGGTCAAAATAATGAACTCTGTTGAAAATGGGACGGATTCACGCTATATCACAGGAAAAGGAGTCTTAAAGATAATTTACTTGAAATAACTCTAATGGCCCGAATATGGCCCAAACTTTGTGAAACTTGAAGACATCTGCCTTTTTACTTGATGTGTTGTCCTAGTGATCAAAGAGACTCGGGTGAGCGATCGAGGACCATCATGGTCCTCTTGTTAAACTTGGAAATGTTGCGGAACTACTACGGGTTCACTACCTTAAATCTTTTACAAGGAATTACTTGTTTGACATAGATTTCACCCTTTTGGTTTTAGAAAAAAAAAATTGTTCATATAGATAAGTTTTACATAGGGTAGAAATTATTTTGAAAAAGGAAAAATTGCTTTTAAAGTTCAATCTTTTTTCTTCCCTTAATGTGACTCATTTTACTCCACACATCAAATTTTCTATTGGTAATTATGAATTAGAAGGAACTCACGATTCTATTTCCAGGGATTGAAAGCACAGACCACAAAAGCTCTCAGGAACATAAACACAATGAAAAGGTTTGGTCTTACTGGTACAGCATTACAGAATAACCTGATGGAATTTTGGTCTATTTTAGACTGGTATGTATCACATCTAACCAGTAACTAATAGATAATTATAGGGATTTGAATAAAACTGATGGCTAAACCTGTAAACAATGAATTAGATTAAACCCTTGTCATGCTGAACCTGGAATATTCCTGCTATGGCAGGAGCTATAGACAAACATCTGACTGCACATATGTGCAGTCTGATGTTAGTCTACACCAACTGTTTCTCACTTTCTAAATAGAATTGTCAATAGATTTAGTTTTTCAAATAAAAATTGACATAGAGTTGGAACTTTCAGTGCTTTTTGCCCTTTGATTTTGATGAAAATTTTTAGCCAAAATTTATTCAGCATAACAAGGGTTAAATAGCAAGTATTATTTTTGCTGGATGTTATGACGGACGGAACATGCTACAATTAGAACTTTGCTTTAGATTAGTATAAAGTCCTTAGGAAAAAGTTTTAAGGAAGTGGACTCGTAATAGTTCTGCAATGTTTCAGAAGTTATAAACTTTAACAGTGTTAACCGGGGTTTCCTAATGATTTTCATTAGGAAACCTCGGTCAACATTATGAAAGATCATAAGTTTCAAAATGTTTAAGACTATTATTGGTCCACTACCTTAATGTAAAGGACACACATTAATCCCCTCTTAAAAAAAGACTTGCTTATAAACATGAGAGTAAACCACTCCGATGTGAAAATTAAAACGGCCTGAGATAAAAGGAATGGTGACAATACAAGTAAATATTTGATATTTCTCACCTTAACCTTATGTTGTGGGTACTGATTTTTATCGTAAGTTTCTATAATTTATAATCCAGGGCTCAGCCTGGTTGTCTAGGAGGCCAGCAGGAGTTTGAGGAAGAATTTGTAGACCCCATAAGTAAAGGACAAAGACATGATGCAAACAAACGAGAATTAGCCATGGCAAGAAAAAGTAAGAATGATGATTGTAGTCTGGATCATGGTCTTTGTTGAAACATTGGTAAATAATTTGAGAAGTCAAAGAGGCTCTAGCATTGGTTTAATTCTTTCCCTTAAAAATAATCTGTGAATGATTTTTAGCTCACCTGGGTAAGAAGTGCTCAAGGTGAAGGTCTGTGGTTAGCCGGATGTCCCTCAGAATCATCCATCGTCAACATTAACCCTCTATGTACACTAGAGGCCACATTTTTGTCCAATCAACCCAAAATAAAGTCAGAATGATTGTCTTGATGAAATCCTGGATGTGTTCAAAATTAGGTAAACTGGGGTCAAAAACTAGGTTATGGGGTCAAATCTTAGAAAAACCTTGTATGCACTCTTGAGACCTTGCTTTTTTGCTCAATCAATCGGAAATTTGACCAGAATGTTTGTCTTAGTGAAATCTCAGACAAGTTTAAAATTGGGTCAACTGGGGTCAAAAACTGGGTCTTGGGATCAAATTTTAGAAAAACCTTGTGTGTACTCTAGAGGCCACATTTTTTGCCCGATCAACCAGAATAATTGTTTTGATGAAATCTCAGGCAAGTTCGAAACTGTGTCAAGTGGGGTTAAAAACTAGGTCAAATGAGTTTTGGACAGGTCACTTAGGTGAGCGATTAAAGGTCACCTTGGCCCCCTTGTTACCAGACAAACTTATCTGATGTCTAGGAACTATAGTACAAAATTAGTTTATATGAATTTATTCAAGGATGATGGTTAGGTTTGATTTTGATGAAAGCTGAAGTTAACAGTGCTTGTCTCAAAGGCTGAATGCTGATGTTTTCATGTCCCTGTGAGAGTCAGTATTGTTACCCCACTGTTTCCCATTATAACAGCTGGATAAACTGGGGCTTACTATTAAGTGTTTTGCCTGTGATCAAGTAAAAAATCTTATCAAATCGCATCTCCTGCTAAACTATCAATGGGAATGAGCTGAAACTTGGCACAATTACTCTCTATCATGTCTAGTTATGCATACGACCTTTGAAATTCAAATCACTCCAGTCATTCTTGAGAAATCTTGAATTATCTGCCCTTGAATTAAACGAAAATCAATGTTTTTTGTGTGCAACTCCTCCTAAACTATCAATGGGAATGAGCTGAAACTAGACACAATTACTCCCTATGATGTCAAGTTGTGCATAAGACCTTTGAAATTCAAATCACTCCAGTCCTTCTTGGTATAATCATGAATTATTTGCCCTTAATTTAACGAAAATCACTATTGTTTGTGAGCACAACTCCTCCAAAAAAGCCAATTGCACTGAGCGGAAACTAGACACAATTACTCTCTATGATGTCTAGTTGTGCATAAGACTTTTCAATTAAAAATGCTCCAGTCATTCTTGGTATAATCGTGAATTATCTGCCTTTGAGTTGAATGAAAAACAAAATTTCTTGTCAGCTCACTTTCTCCTACATTTTGGATGGGAATGAAAGGATACTTGCCACATTGACTCTGTAGGTTGTCTATTTGTGCTTAGGACTAAATATTTTTCACTTGTAAAATAGTTCCTTATATATCTGCCCTTTACTTCACAAAATAGTTTAAAATTACAGATTTTGTGTGTGTGTGTGTGTGTGTGTGTGTGTTTGCACAACTCCTACAAATTTGAATGTATTGAAGTGAATCTTGCCACAACATAACCCTGATATTTTGTTGAACTTAAGACTCCAGAAATTCAAAAAGCTTGGGTTTCTTGTATTATCTGCCCTTGAATTGTTTGAAATTCACTGTATTTCTTTTGTGAGCCACTTGTCACACTTTGAATTGGAATGAACTGAAACTTGCAAAATGACTGTTTGGCGTATAGTTGTGCATAAATCCATTTTCAATTTACACCCAAAGGGTCATACTATGTTATGGCCCAGTTGTCTGTCCGTCTGTCTGCAATTTTTCTAGTTATCATTCAAGCTCACGTTACTGACAAGCCAAGGTTACTGACAAGCCCCATCGGGCGTATATGCGCTGCTCTGTGAGGCTCTTGTTTAACAAAGTTCCAAGATGATCCCTTTTCGTGTTATAGGTCACATATTTTATAAAGTGGTCCATTGTAGCCCAGCAAAAGTGAATGTACATGTAGCTCTAAATAGAACCTGAAATTATTTTTGTTTCTGCAGAGAAAGAAAAATTTGCTCAAATCAGAAAAGGGATGATGATTCGTCGAACAAAGAGCCTTATTGCTGATCAGCTTCCAAAGAAAGGTGAGGAGTTTTATTTGTTTTTAAGTAAACTAAGCAGAATAGATGTCTGTCTAACTATCCATTTTCCAATCCAATTTGAACTTGTTGTTTTGGTCGAGAGCATTCTTATAAGATAAATTGGCCATAAATCAACAAACCAGGGTTCACAATACCCAGTCAGACTACAATCATTATTCATGTATGGTAAATATCTTGTTTATTTTCAGTTTTCCTCATATCATTTTAAACCTTTTTTATCTCGGATGATTTGGGAGAAAACTTGAGGTCATGTGATCACCTTGGAGATGTTGGTTGTGCTTGCGTAAGCATTGGCGTGACAAACTTTAACCTTAGTTATATCTTTGTTGTTTTTTAAGATATTTTTATGGAACTTGGCTTGTGTGTTCACTATCTCAAGAGCTATCAGACAATCAAGGGGGCTAACTCTAAAGGCTTTTTTGTGGGTTATGCCTCTTTTTCAACTTAATATTTAACCATTGTCCAGCACCTGCAGCTGAGCCTTGCACCTATAGGCGGTGATCTTAAGGTAGTGGACCCTCAATAGTTTTGCAATGTCTTGGTAGTAATGAACTTTAACAGTGTTAACCGAGGTTTCCTAATGATTTTCATTAGGAAACCTTGGTTAACGTTGTGAAAGAGGATTTCGTCCAAATGTTGTGGAGCTATTTCAGGTCCACTACCTTAATTTATATAGTGTCTGCTACATATCTTGACATGAATTGGATGCACTTAGACTTTATTTACTAGAAAAAAAGCGTTTGAACTTTTGAATATGCAGTCAAAGATTACTGACTTAACTTCATGTAATATTTTGTTGGCTCAGCGTGAAATGGTTGTGACTCCCTATAAATATATAGGGAGTTACAACTGTATTGCGCTAAACCATCGATATTTTCAATCAAGTTTGAGTTTTAGATAGGAAATGGTCAGGAAAAAGGAAGACATTTTGACAGTTAACCCTTCTCATGCATTCAGAACACCAGTCGACCAATCTCACGATCAACCTCAGATGTATATAGACAGACTTTTTTTAAAAATTATGGGAAAACCTTGGATAAACTTGATGATGTCAGTTAAAATGGCGTTAGCCCTCGAAAATTTGAGTGAAAATCATTCGACGTCGCCAACGCTACTCGTTTCAGTCACTGACGTAAAACCATCATGTCCTTATATAAACAGCTTTAGATTCTTAAATAACAGCTGAAAAATCTTAATTATTGAGATTAATTTGTCATTCTCAAACATTAAGATTTTTCAGCCGTTATTTACTGTAAAAGATATAAATGTAGTTTTTCTTACACTGCTTCTGCCTAAGAAAATGCCCAATTTTGTTACATACCGATCAGCCTTACATACATCTGAGGTCTGTTGCAGTTTACGAAAATGGCCCAGTGATGTTCTGAATGCCTTCTCATGCTATAAATGACCTAGTCCTGCTGTACACAAAACTTAAACAGACAGTTTAGACTAAGATCAGCCTTCACAATTGTGCAGTCTGATCTTGGTCTACACTTATTGAATTCTACTTTAATCATTGTGAAAAATAGTTTTAGCCAGACTGATAGTAAAATAAAAAAAATGATGATTTGTTTTTTAAATAAAAACCAAATTTCACATGATGAGAGGTGATTAGAGATATGTTTGTACTAGAATATTTATACAGTTGATATTGCTTGAGTGACCACATCTATTAAGCGACCAATTTTCTTCAGCAACCATTCAATGAAGCAAAATCTCTGAAAAAGTGGGCATTATAATTAACAGTTATTTATAATTATACTTATGTTGTTGAGACCCATTTGAATTGTCTCAATGAGACGATTCCAATTGGTTTGAACATCATAGAATTCAGTAAGACTTACCCTACAATCTATATATGTTATCAAAAAGACCTGTTTTATTTGTCATGAAATATTGTTTTAAGCCATCATTCCAATAAGCAACAACTTTTGAGTGGTCCTGAAAGTGGTAGCTTAACACAGGATTTACTTAATTTTACTTTTATCTTGTAGAGGAGAATGTTGTCTTTTGTAAGTTGAGTGAACTACAAACAAGTATATACAAAACTATCCTATCACATCAAGATATGCATCTGGTGTTACACAGTGATGACCCATGTGACTGTGAGAGTGGTAAATCTCGGGGACAATGTTGTAGACAGGTATGTATAGTGAAGATCCGTATCTGGTGCTACACAGTGATGACCATTGTGACTGTGAGAGTGGTAAACCTCAGGGACAGTGTTGTAGACAGGTATGTATAGTGAAGACCCGTATCTGGTGTTACACAGTGATGACCCATGTGTCTGTGAGAGTGTTAAACCTCAGGGACAATGTTGTAGACAGGTATGTATAGTGAAGACCCGTATCTGGTGATACACAGTAATGACCCATGTGACTGTGAGAGTGGTAAACCTCAGGGACAGTGTTGTAGACAGGTAAGTATAGTTAAGACTCGTATCTGGTGTTACACAGTGATGACCCATGTGACTGTGAGAGTGGTAAGCCTCAGGGACAATGTTGTAGACAGGTATGTAAAGTGAAGACCCTTATTTGGTGTTATACAGTGATGATCGATGTTTCTGTGAGAGTAGTAAACCTCAGGGACAATGCTGTAGACAGGTATGTATAGTGAAGACCGGTATCTAGTGTTACACTGTGATGACCTATGTGACTGTGAGAGTGGTCAACCTCCAGGACAATGTTGTAGACAGGTATATATAGTCAAGACCCCTATCTGGTGTTACACAGTAATGACCCATGTGACTGTTAGAGTTGTAAACCTCAGGGTCAATGTTGTAGACAGGTATGTAAAGTGAACACTCGTATATGGTGTTACACAATGATTATCATTGGTAAACCTCAAGGTCAATGATGTAGATTGGTATGTATAGTTAAGACTGGTATCTGATGTAACACAGTGATGACCCATGTGACTGTGAGAGTTGTAAACCACAGGCACAATGTTGTAAACAGGTATTTATAGTGAACCCATATCTGGTGTTACACAGTGATAAGCATTGTTTCTGTGAGAGTGGTAAATCCCTTGGACAATGTTGGAGACAAGTAGGTATAGTGAAGACCCATATCTGGTGTTACACAGTGATGACCCATGTGACTGTTAGAGTTGTAAACCTCAGGGACAATGTTGTAGACAGGTATGTGTAGTGAAGACCCTTATCTTGTGTTACACAGTGATGATCAATGTTTCTGTGAGAGTAGTTAACCTCAGGGTCAATTTGTAGAATGGTATGTATAGTTAACCCATATCTGGTGTTACACAGTGATGATCCTTGTGTCTCTGAGAGTGGTAAACCTCAGGGACAATGTTGTAGACAGGTATGTATAGTGAAGACCTGTATCTGGTGTTACACAGTGATGATCAGTGTGACTGTGAGAGTGGTAAACCTCAGGGTCAATGTTGTAGACAGGTATGTATAGTGAAGACCCATATCTGGTGTTACACAGTGATGATCCATGTGTCAGAGAGTGGTAAGCCACAGGGACAATGTTGTAGACATATATGTATATAATGAAGACCTGTATCTGGTGCTACACAGTGATGACTCATGTGACTGTGAGAGGGTAAACCTCAGGGTCAATGTTGTAGACAGGTATGTATAGTGACCACCTGTATCTGGTGCTACACAGTGATGATCCATGTGACTGTGAGAGTGGTAAATCTCAGGGTCAATGTTGTAGACAGGTATGTATAGTGAAGGCCCATATCTGGTGTAACACAGGGTTTATAATTGTTTATGTGAGAGTGGTAAATCTCAAGGTCAATGATGTAGATGGGTATGTGTAGTAAACATCCATATCTGGTGTTACACAGTGATGACCCATGTGTCTGTGAGAGTGGTAAACCTCGGGGTAAATGTTATAGACAGGTATGTATAGTAAACACTCGTATCTGGGTGTTACACAGTGATGACCCATGTGTCTGTGAGAGTTGTAAACCTCAGGGACAATGTTGTAGACCGGTATGTATAGTGAACACTTGTATCTGGTGTAACACAGTGATTATCATTGTTTCTGTGAGAGTGGTAAACCTCAGGGACAATGTTGTAGACAGGTATGTATAGTGAAGACCCTTATCTTGTGTAACACAGTGATGGCTCATGTGACTGTGAGAGTGGTAAACCTCAGGGACAATGTTGTATACAGGTATGTGTAGTGAAGACCCTTATCTGTTGTTACACAGTGATGATCCATGTGTCTGTGAGAGTGGTAAACCTCAGGGACAATGTTGTAAACAGGTATATGTAGTGAAGACCCTTATCTGGTGTTACACAGTAATGACTCATGTGACTGTGAGAGTGGTAAATCTCAGGGACAATGTTGTAAACAGGTATGTGTAGTGAAGACCCTTATCTGGTGTTACACAGTAATGACTCATGTGACTGTGAGAGTGGTAAATCTCAGGGACAATGTTGTAAACAGGTATGTATGGAGAAGACCTGTATTTGGTAATTCACTAGGATGACCAATGTTTCTGCTAGAGTGGAACAATTTGTAGACAGGTATGTAAAGTGGAGACCCGTATCTGGTGTTACACAGTGATGATCCGTGTTTCTATGAGAGAGAAAAATTTCAGGAACAATGTTGTTGACAGATATGTATGGTGAAGACACTGAGACATCAAAAAAGCTTAAAGTTTAAGGTCATTGCTAAAGGTCAGACATTAAAATAACCTTTGCCAAGCATTACCCCTTTATAAATTGGATATGATTATTGGAAGTATTTGATAATAACTTGGTAAATTAATTTTGTTACTCATAGTGCAGATGTAGCAAATCATTTGAAAGAAGTTTTTGATAGCCGTCTTGTCCAAGGTCACAGGTCAAGGTCCATTTTTCAAATAAGATTAATTGAGCTTTTTCAGGAATCAAGTAATTTTATCCCCCAAAACTATGTTTATGAGGTATATAGGAGTCAGTTTTACTGTTGGGCGGTCCATCCATATGTAGCTTTTTCGTGTCCTCTCTATTTCTAAGCAATTAATGGATCATAGGATGGATTTCATTCAAACTTTACACATGTGTTCAGTATCAAGCAGAGATGTACAAGTGATAGTTTGGTTATGATCCCTAGACTTTTGAAAGAGTTATGGCCCTTTGATGAAAGATGGCTTTTCATGTAGGACAAGCACTTGTTGTTTGGGGAGGGGGTTATTAGTCCACTTTGCGACAGTATAGTTTTAATTAAAGTGTAGATGAAGAGCTCTTGCAAAAATATTCCCAATTTTGAAAACTTTCACAATGGTTTTAGCAAAAGCTTTGAAATAATAAAATCATACTTCTTAAAAATTGTTTGGAAAATGGGGGAAAAAATGCTTGTATTTCTAAAGCCTTTGTTGTCAGTTCTCATTTATATTGTTTATTCAAGACAATCAAATTTAGTATGCACAACAGGGAATTTATGGATATATTTGGAAAAAAGGGCTTCTTGAGACTAAAATAACTTCTCGAGCTTTAACGTTTTTGAACAGTCTTTTCTTATTCACAGAAAACTGAGCTTGGAACAAAGATTAAGTCCCTGACATTCACACTCGTGCATTTACTGTTGAAAGGTTCCATCCATGTAGCTCTACTAAAACCATCCAACGTAAATTTGTTATTTCTTTTCTAAACCCTATGTTGTGAGTACTCATTTTTATTGTCTCTTCAAGACAATTAAAATGAGTACTCACAACAGAAAGTTTAATGGATATTTAAGATAGAAATCCACCTTTGAAAATATTTTTTTTATGTTCATCTGCAACGTTTCTAAACTATCTTTACTTATTTACAGAAAACCAAGAGTGGAACAAAGATTAAGTCGCTGATATTCACTTTCTTGCATCTGTTTTTGAAAGTATCCAACCATGTAGCTCTGCTAGTACCATCAAACATAAAGAGTAAATGGCAGGCAGACAATGCAAAGAAAATCTGTACAGAGGCCTTGAAACACCATCCTGAGTTCCTGACACAGACCAAGGAAGCTTCCTTTAAAACGTTGTCTAATCCAAAATATTGTGGAAAAATGAAGGTAAATAAGCTGTACTTGCATTTGGTGTCGTTAGAGGGTAATCTTAGCAGTTTGCAAACCATCTGAGTAAAAATTTTAGGGAAAAAATAGGAAATCTAGGAATTGTTACTAAATTGTTTTTAGCTCGCCCTGGACGAAAGTCTCGGAAGAGCTATTGTCATACCCTCGGATGTCGGTGTCAGCGTCGGCGTCAGCGTCGGTGTCGGCGTCCGCATTAGGTTAAAGTTTTATTTCTATCAATTTTTATCCTAGAGGCTTTATTTTTTACAGAAACACTCATTAGGGCATAGGCTTTCATTTGAGACCAACATCCATGTCGAAATGACCTTTAGACTGTGACCTTGACCCTTTCAAAAAAACTTTAACCAAAAACTTTAACCAAAAAAACTTTAACCTTGCTTATATTTTCTGTAAGCTTTAAACTAGAGACATCATTACTTCATATGCACACTCATTAGGTGATAGGCTTTCACCATAGACAAAGGTCCTTGACAATTTGACCTTGACCTTGACCCTTTGTGGACTTAGAAAAACTTTAACCAAAAACTTTAACCAAAAACTTTAACCTTGCATATATTTTTTTAATGCTCTAACCTAGGGACATCATAGCTTCATATATATACTCACCAGGTGAAAGGCTTTCACCAGAGACCAAGGTCCTTCACAATTTGACCTTGACCTTTACCATTTGTGGACTTAGAAAAACTTTAACTGAAAACTTTAACCAAAATCTTTAACCTTGCTTATTATTTTCTGAATGCTTTAACCTAGGGACATCATTATTTCATATACATACTCATTAGGTGATAGGCTTTTGTGAGAGATCAAGGTCCTTGATAATTTGACCTTGACCTTTTATGAACTAGAAATACTTTAACTGAAATTCTTTTACCAAAAACTTTAACCTTGCTTATATTTTCTGAATGCTTTAACCTAGGGACATCATTACTTCATATACATAGTAACCAGATGAAAGGCTTTCACCAGAAACCAAGGGCCTTGACAATTTGACCTTGACCTTTTATGGACTTGGAAAAACTTAAACTGAAAAACTTTAACCAAAAATTTAACCTTGCTTATATTTTCTAAATGCTTTACTCAGGGACATTATTACTTCATACACATACTCACTAGGTGATAGGCTTCTACAGAGACCAAGGTCTTTCACAATTTGACCTTGATCTTGACCTTTTGTGGACTTAGAAAAATTTTGAAGAAAAACTTTATGTTTGATACAAAGAAATTCCATTGGTAACCTCATCTGCTTGTAGGCTTTCACTTTACCCTAACCTTGTACATGCAATTAAAACAAAAAAGTATTTTATATTTCTTAATTACTACTCAAACAGATATATATTAGATCATGGACTTTAACATTGAAAGAAACCACTTTGAACTTTGATCTTCGGTCAAGCGCTGTTTGTGACAAGCAGCTGTTTGGGCGAGCTACGTTGTCCGCGGACAACTCTTGTTTGCTTTCTAATCCAAATCAGTTTTTCCAATTATTTGTTGAAAGAGGATTTGAATGATGGGTGTATTTTGCAATTATCTCTTGAAACCTTAGTCATGAATATTCAAAGGATTTTGAAAATAACTTCAGTGATTATGCTTAGAAGTGACCTACAATTTTGAATTGAAAATGTAATGAAATCTAATTTAAGTGTAGTATTGAATGAATTACTAGTTAAAGATAGATGATTATAATGTGACCTACAATGTGGGAGTGATTATTTTGTGGAATAAAAATGCAAATGAACTAAGAAGGTATAGCAATATTATATTTTCATTGTGAAATGAAGTCATAATTTACTTTTTTGACATCATTTTGCAAATGGCATTATATTGTGTATGTTTTGCGATTTTCTGTAAAATAGTCCTCTGGGAATTGTTTTATGACATTTCAAACCATGATTTGAAACAATTTGTTAAATCGGGAGATTATATTTGGCCAAATCGTCAGCGTTGAAAAGAGAAAATTAAAAAAAGTTGATGAAGGTGTCGGCGTTAATGTAAGTGGTGTCTTATCTCTGTACATAGGTCATTGGAATAACAACAGTTTAGATTTTGCAATTTTATAACAAGCAAATTCCTTCTTCCTTACAATATTTTCGTAGCTTTCTTTGCTAAATGACGAAAAGTTAGACGTCAGAAGCCAGACAAGGTAACAAGCAATTCCTTCTTTCCTCACAATGGTTTCTTAAGAGCTGACTTCCTCGGTACCTCAAATAAATGAATTGTAAGGGCGTTCCTTTAAAAAGCAAAAATGAACAAAGAAGTCTACAAACTTTTTATGTTTTTTTTTTTTTTTTTTGTCTGGAATTTATAAAAAAATCTCAGCATATAACAAACTTTAAGGAGAAGCAGGATTCAAGACAATTTAAAATCAGCGCATTTTTTGTAGACCACGTTTTCTTGCAGAACTCTGTTGATGGGCAACCAAAACATTGAAACTACAGCTGAATAAAAGTGTAGTTATGATGTTTCGGTAGACAATGGTCAATATCTTGCGGTCTAAAGGTGAATAATTTGCTGCATTACTCACAAGGAAATTTTACCGTCAAAATGATTAATAAGCATTTATTCGACAAAAATGCACTTTTGTTTGATGATTGTTTCAAAGTCTCAATTTTTTTTTTCTGGTCGTTTAATTTACGTCATTTACACCCTAAAATTAAATTAGCACAGCATACAAAATGGTGTGAAAACAAGTTGTCTAACCCCGTGAAAAAGGCCTAAAGGTATTCTTTACGATTGGACGAAATAACAAATACTCACTGTAAGTTAATTTTGATGCAAAACAATAGATGTCAGAAAGGTGCAAACCCCTTTGCTCGAGGGAATGCAGTAAACTTTGACCACGTTACTGAGATTGCTGCTCGAGCGATCGAGCAATCACGCGTTCGAGTTAGTGCATTAAAAACCAACAAGGAATTATAGTAAGACACGTCGGGACTGGAAGGAGAACTGGAGTCTTCGCAGGAATTCGAGTTTTCACCCTCTCGAGATAACGCGAGACCACTGTAGAATATCAAATTTGTGCTCATTATGTACTGAACCACAAAAGAAACATTGCATTATTTAGACTTGGAGAAAAAGAATGAAAATTAACCCTTGTCATGCTGAACCTGGAAAATTCCTGCTTTTGTAGGAGCTATAGACAAACATCAGCCTGCACATATATGCAGTCTGATGTTAGTCTACACCACCTTTTTCTCACTTTTAAGACCAGAATTGTCAATAAATTTAGTTTTTCAAATAAAAATTGACCTACAGTTGGTACTTTCAGTGCTTTTTGCTCTTTGATTTTGATGCAAACTTTGAGCCAAAATTTATTCGGCATGACAAAAGTTAAGAGATATTTGGTGCTCATTTGTGACAATAATTTCAACTGAACTCCAAGATCAAGCAAAAAAACATTTTGGTAAGATTTTTGCTTCCCTTTTTAAATCGGTTATGCATAATGTCACCACTCTCTAAATAAGATGGAAAAAATTGTCAGTGGAATTTTGCAAAAGTAAAATGTTCTTTATGTTTTTGAGTAGGCACTTGTGTTTAAAAAGTCAAAGAGTATTGGTTATCAGCGCCAATTTTCATAAGAAAACATCCGAGATTCCTGTACAAAACAGAGGAAAAAAATATTTTAAGAATTCTTGCATTGGAATAAACAATGCTGTTTGTGAAGGGTATCAGTTATTCACCAATAGCCTTACAAACATAAAATGACAAAGACAGCTTGTACTGACAACTAAAGGGTGGAATACACAAATTTCCTAAGAGATTTTGTTGTTCAATGATATCTTTGGTTAGGTTCTGCAAAGCCCAATAAAAACTACTCAAAGTTCTGTCTTTATACACACACATCAATTCTGAGACCACATTGCCAACCACTGTTTATATTTGGGTAAGTTTGGTCTCCCCATACCTGTAGGAACCTATGCTTCGAGAACAACATAGCTGAATGTAACGCCCTTAACTCAACTTTTGCTATCATTGGTGTTTTACATCAATTTGGAAAATTATTCTTCATTAAAAGTTCAAAAATAAGCTTTTCAACAAAAGATTTTTGTATATTTAAAATTTTTGTAGTGCTACATTTTTCTTTGTGGATCAGTATATACATAGTTTATTAAACTCATCATCTAAAACAGATAGAAACTCGGCAAAGTCTTGCTTTATCTGTTTATAGATGACTTTTTTAATTAATTCTGTACTCAATAACCACTTGTTCAATATCCTCTAAATATTATGCCGATAAAGCTCATTTTGGGTAAAATCATCATCGAAGTACACAATATTTTTATAAATAAATTGTATTGAAAGAAAAGGACTTGAAACTAGCTTAACCATGCTTATTCAATAATTTCAGATACTTCAAGGATTACTGAAAGTATTTGAGAAAGAACACAGCAAAGTTCTTGTGTTTTCATATTCTACACAGGTATATAGACATTATTTCTAGATTTTTATTGATTTTCTGAGTACAAAATTCAAAATTGTTTGAGGTTTAACATCCCTTTTCTAGACATCCCATTGCCATGTCTAATGGTAATGTTCTTGTATTCCTATCAAACATTTAAGAGTTGAAGACAGTATTTGTTGATTTCATTGGTGGAGAAACTAAGAAAACCTAATCACACTGTATGAATGCGCAAAACGGATTCATACATGAGAATGATTAGGTTTTTAGTTTTATTCCTCAACAAATATTATCTTAAGACTTTATATCTTATGATTTAATATCATGAAGCAAAAATGTAAAGTTTTTTCAGTTAAGAAACAGATGTCCTACGGGACTATCTTTTGCAGAAGCTTACAAAAGATGAAACATGAATCAATCCTGTACTTGATTGGAAGCCTATTATTATCTTTTATTCGGACGAAACATCCCAGATTTTGTTTTGGGAAAATGTTCATGAACCCTTCTTGTAATGATCATGCATTGTTTTCTGGGGAGTGGGCATTTGAAAGAGGATTAAATAATTCCAAATATCACACCAAATTATTAATCGCAATAAAATTCATATGTCATGTGTTTTACTTTATACACAGATAGCTCCGCCAAATTATCATACTCAAAGTCATCTTTACAGGAATGTTGATGCTTTTGCCACAAATAACCTTCGTGCTAACTGTCACACTTCATTTTCTCTGAAATTTTCCCAACATTAATATCACTACTTCTTCATAAATTTTACATCAAGAAATGGGTAACAATACTAATTTCAGAATTGCGATTGTGTTATAAAGTATATTATTTTATTTTCATATTGATGTGTCCATGAATAAAGTCTGACGGGAGGAGGAGTTATATGCAAACCGAAATCCTTTGGCTCCACCCTCAGATTTTACCTCCGCATAAAACATCTCCTCCATTAGACTTTATTCATGGACACATGAATACAAAATGAAATTATTTCATGAATAATCAACATATTCAATATAACTGTTGCAGGTTTTGGATATATTAGAGCAGTACATAATGAGTACAGGGTATGAATACAGAAGGATTGATGGAGCAGTGTCAGCCAAAAAGAGAATGCTCATTGTCAAGGAATATAACACAGATCCTAACATTTTTATATGTCTCATCTCTACAAAGTAAGTATGTTTGCAGTTGGTTATATTGTTTAGATACAGAAGGATTGATAGAGCTGTGTCGGCTGAAAAGAGAATGCTCATTGTCAAGGAATACAACTCAGATCCTAACATATTCATATGTCTCATCTCTACAAAGTAAGTATGTTTGCAGTTGGTTATATTGTTTGTGGGTGATAAAAAATTCGTAACTACAGCTTAATTCAAGCTGTAGTTACAACATTTTTTTTTCACCAAACAATGATGTATGTAGAATAAAACATGTATATCAAAAGTACTAGGTATGAATACAGACGGATAGATGGAACAGTGTCAGCCGAAAAGAGAATGGCTTTTGTCAGAGAATACAACACTGATCCTAATATCTTTATTTGTCTCATATCTTTTAACACTTTCCTGTTTTACAAAATTTTGAACCTGTCCAAATTCAAAGATTTTGCAGACGAAAATTCAAAGTGGATTTAATTTGAAAAATAACCATTCAGTAGGGTAGAAAATAGTGTGGAAATAGAAGAAATTGCTTGTCTGAAGCAGTTTCTTCTTTTTATACCCCCGCAAAACGAATGTTTTTGGGGGAATACTGGAATCAGCCTGTCTGTCCGTGCGTCTGTCTGTCTGTCCGTCTGTCCGTCCGTCTGTAGACACATATAGTAGTAAATTTGTGTCGCGAACTCCTCCTTCAGTTTTCCTTCAAAAGCTTTTAAACTTTATAGAAACATTTATCACATAATGAAGTATTGCAAATGCAATTTTTAGGTCCCAACTTCCCCTGGTTCATGAATTATCTCCCCTTGAACTTAAGACATTTTTTCCTATTTGTTACCATGTACTTATAATTTTGTGTCGCAAACTCCTCCTTCAATTTTCATTCAATAGTTATGAAACATTATACAAACATTCAGCATATGTTGAAGTTTTGCAAGACGCAAATTTCAAGTCTCAAATCCCCCTGGTTCATGAATTATTTCCCTTTGAACTTAGACAATTTTTGCTATTTGTTACCATGTACTTATCTTTTTGTGTCGCAAACTTCTCTTTCAATATACATTCAATTGTAATGAATCATTATGCAAATATTGATCACAAGTTGAAGTTTTGTAATACGCTTATTGCAAGTGTTAACTCCACCAGGTTCATGAATTATCTCCCCTTGAACTCAAGACATTTTTTCCTATTTGTTACCATGTACTTATAATTTTGTGTCGCAAACTCCTCCTTCAATTTTCATTCAATAGTTATGAAACATTATACAAACATTTATCACATGTTGAAGTTTTGCAAGACGCAAATTTCAAGTGTTAACTCTCCCAGGTTCATGTGTTATCTCCCCTTGAACTTTGACATTTTTTTCCTATTTGTTACCATGTACTTATAATTTTGTGTCGCAAACTGCTCCTTCAATTTTCATTCAAAAGTAATGAAACAGTATACAAGCATTTATCACATGTTGAAATTTTGGAAGACTCAAATTTCAAGTGTCAACTCCCACAGGTTTATGAATTATCTCCCCTTGAACTTAAGACAATTTTTCTTGAACACGTATACTTGTAATTTTGTTTCCCAAATTCCTCCTTCAGTTTTCCTTTAATCAGTTTTCATGTAATATCTTTGAAATTTTATACAAACATTTACCACATGAAGTTTTGCAAGACACAATTATGAGGTCCCAACTCGTCCTGGTTTAAGAATTTTCTGCCCTTACACTTGCTACAATTTTTTCTTTTTCGTTCACATATACTAGTAATTTTGTGTTACAAACTCCTCCTTCAGTTTTCCTTCAATAGCTTGAAAAAATTTATCGCATGTTTAAGTTTTGCAAGATGCAATTTAGAGGTCTCAAATCCAAGAGTTATCTATATTTGAAGCTTTTTTGGCCACTTCTGTCAAAGTATCTCATTCTCTGAAAGCACTTGGGGGGTATTAAGTCACATTCAGTGACAAGCTCTAGTTTCACAATGTTTTCTCAATCATAAAATCACAGGCAGGTAAAAAGCAGGGATTAAACAGCAAAGGATTAAGTAAGTATGCCTGCTTTTTGTATAATATTGCATGTCTTTGATCCTTGACCTTGATACAGCAATTAATTAGTTTTTAGCCGTGTCCATCAAGATTCATGCAATCTGATTGAATGAAAATTTGGTTTTATTTCTCAATGAAAACAGTTTTGAGTATGCTGCTAATTTGTAAGCTTCCGTACAAAGCAGTCCCAAATGAAAGTATTTGTTAATTTCATGAAGGTATAAAACTAAAGACAGAATCAGACTCATGTATATACATGATTATGACTTGGGACAAAAGCTTGGTACTAAGTTTAAGGTCATCATTCAAGGTAAATGTCACTTTTATGCAAATCATTGATATAATATTAGGGCATATTGTTTTGACCTGTCTGTGAGTCTGTTTTCCCCCCCCCCCCCCCCCCCCCCCAATAAAAAAAAAAAAAAAAAAACACACACAAAAAAAAACTTAACATTGGCTTTTGAGTGGTTAGGGATTGAGCCTTCATATTTCACAAGAATGTTGCTTGTGACAAAGCCTTTCTGTTTATACCACTTCCAAGGTTATCAGTCTAGGTCAAGGTCATTATTTGAGGGCACATATCTAGAAATTTTCTGAAAAAAAGCAGTGGTTTTCAACAAACACATCTTGTTGAAGATCATATATGTTGGAAATTTAAACTTTAACTTTTGTTAACTATTGATTTCCATATTGAATCAAGCTACTGTTTCTGTGTGGGCATTGGTGTTTAACAAACGCATCCTGTTCAAGGTTGAATATGTGGACAATTTAAATATGTCAATGTCAAATAAGTTGAAATCGTTTTCCATATTGTATCAAGCTACTTTTTTAGACCTGTGTTCAGGATCACATGATGTAAACTGTATACAGATTTACCCTGCTTTGCTCGTACAATTGCGTGCAAAGCAGGGTATAATTTGTAAATAGTTTGCACAGTCTTGTTATCCTGAATGCAGGGCTGTTAAAAATGGTATGTGAATGGTAAGTGTGTGTGTGTGTGTGGGGGGGGCATTAGTGTTTAACAAACACACCTTTTTTATTTTCTTTGACAGAGCTGGAGGTTTAGGATTAAATTTGACTGGAGCTAACAAAGTGGTTATATTTGACCCCAATTGGAACCCCTCACATGACCTTCAAGCACAAGATAGGTAACTTAATGTGGGTTTCTATTAATATATATGTATTTAAAAAGACATTTCTGATCAATTTGAGGAGTAGATTTAGTACAGTGGTAAAGAAATGGACCCAGTGTCAATGGTCCCTGGTTTGGTTCCCTGCTTCTACATTATTTTGAACTTTAAACTGAGGACCTGTCTCCCCTTGTCCAAAGTTATTAAGTGTGATGTATAATGCCATGCAATTTTTATCCATTTTATCATAGCTGATGAAGTTAATTTATGACATAAGTTTAGTTTATTGGTGATCTTGTCATTTCTAATAATTTCATGTATGCTTTATAGACCGACATTTAGCAGCCTTGAATGTGACTTACTGCATTAAAACTATGCTCCCAATTCAAAGCTATCACCATGCTGTAGAAGCCATCTATTTAGTGCATAGTGAAGACTCTCATCAGACTGTGCATATGCACAGGCTGATCAGAGTCTTAAAGTTGGGCACATGTTTAATTGTTTAAAAATTCACACTGGTTGAATATGTTTGAGCGGGCAGGCTCAAATAAAACTAATTAACCACAAAAATCATCTTCAGAATATTGCACCCACACTATTCTTAAGCAACATTATATTATTCAATAAATCATAGATGTATTTCTTTGTTAAGTTACTCTGTACATTGCTTTTGAATGATCCTGTTAAAGCACTTGTCTATATGCACTTGTCTATAACATTTTTAGCTCAGCTGTTTGCTGACAAAACCGGAGGTATTCCTTTGGCCTTGGTGTTATTGTCTTGAGAAAACTTTGACAATTTGTTATATCTCTGAATTAACTGAAGGAATTCACTTGAAACAAATAACACAGGTTCAACATCGAAAGAAAAAACTATTTCATCAAGGGGGATGACTTTAGTTGCATTTTGGGTGAATTATGCCTTTTTTAGCTCTTAATTTTTCAAGGAAAGCCGGAGATATTGCTATAGCCTTGGTGTCAACATTGTCGTGGTTGTTGTCATGCAAAAACTTTAAACACTTTGTGATATCTCTGGTTCAACTGAAAGCATTCTCTTGAAACTTGACACACATGTTAACCATTAAAAGATTAACCTATAGTATCAAGGGGGATAACTAGATGCATTTTGTGCAAATTATGCCCCTTTTTAGCTATTGTGATCATGCAATGTCCATCGTCCATCATCAGTTGTCCGTCGTGCCTCGTTCACAATTTCTTTAAACATCTTCTCCTTGTAAACCGTCGGGCAAATCTTGATGAAACTTGGCAGGGATGTTCCTTGGGTCAAGCTCCACCATAGTTGTTCAAATAAATGAAATCCACCCTTAACCTTCCCTTTATCTTTAACAAAAAGGGTGAAAATGGGAAAATCTTCAAAAATCTTCTTCTCTGAATTCAGACAGCTTTCATTTTTGGTATGTAGCATCATCTAGTGCACCTCTACCAAGTTTGTTCATTTCAAGACCATGGGGTCACATTTGGGCTCCACCCAAGTGCATCCCTTTTTACATAGAATCAAAGAGTGAAAAGGCATATCCTTCTTGCTCTTGGCTGAAAACATTCCATGGTATTGATCTCATGTAGAAATTATCTCCTTGTTGACATCTGCCTATTTAATTACTGTGATGTCCCAGGGGTCAAAGAGACTCAGGTGAGCCATCTAGGACCATCATTGTCCTCTTGTTTACTTAGACTTTTTATCCAACGTTCAGCACCCAACAGCCAAGTGTAGGTACCCATAGATGGTGACGCTTGTTTAGCATGTTAATTACTAAGAAAGACAAAGCCATTTCCGTGTCAGAGTAAGAACCTATTTCAACTTTAAAAAATAGAAAAAAATCTTTTCTCTGAATGGGTAAGAATACACTTGTTAACCAATGAATTGACATGAATTAGAATGCCACATCAATTTTCAGCCAATAAACAGCTGAACTAATTGACTTCACTTTCATATATCAGAGCATACAGAATTGGCCAGCGTAGAAATGTGTCTGTTTACAGACTAATCAGTGCAGGGACAATTGAAGAAAATATGTACCTGAGGCAGATTTATAAACAGGTAAAAAATTGTGGAGAACCATTTGATATACATATGTAGTCTGGATTTCAGGCAATATTTGTTTATTATTTTTGCTAAATCTTTATCCTGTTGCATTTAAATTTGAATTTCACCAGATGGAAGAAATGCCTTTCATAGTCAAAACTGATTTCCTTGGAATGTAACTGCACAATATACTGGTACTTTGTCCTCAAAATTTTGACTGTAGATCTTTCCTGTTTTAAGCTCCACTGGCTGAAAGCCACTGGGGCTATTGTCATGGCGTTGTGTCCGTTGTGCCTCCGTCTGTGCGTCCGGTCGTAAACTTTTTCTTTAAAAATCTTCTCCTCAGAAACTATTGGATGAATTTCAACCAAACTTCACAGGAATTTTCCTTGGGTGACACTCTTTCAAAGTTGTTCAAGAAATTATGATCCAATGAAAAACATGGATTTAAGGGGCGTGGCTAATTTCCAAATATGGTAAAAAGTGAGTTTTCTCACTTTATAATTGATGGATACCAGTTAAATTTTACATGAATGATCCTTGAGTGACCCATTATCAGTCTACATAAAATTATTGTGATCGGATGGTAAATATGTATTTTATATGCGGAGGTCATTTCTCTATATGTTATATAGTGGAAACTTTGAAAATCATTTTCTCAGAATGTAACAGATGGATACCAACTAAATTTTTTTTGAATGATCCTTGAGTGATCCTTAATCAGTCTACCAAAAATTAATGTGATCAGATGAAAAATATGTATTTTATGGGTGGAGGTCATTTTTCTATATGTTATATAGGGGAAACTTTCCAAATCATTTTCTCAGGATGTTACTGATGGATATCAACTAAAGTTCACTTTAGTGATCCTTGAGTGACCCTTTATCAGTCTACCAAAAATTATTATGACCGGATGGAAAATATGTATTTTATGGGCGGAGGTCATTTCTCAATATGTTATATAGTGGAACTTTGAAAATTGGTATCTCAGAATGTTATTGATGGATATCAACCAAATTTCACTTGAATGATCCTTGAGTGATCTTTTATCATTATACCAATAATTATCATGTTTGAATGAAAAATATGTATTTTATGGGCGGAGGTCATTTCTCAATACGTTATATATTGGAAATTTTGAAAATCATTTTCCTCAGAAAGTAATTGATGGATATCAATCAAACTTTATTGGTGTGATCCTTGGGTGACCCATTATCATGCAGCCAAAAATTATTGTGATTGGTTGAAAAATATATCTTTTATGGGTAGAGATCATTTCTTAGACTCTAAATGTTATATAGTGGAAACTTTGAAAATTATTTTCAACATCAGTAGAACCCTAAGTATATAAAATTCTAGTCAAAACTTT
This sequence comes from Fragum whitleyi, assembly GCA_948146395.1. Classification (NCBI taxonomy): domain Eukaryota; kingdom Metazoa; phylum Mollusca; class Bivalvia; order Cardiida; family Cardiidae; genus Fragum; species Fragum whitleyi. The sequence continues at coordinate 48,853,170 of OX411548.1, forward strand.
GATTTGCTATTAAAAGAATTTCAAGCCTGTGGAGCGACTCAAGCCATTCATGGCTTTCTAGTCATTAAACACCACTATAAGGGTGTTACTTCACAAAAATTGTTTGTCATCAAACAAAATTCTACCTAATGATAAAAAGAAGTAAAATATTAAATCCAATATATTCATTCTGCCCAATGCCTTAGAGTGCAGTCAACTCAGCTCTTTCTTCCCCACTCTGAACCTCAGTAGGCCACTTTACACCACTTGACCTCTTTGTACAGTCAACCTTTGTTCAACTAACCTGACCAATTCTCAAGGGGCATCTCAGGCTACCTATTTCACCTAATGTTTCTACACATTTGGATTCCAACAAAGCATTTATTCCTTCTAACCTACAATCTTTACACCTATTCAATTTAATGAGTCTAAAAAAATCATCATTTAGGTTATCAAATATTCACTTTATATGTTGAAATGTCCCCTGCCAATAAAAAGCAAGCTGTTCATCTAATCAAATATTTTTTGCAGCCTGATACAACTTCACAGAAATAAAATTCCCATGATATTTGGTTGAAATCCATCTTTTTAAACTTAAAAAAAAAGTTTGTTTTACCCTTTATTGGATATTACTTATAAAGGATCACTAAAGAATCATTCCAGTGAAATTTGGTTGATATCCATTTGTTAGGTTCTGAGAAAATGATTTTCAAAGTTTCCACTATATAACATATAGAAAAATGACCTCCGTCCATAAAATACACATTTTTCATGTGACCACAATAATTTTTTGTAGACTGATAGAGGTTCACTCAAGGATAATTCATGTAAAGTTTAAAAGCCACCTTTTACCATATATGGAAATTAGCTACGCCTACTACAGCCATGATTTTCAACCAATTAAAATTCTTTGAAGGAATCTGATAGAGGGTCACCCAAGGATCATTCCTGTGAAATTTGATTGAAATTCATCCAGTTCTTTTTGAGGAGTATATTTTTAAAGGAAAAGTTTATGGATGCACGGACGACGGACACCCTGCCATGACAATAGCCCGCTGGCCTTTTGGCCAGTGGAGCTAAAAACCTTATCCTCGTATCAGGCCTGTGGGGCAAATCAGTTCCTCAATAAGAATGAAATCATTTACCTTGTCATTTACTTTTTACAGCAGACAGGAGAAAGGAGAACAGATTATTATAATGATTTCAATAACATGACCCTTTACTATTTACAGCAACTGTTGAATATATCTGTTGAGGATGAGAATGCTCGGAGATATTTCTATGCTGTACAGGGAAGCAGACAGAAGAAAGGAGAACTGTTTGGTATCAAGAATATGTTTGCCTTGAGAACAGGAACCTCATGTTTAACAGCTGATATAATTAAGGTAAGATGTACATATGCGTAACTAGGATTTTGAAATTTATATGCACTCAGAAGGCATCTTACATAGAATATATAGGATAAAGGCGATATGTGGACTGTGAAAAAAGATGAATGTACTCCGTCCACTCCCCTTTTCTATGATTTGAGAGTTGGTGGATAATCAAAACATTGTTACTACAGTTTGAATAACCTGTAGTTTCGATTTTATGATCATTCTTAAATGACATTTTTAGCTCACCTGAGCACGAAGTGCTCAAGGTGAGCTTTTGGGGTTACTTGATGTCTGTCGTCTGTCGTGCGTCGGTCGTCGTCCGTCGTCAACATTTACCTTGTGGACACTCTAGAGAGCATATTTTTAGTCCAATCAACCTGAAAATTGGTCAGAATGATTATCTTGATGAAATCTCGGACAAGTTCGAAATTGGGTCAAGTGGGGTCAAAAACTAGGTCACGGGGTCAAATCTTAGAAAAATCTTGTGGACACTCTAGAGGCCATATTTTTAGCCCAATCAACCTGAAAATTGGTCAGAATGATTATCTTGATGAAATCTCGGACAAGTTCGAAATTGGGTCAAGTTGGGTCAAAAACTAGGTCACGGGGTCAAATCTTAGAAAAATCTTGTGGACACTCTAGAGGCTATATTTTTAGCCCAATCAACCTGAAAATTGGTCAAAATGATCATCTTATTTAATCTCGGACAAGTTCGAAATTGGGTCAAGTGGGGTCAAAAACTAGGTCACGGGGTCAAATCTTAGAAAAACCTTGTGGACACTCTAGAGGCCATATTTTTAGCCCAATCATTCTGAAAATTGGTCAGAATGATTATCTTGATGAAATCTCGAACAAATATGAAATTGGGTCAAATGGGGTAAAAAACTAGGTCACGGGGTCAAATCTTAGAAAAACCTTGTGGACACTTTAGAGGCCATATTTTTTGCCCAATCAACCTCCCAATCAACCTGAAAATTGGTCAGAATGAATATCTTGATGAAATCTTTGACAAGTTCGAAATTGGGTCAAGTAGGGTCAAAAACTAGGTCACGGGGTCAAATCTTACAAAAACCTTGTGGACACTCTAGAGGCCATATTTTTAGCCCAATCAACCTGAAAATTGGTCAGAATGATTATCTTGATGAAATCTCGGACAAGTTCGAAATTGGGTCAAGTTGGGTCGAAAACTAGGTCACAGAGTCAAATGTTAGAAAAACCTTGTGGACACTCTAGAGGCTTTATTTTTTGCCCAATCAACCTGAAAATTGGTCAGAATGATTATCTTGATGAAATCTCGGACAAGTTCGAAATTGGGTCAAGTTGGGTCAAAAAACTAGGTCACGGGGTCAAATCTTAGAAAAACCTTGTGGACACTCTAGAGGCCATATTTTTTGCCCAATCAACCTGAAAATTGGTCAAAATGATCATCTTGATTAAATCTCGGACAAGTTCGAAATTGGGTCAAGTGGGGTCAAAAACTAGGTCAAGTGGGGTCAAATCAAACATTTTAAGATTGTTCATTCAGGTGAGCGATTAAGGGCCACTATGGCCCTCTTGTTCGAAAGAGGGTTTATACCTATTACACACTTAAGCCTGAGCTCCACCTTCTTTGACTTACTTAAAATAAATGAAGATATTTCTGTCTTAATTAAAATATGTATTCAATGTTAATGAACTTTTTTTTGAAGAGAATATGACCCAAACTTTTTTGATAAATCATCAAAATTCCCCAAACTCACCATTGAAAAAAATTCACTGAAGCTTATGAAATGCATTGATGCATTTTTATCCCCCGCCGTTTTCGGCGAAGGGGATATAGTAATGCTCTCCGTCCGTCATTCCGTCCTTCCGTCATTCCGTCCTTCCGTCACTAAACTTGTCCGGAGCATATGTCCTAAAGTATAATAGCTATCAACTTGAAACTTTATGGGTGGATAGATCTCATGGAGGAGAAATGCAGTGCACAAGAACTACAACTCTTGCTTGCATAATTTTGGAGTTATTGCCCTTTGTTATTTTTAAGACTTAGATTTTGTCCAGAGCATATCTCCTTAAGTATAATAGCTATCAACTTGAAACTTTATGGGTGGATATATTTTATGGAGGAGAAGTGCAGTGCACAAGAACTACAACTCTTGCTTGCATAATTTTGGAGTTATTGCCCTTTGTTATTTTTAAAACTTAGATTTTGTCCGGAGCATATCTCCTTAAGTGTAATAGCTATCAACTTGAAACTGTATGGGTGGATAGATCTCATGGAGGAGAAGTGCAGTGCACAAGAACTACAACTCATGCTTGCATAATTTTGGAGTTATTGCCCTTTGTTATTTTTAAGACTTAGATTTTGTCCAGAGCATATCTCCTTAAGTATAATAGCTATCAACTTGAAACTTTATGGGTGGATATATTTTATGGAGGAGAAGTGCAGTGCACAAGAACTACAACTCTTGCTTGCATAATTTTGGAGTTATTGCCCTTTGTTATTTTAAAGACTTAGATTTTGTCCGGAGCATATCTCCTAAAGTACTAAAGCTATCAACTTGAAACTTCATGGGAGGATAGATCTCATGGAGGAGAAGTGCAGTGCACAAGAACTACAACTCTTGCTTGCATAATTTTGGAGTTATTGCCCTTTGTTATTTTTAAGACTTAGATATTGTCCAGAGCATATCTCCTAAAGTATTAAAGCTATCAACTTGAAACTTTATGGGTGGATAGATCTCATGGAGGAGAAGTGCAGTGCACAAGAACTACAACTCATGCTTGCATAATTTTGGAGTTATTGCCCTTTGTTATTTTAAAGACTTAGATTTTGTAGGGGCTTAATTTCTTAAAGTAGAACCCTTAATCTAATAGGCTTCAGTTTACTATCAAGCTTTCTTGGCGGGGGATGGCCATGTCCAACATGGCTCTTGTCAAGGTTACAAAAATACTATTGCTATTCCTTCTAAGCTCCTTTGCATAGATGTTCCACTAGTGTAAGCATGATATATCAATAATATTCAACAAGGAACAGTATTCTAGGACGCAGGTTCACACAAGTTATCTTCCAAAATAACTCAAAATATGATTTTCAGATTTTTGTGTGAAAACTGAACAAAAAACCTTGTTTATCATAATTTTAGAGAAATGAGAGGATTGAGTCAGCCCTGGCTGGGTATGAGATGGCCAAGTATATACCACCTGTAGTCAGGCTGTCTGAGGATGAAGATATAGAGGATGTTGAAGTTAGTGATGTAAACACTTCTACTGATTCTGAACAGGATATCTTTGCTGAGTTCTTTAAGGAAGGTAAGTTGAGGGGTTGATGCATATCTATTGTAAGTGACTATAAATATATAGGCACTTACAATAGTTTTGCATCAATCCCTGAATGTAAAATCAATATGACGTAGAAGTTAGTGATGTAAATACATCTACTGATTCTTAACAGGATATCTTTGCAGAGTTCTTTAAGGAAGGTGAGTCAAGGGATTAATGCAGAACAATTGTAAGTGTCTATAAATATATAGGCACTTACAATAGTTTTGCATCAATCCCTGAATGTAAAATCAATATGACGTAGAAGTTAGTGATGTAAATACATCTACTGATTCTGAACAGGATATATTTGCTGAGTTCTTTAATGAAGGTTAGTTAGATCTAGAAGTTAAAACAATTAAATGATGTAAACACCTTTACTGATTCTTAACAGGATATCTTTGCTAAGTTCTTCAATGAAGGTAAGTTGAGGGGTTGATGCATATCTATTGTAAGTGACTATAAATATATAGGCACTTACAATAGTTGTGCATCAATCCCTGAATGTAAAATCAATATGACGTAGAAGTTAGTGATGTAAGTACATCTACTGATTCAGAACAGGATATATTTGCAGAGTTCTTTAAGGAAGGTGAGTCAAGGGATTAATGCAGAACAATTGTAAGTGCCTATAAATATATAGGCACTTACAATAGTTTTGCATCAATCCCTGAATGTAAAATCAATATGACGTAGAAATTAGTGATGTAAATACATCTACTGATTCGGAACAGGATAGATCTGCTGAGTTCTTTAATGAAGGTAAGTTGAGGGGTTGATGCTAATCTATTGTAAGTGCCTATAAATATATAGGCACTTACAATATTTTTGCATCAACCCCTGAATGTAAAATCAGGAAGGTGTAGAAGTTAGTTATATAAACACCTTGACTGATTCTGAACGGGATATCTTTGCTGAGGTCTTTAATGAAGGTAATTTTAAGGGATAAATCAAAAACTTTTGTAAATGCCTACAAATATATAGGCACAATAGTTTTGTATCAACCCCAGAAAGTAAAATCAAGAGATAGTATAAGATAGTGATGTAAATACATCTACTGATTCTGAACAGGATATATTTGCAGAGTTCTTTAATGAAGGTAAATCTAAGGATTGATGCAAAACTATTGTAAGTGCCTATAAATATATAGGCACTTACAATTGTTTTACTTTAATCCCTGAATGTTAAACCAAAATGACGTAGAAGTTAGTGATGTAAATACCTATACTGATGCTGAACTGGATATCTTTGCTGAGATCTTTAATGAACGCAAGTGGATGATTCAAGCAAAACTGTTATAAGTGCCTATAAATATATAAAAGGCACTTACAATAGTTTATCATTCACCCCCTGAAAGTTAAATCAAAATGATGTAGAAGTTAGTGATGTAAATACATCTACTGATTCTGAACAGGATATCTTTGCTGAGTTCTTTAACGAAGGTAAGTTAGATCTAGAAGTTAAAGAAATAATAAAATTAGGTAAATACATCAATTGCTGAGAACTTTATTTAAGCTACTCTGTCACAAATTGGGAAAATATGGTTTATGAAAATTTTTGTAAAATCAATCGGAAGTAACAGTCTCTTCATGTAGAAACCTTTAAAATAATAAAATTAAATTTGGTAATGCATGGAAACTAAGACCAATTATCCTGAATTTAGAGAATTCATTCTGAAAAATAAAGCAACTACTAACACCTTAAAAAATTATTCTTCAATTTCGAGCCAACTATTTATGCATGTGCATTCCGCATATTTGTCTCATTCAATCAAATATATGGTAAGTTGTTGACAGCTCAAAACTTCATATCAATACAAGCAAAATTAAAATATTATTCACGGAAAGTAATGATGTTGTAATTCATAGACTCAAAACAAAAAGATTGGATTCCTTACTGACCTTGATGCTTCGAAAAAATAAGTTACAAAATATTTTTGAAATATATTGTTCTTAGTGCCAATGCCCTTTGGCCAATCTTAATTGTCTAAAAATACACACATTTCTAAATCTAAGATCAAGTTTTGTATTTTTCTATGAAAAACTGTGAAAGAGCAGCTTTAAAGGTAAGTCGAGGGTCTAGTTCCAAACCAGTGTAATGGCTTATAGATATGGATATGCGATAAAACCACCAAATTGGATCTAGAAGCTTTAGAAGTTATTGATTTAAATAACTGGTCTTTATCAGGGCAGGACATCATTGCCGTGACTTTAATGAAAAAGTAACATTTAGAAGATGTATTAACATCTTTACTGATTCTGGACAGGGTGTCTTTGTCGATTTCTTTAATGAAGGTAAATGTTAAAGTAAGTGATCAAGATACATAGACTAATTCTGAACAGGATATCTTTTCTCTTTTCTTTACTGAAGATTAAGATTTAACTAATGGTATTTGACTATTGTTCTCTGTAAGTGTAATCATGATTGAATCATTTATATGAAAAGACAAGAAAAAATCTAAGAAAAATCTTAAAAAAAGAAATATACAGAGTTACTTCTCAGTGTTTTTGTACATCCAGGATAAGTTCTGCACAGTCTTTCCGTAAATTTGGATGGCATTAAGTGGGATGATTGAAAGTCAAGACCCAAGGTTATTAAACTTTAGGCGACTGAGAATAAACTCTATATTCAACATGACATTAGACCTGTAATTCTGCTGTTAAACTCTAATGTATGAACATTAAAGGTAATATTAATAAGTTGTTACGAGTAACAACTTATTAGTATTTTCTTTTATGTTCATATATCTATTTAAATTCTAATTTTGAGAACATTCAGTTGAGAACAAAAATGTAATATAACCTTCACCTTGGATAGGTAGATAAGAGCTCTTTAGAATATTGTGCTGCAATTCTTCCATATATTGAATTGTTACAGGATCAAAATCTAAACCCAAAAAGATAAAGATCAAAAAGGAATCTGATGAAAATGAAAGTGACAGTATAAAATCCAACAAAGATCAAACAAGAGTTCACGTTAAGATGGAAACGGAAAATGAAACTTCAACAACAAAAAACAAGAAAGGAAAAGTGAGATTTAATGAAGATGACAGAGTAGAACAACCACGTCATGGCAAAGTGAAACCTCATGAAAGTAGAACAGGGAAGGGTTTTGTGAGTCGACTTACCAGTGGACATGACAGATATCTGGATTCAGATGAGGAAGAAGTAAAAATTGACCAAACTTTGGCCGGCACCTTTAATGATGTGTCAGATGTATTTGGTAAGTTAATTCATTGGTTGAAATTTTAAGTGAATACCAAATTTATCAAGTATAAGTTGATTTAAACTTTTGGTTTACAAACATAGAGGATATAGATCAAACGGTCATTAACTTCCAAATTAATAGTCACTTTGACACAAAATAAAATGAGACATCACAATTCTTCGATCTTTTTTTGATGACAATTATAACAAAATCAGTATGATCAGGGATCAAGTATGATATGGCCTGAATATTTAAGATGAATTTGGGATAAATTCTACAAAAATACAGTGCTGTTTTGCCATTTTCTTCATTTTGTCATTACATGCAAGACAATGTAAATTCCATGTTAAAATGTTGTTTTGATATAAAGGTTGCAATCCCACAAAAATATTTAGTATAAATGACAGGGATTGACAGAGATTATCACTTTACCTCAGGTTAATAGTAACATCTTTCAAAAGGTCCTGGGTAAGATTCCCAACTGCGGCACTCATCCTTACTTACTATGTCTTCCACCAATGGGTTGATAATCATAGACCTACTTGGGATAGCAGCTGGAGGTTAGGAAAGGATGTTATGGTAGTGTTGGTGTGAGAAGTACAGAAATCCATTGTTAGGTGCTCTATTCGCTACAATGTAAAGATAGTTGAAAGAGGCATTAAACCCCATTCAAACAATCAATAAAATTAAACAATTTTATAAGTCAATTGATTGTATAACGGTCAGCAGAGATATCAACTGGTCAGTGCAAATTTATTGTAAGTGCCTATAAATATATAGGCTCTTACAATAATTTTGCACTGACCCCTCAATATGTCAATAAGATAATACTGTGTTTAACAGATTTCTTTATTTATCTTATAACTATACAAATAACCGTGTGATAACAGCCCATATGTTATTTTTATGCCCCCGTATCGAGAGATGGGGGGCATATTGTTTTACTTATGTCCGTCTGTCTGTCTGTCTGTCTGTCCGTCCGTCTGTCCGAAAACTTAACCCGAAAACTTAACCTTGCCAATATCTTCAAGCCTATTCAAAATACAAAGCTAATATTTGGCATGATGATAGATCTCAATAATCCGCATCCGCTGGTACCAAAGTCAAGGTCATGTGACAAGATCAAGGTCATCTGTCAAGGTCAAACTTTGAAAAAAAATGCCGTTACGGGGGCATTCGTGTTTCACATCTTGTTTTTGATATCACATAGTTATTTTTAGAACAATGATATAATGTGGGTATTTTTAGAAGCTTGCATTTTTGTAACAAACTTTGGCGAATTCAAGACAAATAGAGGTTATAAGATAAATATAATACATACTTAGTATATTGTATTAAAAAAATATCTAACTCGGTTGTGAGAATTGATAATTGTCTCGGCAGAGCCTCGACAATAATAAATTCTCCCAACCTTGTTAGATATTTTTTTCTCATACAAAACACCAAGTACGTATTATATATTTCTATTCATTTACTCTTTGAAGAAAACTGTGGTATAGTCCACATCCATGAAAACCGTAAAGTTATTGGTGGTAGCCGAGCAGAAGATCACATGACAAGATGTGCCATATCTGATGTGTACGAACTGCACCAAAACTCGCAGGATCTGGCGGTACAGTGTGAACCTTTATCAGAGGTGAGAGATTGTACAGAAAATTAACCCTTTTCATCTATAAATAGATGTAACATTGACTGCTTTTTGGCACAATTTCACCTTTTTATGCCCCCGTATCGAGAGATCGGGGGCATATTGTTTTACTCATGTCCGTTTGTCTGTCTGTCCGTCGGTCCTAAAACTGAACCGAAAACTTAACCTTTGCCTTATCGAGAGATTGCTGTTACGGGGGCATTCTCGTTTCACAAACACATCTTGTTTTCATCTATGAAAATAAGACGTTTTAAAGATCTTTTTTATAACTTTTGAATTGGTAATTTTCAAAAAGACTCCTTCAAAAGATTGCCTCAGGCCAAGTGTATCTGGGTGCTTTAAATTTTCCTGTAAATTGTCACACAAATGATGAAGTCTGACTAGGGTTGAAACTTTGACACAACAGACGGCGAATTTTATATGAACAAGTTTTGTAATATCAGTTTTAAACTTTCCTGTAGTTCCTAAAATTTACTTCTTAATGATTTTAAAGCTTAGAAAATATCATGGAAAAAGGATATAAATGTTGCAAAGTTTTCTTTTTTCCTATATTTTTCAAAAACATAATGTTGTTTTCTTTGAATTGTCACAAACTGCATTGCTTTCTGTAACCTCTTTCAATTCAGAGAGAATGTTTTATAATATGACCTACGTCGCTGGAGTGAAATAATCCATTGAATATTTTTGATATTACACGGATGTTATTACACTAGTGGAATAACTATGCAAATGCACTAAGAGAGTTTAGCAATGTAATATGTTTTGCAAAAATAACTTGAATCCATAAATTTCTGGAATTTATTGCAAAAATAAAATATCGAATTTGTACTCCCTAAATACCAAATTTCTTAGATTGGTCATCAAAAAAAGATAAAAACTTGGCACAGCCTTGTTTTTATCTGTTTATAGACGACTCATTTGACAAATTCCATAATCAATGGCCACTCATTCAATATCCTCTATATATAAGTACCAGAATGTGTAATGATTTTTCAGTCAAGTGAAGAAGAAGACATGGTAGAGAATAACACACAGCTAGAACTACAACATAATAGAGTCAGATCTCAAGTTGTTGGAAAAACAAAGATTCTCATTGGACAAACTCCAAAACCATTTAGAATGTAAGTGTATCAAAGGAAGTGTAATAACATCAGTATTTTGAAATTAGTAATTGATGGATCCTTCGCCCTGTGCCTTTACCTCAGTCATAGGAGCCGTGGTCATAGTGCAGTGGAAGTGCGTCAGGCTGTTGATCAAGAGGTCCCGGGTTCAATCCCAAACATCAGTGCTCATCCTTTCCGAAAGTTTGTCTCTCACCAATGGGCTGATAATGGTAGACCTATGAGAGAAAGCAGCTGGAGGCTAGGAAAGGATGTAACGGTAGTACATGTAGTAAAGGGTATGAAAAAGAGAGCAAATTGTTGGAGGACAACCTAAACATTGAACCATCAGTATTTTAAAAAAAAATTGAAAGAACAACGACTCCGTCCCTTGACCATCATCATAACAAACCCCTTAAATATTTGAACATTATTTATCTGCAAAATATATAATAATGGGTATGTTAAAGAGAGCAAGTCGTTGGAGGACGACCTAAACATTGAACTACAGGTTGTTTAAATATACGTTAAGGTTAAGAAGTTAAACAAAGGCGTAACTACCATTATGCAAGTTTGTCATTTAAAAAGTCCACTTTTGAAAAATATCCTTGATGAATGATCATAACATAGAAACTACAGCTTATTCAAGCTGTAGTTACAATGCTTTGATTATTCACCAACGATCATCATAAAAAGGGGTCAGACAGGGGGCATTCATCTTTTTTCACAGTCCACATATCGCCTTTATCCTACCCATTGTTTTGTGGTCGCCTTCTACACATGTGTTAAACTTACTCCTGTCAGTCCAATCAGTCACAAAACAGTTCAGGAAAAATTGCCAATAGACAAAAAAAAAGCCATTTACTGTAAACTCCAGATTTGACAAAAGTCAAGGGACCACAGCAAATGCATCATTTTATCAAAATATTGTTGAAACTGATTACATGTTAGCTTTTGCATGGCATTTCAAACAATTTCATAGGCACAGGATTATCAAACATTGTGCAGCCTGGACAATCACTGTATTAGAAATTATTCAACACTTTAGAACAGAGAATGTAGTTCCACAGCTATATATTAAGTGCATAGTGAGGACTCTGATCAGACTGTGCGGATGCACAGGCTGATCAGAGTCTTGACTCCATGTTGTGGTGTTGGTGTAATATCACACACAGGCTCATTTCTTATCAAATTAGTGCTTTTTGACGATGAAATCAACATTGTAATGTCTGATGTATAGTATTTACAATAATCATTATATGCAGATTTTACTGCATATTTAATATAATATACAGTGTAAAAGATATGATTAATCTGGAATTATTCCATGTTTAATTCAGGAAACACTATGAGGAATTGCGTCAATTAAACAAATCATAGAACCTGATAAAGTTTGTTTATGAAGTTCTGTCTCCTAACTAGAGAAGAGAATAACCATTTGGAAGAAACATGAGGATAGTGATCATGTATATAAAGATGTGATTACTCTCAATCCAGACTTATTGGTTGGCGTTTTTTAGTCCCTCAGTGTAATGTGATAAAATGAGTGTGAAAATTTTAATCTTGAATTATTCTTTATTTAATTCAGGAAACACTTTGAGAAGCTGTGTCAATTTACCAAATCCGAGAACCTTATACAGTTTGCTGAGAAAGTCCTGTCCTCCTCATTAGAGGAGAGAATAACCATGTTGAAGAAATATTATGAGGATAGAGATCCTGTGTATAAAGATGTTATTACTCTGGAACCAGACTTATTGGTAGTAAAGGCTAAAACTCGTAAAGGTAATTCAAGATTCTGAGCATTATATTTTTCATCAGTTTTCATTTCTATGTATGTCAGTCATAGTATTTACTCCCATAAGTTATTGTGCATATTCCAATGCATGTGCTCCTATTTCAACCCTTTTCTGTAAATTATTATAATTTAAACATCCAATGATTATGTACATCAGAAATATTGTTGAATGAGAAGAAATTGCTTTTGATGAGCTATTTCTCCATTTCCAACAATATTTTCTACTATATGTTATGTATGATTTTTTTTTTCAAATAACACCTACCGTTCAAGAATGTCTGCTGACTGCAACTTAAATCAGTTTGAACTTAAATTTTGAAAAAAATGTGATAATGGGATAATCTTGAAAGTATTAAGATAATCAGCTCAGGATCTCCACTCTTCAAGAATTTTTTTTTTCTGAATAACTTCATCACTCAATTGTATTCTTTTCAATGATCTAAACCCTTTTTACATACCCCCGAACTTGGTTAATGTTGGTATCATCCTCTCCGTCTGTCTCTCCGTCCCATTGTTAGAACATAACATCCGCTATAATCTTGTGAACACAGCTCCTCCCTCATAAGTAGACCATTTTGGATGAAACTTCCACAAAACAATCATATCTACCTTACCTTGGGCATGTTATAATTGTCACAGTTTGGTGAATTTAAGCCTCATCATGGAAAAAGGGGCCCTAATGTAAAAAGATCTTGTGAATGCAAGCTGCGAATAATGCAATATCTAATCATATATTCAAATATATTTTATGTTCAAATATGCAAATATAGCTGTGAAATTGCTCAAAATTGTCTTAAAATTTAAACGGTTCTTGTCAAATGAGAATTTATTTCATTCAGTAAAATTTCCCTTTGCTATAAATATTTCTTAATTATATAACTGACAGGGTCAAGGTCAAATAAAGTTAAAAGAAGAGGCAAAGGTCGCACTGGGCAAGGAGTAAGCTTTATGGAAGAAGAAAAGTCCACTGGTGAATCACTACAAAGAAGTCTCCAAATAGAACATGTTCCAGATGAAGTGGATAATACTTCAAGTCTTGAAGTAGGAAGGACCTCAACACCTACATCAAGGAAAAGAAAACATTTACAGCAAAGTGTGCCAAAAAAGAAAATAAGGAATGGTACTTCAATACCGCATGTTCAAGTTTTACCAAGTTATTTAGAAGATGAAAATAATGATATCAAACAAGAGGGTTTAGGCAGTAAGGATATGTCAACAAATGAATTTTGTGAAACTAGTTTACCCCAAGCTCTAGATACAGATTCAAGTGTGCTGTTGAGTCAAATGTGTAAATCAAGTCAAGGTCAGCAAAACTTTGAACTAGACTCAGTTGACGGAATGGATGTCTCTCAAAATACTGTTCAAGTTCAGCGCAGGATAAAAGACAAGAATAATGTCGCCTCTTCAGCTAGGTCAAGTAAAGAAATAGAAATAAAAGGAGAAAAACCTCAGGGCTACAGCAGACTGAATGGATCTAAAAGTTGTAAAAGGAAAAATGACACCTCTATCTTAGATGACCTTTTTACACTAAGTGAGAGAGTCAGTCCTAAAAAGCCCCCGCCTAAACCGAAAAATATTGTAGTCAAACAAGAAGAATTCTCAGGGAAATCTAAATCAATAAAAGGTAAAAAGACTAAGCATAACTCACTTAAGACCGTTGATGACATTTTCAGTGATGGTGCAGATACGGAACAAAGCACAGAATCAGAGAGTGAAGTATTTCTTCAAACAAGTACACTCAAAAACGATGATTACGATTGTTTTGACGATCCAAAATTGTGGAAAAAGAAATCGGCAAAACCTCCAGACAAGAGAAATGTGATAGATAAATTGATTGCTGATAGCGATGCTGAGTATAATGAACTCTTCACATCGGGTAAATTAAGGAAAAGAGACAGTGTAACTAATGCAAGTGATCAAAGTGGTTCTAAACGTAGAGCCAGTGATAAATGGTCCCCTTCAGGCAATGTTGGGGGATCAGAAAGTCTCTTTAGTTAACTCTACTTAAAAGTCTAATATTTTGTTTGGTAAATCGAGGGATCAGCGCAACACTATTGTAAGTGCCTATATATTTTTAGGCACTTACAATATTGTTGCGCTGACCCCTAGAAATGGAAATATGTGGCTATTGACAATTTAAGCCTTATCTTACTGAATTTATTTTTCAGTCATTCTGGCTATCAGTTTTCCCACAAAAATTAATTGAAGTAGAAATCAGGGTGTGTAGGCCAAGATCAGACTGCATGTTTATGCAGGCTGATCTTTGTCTTTACTGTCTACCAAAGCTTTGTGTCAATTTAAGAAAATGTTCACAGCAGAAGGGTAATGTCCTGTGGTTTCAGAACCTTTGATTACTCCCCAACCCCAAAACTATGTTGAGGGGAGGGGGGGGGGAAGTATATAGGAGTCGGCTTTTCGATCCATCCATCCTTCCTTCAATCAGTCCTTCTGTAGCCTTTTTTTGTCTACTCAATTTTTCCAGCAACTAATTTGCAGATTTCATTTAAACTTTACAGGTGTGACAAGTATCAGAGATGTGTAAGTGATATTTAGGTTATGATCCATCGACTTTTTACAGAGTTATGGCCCTTTGAGGCTTTTAATTATTGACAAGCACTTGTAGGGGTATTAGTCGATATTGCAACAACCTAGTTTTAATAGAATTTTGCCATTTAGCATGCCAATGGTAAAGATAAAAAGATATCAAATGATTTTCAAAACAAGTTCGTGATTGGTTCTGGTTCATAGATTTTTGCGAAAGATAGGGATGCATGATTAGGAAAACTAATTGTACAGCTGGTAGGGGACTTGGTATTGCCAGGCAATACTTCACAATGCTTGTTATCCCACGCCGTTTTCGGCGAGGGGATATAGTAATGCTCTCCCTCTGTCATTCTGTCATTCCGTCCTTCCCAGGTTCCGTCACTAAACTTGTCCGGAGCATATCTCCTAAAGTATAATAGCTATCAACTTGAAACTTTATGGGTGGATAGATCTCATGGAGGAGAAGTGCAGTGCACAAGAACTACAACTCTTGCTTGCATAATTTTGGAGTTATTGCCCTTTGTTATTTTAAAGACTTAGATTTTGTTAGGAGCATATCTCCTAAAGTATTTTAGCTATCAACTTGAAACTTTAAGGGTGGATAGATCTCATGGAAGAGGAATGCAGAGCTTAAGAACTATAACTCTGGCTTGCATAATTTTGGAGTTATTGCTCTTTGTTTAAGACTTAGATTTTGTAGGGGCTTAATTTCTTAAAGTAGAACCCTTAATCTATTAGGCTTCAGTTTACTATCAAGCTTTCACGGCGGGGGATGGCCATGTCCGACATGGCTCTTGTTTTTAAATTGAAAATTTATTTTTTGAATATTTGTTAATGAAATAATACACTATTTGAAGCCAACACATTAGTATATCATCTCTTTACCCATTTGCTAGGTATATTTTTGAAGAAAAGTTAAAACTGAAATTTACTGTAGACGATGAGTATCGTATCTGACAATGATTCTGTACTTGTTATCAGGGTTTCAGAGGAAAATCGCCTAATTTCCCTGGAAAACCAGGGAATTCATCAAAATTATAATATTCCTGTTTAGCTAAATTCATCCTTACTTTTGAACATTTTACAATACCAATGGTTATAATGACCCCAGATATTAATGTCATGATAAACCAAATATGAAATATAGCACTTTTAGAGATTTTGTTTGTCTCAAGATACTTGAACTGTCGTTTGACTGAACAGGAGGAAGTAAGATCAATCAATCTTCAGTTTATTTGAACAACAAAATCTACAATTACCTGATGGCTCTTTCACTCAAGTTGTGTTTTTTTAGCTTGAATTTCTTAGAAAGTTGTTACCATCATAGGGTCTGATAAAAATTTACCAACAACAGTATTTCTTATATCTAAATTATTTATTGGTCACTCGTTTATATAAAACAGACATTTCAATGATTTTACAAATGTTAAGAAATTTTCAACACTGCTGACAAAAGATATGAAGGGCTTGACATTCACAGATACATTACTTGGTCAGAATTTAATGTCAGGTCACAAGGATGAACTCTATTGAAATTGGGAAGGATCAACACTGTAGAGACCACAAATATAGCCCAATTTTCATGAAACTTGGAGCTACAGACACTTGAGCAAAAACTTTGTTGTTGGTGCTCATTGAAATTGCTTCATCAAAACAATTCAAATGAGTACCCACAACCTTAGGGTTTTGTGGAGAAATAAAAATTTCAGAATGGTTTTACCCTATCTTATCTGTATCTCTGAAACTTGGTCAGAATGTGCGTTAGGTCACAAGGATGGAGTCAAGAGAACAAAGGCGAGGAATAAAGGACAATCATGGTCCTGTTTAATTATTTTCTCCTATAAAATAATAGGAAAATAGAATTCCAGGACTGTACATGAAAGAGTTAAATAGAACCCTAATTTCTAAAGATGAAATTGTTTAAAGCAACGTTACCATATACAGTTGGCTGCTCTGATTAGAGTAGCCAACTGTATATTGTAAGAACAGAAATCACTCAAGGTTGTAATATCTTCTTTTACTATTGGCATCTGCCTGAAACTATGAATATACATTCAATATCAAAAGAACAACCTACATTATTAAGGTAGATAACTCTAAAGATATTTTGTACAAATTATGTCCCTTTTTAGGATTTTTTTTATCCACTATCCATCACTTGTAAGTCTGAGATAATATGACTGCGATCCTCTTGTTATACATACACATTTTGACTGTCTTCTGCAACACACATGCATTTGATTGAGACCAGTCAAATGTCAGCATATTTAAAATAAAAAATTAAATAATACACTGTGCACTTTTTCAGGGCAGAGAGATGACATTCTAAATCTGTTTTTCTCATCCAATCCCTATTTTATTGCTACTCGTTTGGATCTTCTTGATGAGACAATTCCATTTAGTACTCACAACATAGGGTTTGAGAGATGAATAACAAAATGTTTAGTTTTGAAAATCAAAATTACCTCATTTATCTGAGCTCTTTTCATTACTTAAGATTTTTTATTTCATTTGAATCTGGTTTTATGCCCCTTTCAACAATCTTTCAGTTATTTTTCGGGGGCTGGAGAACCTAACAATAGATTCCTGGTATTACTCACACCAGTACGAACACTACATCCTCTCCAAGCCTCCACCTGCTATCCCACATAGGTCTATGATGATCAATCCATTGGTGGGAGACAAAAAGATTGAAAGGAAGAGTGCCACTTTCAAGGATCAAACCCAGGACCTTTAGATTGACAATCCATGCCTTACCAACTGGGCTATGAGAGCAGCTTATTTAACCCTTTGCTGTTTAATCCCTGCTTTTTACGTGTCTAGGATTTTATGATTGAGAAAACATTGTGAAAAAAGAAGAAATTGCTTCTGACAAGCAATTTCTTCTTTTACCACACTATTTTCTACCCTAATGAATGGTTATTTTTCAAATTAAATCTACTTTAAATTTTCGTCTGCAAAACTTTTGAATTTGGACAGGTACAAAATTTTGTAAAACAGGAAAGGGTTAATCAACACCAACTTCTCCTCAGACAAGTTTCTGGTCAACATGTTCTTGTCCACACGCAAAATAGCCTTCATTAGACATATGAATTCCTCATCCCTAGACCAGTGTAACCTTTACCCTAATCAATTTGAATTGGTTACAAAGAAATTTTTAGGACATTTCAATCGGTCTGGCTCAAAATTTACCAGCATTTTTAGGTACAAAGCAGGCTGAGTAAACTAAAATCAGACTGCATGTCTGTGCAGGCTGGTCTTAGTCTAAACCATCTGATTGAAATTTGTATGTGTCATTAACAGTCTGAGAAGATTAAGGTTTTGTAAACAAGGTAAGAAAGGATTTATAAGACAAACATTACAAGAAGGATAGTCATATCACATGTTTGGCTAGATCTACACACATGGGGTTACACACTGATAGAACTGTCAACTTCTGTTATTTGCTGGAGAATAACTGCATCTGAAATTGATTAAGAAAAGATAGTCAAGTTGTCATAAAATCTACAATATGATGATTTTGAATAATTCAGCTTTATTTTCGGTAAATGGTCCATTAATGATTTAGCTTTTTTAAGTGATAAAGTAATTGATAGAGCAAAGCTGTAGTGTGAACTAAATATAGAGTTGACGAATACTTTAGTAAATAAAGGGTATTTTAAGGATATTTTAAGGACAACAAGAAGTGAAACACGAATGCCCGAAAAATTGCTTTTTTTTTTTCAAACTTTGACCTTGGCGGAT
The DNA here is from genome assembly GCA_948146395.1 of Fragum whitleyi. NCBI lineage: Eukaryota > Metazoa > Mollusca > Bivalvia > Cardiida > Cardiidae > Fragum > Fragum whitleyi. The sequence continues at coordinate 48,871,863 of OX411548.1, forward strand.
GACCTTGACCTTGCTATCTGTAGATGCACACCATCGAGATGTATCATCATGTCAAATATGAGCATTGTATCTTAAATAGCCTTGAAGTAATTGGCAAAGAGAAATCTTTTAGTTAAGTTTTGCAGACAGTGGTGAAATAATATGCCCCCGATTTTTCAATGTGAGGCATAAAAACTTTAAAGCCAAAGTCAAAATTAACTTACAACACTTTCCCCTAACGCCTGAAAGCTGGCTCTACGCTGTGGTTGGTGATTTTCTCCTACTCCTAAACTCCCAAATATACTTCCTCTGCTGCCACGACGCTCAAAATCCTACAATATTTAAACACAGATGATTAAACAGCTTCATGCCTATATGCTGGACGTAATGTGATGAATATACCTTTGTTTTAAGAATGGATCTGCTACAAATATAGAGGATATTTTGGATTGTTTTGCTGTTCCCTGAATATTCCTGCTTTGGCAGGAGGTATGGACAAAAGTCAGGCTGCACATATGTGCAGTCTGATTTTAGTCCATACAACCTGATTTTCCTTTGAAAACCGGAAAAGTTTCAGAAATAATATTTTCAAAATCAAATGCTGACTAACAATTAGGAAATACAGAGCTTTCAGCACTTTGATTTATATATAATTTTGCCAAGTTTTTTTTTTCAGCATGACAAGGGTTAAGTTTCAAATATTCTATGACCAGCTCAAATCCTGTATTGTGGGTTCTCATTTGAATCATTTCTGTGATGCAATTCTAATGAGAACTAAAGCTTGGATAAGTAGAAATTCTGACCTGGGTACCAAAGATCTTTACATATAAATACTCCGGTTTCTGATTATTGCTGTCCATATATGTATTTTATCAACTACATGTAAATACGAAGGTGGATCCAGAATTTCTGTAAAGGGGGTTCAAACACATGGAGTTAACAGACAGGGGTCACAAATAAGTAGCTAGGACTCTCAAAACTATCTAATTTAAGTCCATAGGACAATCTGGAAATCAACTTCAGAAAAGAACTGAAGTACAGTCTTCTATTCTTTTCTGAAGTTGATCCTCAAAGGTACATAGTGCTAATATGATAGTCTGGTAATGGGTAAAGGCTCAGGACCTGGGTAGGAATATTACCTCACCCAATACCTTGGTATCTGCCTACTGGTCCCAGCTCTAATGAGTACCCACAATGAAGGTTTTAGATGAGAATAAGCAATTTTAGACTTATCATTTCTCATGTAGACCTTACAGCTGTTTGATGTTTGCTATTGTTACAAGATTATCAATTGAATAAGCAGTACAAAGGTAAAGACAATTGTTTCACTAAATTCAGAAGACAAACAATCACATTTTATAAGGTGAATGAATCACTGAAACATTTGTCAAACAATTTTCTGAAACCATCTGATTTAGCACCTTTCAGTATTACATGATAAATATATAAATTTTTGGAAGAAAAGTGAAACCATGAAAAATAATAAAGTATGAACGATAAAGTAAAACATGTTCTACAAACACTCAAATTTGTCTTTTGACCTTCAGCTGTGACTTTGCTATTGACAAGAGTACTCATTAAGTGAAATAACTACCAAGTAATTTTGAAATCCATCAATAAATGTAGAATATAAACTTAAGAAAAATCAAATATGTCTTGTGAGCTTAAATGTATAAGTTAACCTCTGGACGAAAATTGGTCACACAATAACATCCACCCCCAAACACTCTCCGGTAGTAACTCTATGTACCATTCTGCTTTTTCAAAGCTGGGGCATAAAAACTTTGAACAAGTCGTCAACCCTGCATTCAGGATGACAAAAAGGTACATTATGTTTTCAAAATATAACCTGCTTTGCATATGCACTTGCATGCAAAGGGGGGTAAAATTTGTAATTTGCACTGATTTGTCATCCTGAACACAGTGCTGTTGAATTAGTTGTGGGAAAATATTTCAAATTTGCGTGCAAAGGGGGGATAAATTGTAATTTGCACCATTTTGTCATCCTGAACACAGTGCTGTTGAATTAGTTGTGGGAAAATATTTCAAATTCCTGTTGTTATATACATGAAAAATAATGTACAAATAATGGAATTGCTTGTAGCAAACAATGTCTCAATTTTCTTATGATATTTCCTACCACCTGGGATGGTTTCAGGGTAAATTTTGACAATAAGAAAAGGTTAACATACTATTTAATTCTTTTAAATAATCTGGAAATGGCTAATTTAACCCATTATCAAATAACTTTTCAGATTATTTCAAAACTGACTGAGAAAATATGGAGTGATCAGTGCAATACGATTGTAGGTGCCTATTAATATATAGGCACTACAACAGTATCGTGCTCACTCCTGATATTCAAGTATGTATGTCTAAAATTACAATGGGTCCAGCCTTATGACCTAACAAATATCTTTATAAAACCTTATCAAAATAGAGCCAAAATTGTGGCATCTTAGATCTAAAAGAAAATACTTAGAAAATGTCATTTCAACACTTTTACCAATTTTTCAAATTGAACGTTCCCATTTTAGTAGGTGTCACCCTTTTGACAAAATAAACATGGACTTAAGTGAGGTGAGCCAAAATTCACTTTCTTAAGAGACTATTTCCATAGTTTATTGTCAAGAAATTTTCACCTAAGTTAACCCTTGTCATGCTGAACCAGGAATATTCCTGCTTTGGCAGGAGCTATAGATCAATGTCAGCCTGCACATATGTGCAGCCTGATGTTAGTCTTCACCACCTGTTTCTCACTTTCAAAATAGATTTAGTTTTTTCAAATAAAAACTGACCTACAGTAGCTACTTTCAGTGCTTTTTGCCCTTTGAGTTTGATGAAAATTTTTAGCCAAAATTTATTCAGCATGACAAGGGTTAATTTCCAGGAAATGGCAGGATTTTTTTAAGATTTTGTTGCTTCTACATATAATGGGATGCACCTGGGCAAAGCACGAGATAAACAAACTTTGAAGAGGTCCCCTAGGGGATGCTGCATACCAAATTTTATGTAAGCTGGCTGTCATATGGTTTCAGAGCAAAAGAATTTTGGATATTTCCTTCTTTGCTTCTCTATAAAATCAAACTTTTTAAGGCAGAGCCCTAACATGACTCAAGAAAGAAATGAAAAACTTGGTATACTCCCCTACTTGATGTTATAAACCAAATATGAAAGCTGTCTAACTCGGACTTCTGATTTCAGAGAAGATTTTCTTGGTTTTGCCTTTTAGTGCCTGGATTTAAATTATTTGAACAGTTTTAGTAGAGCTTTGAATAAAGAACATTCCTGCCAAGTCTCGTAAAGTAATTGGCTCATCAGTCCGTTCATGACAGCCAGCAGATGTTGGATGATCTCAATAGGTCACCTTGAGCACTTTGATCTCAGGTGAGTTGAAAAGACTGATTCAATGATATCTAAAAGCAAGCAAATTTTCAAAACATATGTAAATTAGCAAATGGGAACTGATTATATGGGATTATATGTTATATCAGGCACATTCATTAAAATCTTTTAAACTCACAAAAAAATCTATCATTTACGTATCTGTTAGACTCATTAATAAGAAATGTAATATACAGTATTCCCAGTGATTCTATTTTTTAACTTACTTTTCAAATAGTAAAGTACTAAACACTTCCTTGCCTTATAGGAACAGATAAATTATTTGATTAATAAAGTTAAGATATTTTGAGATTAATTTAGAGAAATCTATCAAATATGCGTAGGTTGGCTACCTACAAATGTATTCATAATAAGGTCCTGCATGTAGATTTTTGTGATATTTCAAAAAAATACTGAAATTACTTTCCAAAAATTTGTTTTTGAGTTCAAAATAAAATAAAGAAAAATTCAAGCATCTATATAATGGGTGGAAAAAAATCCAAAATGCATAAATATGGGATGACACACATTTGGCAGCATTTCACCAAAATTTTCCTATTTCAATAAAAGTTATATTCATCAGCCGTATAATTTAGGTAATACAAAAGCATTGCAAATTATGCTCAAACTCTCAAAAAGTACAATGATAAAACTTAGCTAAAAATCTGTCAAAATACTTTAAAATTTCAGAATTTCTTGACAACAAATAGCATTCAAAGTTTTAAATAATTTTCTTTATTTTGGTGGAATGCTAACTGAATAATTTACTTATTCAAAAAAACTTACCTAATTCTCTTTTTCAATCACTTTTTTTCACTTACTTAGTGTATATTAATTTGGTTATGATTACAATATATTAAGTAGAATACACACATCTATAAACTATATAATGACAATGAAATTTCAAGATGGAACACGATGACTGGTAAGAAAATTCGTTCACTCGACGTCACAGCACGCTGAAGATGACAAAAAGGGAGACTACTATGTTGCAACTGGAAGGAAAATCACACCCAGGAGTTGAGGTCAAAAGGTCAGCAGTAGGCGGAGCCAACAAGACCGAAAATCTTACATTAATCCAGTAAGGTCCCAGACTAGTCGCACTGGTTCGTCTTGAGCCACCGCCTTCACACACATCTTCTGCTCCCCAACCAAGAGGCAAGATACCTAAACTATGGGTGCTGGGTTTGCGTGGTTTTTCCGTCCCTTCTCCAAATGATGCTATGGGTAAAATACCAACGCTGTGCGTACTTGGGCGCCGCATGCGATCTGATGAACGCCTAGTATCTGTGGAAAACATTGAGCTTCTTCGAGAGTCACCAAAGAAACTTACAGAAAAGGTGAAAGGTCCAAGGCTTTGTGCGCTGGATCTACGTTTCTTGTCAATGCCATCATCATCCGGTAGGCTGATAGTAGGCGGTCCCGAACTCGTGGTGGGAGGAGCTAAACTGAGTCTGCGGTGAATATCTACATTTGGAGTTGGACTCAAACCTTCATCCTGTCAAACATATTAACAAATTTCATTTCAACCCGAGTTAAAAAACTTTAATCCTGTTTTTACAGTTAGTGTAATTAGGTTGTAAAAAATAACAAAATATTTATCAGAATGTAATTTTAAGAATTTCTAAACCTTGAACTTATCATGATCATGTATTAACCCTTTCCTGTTTTACAAAATTTTAGACCAGTCCAAATTCAAAGGTTTTGCAGACAAAAATTTATTTGAATTTGAAAAATAACCATACAGTAGGGTAGAAAATAGTGAGGAAAAAGAAGAAATTGCTTGTCAGAAGCAATTTCTTCTTTTTTCACAATGTTTTCTCAATCATAAAATCACAGGCATGTAAAAAGCAGGGATAAAACAGCAAAGGGTTAAAGCAAAATGTCTTTTCCCTAATCCTTCACTTCCTAACATAAAGTATGAAATGAGCCTGAAGACGTTATTTCTAACAATGCAGAATGTGAATCAAGTAAAGACCCAGATCAGCCTGTGAACAGCCAGTCTAATCAGTCTTCATTTTGTACGCTGTAGATCTACTGACTCCAAGTTACATCAGAAAACAAGTAAAAATCGTAAATCTGATGAGTTTCTGTCCAGGCTGGCAGATGTATAATGTTCGGCGCAAGGTTAGAATCGGTGCAATTCTGGAGTCGTCCTGCGCAAAGTAGCAATTTCTACATTGTCTGCTAATTCTAGAATTGTTCGTGACAATTTGAGAATTGCCCAAGGGGGTTTAGCGACTTTTCACCTGACAAGATCCCTGTGCAAAGTAGGAATAGTATTGGACAAAGTAAGAATTTATTCGGCAGTACAGTAAAATGTGTCTTAAATAATTACTTGGCGTAGAATTTTATAAGTAAAGTAAGTATGATATTTTAATTTAAGCATTGTTTCAATAGCATTTAGACTGCTTGAAAACAGATAGGACTAGAAGTGAAATACGTCTTTTCACTTGTTCTTTATGGTATTTTTCACTAGCTTTGGCTCTTTAGCAATTATGATTGATTGTAGTAAACCCTAAAACACACTTAGCTAAGAACGATTATGTCTCCAAACATGCAGAAAAAGTGAATGTTTTCAAACAAACAAAATCTATATAAAATGTCATGATGTATGCAACTACATTCTCAAGAAGTCTAAGTTTACAGTGAACCAATTACAATATTCTTACTTTGTCCAGATTTCTACTTTGTGCATGGACAATTCTGGAATCGCACTGTGCAAAGTAAGAATTCTTACTATACCTTACAAAGTGGGAATTTCTACTTTGCGCAGGACAATTCTGGAATTGTACCAATTCCTACTTTGCCCAGAACATATATCTTCATGTGAAGGGGTGTACACAAAACTATTTTAAGTGCCCATAATGTATGGGCTCTTACAATAGTTTTGAGGTGACCCCTCAATATGAAGTTGTTGGAAAGAAAACATTCACATGCTCCAATCAAAGGGTCAGTGCTAAACTGTTTTAACTGCCCATATATTTATAGGCACTTACAATAGTTTTGTGCTGACTCGTAAGATTCAATTTTTTCAAACCATTTTTCTCATACTTTGAACAATGACGCCGCAAATTCTTACCAAAGATCCTCCAGATGCATTATGGGTAAGAGATCGTACTTTTGGTGAATTAGCCGTACTTTTTGGTTTGGTTTCTGGTGTTGCTGGAACTGTAAGAAATTAAGGAAAACTTGTCAAACTTAAAAATAGGTATTCATGCATGCTCTAATTTACATGGTCTTTGTTTTGTTTGTATGGGGTTTAACACCTCTTTCAACATTACTGCTCTTAAATAATGGCAGCTTTTGCACCTACCCATGGTTTTCTGCTCTGTGTTCAGGATGAAAACGTTAAGCGAAGTGCTTTCAAATTGATACCTCGCTTTGCACGTATGTGCACGTGCAAAGCGGGGTATCATCTCAAAGCGCTAAACACTTTTACATCCTGAACACAGGGCTGGTGTTTCCCTCACCAGTACAATCTGATATTTGAGCCATCAGCTGCTCATCCCACTTAGACATACTACTTATCATAAGCCCTTTGGTGGGAGACAAATTATTCATGTCACACTGACACATGGTGTGAAATGAAGACAATGTAAATACTATAGCTTGGGTAAAAGCATGTAATATTTGAATTATACAGAAACATAATTTTCTGCATAGTTGTTTAACTGAAGGGAATATGTTACAAATGGCTTTTTTGCTTATACCAGTAATTGACTTATAAGCAGCAATTGATATGCCCAAATTCCGCAACAATTACTACTACTTCTTCATAGAAAAGTAAATCTGTTTGACAAGTAAAAAAAGAAAAGTAGGCTTTAGTTTTTGACATACATAATTAAACAAGAGTGCCTATATCCCTGCAATGCCTTTTAGATATTCAGACTTGCAAGAGACCTTATAAGCAAGAGGCCCAAGAGGGCCTGTATTGCTCCACTGGCTTTCAAATATCTAGCAATGAGATACTTAGTCAGATACAGAAGTTTGTACAAGTTTTTACCAAGAAATTTGTGAAGAGGCCAAAAGGTGGAAAGAAGGTGTTGGCTAAACCTTATGGGAAGCCATTTTTCAATAAATATATTAGTATTTATTCTGAATAGGAAAAGTTCTTTTTTTAAATGATAGATATGTCTTGATGGCTTTTTAACAATGAAACAATACTATAAATAGCATAAGAAAATGACAATCATTTTTGTGAAAATATGCACCGCCAGGCAAAACCCATTATGGGCCAATCAAAATACTGCTAGGAGGAGATTTACCAAAGGAACAATTATCCTACAATGTTTGTTTGAAATGAGGGCAGTGATTTGGTAGGAGAACATTTCTAAAGTGAAAATAAGTCCCACCATGCCACGCCTTTATTGGGAGGTCAATCAAACTTTGGAGACCAACTTGAGAACAGGATCACACAAGGAACTCGTATAATGTCTTAGTAGACCCATTTAAGGACAATATTCGTCATTTAAGACACTAAAACAAAGATTCTACTTCATGCTTTATTCACTGTTTACCAACAACCCGCGTGATCTAAAAATAGCCTTAACAGGAAAGTGTTGATCAGTAATTGTTCTAAGTTAGAATGGATCAATACACTTATCAATACACTACAACTCGCATGCCATGCTTCATTCATATTGATGCAATGGATAGGGAAGAGAAGATTTTTAAAGATTCAAAGTGAAAATAAGCCCCACCCTGCCACACTCATATTTTGGGATCAGTCCTAAATTCTTGCACAACTTTAAAAGAGGGTCACCCAAGGATCATTCAAGTCAAGTTTCATTAAAATCAGGCCAATGGTTTGGAAGGAGAATATTTCTAAAGTTTCTACAGTGAAAAAAAAAAACGCCAAGCCTGGCCCATATTTGGGAGTCAATCAAAATTTCTTGAAAAACTTTAGAAGAGGGTCACCCACGCATACATGGATCATTTATGCCAAGAATTATTGAAATCAGAGTTGCGTTTTTCAGAACAAGATGAAAAATCCAGCTAAATAAGATTATTAAGACGTCATAAGAAACAATTTTCAATATTTTGAGTGAAAATATTTGACGTTGTCAAAGCTACTCTTATTTAGCAAATGCAAAACCATCTTCAACTTAAACATTAAGATATCTTAAGATTCTTATTAAACTGCTTAAAATTCTTAATCTAAAAACACTACATCTTAAAAATCATGAATAGATTCTTAAGAATCTTAATCTTTAAAACGCACCTCAGGACAATGGTTAGGGAGGAGAAGATTTTTAAAGTTTTTATAGTGAAATTAAGCCCCCCCCCCCCCCCCCCCTGCAACACTCATATATGAGAGTCAATTCAAATTTCTTGAACATCTTTAGAAGAGGGTCACCCAAAGATCATTCATGCCAAGTTTCATTAAAATTGGGCAAATGGTTTTGGAGAAGATAAAGATTTCAAAGTGAAAATAAGCCCACCCTGCCAGGCCCATATTTGGGGGTCAATCCAAATTTCTTGAAGAGCTTGAAAAGAGGGTCACCCAAGGAGCGTTTCAGCCAATTTTTGTCAAAATCTGCCCAATTGTATAGGAGGAGAAGATGTTTAAAGAAAAGGTTTACGCCCTGCCACATACGCAGTAATGCACGACAGACACACCACCATGACAATAGCTTAAAAAACAAAATTCCAAGGTTCATCTGTATTCTACTGGATGGAAGAAAGATCGACTTTTTTCAAATGGATTTCTCAGCCCCACACAAAAATTTTAAGTTTTAAGCCCCTCAACACAAAAGGGTTTGAGAAAATATTGTTATAAAATGAAGAAACTGTACATCAAATGATCATTTTCATAATGATTACTATCAGAAATGTCAAAGATTCTTTAAGTTTTATCTATTTGAAATCAATATCAGTATTATCTTTCAAGTAAGACCAGTCAAATTTAATTGTCAGGTTTATAAGCTATATAAGGTACTCTAATTTTTTGTTTAAATTATTCTACTTTTTTTTCTAATTAAAAGGTGCAGTTTAAGAGAATTTGTCCAAAAGTATTCACATTTTGTTTCTTTTGAATTGCATTAAAAAATTAATAGAATAATCTTTTGATTTTCAAAATTTGATCAAAGAATCTTTTATTGAGTGAATAATAAAAGTTTAATTCTATTTACACTTTTGTAAAAAAAAAATAAATTGAACAATAAAAGCTATATTTTCACTTGAGTTTTTAAAAAATAAAGTTTTTGCTTTCCTCTCAGAGAAACAGGACACTGAAATGTATGATTATCCTCTATGAGACAACATTACAGCAAGCAATGAACAACATTTACCTTTTAAATTGGCAACTCTAGAGGGAAAAACTCTATATTAGCATACAGACTAGTTTTACAACAATACAGCAAGCAAGCTTACAATATTTACCTACTTTATACTAGCATACTGTCTGGTTTAACAATATTAATGCAAGAAGTCTACAACGTTTATCTATTCTATTTATTAGTCTGGCACAAGTCTTGCAATCTCTCAGGTTTAACAACAATACATCAAGCAGTTTAAAACATTTATCTTTTCTAATTGCAAATCTAGTAAGAGCCACTCTAAACTAGCATTTTGTCTTGTTTAACAACAATACAGCCAGCAAGTTTATAACATTTACTTACTCTATACTAGCACTCTGTCTGGTTTAACAATAATACAGCAAGTAAGCTTACAACATTAACATACTCTAAACTAGCATACTGTCAGGTTTAACAACAGTACAACAAGCAGTTTACAACATTTACCTTTTCTAATGGCAACTTTAGTGGGAGACAACTCTATACTAGCATTCTGTCTGGTTTCCAGTAGGGACAGGGATGTAAATGAGTATTCTAGCCACACAGAAGCATACAGGGAATAAAGCAATAAACATTTCAAGGGTGGGTTAGAATACATTAACTAGGTCAAGGTCATTCTGTTTAAGGCAAGGTCAACAGTATCACAAATGAGTTATAAAAGGTACATTAAACTTGTTCATAGGTTAGATATTCTTCTATCAACTTTTGGTCAACTAGGTTTTGGTCTAGGTTGAAAATTTCATTATTTACTTTTTTACCTTTGCTATTTACTTTTTTTTAAATTTATTTAACAAGCCAAATTTTCTTTATTACCTGAATATTCATAAAGCTAGTCTAGGTCAAAGGCCAATCTTTCACTCTTTGGTCATTGACTGAACTATCAAAATAACTAGGCCATTCCTCCAATTACTATCAATTTACCTATCTAATAAACAGTTCAATATCTAGTTATACTATACTTCATTTTCCAAAAACAGAAATTTAGTGCCTTGTTACGAATATGAATAATTTTCAAGATTTTGGGTAAATTATTTGAATATCAGTAGCTTCAACCTTGGATTCACATGTCCTATATATGGACCACATTAAACAGTTATAACTGCCTATATTTTTATAGGCAGTTATAACTGTTTTAGCTGAGCCATCGATATCTTTCACATGTGAAATACCATTAGCACTTCAATGAATAATTATATTTATCAGACAAAATTAAAAAAATAATATTTTTTCTCTAACAAAATGATGTAGAGTATAAATATTTACTATCTCTGATCATAAGGTTTAATCAACATACCAAGGCCAAGGTTAGTAACTATAAAACCACATGGAAAGGTCAAGGTTAGTTATAATTTACACAATATAGAAATTAAGATACATGAAAATGTAAATAAAGAATAATGGTAATGTACACGTGTATTATCCTATCATTATAATCCATAAGGCTTATTAGTATTATAATAATTTAGTTCCAAGCTCAACCAGATAGAAGTATATATATCCTATCATTATGACATTGTACATAATTATGTTCTCACAGTCTCCTGAAAAAGCTTTGCATACATTTGAATCAATATGGGAAATATATCTTAAATGTTGGATTTGTATTTTTTTTTATAACTGGTTTTAAGTTTTTTTTCTTCAAAGTATTGCATTTGAATTTTTAGGCTTGTGCTCCTACTCATGGTTTCCTGTTGTTTCTCACACCAGTACAAAAACAACATTTCAACCAAGCCATAATTATGCTGTCCATACCACCAAGAATTGCTACTTACTTTACGCATTGGTCAGAGACAATTGACACTTGTCACAAATGATAAATGCTTGCAATGAATGTATGTCAATGATTAGAGGATATTGAATGAGCCTTCATGGAATATTGAATTTATTAAGTGTCATCTAGATCTATAAACAGAAAAAAAAACAAGCCATGGCCAAATTTTTTCCGAATTTAGATGAGGAGTTTAATAAATTCAGTATTTGATTTTCTTTTTATAATATGACCTGCATTTCTTGCTATAAATTGAGGAAATTCCAGAAATTTATTAATTCAATTTATTTCATGAAATATAAAACGCCAATTGCAATATGACTTCACCAGTGCTTTTACACCTGTGTAATACCAAAAATATACAACAAGTTTATATCACTCCCGCAACATAGGTCATATTATAATGTTGAATCAATTTGTTACAATTGTGACATCCATTGTATGTGTGCAAAGCAGGGTATCATTTGCAAACAGTTTTCACTGTTTTGTCATCCTGAATGCAGGACAGGTATTATAAATGTCTATGACATGGATTAGAAAAATGAGAATTTTCTTGTGACAAGCAATTTCTCTTTTTTCCACAATATTTACTGCCAAAAAGGATCATTTTACTTCAAATAGCACCTACTTTCAATTGCCGTCTGCAGCCTGTTTCAATTTGGACCTGTTTAAATTTTCAAATAGAGGAAAAAGATTAAATGTGCATTCTTAGACTCACCAGTCCTACTTTTTTGTAGATGTATAGCATCATCTACAGACAGATAATTACGTGTTGAGTCTTTACCATCCGCTTGCATGTTAATAAGGCCCCTGAAATTGACCAAAATATTTACATTGTTTATACTCAATATATCTTTTTTTGATTGTTTTTATTTAAACCTATCTATTTTACATTGATTGGGAAACAAGTTCTTACAACTAAAATTAATCCTTCTCAATGCTGCTACTTGGAAAATTCACCGGTACTCGAGGTAAATGCGTGGGCCAATGAAAGAAACAAGATCCATAGCCACTCCCAGGAAACGAACTCAGGACCTTTGAGTCAAGAGGCGGACGCTCTACCTCTAGACCACTGACACCCTCCTTTGTCTTTCTGAAAATCTATGACCATTTCTGGTCATTTTCATATATTGTATCTCAAGACGAATACAGAGAAATATATGTTTTCTAGCTAGAGAATCCCCAAATGGTTCCTGAAGTTTGACAGTTGAAAACCAATTGGGAATGAGAAATCTTCACTCTTTAAGGTAGTGGACCTGTAATAGTTCAACAACTTTTTCCAAAGTAATGAACTTTAACAGTGTTAACCAAGGTTTCCTAATGTTTTTTAGGAGGAGATGTCGTTCAAAATAAGCCCCACCCTGCCACACCCAAATTAATGGGCCAATCAAAATTTCGCAAACAATTTTTGTAAAAGTTAACCCAAGGAACATTCTGGTAAAGTTTAATTGAAATAAGCCCAGTGGTTCAGGAAAAGAAGAAGTTTTTAATTGTTGACGAAGCAGGACTGACTCGGGGTGATCCTTAAGGCTCCCCTTGAGCATGTTGTGCTCAGGTGAGCAAAAAACCTAATCACACCCATGTATGAATATGCTTGGCATATACATACAGTGTGATTAGGTTTTTTTGTTTCATACCTAAATGAAATCAACAAATACTCTCTTCATCTATTTATTGAAGAATGAGTTGCATTCACACGATGTAGACATATGGACACACTGATGTTGGGAGAGACAGACAGAGATGATACCAATATACTTCTGGCTTTGGTAACATATAAAAGGTCTCACTTAGTAACATTTCTATTCTAGATGACATGATTTCAAGCTCGTTTCAAATACAATCTGAACCTGTCATGCTGAATAAATTTCGGCAAAAAATTTGCATCAAAATCAAAGGGCAAAAAGCACTGGAAGTACAAACTTTTAGTCAATTTATATTTGAGAAACAGGTGGCGTAGACTAACGTCAGACTGCACATATGTGCAGGCTGATGTTTGTCTATAGCTCCTGCCAAAGCAAGAATATTCCAGGCTCAGCAGGACAAGGGTTAAGACAGATCCTATAAATTCAGACCTCTGACTATCTTGATGATTGTCCTACCTTTGGGGTATAGGTTCTGTGACAGTTTCTTGTTTCATTTTATTGCGTCTCTGTCTGTCAACATGTTCTAACATGTCTCTTAATACTTCCATTAAGGCACTGAACTGGAAAATACAACACAATCTTATTGGCTCCTCTTAAAACCTAGATTAACAGTTGATAAGAAAATGAATTTAGAACAAAACTGTTCCAGAACAACTTACTTTAAACATGATACCATTAAATATGATGCTTTTTTGTATTTCAAGATATTGATGTGTTTAAAGTGAAAAGAATACAAATACAAAATTCATGACAATATTAAAAATACTCAGTCCTGGGTTTATAGAATCTAATTGGCTAATTTTGGGGACAAAGACAACCAATAAACTTTGCTAATCTAAATTATATACAAAGACCTATCAAGAATCCAGGCTATCAAGTAAGGTATAATTTTGGTTTGTACTAAACTGGCATTATTTTGGTTTGTACGAAACTATTAACTAGACCAACCTATTCCATACCAAAACCTTGGTTTGCAATGTAGTGTTTCAACTTAGGTATAACGTAAAGTTACATAAAACTAAAGTACAACTTACCTGTTCCATACCAAGACCTGGGTTGACAGTCTGGGGTAATCTAGTTAGGCATGACATTAGTTTGTACAGAACTTAAAGCAAGTCTAACTTGTTCCATACCAAGACCTTGGTTGACAGTCTGGCGTATCAAGTTGGGCATGATGTAAGTTTGTTTAGAATTAAATCAATTCTTACCTGTTCCATACCAAGACCTGGGTTGACAGTCTGGGGTAATCTAGTTAGGCATGACATTAGTTTGTACAGAACTTAAAGCAAGTCTTACCTGTTCCATACCAAGACCTGGGTTGACAGTCTGGGGTATCAAGTTAGGCATAACTTTGGTTGCTATAAGGTTATGGGTGAGACCAAACTTTCTATCACTCAACAAATGCTTGTAGATGCCTGATAAATAAATAGATACCAATAAATAATATTTCAAAAAAGTTTCTTACCTATTGTAAATTATGTTATAACTTTAATTATTTTAACAAAATTATCTAAATTAACTAAGAATTATTTAGTTTATAGTCAGCTGTTTTATAATTCAAATTAATCAGACTCAATTTGTTTGAATCATAATACACATGTATCTATTTATTCTCTTTTAGAGAGATTAGAACCATCTGCAAACCAGTAAATTAAACATTGCTGAAAATATATTCTAACTTGAAGCAGAAAGCTATATCATGTTGTTGGGTGAAAAATAGTATTCTACCATCCAAATGATAAAAGTAAAGCAAGCAAGCCCAGAATTTCTTGAAGATGAACTTCAAAATAAAAGAGGATTCATTTCATTGGATACCTACCTACAACAGCCATGACAAGTTTGGGGTCCTGACCTAATGTTATGTCCATCAAGAATGGCAGAACATCATCCAATATCATCATCTTATCTAGACTGTCTAACACATGGTCAATACAAGTCATTGCATTGATCCGCATCTATAATACAGGTATTAACTGGTCAAGAATTTTCGGCATTGCATGATCAGTATCTGGGCCCAAGGTTATAAAACTTTTCTCAGGCTTAGACTCAATTTTCTCAAACTTTAAATTAAAATAAATGTATAAATGTAAAAGATGATATTAATAAGTTATTATCATTCTATTTTTTTCGTTAAATTCAAGAGCAGATAACTCAAGATTTCTCAGGAATGACTGGAGTGATTTGAATTTCAAAGGTCTTATGCACAACTAGACATCATAGAGAGTATTTGTGCATAGTTTCAGCTCATTCCCATTGATAGTTTAGGAGGAGTTGCGCACACAAAAACCAGTGATTTTCGTTAAATTCAAGGGCAGATAATTCAAGATTTCTCAGGAATGACTGGAGGGATTTGAATTTCAAAGGTCTTATGCACAACTAGACATCATATGGAGTAATTGTGCCAAGTTTCAGCTAATTCGCACTGATAGTTTAGGAGGAGTTGCGCACTCAAAAAATTGCTAAGGGACGGACTTACAGACAGACAGACGGACGGACGACCGAGGCCATAACATAATACGACCCTTCGGGCGTATAGAAATGAAATTTCAACAATCCTCAACATCTAATAAGAGAGTACCAACCATTGGTCAACACATGAACCAACATTGATCTGCATTGGATAATACATGTAAATGCTCTTGAGTTACCACCAATGTTCTAAAGTACTTATTAACAATAAGATCTGTGAGATTTTATTTGAGACAAGCTGATCTTAATCGGGTTATAATTGAAATGATATTAAGCAAGCCTTGGCGGGCTTAATAACTTTTCTAACCTAGATGAAGTAAAGGTTAGCTGGTCTAGAATAAAATATGACCCACTCCTTTTTTTTCTCATTTAAACCACATTTATTATGTTAAAAACAAATTTTGAAATGTTTTGATGATAGAAACACCACAAAACGAGTATAAAATGACATCGTGATACCATCATTTAGTATGTGATCTTGCACATGAATAAGACAAGGATATTTCTTATGGTATGTTTGTTATAGAATATAAGGCTAACTTTGTGAGAAATAATGCATCATGCTTTTAAGATATTACAGACCAATTAAAAAACATTTTCTAATTTTTCCGAAACACTTACCTTGATATTGTCTGATTTATTGAAGAGAGACTTGGCACGTGGCAGAACAGTATTTTTCATGATGTTATCATCTAGGTAGTCTTTTATTAATCGTATACTACCAAGAGCAACTTCCTGAAATGACATAATACATTAGTGTACTTCCAAATTCTCCATAATATAGCTTTATTCAAAATTTCTATGTATCCATATAAATACATTCATCAGCATTTAGTTTGAATAACTATTATAATTACTTCTTAGACTACACTTAAAACAGAACTTTTTTAAACATTATGGTGAACATGAAAATAGTTTTGTGTCTTTTTCTTTCAAGTACAACTAGATATTCGATCCTAGCCATCAGTGCGTTATATCACTTTGGTGCATAAGTGATCATGATTCTCTGATTGGTGATTATATCCATTGCTAATCAATGGCACAAAGTGAAACAGTTGTCACTGCCTATATGTATATAGGCAGTCACAACTGTTTCACATTGAGTCATTGAAATTATCATTCAAACTTGTGGTATGATCAAGATTCTACAATAATTTCTTATTCAGTACAAAGAGGCAAGACAGACTTGATGCAGTAATGCTTTTTGTCTATTTGCAATCAAAAAATGACAATAAATGATATATGCTTTTCAATTATGACTAATAATCTATTCAAACATAATAATGATCTTGGTACAAAGATTCTTATACACTACCTGAGCTTGAATAGAGTTTGAGTCTAGAGTGTTGAAAACATGGGGTATGATCTCTGTTTTAATTTCCCTTTCTGGTGTTTTGGCAAGTATAATGTCCAACTTATCCAGCAAATATACTGTGGCCTGTAATATAGGAATGACTGAAGATTCATTATAAATTCTCTTTTAATGAATAAGAACTAGTGGGTAAAATTTAAATTCAAAAAAATGTGTTTGTAAAACAGAAATGCCCCCAAAACAGCATTTTTTTTCAAATCTTTAACTGTGACAGATGACCTTGACCTTGTCAAATGTAGACCCTGATATCTGCAGATGTCAATTGAGGAGATCTATCATCATGCCAAATATGAGCATTGTACCTTTGATGCAATGTTAAGCTTTTTGGTTAAGTTTTGAAGACAGACAGACAGACACATGGATAACAGCAAAACAATATTCCCCCCCCCCCCCCCGAGTCTTATTCATAGCAATAATGATAGTTTTTACACTGAATATGTGTGGCAAGTTTCAACTGAATATTTTTAGTTATACCAGAGATATTAACCCTTGTCATGCTGTACCCGGGATACTCCTGCTTTGACAGGTGGTATAGACAAAGATCAGTCTGCACATATGTGCAGTCTGATCTTAGTTCATACCACCTGAATTTTATTTTTAAACCAGAAAGGTTTAAAACAATGCATTTCCAAAATAAATACTCAATCACATTTGTTTACTTCCAGTGTTTTTAGCACTCCCATTTTACATTTATTTTGCAAAGATTTTTATTCAACATAACAAGGGTTAGAAAATATAAGTTATTGCAGAAGCCTGTGCATGACAAATTCACCAATTTCATGTGTTCGTTACAAATGACTGTATAGCTTTCATTTTGGTACCTCATTTTTTCAGCTTCCTAAACCTACATATTCAATACCAAAAGTATAAAAAAAATTCCATTTGATTAATCAAGATAAGTTTTATGTGATTTACCTGCATGGGTTTAGCTGCATTCAGTATAATCCTGAACTGTGGCATCACAATTGTTGCATAGTCGCTAGGTGATATTGCGTCAATAAGGGCCACAAATGCTGGCAGGGCCATAAACATTGTGTCTACACATAAACATGACTCCACAAGGTTTGGCAAAACATGGCCATACAACACTTTCTGAAATGTACAGGTTTTTATGTTTATAGGCAGCTACTACAGTCTCAGGATTGGTCATCAAAAATGCTGACAGAGTCATAAACACTATGTCATTACATCAGCATGATTCCATCAACATTGGTATTATATGACTAAACATCACTTTTTGAAATGTACAAGACCTGAAAATGCTGGTAGATCCATAAACATGGTGTCTACACATAAACATGACTCCACAAGGTTTGGCAACACATGGCCATACAATACTTTCTGAAATGTACAAGCATTATGTTGGTAGGCATATACTACAGTCTCAGTATTAGTCATCAAAAATGCTGACAGAGTCATTTACAAAGTATCATTAGATCAGGATGATTCAATCAACATTGGTATTATTTGACTATACAACACTTTTTGAAATGTACAAGAGCAAAATATGCTGGTAGATCCATAAACATGGTGTCTACACATAAACATGACTCAACAAGGTTTGGTAACACATGGCCATACAACACTTTCTGAAATTTAAAAGTCATAAAGAAAAATAAAATGTTTTTTGGTTATTTTCATTATCGTGAAAATGATGTCACAATGCATCTGATGACATCAACTTTCAAACCTCCTATTTTTTGCGGAATAATTCAGAAATTTCATAGATATATCAGCAAAAATTCAGATCATATTTCATATGGAACAACAAATTAGTGTTAATGAAATACCTTTTTAAAATTGTCATCTTAATTAGGTAAAAATTATCTATTGAAAGGGGGTTTATTTAATATATTCATTATTTGATGACCACTCATTTTACACTTTCCTGTTTTACAAAATTTTGGACCTGTCCAAATTCAAAGGTTTTGCAGACGAAAATTTAAAGCGGATTTAATTTGAAAAATAACCATTCAGTAGGGTAGAAAAAAGTGTGGAAAAAGAAGAAATTGCTTGTCATAAGCAATTTCTTCCTTTTTCACAATGTTTTCTCAATCCTAAAATCAAATGCACGTAAAAAGCAGGGATTAAACAGCAAAGGGTTAATGTCCTCCATATGGACACTGCCTCCTTACTTTTGGTATATCTGGAATGACTTGTATGAGATTTGTATAGACTTCAGCTCTTTGTTGTGTGGTTTCTAACTGCTCTAAACCATCCAGTCTTTGTAAACAGGAAACTACTGGGTCATGAAAATACTTCAACTGTAAAGTGATATAAGAGAGAATGTATTTCAAAATAGAAACTGGAAAAGGGTGCGCACTACACCAGACCAACTGGTACCGCCAAAAATGCAACTTTGTTTTCAAAAAAAGATTAGATCCAATAGAGCTCAAACAGACGTTTCTTGCAAAAGTTCTTATACAGGATACTAGTAGTAGAACGATTATTGTAGAATAAGAAAATATGCCAAATGCCAAAATTTTCAACCCTAGTCAGCCAGTGCAGTTTGCACAGTCTGATTAGAGTTGATATTTTACACACTATCAAGACCCTCGGCTAAACCACACCATCACCTTTTTGTGTTTGTGATGAAAAAAAAGATGTCCCAGTGCCCCTTGCTTAGAAAGAGTGCCAGAATCACAATATATGCTGATACAAGAAATTTTCTAACAAAAGCCCTAGTCTCCATGACACAGCATAGTATCAACAAGAGGGCCATAGTGGCCCTAAATCGCTCACCTGAATTAACAATCTGAAAATGATTTTCTAAGATTTGACCCCATGACCTAGTTTTGACCCCACTTGACCAACTTTCAAACTTGTCCAAGATTTCATCAACATAATCATTCTGACCAATTTTCAGGTTGATTGGGATAAAAATATGGCCTCTAGAGTGTCCACAAGGTTTTTCTAAGATTTGACCCAATGACCTAGTTTTTGACCCCACTTGACCCAATTTCGAACTTGTCCATTCATCAAGATAATCATAATGACCAATTTTCAGGTAGATTGGGATAAAAATATGGCCTCTAGAGTGTCCACAAGGTTTTTCTAAGATTTGACCCTGTGACCTAGTTTTTGACCCCACTTGACCCAATTTCGAACTTGTCCATTCATCAAGATAATCATTCTGACCAATTTTCAGGTTGATTGGGCTAAAAATATGGCCTCTAGAGTGTCCACAAGGTTTTTCTAAGATTTGACCCTGTGACCTAGTTTTTGACCCCACTTAACCCAATTTTGAACTTGTCCGAGATTTCATCAACATAATCATTCTGACCAACTTTCAGGTTGATTGGGCTAAAAATATGGCCTCTAAGAGTGTCCACAAGGTTTTTCCAAGATTTGACCCTGTGACCTAGTTTTTGACCCAACTTGACCCAATTTCAAACTTGTCCGAGATTTCATCAAGATAATCATTCTGACCAATTTTCAGGTTGATACGGCTAAAAATATGGCCTCTAGAGTGTCCACAAGGTTATGCCAAGATTTGACCCTGTGACCTAGTTTTGACCCCACTTGACCCAATTTCAAACTTGTCCGAGATTTCATTAAGATAATCATTCTGACCAATTTTCAGGTTGATTGGGCTAAAAATATGGCCTCTAAAGTGTCCTCAAGGTTTTTCCAAGATTTGATCCTGTCACCTAGTTTTTGACCCCACTTGACCCAATTTCGAACTTGTCCGAGATTTCATCAAGATAATCATTCTGACCAATTTTCAAGTTGATTGGGCTAAAAATATGGCCTCTAGAGTGTCCACAAGGTTTTTCCAAGATTTGACCCTGTGACCTAGTTTTGGACCCCACTTGACCCAATTTCGAACTTGTCCAAGATTTCATCAACATAATCATTCTGACCAATTTTCAGGTTGATTGGGATAAAAATATGGCCTCTAGAGTGTCCGCAAGGTTTTTCTAAGATTTGATCCTGTGACCTAGTTTTTGACCCCCACTTGACCCTATTTCAAACTTGACCGAGATTTCATCAACATAATCATTCTGACCAATTTCAGGTTGATTGGGATAAAAATATGGCCTCTAGAGTGTCCTCAAGGTTTTTCTAAGATTTGACCCCATGACCTAGTTTTTGACCCCACTTGACCCAATTTCGAACTTGTCAGAGATTTTATCAAGATAATCATTCTGACCAATTTTCAGGTTGATTGGGCTAAAAATATGGCCTCAAGAGTGTCCACAAGGTTTTTCCAAGATTTGACCCTGTGACCTAGTTTTTGACCCCACTTGACCCAATTTCGAACTTGTCCGAGATTTCATCAAGATAATCATTCTGACCAATTTTCAGGTTAATTGGGCTAAAAATATGGCCTCTAGAGTGTCCACAAGATTTTTTTTCAAAGATTTGACCCTGTGACCTAGTTTTGGACCCCACTTGACCCAATTCGGAACTTGTCCGAGATTTGATCAAGATAATCATTCTGACCAATTTTCAGGTTGATTGGGCTAAAAATATGGCCTCTAGAGTGTCCACAAGGTTTTTCTAAGATCTGACCCTGTGACCTAGTTTTTGACCCCACTTGACCCAATTTCGAACTTGTCCAAGATTTCATCAAGGTTATCATTCTGACCAATTTTCAGGTTGATTGGGCTAAAAGTATGGCCTCTAGAGTGTCCACAAGGTTTTTCAAAGATTTGACCCTGTTACCTAGTTTTTGACCCCACTTGACCCAGTTTCAAACTTGTCCAAGATTTGATCAAGATAATCATTCTGACCAATTTTCAGGTTGATTGGGCCAAAAATATGGCCTCTAGAGTGTCCACAAGGTTTATCTATGATTTGACCCTGTGACCTAGTTTTTTGACCCCATTTGACACAATTTCGAACTTGTCCAAGATTTCATCAAGATAATCGTTCTGACCAATTTTCAGGTTGATTGGGATAAAAATATGGCCTCTAGAGTGTCCGCAAGGTTTTTCTAAGATTTGATCCTGTGATCTAGTTTTTGACCCCACTTGACCCAATTTCAAACTTGTCCGAGATTTCATCAAGATAATCATTCTGACCAATTTTCAGGTTGATTGGGCTAAAAATATGGCCTCTAGAGTGTCCACAAGGTTTTTCCAAGATTTGACCCTGTGACCTAGTTTTTGACCCCACTTGACCCAATTTCAAACTTGTCCGAGATTTCATCAAGATAATCATTCTGACCAATTTTCAGGTTAATTGGGCTAAAAATATGGCCTCTAGAGTGTCCACAAGGTTTTTCAAAGATTTGACCCTGTGACCTAGTTTTGGACCCCACTTGACCCAATTCGGAACTTGTCCGAGATTTGATCAAGATAATCATTCTGACCAATTTTCAGGTTGATTGGGCTAAAAATATGGCCTCTAGAGTGTCCACAGGGTTTTTCTAAGATCTGACCCTGTGACCTAGTTTTTGACCCCACTTGACCCAATTTCGAACTTGTCCAAGATTTCATCAAGGTTATCATTCTGACCAATTTTCAGGTTGATTGGGCTAAAAATATGGCCTCTAGAGTGTCCACAAGGTTTTTCTAAGATTTGATCCTGTGACCTAGTTTTTGACCCCACTTGACCCAGTTTCAAACTTGTCCAAGATTTGATCAAGATAATCATTCTGACCAATTTTCAGGTTGATTGGGCTTAAAATATGGCCTCTAGAGTGTCCACAAGTTTTCAAAGATTTGACCCTGTGACCTAGTTTTTGACCCCCACTTGACCCAATTTCGAACTTGTCCGAGATTTCATTAAGATAATCATTCTGACCAATTTTCAGGTTGATTGGGATAAAAATATGGCCTCTAGAGTGTCCTCAAGGTTTTTCTAAGATTTGATCCTGTCACCTAGTTTTTGACCCCACTTGACCCAATTTCGAACTTGTCCGAGATTTGATCAAGATAATCATTCTGACCAATTTTCAGGTTGATTGGGCTAAAAATATGGCCTCTAGAGTGTCAAGGTTTTTCCAAGATTTGACCCTGTGACCTAGTTTTTGACCCCACTCGACCCAATTTCAAATTTGTTCAAGATTTGATCAAGATAATCATTCTGACCAATTTTCAGGTTAATTGGGCTAAAAATATGGCCTCTAGAGTGTCCACAAGGTTTTTCCAAGATTTGACCCTGTGACTTAGTTTTGGACCCCACTTGACCCAATTTGGAACTTGTCCGAGATTTGATCAAGATATTCATTCTGACCAATTTTCAGGTTGATTGGGCTAAAAATATGGCCTCTAGAGTGTCCACAAGGTTTTTCTAAGATTTGACCCTGTGACCTAGTTTTTGACCCCACTTGACCCAATTTCGAACTTGTCCGAGATTTCATCAAGGTTATCATTCTGACCAATTTTCAGGTTGATTGGGATAAAAATATGGCCTCTAGAGTGTCCTCAAGGTTTTTTAAATATTTGACCCTGTTACCTAGTTTTTGACCCCACTTGACCCAGTTTCAAACTTGTCCGAGATTTGATCAAGATAATCATTCTGACCAATTTTCAGGTTGATTGGGCTAAAAATATGGCCTCTAGAGTGTCCACAAGGTTTTTCTATGATTTGACCCTGTGACCTAGTTTTTGACCCCATTTGACCCAATTTCGAACTTGTCCAAGATTTCATCAAGATAATCATTCTGACCAATTTTCAGGTTGATTGGGCTAAAAATATGGCCTCTAGAGTGTCCACAAGGTAAATGTTTACGACGGACGACGCACGACGGATGACGGACATCAAGTAACCCCAAAAGCTCACCGTGAGCACTTCATGCTCAGGTGAGCTAAAAATCCGGGGTAAAATGCACATGGCCACTTTGTAGGGAAAATTGTGTGAAAGTTATATACAAATGACTCCATTATTAGAGGAGGAGTTAATTGTGTTACAGACAGATGGACTGACTGGCAGTGAAAATAACAATATATGACAACATACGCCTTAGAAAAAGAACGCACCATTATGTCTGTAAGACCTGTAGGCTCGAAAATTAACAGACACGGAATTAACCCAATTTTCAGTACTCACCAAAGAGAAGAGCTGAGCCGTTGGTCTATACCTTGTGTCTTTATTTATCATCTTTTCTACAGGCTCCACCAAGGGTAGAGGCATTTTGTGCGCAACTTCCCCAAACTGCTGTGTCAGCTGTAATGAAAATTTGTGTCCCAGAATTCAACAGTATTTTTCTAGCCTTTACAAGTTGACAAAATTTCCAAATTTCAAATGGCAAATCATGTGATCAATAAATTAATCCTTTCCTTCTTTTTGAAATTTTAGAATTTTCCAAGTTCAAAGAAGTTGCAGATGACATTATGAAAAGAGAATGCAATCTAAACTTTGTATGTAGTAGCAAGAAATAAGAGCAGGAAAAATAATGTGTCAAGTCTAAAGTCACAAATGGGTCTACTTTCGGGGGATTAAGTGCATTAATTGAAGAACTTTTTTCTTCATTTCCCCCAATGTTTCCCAGATCATTTTTTTGCTTGAAATCCGTGGTCTATGATCACCATAGTTTGTTGAACACCTTAAAACTTACATTAAAGTGCCTAGCTTGTAGTATCAATTTTTGAAGGACAGGGATATATGGATCAACAGACAAAAAGTTATCAAGACTTAGTTGTTCTGTGCTAAATAGTGAATAAAGAATTTAAATCAAAAAGGGACATAATTCATACTTCTTGAAGTTTTTCCCCTTGATTGTTCAGGTTGCTATTTTGATTGTGAACATGAATACCAAATTTGCTTGATGCTTGATTTGCCTGATTTGCTTGAAATCAGTTTGATTTCAACCCACATTGACTAGAATAACCCTGAGATTTTAAGGACAAAAGTCAATCTAGAAAAGGTGATCCCAAAAGACTTTATTACGAGAAAGAACACAATGAAAGTGCAGTAGACACAAAAACAATCTGTTTCAATTATGTAATCCATTAATTCAGATTACAATAATTGGAACACATTTTTTTTTCTATTTGATATTGTCATGCAGATATTATGGACAATTAGGAAAATTGAAAATTGTAATTAGGCTCCAGAATACAAAACTGTTCCCCTTTAAAAAAATCTCTATTGATTTTGAGAAAAGGCAAAGATTTTTTTAACCAAAAAACATTGATTGTTCAGTGTGTAACAGTTGTAAAATATATAGCCAGTTACATCTAGTTTGCTCTGCTCTGTTGAAAAAAAAAGATGCTATTTCACATAGGTCATTATTCAAACAATAGCATGATACACAGATTCAATGAAGCGTCATTAATAGCTTGTAATTACGAAATCAAAGCTAGTCCATTCATTTGGGGCATTTCTTTTTTTATTTTGCATATGTTATAAGAGATATAGGTTCCTTGATAGCTTAAGTTACTCTTTTGATATTGAATTGCCTTAAGTAATGCTTTAAATGATTTGTACTATTACTGCTACAAACATAAGTCCATGGAAATTACTTTTTAAACAGAGGTGTGGAAATACAACTTTTCTCCACTTGTCCATGGATTAGTAAAAGTCAATTTCATACTTGTCCAGGATCAAAATGAACTTGCCCGCACAAACAAAAGTGAATTGATAAATATTGACAAATCATTGTTTTTAATGAAAAATAAATGCTGTAACCCAGCATTTTCTTCATTAAAGACAATGTTTTCTCCCCTTTAATACAAATACTAGGATGACTTTTCTCCTATATATGTTTAGTTCTGTATCAAGATTTACTCTGCTATTTTCTTGTCCACGGACAAGTGGCCTAGAAAAATGTACTTGCCCACAAGTGGTAAAGCCAGTGTCAGACAAGTAGGGCATAGGAATTCCACATCCCTGTTTTAAAGCAAATATGTTGTGAATACTCATTGCAATTGTCTGGTTCAGTGTCTCTCTTTTCCTTTCTCACCTTTCTCTCTCTCTTTCTCAAACACTCCCTCCCCTCCCCCTCCAAAAAAAGTATTTGGGGGGGGGGGGGGGGTATACAGATAACTAATAATTAAATATAAAGTCAAAGAATAGTATTTCATTTAATTAATTTCGGAATAACTGTCAATTTAGTCACACACATTCCTATAATGATAACAACACAGAGGTATTTAAGGATATCTAATTTATATGTTTCCAAAACCGTCCTGAAGGTGTGATGTCGTCTCAAATTGATTTCGTCACTGGAAACTGCTAATTTACGGAATTAATTCAAGTATTCTTGTTAATTACAGTGGCTTTGTTTAATCTTACTCCTATTACGGAAACAAAATTTAATCAAACTGTCTGAATGAAATTCTAGATATGTACATGTAGGATATTTTTGCACTAAATTTATTAGCAGTATTACAAAATGGTGTGAAATGAAAATAGAATATAAGAAAAAATTACATAGAACTTTATTCGAGATAAAATTCATGTGTCATGTTCTTTAATGCCTATGTACTTAGCTCAACCCAATGCATGCATATTTCTGATTTCATTTTACTTGACATCATCTTTGAATGGGAACATTGATGCTTTTGATGTTGTGTAATCCTGATGCTTGTGATGTTGTGTAACCCTGATGCTTTTGATGCTGTGTAACCCTGATGTTTTTGATGTTGTGTAACCCTGATGCTTTTGATGTTGTGTAACCCTGATGCTTTTGATGTTGTGTAACCCTGATGCTTTTGATGTTGTGTAACCCTGATATTTTTGATGTTGTGTAACCCTGATGCTTTTGATGTTGTGTAACCCTGATGCTTTTGATGTGTAACCCTGATGCTTTTGATGTTGTGTAACCCTGATATTTTTGATTTTGTGTAACCCTGATGCTTTTGATGTTGTGTAACCCCAAGTGCTAAAGGATGGCATTTTGGTCCAAACATGAATATCATTGATCACTACTTGATTATTCACTTATTATACATCCAGCAAAAGTTATTACAATTTTACACCCAGAAAAGATTACTAAACTATATTCAGGGTTGTGATTGTGTTGATTTGGATAAAATTCCATTTGCAAGTTGATCAATGTATCCCCAAAGTCTGATTGGAAGGGAGTAACATGCAAGGGCCCACTCCCCCCCCCCCCCATCAGATTTTACCATTTGCATAAAAATATAGCTAATACCCATTAGACTTCATTTAGAGACACATTATCACTAAAATTAAACTTATTCATAATTAGAATGTCTTTGAAATTTATGGAATAACATGCTGCTTTGCATTCATCTCATAAAAAATTCACATTTTCTTTTACTTGACCAGCATGTTACTATTGTTTGAACAACACCCAAATGCCTTCTGCTAATATTTTATTTTTCATGCTCAAATTGATACAAATTAAAGGTCAACATTTTACCATCTATCACATGGTCATGCCAGGTTGAATCATTAATATCATGGCACAAAGACCAAAAAGTGGCTAATAAACTGTATTGGCCAAATTAGGTCTGTTCATAGATGACTCAATTAATGAATTCAGGAGTTTTCATGATCACCCTTTCAACTTCCTCCATTCAGAACTTGAAGAAAGTGTAAAGTGTGATTGCTAAATTTATCAAATCATTACCAGAGCAAAATATTTTGAAAATTCCAATTTTTGAAGAAGTTTAAGAGTACTATTTCAAAATGAAAAAAGAATGAAATATCTTTGTCCTTGGCAAGAATACAAAGAGGGGAATGAAATAAATTTTCATTTCTCAAAATGTTTTTCTAAGCTTTTCTCTTTAGGGGCAATTAAAAGGTAAAGAAAATGTATTGTGTTCGAATGGGTCAAGGGAATAAATCCTGACAATGAAACCAAGAATGTTTGTTAAATATTAATGAATTTAATACCATAAATCAATGCTGCATTATGCTGTATTAACCCTTGAAATGCTGAATAAATTTTGGCTAAAAGATTTCATCAAAATCAAAGTGCAAAAAGCACTGAAAGTACCAACTGATAGTCAATTTTTATTTGGAAAACTAAATCTATTGACAATTCTGGTTTGAAAGTTAGAAACAGGTGATGTAGACTAACATCAGACTGCACCTATGTGCAGGCTGATGTTTGTCTATAGCTCCTACCAAAGTAGGAATATTCCGGGTTCAGCGTGACAAGGGTCAATATTTATACAATTTAACCATGTCCAAATTAAAATTCATCAATTTATAATGGATGAAAAAATCTTACATTCTTTTACTTTTTGAGAAGAAAAAGCGTTGGGAATACATTTTGGGAACTCCAGAAATTGCTTGTCACAAACAATTTCATCATTTTCCAAAATTTTTCCTAACTACCTTTTCTTGAAAAGACAATGTTTTCCTACTCCCCCCCCCCCCCTTTCCTTGAAAAGGCATGAAAAAGATGGATTGTGTTGGAATTTGTAAATAATTCAAAGCATTTTTTCTAGACTTTTGTTAGACCTAAATACCATGTAAAGATATAAAATTCCATTATCTCCTGTTCCCCACACCAATGTTCTTATTAAGTCACTGCCTTATGGCAACTGCATGTCTCATAAATGGAAAAATTTCCCCAATTTCTCATACAAGGTCATTTCCTTTGATGATTCGGTTAAGTCTAGATTACCTTGTGAAAATCAGAAAACAGTCCCTACGGTCAATTTCTCTTCCTGAAACATTTAGCCCTTATCATTCTGAATCTGCCATGTGTTCAAGATGATTTGTTTTTCGCCCAACGCTTGTGAAATGTTACCCAAAATTGGCATGTGTACCCATGTGCAAAGTGGGAAACAATTTCCTGAGCAACTTGGGGAACAATTTCAAAATTTTGCATTTAGTATTAAGAGATGAAGAGAGTATTTTTTTTTAATTTCATTGAGGTATGAAACTAAAAACATAATCACACTGTATGATTACGTGAAGCAGATTCATACATGAGAGTGATTAGGTTTTTAGTTCGTACCTCAATTATATAAAAAAATACTCTCTTCATCTTTTATAATTTAATATCATGAAACAATAATGGAGAACTTTTCCTATTTTGCCAGCACGTAGTTAAATGTGCTTTCTTTTTCATCAGTTTTTGATCTCTTTCAAGCAGAGTTGTTCATCCTCATAATCTGATTTTCAAAAGAATTATTTAAGCCTTACAGAACAAGTCCTATATTGTGGTTGCTCTTTGGAACCTTTGCATCTAGACAATTAAAATGATTTACCACAACATAGGGTTTCAATGAGAAACAAGAGCCATGTTGGACATGGCCATCCCCTGCCATGAAAGCTTGACAGTAAACAGAAGCCTAATAGATTAAGGATTCTTTTATACTTTAAGAGATAATTATGCCCCCTATTAAATCTAAGTCTTTAAAATAACAAAAGACAATAACTGGAAAATTATGCAAGCAAGAGTTATAGTTATTGTGCACTGCACTTTTCTTCAATAAGAACTATCCACCTATAAAGTTTCAAGTTAATAGCTATTATACTTTGAGAGATATGTGCCCCAATAAAGAGTAAAAGTTTAAAATAACAAAGGGTAATAACTCCAAAATTATGCAAGAAAGAATTGTTATTCTTGTGCAGTGCACTTCTCCTTCATGAGATGTATTTACCTATAAAGTTTTAAGTTGATAGCTATTATACTTTAGGAGATATGCTCTGGACAAGTTAAGTGACAGAACTACGGAATCACAGAAGGACAGAATGGTAGATGGAACCCTCTACTATATTCCCTTCGCCGAAAATGGTGGTGGATAATAAAGATTTCAGACTGGCTTTACCCCCTCATATCTGTACATCCTGCCTTATAACACTGACCAAACCCTTTGGCACTTTTGCAATTAAATCAAAGCACCCAGCGTGACATTTCCAACAATTTCAAATACAAACTAAGCAAAGAATCTGGCAAGCCTATTCATCCACACAGTCTGGCCAGCGTCTTTACTTCGCACTCTGTAGATAGATAAGGTTCCAAGGTATCACAAGACATCCAGTCAAACTAATAATTACATTGTGTGACTGTCTAGGCTGCTCATTTTTTACACTACACGCACATGGCAATTTGTTGAAAATGTCACACACAGGTAGTGTTGGGCAATTGGTTTCAAATCAAAATCGATAATCAGTTTTTAGTTGGAAGAGTAAATCAACTAATGATACAATCGTTTTCTACGAAATTAATACAGCACTCCCTGAATCAACCTTTGAAGAATAGAATGTGAAAATTTAGCTAAAACTCATAACCTAAGACTCGTCCTGCAGAATTTGTACCAACTTCACAGCTCAGGGTGAAACAGTTGTAACTGCCCATAAAGATATTGGCAGTTACAACTGTTTCACACTGAGCTATCAAACTGATGTCAGTTTCGAAAACAATATATAATATGGCTTTCATTAATGTGTTTGGAACCGATTAATCTATTATGAAATTTCTTAGTTGATTATCACAATCCAAAGCCCAAACTAACTGATTATCGATTATGATCGATTAATCTGCCCTTCACTATGCACAGGCTCATTTTTTTGTAAGCTAGCATAATGTACTCATGTGCAAAATGGGGAACAATTTCTAACATATGCTTTATTTTGAGCAAAAGTAACTTGCACTGTTCAGAAAGGGGCAATAAGACAATTCTCAAAGGAAAATTTAACCCTTTGCTGTTTAATCCCTGCTTTTAACGTGCCTGTGATTTTATGATTGAGAAAACTTTGTGAAAAAAGAAGAAATTGCTTCTGACAAGCAATTTCTTCTTTTTCCACACTTTTTTCTACCCTACAGAAGTTATTTTTCAAATTAAATCCACTTTAAATTTTCGTCTGCAAAACCTTTGAATTTGGATAGGTCCAAAATTTTGTAAAACAGGAAAGGGTTAAGCGATGTATGCCCTGTTGTTTAGAAAGAGATTATTCTTGATGCTTCCTTCTTTATCTCTATGCTTAATCTGGGACTTGACAAAACAGAGCTTATATTCAAGTTTGCACACTAGTTTGATTTTGATCCCCTGCTTTTTTTTAATGGGGTTTTTGGCCACTTTCAACAATCTTTCAATTATATTGCAGAGGCTGTAGTACCTTACAATGGATTCCTTATTTTTCTCACACCAGCACTTCCATTACATCCTTCCCTTGCCTCCAGTTGCTATCCCAGAAAAGATGGGTGCTGCCATCGGGAATCAAACCTGAGACCTTTAGAGTGATAGTCCCACGCGCTATCTGACTGCGTTATGACCGCGGCCCTACTAAATGGTCATAGAATTATTTGTTCCAAATATCAGAGTTTTAAGCTAAATGCTTTGGTAGAAGAAGAGTTTTAAAGACTTCATTCTTTTTTTCTATGTAAAATATGGAACCCCACAACATGGAGCTAAAATTCATGTTGGTTCAATAATCTTAAGTTTTCAATTAAAAGGCTTTATGCAAATGTTTCATGCCAAATATAATAGGTTTAAGCCTTTGATAATAAAACATTTTTTTTAAAAAAAAACATTGTGATTTATTTCTATTTCAAATCAGAGATCCCACAATATAGGGCTAATTTTGAAGCATTTTGGTAGAAAAGCATTGGCCATGGTTAATGCCAAATATGAAAGCTCTTGGCTTAGGGTTTTGGAGGAAAATATTCCACTCTTTTCACTCTGTTGCCATGGCATCTAGACTTCTGCATGGATTCAAAATCTGTGAAGTATTTTGAAAGTGCTTGACCTCACACCCTAAGAACTGTTACAACGGACAAATACCTCTGCACGAAAACATGTTAAGGATTCGCAATGAAAATGTTAAGGCGTCTGCTAATTTGTTTGAATACATGTCGGTTTCGACATTATTTGTACAACCAGAAGACACATTAGACTTTTTATATATTCCTATTCCATTTCTTGGACAATAAATAATCTTGATCGAAATATTTCTGATATTGATATTTCGGTAAAAAAGGAGTTTTGAGGGAAATTTGATCGAAAAACAGTGTTTTGTCTACTTCATTTTGGATCTTTGGAAGAGAAAAAAGAAATATTGAAACATTTTATCTTTTTGGTGTTAAAACCCCTCAGTCTCCTCTATTATACCCGTTATCTAAAAAGAATGTCTTCCGTTTCGAAACTTATGCATTATTTCAATTTTATGCGTATGTTACGAACTCTGCCTAATTCTTTTGGTATGTTACAGTATCTTCGCTACAGCGTTACAAACTCTGCCATTGATATTGCATACAAAAATCCCAGTTTTCTTGACGCCAGGATTTTCAAAAAACACAAAAAGAAAGCGCAACAAAATCCGAGTTTTCTTATATCTAAGTCTTTTCTGCGAAATACGAGGTAGATGGGAGAAAAGTCCCAAAACTTCATTTAATGCGATATATCTAAAAATAACACTCTGATCTCCATTTTAATTTATGAAAAACAGTATGCCTTCCTTCTTTTCGTTTATACCTGTCTTACTTTCAGGATAAGAAAGCACTCGCAAATGTTAATAATACGAATGCCATGGTAGTCTAATCAGCATCATAAAACATTCACCTGCTTTAAATGAAAGGGATCAAGAAAGTGCAAGCTTAAAATCTTCAAATCCAAATGGATTGAACATTCTCAAAATCATCGGTTTAAATCTCTTCTACAAATGACGTTGTTACGATTGTTCGCTCAGTCTTTCTCAAATATGAAACTTTTGTTCAAATAAATCTACATTTGCTATTTTTGAAAATGTTATAAATGGGGCCTTGGCGCTTATTTTATAAGTAGACATGTTTACAAATGGCATCAGCCAAGTGTGTTGTTAAAGTTGCTTTTGAAATTCTAAGGAAAATACAACCCTGAGGTGAAATTATCTAAAAATATAAATCTAAGCACAAAAAGGTCCTGTTTCGCATTTTTATTGAAAATGGACACTAATTTGCATTGAAGTAGATACGAGAATTGCAGGGAAAAGAACCTTTATTCGGTCTATATAAAAAGCCAATCAAACCTTCTGAACTATCTCCGAGATTTGTATAAAAAGGTCAAAACAGCTAGCCGTGCTCTGATCTAAAATATTTTCTGAGAGGATAGACCCGCCGAATTACTGGATGATTATAGTTTTTAAGTTTTTCAAAATCACAGGACGTCCACGAGAGCCTGAGATGCTTTAATGCATTCTTCCCTGCGAAAAATTTCAATAACTGGTTCTAGAACTTGAATGGCAATTTAAGAACAGTCGAACTAGCTCTTGAACCAGTTCTTGAACTTCTTGTAAAGATATTAAACCAATTCTTAAATTTGAGTTCAAGGGTTGGGATAATTCACCAATTATCATAAGGCCCTTTTTGAATTAATACTTCACCGCCCTGACTCTAATTCTACAACGAGTATATTGTTATCAAAATTCCTTAAATTCCATTTTCCTTTGATGTTTTTCGAACTAATTTCGAACAAAAATATTCTGATGTTGGTATAATCATTATGTAAAAATTTTATGTAAATCAGATAGAGATTGTGGACTCTTTTGGGAAAATAAGTGTAAGTTAACAGACGGGCGGACGGATACACTTACGGACAGACAGGAAATCATGGTAAGAGTAGCTAATAAATCCCATTCAATTAAATAAAACATAAAAAATGTTTTCCATAAGAATCTGTAACCTTTATTAGTGATGTAGTTACTATACTGTAACACTCTCTGTCATGCACCGTAACACATATTTTGTTTTATTTTTTCGATTTTTTTATTTTCAGTTGTGATTATAGGGAGGAAAATATTACCAATTATTTCAATTGATATTATTGTTTGAGATTGCATGAATTTCCAATATGAAACGCAATCTAAAAGCTTTAAATGCATTTTCTTTGAAAAATGACACACATTACTTCTAATTTCCCTTTAATCTTCATAGTTCTAGTTATTTGCAGGATAAGATATGAAAGTAAATGATAATGCGGAGTATCAGACTGTAAAAGCTACACTTGTCTTTTTAAATTCGATGGATAAAAGACATTATTGTGAAAGGCGTAGCGTTTTTGTTTTCCGTAAGTACAGAAACCGTGGCTATTTTCATTGCGAATCCTTAACATGTTTTCATGCAGAGGTATTTGTCCGTTGTAACAGTTCTTAGGGTGTGGACCTAAGGATTTTTCCTGTCAAGTTTTGTTGAAATCTGATGGACAGTTCAGGAGAAGGTTTTTAAAAACGTGTACAGACAGACAAAAGGATGCGTGACAACTGACCGATCAGAAAAGCGCACTTTGAGCTTATGTGAGCTAATTAGCTAGCACAAGCTATTGTCTTCCCATAAATCATAGGGAAGGTACACAGAATAAACTTTGAACAGAGAGTGCCTTTCTTACATAAATAACTTTATTGAATATCTCTTCCAAGTATTGCGGAAAAGTTTTGACAAGCTTAAATCATCACAAAATCTACTGGGAAATTAAGGAATTTTGATTGAGCTGAATTTTGCATGATTATCCGTGAAAAATGCTGTTTTCATTGGGAAGGTCAGTACCCAAATGGGCCTCTTCCAAGTTATATCATCCTTCATCAACATTAATTGGTTCCTAGTTCTCTTCAGGTTTTTTTCTCTTAATTTTTAGCAAAAAGACAAATTTAACCCTTCTCATGCTGATTAAAATCTTTGCAAAATAAATGTAAAATCAAAGTGCTAAAAGCACTCAAAGTTACCAAATGTGAGTGAGTATTGATTTTGGAAATGCATTGTTTTACACCTTTCTGGTTTAAAAATGAAATTCAGGGTTGTATGAACAAAGATCAGACTGCACACAAGTGCAGGCTGACCTTTGTCTATACCTCCTGTCAAAGCAGGAATATTCCGGGTTCAGCATGACAAAGGTTAAGTACGGCAGTGGCTTGAGATCAGGATGTTTTTTTTAACCCATGTCATAAGGAACTGGGAATAATCCTGTTTTATTGCAGGAGGTATGTCTAAAGATCAGCCTGCACATATAAGCAGTCTGATCAAAGTCTCTACCCCTGATTTTCTTTTTTTAAACCAGAAGAATGAATAAGAGGGCCATAATAGCCCTAAACCCCTCATCTGAATTTTATTGGTCATGTGGATCTTATCCAAGAAACTTTCTCAGTGATAATAGACCCTGCCCACTTATTTATTTCACAGGAGACTCAAAATAAGCCCCGCCCTGCCACACATATATTTATGGGCCAATCAAAATTTTGCAAACAAATTTTGAAGAGGGTCAACCAAGGAACATTCTGGTGAAGTTTCATTGAAATTGGCCCAGTAGTTCAGGAGGAGATGCTGTTCAAAGATTTCGACCTCAAAATAAGTCCGGCCCTGCCACAACCATGTTTATGGGCCAATCAGAATTTAGCAAACAAATTATGAAGAGGGTCACACAGGGAACATTCTGGCAACATTTCATTGAAATCGGCCTAGCAGCTTAGGAGCAGAGGAAGTTTTAAGAAAGTTAATGACGCACACCACATGATGCAGGATAGAGACAGGGTGATCCTAAAAGCTCCCCTTGAGCATGTTGTTCTCAGGTGAGCTTAACCCTTTCCTGTTTTACAAAATGTTGTACGCGTCCAAATTCAAAGGTTGTGCAGACGAAAATTAAAAGTGGATTTAATTTGAAAAATAACCATTCAGTAGGGTAGAAAATAGTGTGGAAAAGGAAGAAATTGCTTGTCACCAAAATACTCAATCATCATTAACTTGTATACCCTTTACTAGTCTTATTGCACCAAAATACTCAATCATCATTAACTTGTATACCCTTTACTAGTCTTATTGCCAACATAACGGTTTTTGCAGTAAGTAGACCATTCTAAACACATTTTTAGGAACAATTTCAGTAAAGTGTCATTCATACCAAGATACAATGAAATTAGTCCAGTTGGCCCTTCAAAAATCTTGACCAATTGAAGTGAATATGCACCAAGGGAATATTCATGCCAAGTTGAATTCCACCCAGTGGTTTGGAAGGAGAATATTTCTAAAGAATTTAAAATTAAAATAAATAAGCCCCGCCCTGCCACGCCCATAATCAGTGGTCAATCAAAATTTCTTAAACAATTTAGGTAAAGGGTCACCAAAGCCACATCCATGCAAATTTTAATTGAAATCAGCCAAATGGTTTGGGAGAAGATCTTTATAGACTTAAAAGTGAAAATAAGTCCTGCCCTGCCATGTCCATATTTTAGGGTCAATCAAAATTTCTTTAACAATTTAAGAAGAGGGTAACCCAACGAACATCAATGCCAGGTTTTGACAAAATCTGCCAGTGGTTAATGAGGAAAAGCTGTTAAAAGGAAAGGTTTTCGCAAAGATGCAAGCATGGAAACACGGCAGACACACAGACAAACTCATAATAAGAGCCTACAGTACTTTTCAGCACTTCAATATTACTGGATTTTAGTCAAGCTTTTTATTCAGGTTGACATGGGTTAGAATTGGACAAACTTTTCATTTTAGCCTGCAATGTTTTTTTTTTTTTTTGAATTTGGACCAGTCTTAATTTTTACCAAAATTGGAATAGGTTTAAATAAGCTAATATTGTGCATACCTGGTCAAGTTGTTTTAGATAGTTTTGAGTACTGTGTTCTGCATTGATTAGCGACTGTCCACTATTGTATATACTACAAATTGTCATTCCCAGTGAGAATATATCACTAATGATGCTGCATTTCTTCTCTATTTGAACCTCCGGAGCAATGTAATTCAGGTTTGGTTGAGCAAGTTTTGGCACTTTTGTTGACCATGGTTGACATGAAAATTTATCCTGAAAATAAAATTCACTCAGTAATTCCAGTAAACATCTAAAGCTTTATAAAAGATTACAAGATATTGTCGATTTTCATCCCAAACCTCGTAACTACAGCTTTACTCAAGCTGTAGTTAAAAGATTTTAGCAGAAAATCAACAATATGCTGCATTCCTTCTCTGTTTGAACCTCCGGAGCAATGTAATTCAGGTTTGGTTGAGAAAGTTTGGTCACTTTTGGCACCATGGTTGACATGAAAATTTATCCTGAAAATAAAATTTACACAGTATTTCCAGTATCTAAAGCTTTTCAAGATTACAAGATATTCAGCATTTCTTCTTGATTTGAACCCTCTGAACATTTATAATTCAATTTTGTTGGGCAAGTTTAGGCACTTAAGTTGACCACGGTTGACAAGAAATTACCTCCTGAAAAAGAAAATTAATTCTGTATCATTAGATAATGACTAGAATCTTCTTCAAGATTGTAGCTGCATTTCTTCCCAATTTGAAACTCTTGAGCAATGTCTTTCAAGTTTGGTTGAGCAAGTTTTTGCCTCTTTGCTGACCACAGTTGACAAGAAAACTAATCCTGGAAGTAATGCAAATATTCCCCTAAAATATCAGAACACAATTAAGCCATCTCCACTTGGCAACAATTTAGAATGATCCAAATCCAATAAATTTGTGGCATCGTCCATAGACATTGCTACATTTTAACTTGATTCAAAACTCTAAAAACGTCAGAGCAATTCAGGTTTGGTTGAGCAAATTTAAGCACTCTTGTTGACCAAAATTGACAAGAAAATTTATCCTCAAAATTTAAGATAAATAATTTCTCCTTTAAGAAAAGAACACAATTTTTAACAGATGACAACTTGTTGGATCAAAAGTTGCAAATATACTTTAGAACTGAAAGAATTCACCAATTATTATTTTTTTATTAATATTATTATTATTTTTTAAATATTGTGAGTAAAGAAGAATTTGATTGATTTCATGTCAGGTAATCAAAATGCTCAATTGTTCCCAATACCAATTAAGGTTTAGCACTCAATGTCAATAAGAAAGACAAAACCGAAAATTTAGTGTCGCAAGGGTATATCTCAGCGGAATTTGGGATATGGACCCCATTATCCTGCATGTTTAGCCTACTGCATCTACTATACCTCGGACACATACTTTTTGGCGCATAAAAATGCACAAACGAGAGATAATTTAAGTGAATGGACTGAATTTACCCCAAAAACGGTTGTCGCAAAAGTGCGTTGCTATTTGTTAACGCACATATTTGCAAAGCTAGCAGTAAGAATTCAAATATTTATCCGTATTTCAGGCGTGTGATAGTATTCTAGATAGAGAAAATATATTTTGTTTCACTTCGTGAATGCAAGAAAGAAATTTTACATGAAAATCGTTGTCGCATGAAACCAGTCAGGTACGTTAACTGTTTTTGGTGAAAAAAGTTCACAGTCAAAATAAAGAAGAAAAAACAATATTTATTGACATAATCATTCCCTGACAAGGTCTTATCAAAGAGTAGGCAACTTTGACTAATTACGATAAGTGGTAAACGAAAAATAAACCAAAATGTCTTTTTAATTGGAGTATTACGTTTAAAAATGTCAGGGACGTTAAATCTTTCACTTACCAATGTTTATATAATATGCTACTAACGTATATAAGACATTGGAACAAGTGAAAGTACCAAAGTCTAGTATTACAGGGATATACATTTAGCAGGATTGTTCCACATATTTGAAAATTAAATAAGGGCAAGTTAAGAAACATCAGGTACGTTAAATGTCAGTTACGTTAACCAAAACAAACTTTCCTTTCCCTAGTTGTAGTTAGCGCGAATAACTTAGTCAGGTTACATCATGTATTACGTGCGAAGCATGGTCATTTGATAAAATCAAGAAATCCGTTTATTTTGAAGTAGCTTATCATGTAAAAATGCAAAAATAAGCAGATTTAATGAGTTGACAAAAAAAAGAAAGAGTTTTACAGGTATTTACCCTTTTATTTCATTTAAAGATTGAAATCAAATGAGAGATGTTTTGTGAACTGGTTAGACATTTTTACGGTATATTTAATAAGGAAAGAAACTGAGAATTTGCGTTCAAAATTGGTTTAACGTCCCTGACAAAATATCTAACGTCCCTGACATATCTTTTAATGGCCTTAATCATGCGTAAAACTAACCCTGAATACTAGAAAGTTTACCGAGAGCGAAAGGTATTGAAGGACAATTCTTTCTACTACAAGAAAAAGAGAGGTCAAGAAAGTACAAAGCACCAATCAAAAGTTTGAGTAAAGCAAAACCTGATGCCGGGATTTTTCGAAAGATGGTGCTATGATTGGATTTCAGCGGACGTTTTAGAACTTTTGACTTCAAATTCATATTGCTTTAATCGGTATTCTACTACATGGTTCTGATACTCTTTTAATGAACAGTATAATGACGAAATTAATGAACAGTATAATGACGAAATAACTACAGGTTTATCTGATGGTAAGGAAGTAATCCCTTACATACTCGACGTCGTACCGATTTCAAGGAGAATCATATTCTAAATATGGTTTTACTACCTTCAAATAGAAATAGGTTTTACAAAATACTGCAATTACTTTTTTAATTGCCTATTGCGTTAATAGTATCGGCAAATAATCTCGATCTGGTGACAACTAAGTAAAAAAGACAAATTCTCAATTTGAAATCTCGGTGTAAAATGTGGCAATTTAAGTGCCATTTTAGTTTAAAAGTACTAACGACCTTTGCGCACTTGGATATTAAATTACCCTTTATCTTTAATTTTTGTAAAAGGGTAAGAGAGATGCATTTTATTGTCGGTTGTTCAAGGCACACACGGATCTTAGTCAACACAGCGTTATTTATGTATGTATGAATCGAAAACAAAATTATGATTTTGTGATTAACAATGTGGACGATTATATAGAATTTCTTGCTTTCTGTTCTCGAGAGTGAATAGACTTGCTTGGCGTTTTCATGTGGAATCTTAAAAAAAATGAGGCTTTTGAGCGTGAAATTCTTAAACACGGATTTGTTTCTAGCTATATCAAAACTCTAAGATTGGCGGGACTTTTTTCATTACATATGGAGTGATTTCTCATAGGAAAGTCAGTGAGTGCTTTTAAATCGTCATTGGGCGACCAAATTGTCGAAATTGCAGCTTTTTAAAAGCTGTAGTTACGACTTTTCATTGGTACAGAGGGATTACATATCAAGAGAATAATTATTAACTTTAATTTTGTTTTAAGAATAGCAATAACGTGTAATGTTCTATAGTTTAGCTTTTTTTGTCAGGTACGTTAAATTTTCAGCTCTTTTTAAAACACGACATCGTTAAAAGCATATCCGCTATATAAAAGTGACTTAAATTCCACCGGATAAACAATAATTTAGTAGTTATATTTTCAGTATCCATTTTAAGATATAATTGATGACAATATGATCAAAGTATTCGACAATAAAGCAATATTGAAGATTTCTGAAAAAAACAGCATGTCACATATATTTGTCTTCGATAGATATTAACAATGATAGAAAAGGGTTCTTTTTTGGTTGTTTTTCTTTTAAATGAAATGTGCAGGAGTAAGTAGAAAGGTATAAATATATCATTACTCGCATGCTGTCTTATTTAATTCAGACATTTAGTACATCTAACATACCTGACATGACGAACACAGTTGCTTTATTAAATCCATCATTTAATTTTTTTTTTGAAGTGGCAAAAGGGCCCCGTTGTTTATTTCAGTTGTGTTACATGTTAAAGTTATTAAAAAAGGTTTATTTCGATTGAAATGACGTGGTTGATTTTTTGATAGTTGCTGAATTGCAATTGTCCTTCTTATTGACATTGAGTGTTAGATGCTATGTAATATAATATATAATTTGTGAGAAAATTCGATGGCATGTGCAAAACAGTTATAACTGCCTATATGCATAGTTACAACTGTTTCATACTGAGCCATTGAATTGCGTAAAGGTATATTGTAATTTAACCCTTTGCTGTTTAATCCCTGCTTTTTATGTGCCTATGATTTTAAGATTGAGAAAACATTGTTAAAAAAGAAGAAATTGCTTCTGATAAGCAATTTCTTCTTTTTCCACACTATTTTCTACCCTACTGAACGGTTATTTTTCAAATTAAATCCACTTTTAATTTTTGTCTGCAAAACCTTTGAATTTGGACAGGTCCAAAATTTTGTAAAACAGGAAAGGGTTAAATTGTTCTAAGAGTTATAGGTGGAGTTGACTTTCGTTTTTTCATTTTTTCCTATAAACAATTTTTGTGCAAAACATCCTAGATAACAATTATGTTGAATAAATAGAATGTCTCTGGAGTTATTTTCCAAGTGGTCAGCTATTTATCAGGAAACTAAGCTCTCAAATTATACGTTTCTATAGTTCATAATGAAAAGGAAATTATGGTCTGGAAGGAAGCACTGTCTTGACAAAAACAACAACAGGGATAGAATCTGTCTTGGTACAATGGGCGTTTTCGTTTTTTCTTCTTCTATTTTTTGTGCAAAACAACCTATAAAACAATTTTGATGAGTAAATAGAATTTCTATGGGTTAATTATTTTCCAAGTGGTCAGCTATTTATCAGGGACCTGTTTTACTTTAGAAGACAATTCAAATGAGATAATCCATGGCAGAATTCCATATTTAGTTACTACTGTAGTTCACAAACTTTAATTTTTGACTTGCACAAAAAATGATTGTAAGATGTTTAGTAAAACAGCAACAGGCCCCTGGGAACTAAGCTCTCAAATTATATATTTCTATAGTTCATAGTTAAAAGGAAATTATGGTCTGACCCCGTGAAGGAAGGAATATGTTAGGACAAAAACAACAACAGGGATATATTCTGTCTTGGTACAATATGCTTTTTTTTGTTTTTTCTTCTTCTATTTTTTTGCAAAATAACCTAGAAAACAATTATGTTGAATAAATAGAATGCCTATGGGTTATTTTCCAAGTGGTCAGCTCTTTACCAGGGACCTGTTTTACTAAAATATTCATCATAAGTCAAGCGTTTTCATTCATTTTTTGATTCTGACTTGCAATATCTCATTGGAATCGTCTTTAGAAGACGATTCAAATCAGATAATCCATGGCAGAATTCCATATTTGGTTACTTCTGTAGAAGCAAGTTTAATTTTTTGACTTGCGCAAAAATTGATTGTAAGATGTATAGTAAAACAGCGACAGGCTCCTGGGAACTAAGCTCTCAAATTATATGTTTCTACAGTTCATAATGAAACAGAAACTATGGTCTGACCCCAGGACGGAAGGGCTATTTTTGGACGAAAAAAACAAAAACAGAGGTAGATTCTGTCAAGCTACTATTTGGCTTTTTTTATGCGAGACTTTCAACTTTGTTGCAAATCAAGGACCTTTCTAAAGGGGGGTACCAAGGGTCTATATTGCCCCCTCCCCCTCCCCCCCCCCCCCCCCTGGAAATTTGGAAACAATATTGTTTATTAGGTTTAGAGAATTTTTATCATAAGCAGCCAACAATTTCAATTTTTGTGGTATTGATAAAAAAAACTTTTTAAAATTGCACTGAAATCAAAGTGCCAAAAGCATTGAGTGCACTAATTAAGACTCAGTATCTATTTAAAAAATCATTATTTTTTAACTTTTCAAGTTTTAAAGGGATAAAACTGATAACTGCACATGAGTGAAGGCTGAACTTTGTCTATTCCTCCTGCCAAAGCAGCTTTGGCAGAAACATTTCCGCATGATAAGGGTTAAGCAAGTACACATGAAGTTCCTAAATAAGAGCACCTCCTACGGGTGCAACGCTTGGCTGCAGGTACTGGATGATGCAAAAAAAGGTGCATAACTCTTACTCTCTCTCTCAGTGTTATTCATCTTGATAGTCTGTATGGCTCTTGTGATGGTGAACACACATGCCAAGTTTCATGGAGATATCTTCAATAACACCAGAGATATGACCAAGGTTAAAGTTTGTCACACCAACGCCTACACCAATGACACCAAGGTGATCATAATAATAACCAGGGTTTATCTGAAAACAGCCTAGCTTATTATGAAATTCACAGAAATTTACCTACAAGAAAACACCTGTCTTTTGCAAGCAGAAATGGACTGTGGCTAATAGGTGCTTACTTAAGACAGGTTGCAAGTATAAACTCAATTTGCACAATCATTTCAATAGATGTAGACTATTTTCTTGTAGAGTCCATAAGAGAAGAAAATGACTTGGTTGTTTATTTGACAAACTGTTAGTGACAGCTAGACAAAAAAGGTCTCAAAAACAGTCTCCACTTGATTGAAGTGGTGCATTTATGTTTTATGGAAAAAGAACATTGGGCAAACCTTCAGTTGTTGTTTTTTGTGTTAGAACTTAAAAGGTTGGGTGTACCCTGAAATTTTCTCTTGAATTTGAAACCTCAGATCGTGCTATCATTATTTATCATTCTAAATTAAAGGACTTTCTTCTCATCTTTCAAAACATTATTATCAATATTCTTATAAAAAATTGTAATTTGAATTGTCTCAGTGGGATGATTCCAATGAGTGCCCACTTCATATGAGACATGCAAGTATTATTGAAAAACCTTTTATCAAAAATTAAAAATGCCCTATCTATCTGTAGGTATGTCTCATGTATCACATCTTATTTTTTGAAATATTTGACTATAAGTTATTGAAGATCTATTCCTTGACCTTAGTTGAAAAGTCCCATAACTAGACTTGTCACAAAGAAGACTTTTGCAACAGAGCTTGTCCATAAAGGTTATTAGCATCTAAGTTTTAAAGCTAGATAATGGACATTTTTATCAAAGGGATATAATAGTGTCAAAAGTCAATAGACAGTAACCACAATACGATATACACATCTCTGCTTGATACTGATGATATCTATGAAGTTTGAATGGAATCTGTCGAAATAGTTGCTGATAAATTGAGTGGACACATAAATTGCTAGATGGACAGACAAATAAACATACCGACCAACAAGCTTACTGCTATATACCCCTTAACATATATAGTTTTTGGGGATATAATAATATATGTTTCATTCATTCACAATAAAAGGACCTAATGCAGAATTAAAGAATGTAATTAAATTTAGAACAAGATGTGTTTGTGAAACATGAATGCCCCCATAACAGCAATTTTTTTTAAAATGTTGACTTTGACATTCACCTTGATACCTATAGATGTACATGACTGAGAACTTTGATCACGCCAATTATGAGAAAAGTATCTAAAATATGCTTGAACAAGCGGCCCAAGAGGGCCTGTATTGCTCCACTGGCTTTAAAATCTTTAGACTTTCATTAAATAAAGCTTACTTTAAATGATTACATTAAGACTCCAAAATCTCCTAAGACCTATTTAGTAATGATTAAATGGTTCTGGTCCATATTGCACCAAAATACTCAATCAAAATGAACCTGCAACCCTTGATCAATCTTATTAAAACATAAGGTTCAGAAGATGTCGTTCAAAGATTTCGGGCTCAAAATAGGCCCCACCTGACATGCCCATATTTATGGACCAAACAAAATTTCTTGAACAATTTAAGTAAATAGTCACCCAAGAAACATTCTGGTCAAGTTTCATTGAAATTGGCTGAGTGGTTCAGGAGGAGATGTCGTTCAAAGATTTCGGGCTCAAAATAAGCCCCGCCTTGCCCACGCCCATATTTATGGGCCAATCAAAATTTCTTGAACTTAAGTAAAGGGTCACCCAAGGAAGATCCATGCCAA
Organism: Fragum whitleyi; assembly: GCA_948146395.1. Taxonomy (NCBI): domain Eukaryota; kingdom Metazoa; phylum Mollusca; class Bivalvia; order Cardiida; family Cardiidae; genus Fragum; species Fragum whitleyi. The sequence continues at coordinate 48,916,128 of OX411548.1, forward strand.
GTTTCATTGAAATCGGCCCAATGGTTTGGGAGGAGAAGATTTTTAAAGAGTAAAAATTTGCCACGCCCATATTTGGGAGCCAATCAAAATTTTTTGAACAATTTAAGAAGGGGGCCACCCAAGGATCATTTCTACCAAGTTTCGTTAAAATCCGCCCATTGTTTTGGGAGGAGAAGATGTTTAAAGAAAAAGTTTACGCATGGACAGACGCACGCATGCTCGCACGCACGCACGGCTGGACTGACGGAAGCACACACAGATGCACGACGGACACTCCGCCATGACAATAGCTCGCTGGCCTTCGGCCAGTGGAGCTAATAAACTGAACATGTTAAGATTTTTGGTTAAGTTTTTAAGAGGTTGACCTTTACAGATGACCTTGACCCAGTCATATGACTTGAAATTTACAGATACACATTTTTGAGATCTAACATAATGCCAAATAGAAGACTTGTACCTTAAATGGGCAATGGAAGATATTGGCAATGTTAAGTTTTTCAGTGTAGCTTTTGAGTTAATTTACCTTTACAGACAAACTTGACCTTGTTGTATGACCTTGACTCTGGTTTCAGCCCATGCGTATCATTTAGATCTATCATCATGCCAAATATGAGGCTTGTACCTTGAAAAGGCTTAATGATATTGGCAATGTTAAGTTTTTTATTCAGATTTTGACTTACTTGAACTAGACAGATGACCTTGACCTTGTCAAATGACCTTAACTTTGGTAAAATTTTGACAAATTGGCAATGCTAAGTTTTTTGGTTAAGTTTTTGAGTTACTTGACCATTAAAGATGAAAATAATTATCAGGAGCTTTATTGAAGAAGCTTAAAATGTCAGCCAGACTAAATGTGTCTCTGTAGTAAAATTATTTGATTTAAAAGGTGCTTTTATATACGGCTAATTGAATAAGATTGGGACAGCAGATTTCCCTTACTAGGAGAAAATGTAAGCAATTGATGGTGATAACTAGAGATTGTCTTTTTTTTTTCAAAATTTCATTGAGGTATGAAACTTACAGTGGATTCTAACAAAATTGTAATTGAAAATACTAAGGACCTTGAGAATCTGTATAAAATCTAGATACTTTACAAGATTCCACACTAAGGGAAGTCCAGGAGTCAAAGACTCCTTGTGTACCAGTTGGGACTCCTTCATTTTTAGTTAAGGAATCCAATGGACTCCTAGTATCATATGAGAGTATTTTGAGAAACAAATGAAAGGACAGTTTCCTTTCATCCCTCGCCAAAACTGTAGATCTTTTCACTATAAAACTTGTTGAAACTATCATTGCGTGTATATAGTAGGGTTTGAAAGAAAACAACCTTCTTTGGGGGGAAGGAACATTGTGGAAAAGAAGAAACTGCTTGTAACAAGCAATTTCTTCTATTCCACAATGTGCTCCAAATATGAAAATTCAGACTCCCTACTTTGAGCTTGGACTCCTTGATTTCATAAATTGGTAGTCCAGTGGACTCCTTACTCACAGAAGTTAGTGTCAAACCCTGCTTTTTTACCATAAAGCTATGTGAGATGAAATTACTTTCGAAGGAGCCAGTATGGACTCTGATGTAGATAATGATTGCTAAACGATAAGAATTCATTTATGAACAAGAGGGTTAGAATGGTGAGTTTTTTTAACCCTTTCCTGTTTTACAAAGTTTTGGACCTGTCCAAGTTCAAAGGTTTTGCAGACGAAAATTAAAAGTGGATTAATTTGAAAAATAACCATTCAGTAGGGTAGAAAATAGTGTGGAAAAAGAAGAAATTGCTTATCAGAAGCAATTTCTTCTTTTTTCACAATGTTTTCTCAATCATAAAATCACAGGCATGTAAAAAGCAGGGATTAAATAGGAAAGGGTTAAAAGGGTCATCTAAGGAACATTCTGGCAAAATTTCTTTGAAATCAGCCCAGTGGAGAAGAAGTTCAATGAAAGTTGAGGCCATACCATGCACAAAGAGACCTAAGGGCAATCATGTTCGAAAAACAAGCAAACATGCCTTTGAAATTTGGTCAAAATTATGTATTTTGTAGTTCATTAAATGCTGTTTGTGGTACCTTGCAAAGACCATGAATATGCTCCAGAAGTAGGCTTGCAATGCCTAAACTCCATGATGATTAAAACATAAAATTACTCCTCTGGTTTTAATCCTTGTCAACTCCTGGTTTCAATCCTTGTCAAGCTGAATAAAAAATATTCACATAATTGTAATTTCAACAAAGTGCTTAAGCACTATGCACAAGTCAGTATTTGTTTTGATAATATTTTTTTACATTTTCCTGGATTGGATAGGAAAATCAGGTGTTATAGACAAAAATCTGAGACTGCAATATATGTGCAGCCTGATCTTTGTATATACCTCTTGCCAAAGCAGGAATATTCCATGTTCAGCATGACAAGGGTTGATAAACACCCCTCTTATTTTGAGCCAAAGGATTGATTGATTGATTGAATGGAGTTTAACGCTGCTTTCAACATTTTTTCATTTATATCACGGCGGCTGGGCACCTAACAATGGATTCCTGGTATTTCTCCCACCAGAACAACCACCACATCCTTTCCTAGCCTCCAGCTACTATCTCACATAGGTCTATGATTATCAACCCATTGGTGAGAGACAAATAGTTGGAAAGAATGAATGCCACTGTCAGGGATCAAACTCGGGACCTCTCCATTGACAGTCTGACGCGCGCTACCATTGAGCCAAAGGAGCTGGTACTGTTTTAGAAGATCCAAAATCCACACACCATGTTAATTATTGACATTTATGGGAACTTATTAGTCTCAGTTTGTGGGACAAACTTGTCTTTGACATCAATTAACATTAACTTACAAGACATTTTTATAGCTTTGTGGTCTGAAAATCAAATTCTCTCACAACAATAAGGTATAATTTTACGCTCTTGTCTGATTGAAATTTTTGTGGGTGAACTTTAAGCAGTAACTCTGCCTACATCTAAACTCTGACATATTCAGAAACAAGATTAAGAAAATATAAAAACAAGAGCTTCGCAGAGCGGCGCATATACGCCCGAAGGGGCTTGTCAGTAACCTTGGCTTGACAGTAACGTGAGCTTGAATGATAGCTAAAAATATTACAAACAGACAGACAGACAACTGGTGCCAAAACATTTAAATATGAAAATATATTTAGTCCGAAGCACAAAAAGACAACCTACAGAGTCATTATGGCAAGTTTCCATTCACTTCCATCCATGATGTAGGAGAAAATGAGCCGACAAGGAATTTTGTTTTTCATCAACTCAAGGGCAGATAATCCAAGATAACTCTAGAATAACTGGAGCATTTTGAATTGAAAAGTCTTTATGAAAAACTAGACATCATAGAGAGTAATTGTGTCTAGTTTCAGCTCGTTCCCATTGATAGTTAAGGAGGAGTTGCACACAAAATACAGTGATTTTCGTTAAATTCAAGGGCAGATAATTTAAGATTTCTCGGGAATGACGGGAGCAATTTGAATTTCAAAGGTCTTATGCTCAACTAGACATCATAGGGGGTAATTGTGCATAGTTTCAGCTTATTCCAATTTATAGTTAAGGAGGAGTTGCGCACACAAAAAAACAGTGATTTTGGTTATATTAAAGGGCAGATAATTTAAGATTTCTTAGGAATGACGGGAGCAATTTGAATTTCAAAGGTCTTATGCACAACAAGACATCATAGGGAGTAATTGTGTGCAGTTTCAGCTTATTCCCATTGATAGTTTAGGAGGAGTTGCGCACACAAAAAAACAGTGATTTTGGTTATATTAAAGGGCAGATAATTCAAGATTTCTTGAGAATGACTGGAGCAATTTGAATTTCAAAGGTCTTATGCACATCTAGACATCATAGGGAGTAATTGTGTGTAGTTTCAGCTTATTCCCATTGATAGTTTAGGAGGAGTTGCGCACACAAAAAATTGCTAACGGACGGACAGACGGACGGACAGACGGACGGACGACCGAGGCCATAACATAATACGACCCTTTGGGCGTATAAAAAAGGGAGATGGAAGAAAAATGAATGATAAATAAATTATCTTAAAGAATAAAGAAGAACTCTCAAGCGGGAAGGACCATTCCGCTGCAGGTGTTGGAAAATGCCAAAAATCTCTTACCAGAAAGGGTTATAATTCTAACAAAAATGCTTTCAGTTCTATCTCCCATAAGGAGCTATTGTGAACTTTGGAACAAGCAATTGCCAAATTTCAATAGAGTTTCTTTGATCATAACTGTGATATGAATCAAGGTCAAAGCTTGCCAATGCCAAGGTGATAGGAAACTAGACTTATTGAGCAAAAGTATACCGAGTTCCATAAGAAAGTGTGCACTTTCACTTTTTGCATTTTTCTTGATTTTTACAAAGTTGGAGGACATTTGTGGGGTAAATTTGATGTCATACTTTAGATAAGACCTATTTGAAACAAGTGCATGTCGTATTGCGATGCAATACAGGAGTCCCCCACCGGATAACAAAAAATCCTTTCTTATAATATATCTCCTACTTACTAGATCTATAACTGTATACAAAATTTGAAGTTGCTAGCACATTAGGTTTTGAAAAAAATGTCCCTAACAAAAATATAAGAGTAAAAACAACCAATGGCTAAAACTCCAAAAGTGGGCGGAGAAGAATGATTCTTGTACATGCCACTTGTCCTCAATGAGATCTATAAGTGTACCAATTTTGAAGGTTTGAAGTTGCTAGCACTGATGGCTCAGGAGATATGGTCCGGACAAAAATGTCAGGATAAAAAACAACAACTGACAAGAACTAAAAAAGTGGATGTGGCAGAGTAACAGTTCTTGTGCATTACACTTCTTCTCAATGAGATCTACCAGTGTACAAAGTTTGAAGTTGCTAGGGCTTATGGTTTAGGAGATAAGTACGGGACAAAAATGTAAGGATAGAAACAACAAAGGGCAATAACTCAAAAAGTGGACATGGCAGAGTGACAATTCTTGTACATAACACTTTTCCTCAATGATATATATAAGTGTAGCAAGTTTGAAGTCTCTAGCACTTATGGTTTAGAAGATATGTTCCAGACAAAAATGTAAGACTAAAAACAACAAAGGGCAATAACTCAAAAAGTGGGTGTGACAGAGTTACAGTTCCTGTACATGACACAGGTCCTCAATGAGATCTATATGTGTACAAAGTTTAGAGTTGCTAGCCCTTATACTTTTGGAGATATGTTCTGGACAAAAATGTAACACTAAAAACAACAAAGGGCAATAACTCAAAAAGTGGGCATGGCAGAGTAACAGTTCTTGTACATGACACTTGTCCTTGATAAGATCTATCAGTGTACAAAGTTTGAGGTTGCTAGCACTTATGGTTTAGGAGATATTATCCGGACAAAAATGTAAGGGTAAAAAAAACAACAAAGGGCAATAACTCAAAAAAAGGGCGTGGCAGAATAACAGTTCTTGAACATGACACTTGTCCTCAATAAGATCTATAAGTGTACCAAGTTTGAAGTTGCTAGCACTTATAGTTTAGGAGATATGATCCGGACAAGAATGTAAGGCTAAAAACAACAAAGGGCAATAACTCAAAAAGTGGGCGTGGCAGAGTTATGGATCTTGAACATGACACTTCTCCTAATTGAGATCTATAAGTGTACAAAGTTTGAAGTTGCTATCACACATAGTTTAGGAGATATGATCCGGACAAGAATGTAAGGGTAAAAACAACAAAGGGCAATAACTCAAAAAGTGGGCGTGGCAGAGTAATGGTTCTTAAACATGACACTTGTCCTCAATAAGATCTATAAGTGTACCAAGTTTGAAGTTGCTAGCACTTATAGTTTAGGAGATATGATCCGGACAAGAATGTAAGGGTAAAAACAACAAAGGGCAATAACTCAAAAAGTGGGCGTAGCAGAGTTATGGATCTTGAACATGACACTTCTCCTCAATGAGATCTATAAGTGTACCAAGTTTGAAGTTGCTAGCACATATGGTTTAGAAGATATAGCCCGGACAAAAGCGTGACGGACGGACGGACGGACGGACAGACAGACGGACGGACGGACGGACAGACGGAATCGAGCAAACCTATAGTCCCCCAACCGGTAACCGGTGGGGGACTAATAAAAAGTCAAATCAGAGTTTGACAAAGCATCAAATACTGAATACGCGCAAACAGAACTCATAGAGTTAAGATTCGACCTTCTTACACTTTGTTCTCTTGTAAGAGCTATGTGCTTATGTTGCATTGTAGAGTTTAACGAGACATCCCAAGCCATTTTCAAACAAAAGTTTTATTTTTCATGCAGACGTTACATGGGCGTCAACATTAGTAAGTGCTACGTTCTTAGGCCAGTTACTTGTCGTAGAACAGTGCTATGATGTTCTATGACATTTCCATTTGCTCATAATAAGCCTGACTAAATGATGCCCCTGATTTCTATTGGAACATGAATGCTTTATCAATTTTTCTGACGTCCTTATTTTGACAAGGTTCAATTTTGTTTACCCATGTAAATTATAAGTCAAACCACATAGTTGTAAAATGCTTAATTGCAATGAAGATGTGATTTTATGATTAGCTAAGCCACAGTGATTCAACTGAAAGCAATTTCCAACCAAATAGTCATTTAACACGTGATACATATGCAAAACATGCATAATCGAATGTTTCAAAATAGCAGAAAATGTTTTCAAATTACGTGATTTGTGTTATCAAATATCGTTTGCAAATAGTCTTTGAGAACGTGATGCGATAGTTCATGACGGTAGGTTGTGTAATTTCCGAAATTCAAAAGTGCACACTTTCTTTTGGAACTGAGTATAATAAAGATAAAATGATCAGAATCAAACTCTATTGGTCAATTATTTTGTTGCCAAGTAATCAATCGCTACATTCCTGCACAATCCCTATCTTTGAAGCATAGAATGAAAAAAAATAAGCCATGATAACAATATGGGAAAAGAATTGAAATACCTTTCCATCCACGACTTTCTCCACAAAGCCAAGTCCTGCCAACTTCCAGTTTCCTCTCTTTGTAATGAGGACAGATTGAGGACAGACATTTCTGTGGATTAGGTGTTCTGTGGTGTGTAGAAAAGATAAGGCTTCTGTAATCTGTAATAACACAAAAGACAACATATAAATTGACATTTCTGTAATCTGTAATCACACAAAAGGCAACATATTAATTGACATTTCTGTAAAAACAAAAAAGACAACATATGAATTGACATTTCTGTAATCTGTAATCACACAAAAGGCAACATATTAATTGACATTTCTGTAAAAATAAAAAAGACAACATATAAATTGACATTTCTGTAATCTGTAATCACACAAAAGACAACATATAAATTGACATTGCTGTAATCACACAAAAGACAACATATAATTTGGCATTTCTGTAATTACACAAAAGACAACATATAAATTGACATTTCTGTAATCTGTAATTACAGTAAAGACAACAAATACATTGACATTTCTGTAATCTGTAATTACACAAAAGACAACATAAAATGGATATTTCTGTGTATTATATACTGTTAATTTTGTTTTGATAATTTTTTCTCATCACATACAAGTCCAGACAAGTTTCTTTTTCTTCTCTTTGAAATCCATTAATACCAGTAGAGGTAGGCTTTTAATAAGCTCAATTGAATGTTTAACCCTTGTCATGCTGAATAAAAAATCTTGGCAAATTTTCAATAAATCAAAATGATCAAAGTAATGAATGCACTAATTGTAAGTCAGATTTATGGTATCTAAACTTTCCTGATTAGCAAAGAAAATTTCAGGTGGTATGGACTAAGATCAGACTGCACAATTTATACACTGCAACTCCATTAAAACGCTGTGGTCGGGGTCCAAGAAATGAAACCGCGGAAGAAGTGGATGTAACTGCTATAACGCTGTACCCCCCCTGCCGCCGCCGATTCCCCCCCCCCCCGCCCCCGCGGTGAACAATAACGTACCGCGGAAACGTAACAGACACAGGGTCAATATTGATAACGATATCGGATATCTAAATAGGCCTATACATGTACATATTTAGGCCATCGCATTTTATATTTTTAAAACTCGGCAATGATTTGAAGAACAAACGTGGTTTATTACTTTGATATTTTTTATTTTAAGATCATGTTGTTGTCTCCAAGCTAAACAAAACTATCTTTGATAAGGTAATCTAGTTTGTTTGGTTAAACGATCGCAGACTCCTCTCAATTCTCTGAATCCCGATTTCTCGGGCCTACCCGCCTGGCAGCTGAGAAACACCGATAACGACGATCTCAAAAGGGTAAAGTTAGTAAAATCCATAAAGTTTCATAAGATCAACGAATTTCATATTTTAAATGTTGTCTTCTGGAAAAATAGGAGAAAATAATTATCTCAATCAAAATAAATAATACCCTACGTCCGATCGAAACTACCTAAGTAATCGAATCTCTCGGAGTGCAGAGCTGCATTCTTCGGTGAGCGAGAAAAATGCCGTAAATTCAATTAAATGAATCTGTTGTTACGACATTTGAATCGCCGGTTCATCTTCACGAGGCATGGGGTATCGAAAGCTTCTTCTCGAAAACCGTATAAGTAAAAAGTTAGTAACTCTAGGTTTGACAAGATGTTAATTCACGGATTTGATTATGAGATAGTAGATCATCAGGAAAGAAAGTCCAGACAATTGCGAGGCGACGCGGTCACCATCAGTTTCGCGCCTTGTTTAGTTTCTTTGTTTGACACAACTAAGTCAGAAATGTAGGTTTATATATAGCTTCCTGTTTAAAACTCAATTAATGTCTATGTAGTGAGAGATAAGAATCAACGATAATAATTCAATCAGGCTTTTAGTTTTCAAACCCTGTAAAAAATGACTAAAAAATGAATACGTTTAATGAAAAAGAAACAAAATTTTATCATATATTTACAAAAAAAGTAATATTTATAAGAAAATTCAACGGGATCGGCAAAGGGAGGTAATAAACCAATAAATTGGGTAAGGGGCGAGTCGCCTTTTGAGTCGCTTGTCAACAGCGGAAAATGTTCAAGATTTGAGAATATAAAACAAGATTAGCTCATTTAGCGAAAACATGGCTTCTTCGGAAATTTATTAACTTGGATTTAATCGCATGCAAGCTAGACTTTTTGGTGTTCAATTGCGTCCCTGCCGTCGACAAAAAGCAGTTGGTAGCGCGCCGGACTGTCAATATTGGGATTCCGTGTAGGCTATGTCTGACGGCTGCACTCATTTTTTCTGACTATAAGTCACTTATCCATGGGTTAATTATCGTAGACCCAAGTGAGATAGCAGTTTTGGGTTAGGAAAGGATGTGATTGTTGTACTCGTGAGTTTGGTACTCCAGCGTTAGTGATATAACTATACATTTGTCAGCCATCAAATTAGCCATTTCTCTCTGACCTGGGGCATTTATCGCCACCACTGCCCCGCGGGAGGTGTGAAAAACAATTGTATTGATTTACCTGGCTTCGCTCAGTATCGATTTTTATCTCAGTGTTTTCACCCTTCGATCTAAAATCGCGATCAAAACAGCGTTAACGGCCGATCGAGTAATATCGCCGCAGCATCCCAAAATGGTCGACCCCCCAAAATTTCGGGAGCCAATGGATTTAGCGCTCTAACAGATTTCGTTATAATGGAGTTGCAGTGTAGTTATATACTTGTTCATGTAAATTTATATTTGTAATTGTATGCAATATTGGCAATTGTCTTTTGCAATAAAGAACTTGATCTATACCTCCTTCCAAAGCCTGAATATTCTGGGTTTTGCATGACAAGGGTTATCCATAGGCAATGACCTTGACCTTAAAGCTTTTTTGAAAATTTCAGTTAATAGGCAGTTAATAGGTGAATCTACTGTTAATGGAGAATCATATATGGTGCAGAGGTACAGATAAGATGGGGATTATCACCAGTCTATAATCTTTATTTCTCAATGAAACCCTATGTTGTCGGTACTTATTGGAATCATCTTGACAAGACGATTCCAATGGGTGCCAAAGACATAAGGTTTGTACTTTCATTATTGAAATACTTTGATCTAAATCTAAAATACCCCTTCTATCTGTAGCTTCTAATTGTGTCAAGTAAATTGGAAACCTATCTATAACAGTAGGAGTTCTTAACTTGACACTTTTTCATTGACTAACCAATGGACGCACCAATGCATGCGCAAACTTAGAAACGTTACAAGTTGCATCCACTATTTTCAATGTGTTCAGCTAGCAGTCTTGACAAAAACAAATCTCGTGTTCAAAAGATGACTACTCAAGATTTTCTTCAGACAATTCAGAATAAAGGTTGACAATAGTTGAGATGGTAGGATTAATGAAATAAGAAGGGGATTAGTGAAACTCCTCCACCATTCCTGGAAATGTAGGTCATATAATGTCATCTAAACTGGCTAATTGAAATAGTGTGCGCTATTGATGACCATGTTATGCTAGTCCAGATGGGAAAATCTGCAGATCCAGGGTTTCTTTTTCAGGGGAGGGGGTCCAATTGAAAAAGATTTTATTTTCTTAAAAAATTTCTGAGTGGGAAAGCAAAATGTTGCAACTACAGCTTGGATAAAGCTGTAGTTGAGACTTTTTGCTCACCAAGTAATAAAACGTCTCAAACCCCTAGATTCCTCCTGTATGGGAAATTTATAAACTGATTCAATGTCAAAGAATTTGCTACGGATATATGGCAGAAAGAGTTACCAGAAAATATGACAGAAAGAGCTACCAGATGAAAAGCTTTTCTTCAATGAATTCTCGTGAATCTATTTAGTATGTATTTTCTGATATAAGAGGACCATGATGGTCCTATATCCCTCACCTTTGTATCTTTTTCTAAATTATAAAATTTTCAAGCAAAGTTGTAATTGGACTTGACCAAGTTTCATGAAGATTGAACCATATTTGTGGGCAGTGGAGTGTAAACAAGCAAATTGTCATTAAGGCCCCGTTCCCGTGATATGACATGGATCCTTCCCATTTTTAATAGAGTTCATCATTGTGACATGACAAACATTCTGACCAAGTTTCATGAAGATTGGACCACATTTGTGGCCTCTAGAGTATAAACAAGAAAATAGTCATTAAGGCCCCTTTTCCTGTGATATTGCATGGATCCATCACATTTTCAATAGAGTTCATCCTCATGACCTAACAAACATTCTGACAAAGTTTCATGAAGATTGGACCATATTTGTGGCTTTTAGAGTGTAAACAAGAAAGTTGTCATTAAGGCCCCTTTTCCCGTGATATGGCATGGATCCATCCCATTTTCAATAGAGTTCATCCTCATGACCTAACAAACATTCTGACAAAGTTTCATGAAGATTGGACCATATTTGTGGCTTCTAGAGTATAAACAAGAAAATTGTCATTAAGGCCCCTTTTCCCGTGATACGGCACAGATCCTTTCCATTTTAGCAATTTTTACAAGAGAACACCCAAGGAATATTTCTGCCAAGTTTGGTTGATTTTGACTCATAAGTTTAGGAGGAGATGACGTTTAAAGAAATTGTTGACGCCATGACGGACAGAAGGACACCAGACATTGATAGATCACAATAGCTCCCTTGAGCACTTCGTGCTCAGATGAGCAAAAAAAAAATGGTTTATATACTAAGCTAGAGTTTAAATATTAAAGCCTTTAATTTACTGAGAAGCAAATATCGAGAAATACAAGAGAAAAGACATACTCTGAATAATGAAAGAAGACAGAAAGAATTCCGAGTGTAAGTGACAATGATAGCTTGTGAAACTTTGCCTTGAAATTAGTACAAAGCATGCAATATAATAATCAAATTGTTCCTACTAGAAAAAACATTTCACAAAGCTATTCATGATTAGCAATAGATATACTGTATTTCTCCAAATAAGCGCTCCCAGGAGCAATACATAACATGGTCCTGGAGCTTTTATTTAGTATGCATTTTCTGATTTAAAAAATCTTAAAATTGATGTCTTTTACGCCCTTTCCCCTTTAATTCGAGGTGAATTTCCGCTAAACAATCAAATAGTGCTTGCTGAATACAGGTGGCCGCTAATACAGGTTTTACTGTATCAATATGTGAAATTTATTAAGCAAATGAGAATGTGTTGAGAGAAAAATTCGTAAGGCCCCTTTTCCCGTGTTATCTGATGGATCAGTCCCAATTTTGAAAGGAACCTTTCTCATGATCCTTAAAGCAGTTTGTGAATGTTTCAAAGAAATCCTATAATATTTGTGGACTTTAACGCTAGACGTAGAATTATATTGGTGGAAAATCCATAGCCCCCTTTCCCATGTTATACAGGCATATTTTCAAATAAAATATGATAACTTTTGTGGATAACGATTTATCTTGTAAAGGAGAATATTCTGAAGGAAAATCCGTAAGGCCCCTTTTCCCATGTATTTTCAACAAAACAGCCCTGTTTAAAAAGAAACCATCCTTTTGAAGCCCCTTAAATCCTTTTGTAAAAAGTTTCATGTATATCTGATATTTGAGGGTTCTTTTGCATAAACAAGAATATTTTGAGGGAAAATCAATAAATCCCCTGTGAAAATGGCCGAATCTAAGTTGATAGAACCATAGGTTGTTTGGCCAGACCCCTTTGCCGATTTTGAATTGTATTGAATTTGTAAATATGTTTGAAAATGTAATAATTGGCAATAAAAAATGTTTAAACTATTAATAAATCCCTTTTTCCTGTATTTGTCAAATGATCAGCCCTATTTTCAAAAGGAACCTTCATTAAGACCCAACCAGTGAAAGTTTCAAAGAAATCCAGTAATATTTTATGAACTTAATTGCATAAATAAGAATATTGTGAGAGCAAAACAAAAGGTCCCTTTTCATTTGATCAGCCAAATTTTCTAAAGGAACCTTACTTATGCCCCTACAATCATCCTGTGAAAGTTTCAAGTAAATCAAATTTCTGTAAACTTAATTGCAGAAGAATTGATTACGGGAGAACAGAAAGACAGACAGATGGACAGACAGACAGACTGGAATTATGCCATTGTTATAGCTCTTCTGACCTTTTGACAGACCATAAAACACCGAGTTTGATGCAATGATCAAAGGACAGCATTACAATCTTGCATACAGAAAGTTATAAATGTTTTGCAAACTGGGCTGCAGTGCATGCCCTGTATATAGGGCATGTCATTATAATCCTTGCATACATAAAGGATATTGAATGAGTGTTCATTGAATACCCAATTTATAAAACGAGTCATCTATAAACAGATAAAAACGAGGCTACGCCAAGTTTTTATCTGTTTAAAGATGTTGAGTTTAATAAATTCAGTATTTCCTGAGCAAAAATGTTATATTCTATTTATAATATGACCCTATATTTTGCAAAAAATCGTCAAAATTATTAAAATTTCATACATTTCAATTTTCTGCGAAACATATAACACCGTTTAAAACTGACGTCATTTTCGCAGTTACAAAATAGTGTTGCTATTCGTTCTAGCTCATTTGCATAGTTATTCCACTTGTGTAGCAACACCCGTGTAATATCAAAAATATTCAACGAAGTTATTTCACTCCCAAGACGTAGGTCATATCATAAAAGGCAATAATGAATATCCACCAAACAAGGCAACAATATAATCCTTGACATGCAAATTGGCCTATAATGTATGTAGCGCACATACCTAGTAACAATTGCAGTCTTGTTTCCAGGGAAAAATTGAAAGCATTGCACTAGTTACTAATCTGTATTTGAAGATATTCTTCATAAAAAGGTAGTAATAAATGAAAAAAATGGCCAAATCTTTCAAAATTAAACACCCTACAATGTGTCTATCCTTTCTGGTACATAATTGCAACTGGCAGGTAATACCCATTTGCCTTCTAGCTGCCATCATAGTGCAGTTGGTAACGCATCAGATTGAAGATCTAGAGGTCCTGGTTTGATCGGCAGCACTCATCCATTCTGACTATTTGTCTCCCACCAATGGGTTGAAAATCGAAGACCTAGGTTGATAGCAGCGGGAGGCTAGGAATGAATGTGATGGTGGTACTGGTTTGAGAAATGCCAAGAAACCATTGTTAGATGCTCTAGCCTCTGCTTCATAACTGAAAGATTGTTGAAAGCGGCATAAAACCCCATTTACACAAACTATTTGCCTGCCATCACATTTAATTTAGGTCTTGTAAAAAAAACAGAATTACTGAGAAATCAACCTTTAAGATACCGCAGACAAGACAAGCAATAAAAGTTGCATAATGGAGGTTAAGTATGCATGTAAATGATTAGGTATGCAATTACCATATTCATATGTCTTCTAAGAATAGACTGGAAAGCCATTAAAATGGTTGATTCTTGAATGAGCAACAGATCAATAACGGTCAATTATTTCACCAGAAGATTCCTGTGAGCTTGCAGTATGAGCTTGGTGATTTATATCCACAGTCAAATCTTTCTTTTCTTTCATTCAGCCTTTAGAATTACTGCCTAGCCCAGTAAGCTGATCAGTCAGTAATTACCTTGGACTATCCATTCTGGGATTGTTACTTGAACAACTTTCATCCAACATCTGACAAAAGTCCTATTGACAAGACTAGAGTAATTTGTCTCTCAACAATGGGTCAACAATAAGTAGTACACCTAGCAGCTGGTGGCTCAGGCGAAATGTTGTAGTTGTACTGGTGTGAGAAACAACAGGGAAGGTGTAACAGCCTTTGCAATTTAAGCAAGCTAGCTTCAATGGTTACTCTGTTGATCTCCCATATATTTGACCTTGAAATCCAAGCTTGACCTCTGACGTACAACAACTGCAAGTTCTGCACTTCTTCATCTCAAGAAGAATGAGTGCACACTTGACTGAAATTTCTTCCATAAGTTTAGAAGTTAAGCTACAGCATGACCTTAAGAATGACCTTGACTTTTGAGATACAGAATAAATTCCTTCAAATAACAAATTATCTAATTGTGAGGAACACTATTAACCCTTATTATCCTGGGGGAAAAAATCAGCATAATGATATCAAAGTGCTGAAAGCTCTGTTTTTCCTTATTGTTAGTCAACATTTTTTTTTGAAATACAATTTGAATCTTTTGATTTAAAACAAGAGCCGTCAGAGACGGATTATGCTCCCCGAATAAGGCATTGTCACAAAAACAAGAGCCATGTTGGACATGGACATCCCCCGCCACAAAGCTTGATAGTAAACTAAAGCCTAATAGAATAAAGATTCTTTTGTACTGTCCAGATTTACCTCCTATTAAATCTAAGTATTAAAAATAACGAACGGCAATAACTCCAAAATTATGCAAGCAAGAGTTATAGTTCTGGTGTATTGCACTTCTCCTCCATGAGATCTATCCACCCATAAAGTTTCAAGTTGATAGCTATTATACTTTAGGAGATATGCTCCAGACAAAATCTAAGTATCAAAAATAACAAAGGGCAATAACTCCAAAATTATGCAAGCAAGAGTTGTAGTCCTTGTGCATAGCACTTCTCCTCCATGAGATCTATCCACCCATAAAGTTCCAAGTTGATAGCTATTATACTTTAGGAGATTTGCTCCAGACATAATCTTAGTATCAAAAATAACAAAGGGCAATAACTCCAAAATTATGCAAGCAAGAGTTGTAGTTCTTGTGCACTGCACTTCTCCTCCATGAGATCTATCCACCCATAAAGTTTCAAGTTGATAGCTATTATACTTTAGGAGATATGCTCTGTGGTCAGATTTCAAAGACTCAAATAAGCTGTTATCTTATACAGCTAACATAAAGGTAACAAACATTAAACCCCCTTTTTGCATGACATATTTTTAAACACAAATTTCAAATAGTTTAGGGTAAAGACCATCTGATTTGCTACTCAAATGTGAAATTTCATCAAATTCTGAGAATAAAACTAGGAGAAATGAAAGAATAACTGTATTTTACGCGCTAACGTAAAGGTAACAAACATTAAGCCCCCTTTTTCCATGATATATACTTTTTTACGTTAATTTCAAATTGTTTATAGTAAAGGGCATCTGATTTGCTACTCAAATATGAAATTTCACTAAATTCTGACTGTTAGACTAGGAGAAATTTGGAAAAAACTGTTTTTTACCCTAAGTCCCCTTTTCCCGTGACGAGGCCTCAAATCCAAAAACCGTCACAGATGCATCATCACTATATCATAGGGAGTTCACATGGTAAGTTTCATTCAATTTGGCCCAGGGGTTATGGAGAAATAGGTGGGGACGGACGGACTAACGGACGGACGGACGGAATTACGGACGTACGGACGGACGGACAGACAAAGCGGCGGCTATATGCTCTCCCTTCGGGGAGCATAAAAAAACAGGTGGTAAAGACCAGGATATACATATGTGCAGACTGATCTTTTGTCTAGACTTCCTGTCAATGGAGGAATATTCCAGGATCAGCAAGACAAGGGTTAAATATGTCATTACCACTTTAATCTCTGACCATAAATTCGGTGTCTTTAATAAAAATATACTTGTAAAGAAAGTAAGGCTAAATGAATTTAGGAAATAAAGTACAATTTTTCCTCATCTTGTATTGTCCTCAACGGGCACATAAACTGTCTTTTTTCTCTCATTTCGACCATTTTAGTAATTATTTTGCTAATTTTGGACAGACATTTGACAACTTATTTCACTAATGACCTAAAATAACTGCTTATAGCCTATCTTTCACAGACTTTAGACTCCATAAGCCCTTACTTTCCCCTTAAACTGTTCCATTCATCAACATGAGATATTAACCCTGTAATGCTGAACACATAATATCCATTCTTTAACCCTTTGCTGTTTAATTCCTGCTTTTTACGTGCCTGTGATTTTATGATTGAGAAAACATTGTGAAAAAGAAGAAATTGCTTCTGACAAGCAATTTCTTCTTTTTCCACATTATTTTCTACCCTACTGAATAGCTTTTTTTTTCAATTCAAATCCACTTTAAATTTTCGTCTGCAAAACCTTTGAATTTGGACAGGTCCAAAATTTTGTAAAACAGGAAAGGGTTACGAGCTGTAGATAGAGGGGGTATTTTGGATTTAAGAACAAGTTTTTCAAAAATGATAGTTCATACCATTGGTTGTTTGTGCTCATTGGAATTGTCTCATCCAGACAATTCAAATGAGTACCTTCAACATAGGGTTTCATTAAGAAATACAGATTTTAATCACCTCATCGAGACAATTCAAATGAGTACCCACAACATAGGGTTTCATTCAGAAATAAAAGATTTTAGACTGGCTTTACCCCCTCTTATCTGTACCTCTGTCTTATATTCTAATGCTTATCTTCTTCTATATGGCCTAAAGTATCTACAAGGGTTTTTTGTAGGATTTAAGGTTAAGCACTGTCTTAGCATTAAAAATTTTGTAGTCTTAGCTTTGTCTTCAATATCAAATGATCCAACTAAGATCAGACTACACATTATGCAGAATGAGCTTTGTCTTGAGTAAAATTCTTCAAGATCTAATTAAGGTAGTGGACCCATTAAAGTTCAGTAACATTTTGGAAGGAAGGAATTTTTACAGTGTTAACAGAGGTTTCCTAATGATTTCATCAGGAAACCTTGGTCAACATTAAGAAAGATCATTAATTCTGAAATATTACGGAACCATTATGGGTCCACTACCTTAAGAAAGTTCTGGTTGTCTTCACATCTATAGATCAAAGGGCACAGTCTTGTGTTAGCATGATGTTAGTTTCTGATGGATCTAACTTTAAGTGCAGAAAGGGCATCTGAGTGTTACGGCATCAAATTGCTGGTAGGATTGCAGTATAAGTGGCAATATTTTATAAGGACACGAAATCTACTGCTATTTGTCTTTGAGTGCAGAAAGGGCATCTGGGTGTTACGGCATCAAATTGCTGGTAGTATTCCATCAAATTGTTGGTAGGATTGCATCAAATTGCCAGTAGGATTGTAGTATAATGGGCAATATTTTATGAGGACATGAAATCAACTACTGCCATTTGTCTTTAAGTGCAGAAAGCGCAGGATTCTGTTATATCTCAAAGCCATTAATGGATAACATAACAAGCAATTTAGTAATTCAAAAAGATAGAGAGTTGGGTGTATCTTTTTATATACATGACATCTCTTTGATGACTCAGCTCAAAACACTTGTAACTGCCTATAAACATATAGACAGTTACAATTATTTTCTGCTGAGTTTACAAGTTTTACTTGAAACAAGTCTTTCTAATAAATAAATCAGCTCTGACTTTGAGGTTTTGCTTATGTTACTGACACACAATATTGAAGAACTTCCTTGTATCAATTGCAAAAGTTTTGTATGAAGGTTAATGATATTAGTTCACCAGGTTCAAATCAAACATGACCTTGAACTTTGACCTTCATAACAATAAACATGTAGGACATTTCCTTGGGTCATTGGCAACATATGTATAAATTTTCATGACCCAAAATCAAAAGTGAACTTTCTTGGGTCATTTGCAAAAATTAAATTTTCAAAGTTTTATGATCTTTGTTCATTTCCGGTTCTCATAATTTAATAGAGCAACAAAATAAAAGTTTTTGGACAGACAGACAGACATAGTGAAACCTATATATCCCTCTCTACTTCATAATTGGGGGTATAATCAGGGTTGTGGAATTCCCATGCCCGACTTGTCTGACATGGGCTTTTCCACTTGCAGGCAAGTCACTTTCCTAGGCCACTTGTCCGTGGACAAGTAAATACCAGAGCAAAGCTTGGAATAGTACTGAAAATATGTAGGAGAAAAAATATCCTAAAATTTGTATAAAAAGGTAGAAAACATAGTCTTAAATGACTAAAACTCTGGCTTGCAGCATTTTCTTCATTATAACAATGTTTTCTCAACATTTATCCATATTAATATTAATCCATTTTTTGGTGGATAAGTTAATTTTGATATTGGACATGTAGGAAATCAACTTTTACTTGTCCATGGATAATTCATATTTCTGCACCCCTGGTATAATTATCCTCCTTTTACACAACAAAGTAATTACCTGAAGAATCCCATATTTAATTTCCAACTCTAGAAATGTCTTGTCCTGAAAGAAAAAAAACATAACATGTATGAGTTTTGGTGCATGGCCTTGACCTTGGCGAGTTCCAACTGAGTATATAATTTTCTAATTTTTTCCAGTGGGCAAGAAAAACTGTTGTAAGTGCCTTTAAGTATACACACTCTTCCAAAAGTTTGTGCAAATTTCAAAGAATTTTCCATTATAATCTGTTGTGATGTTTTTAAGCTTCAAGAAATTAAATTTGATAGACTTCAGATCTGTTGTCTAAAAGATGTTTCATATCACTATTTTTCCCTGCCACTCAAGATCTCACAATATGGTTTATTGCCATTAATAAAAGAATAAACTATGAGAAACTGTGGTAGATCTTGGCCTCTGGGGCCAAAAATATCAAATAACTGTCAAAATGTATTGACCTTGTATTTCAAAGATTCTTTTGTGTGGGAAAATAGGCAAATATTCTGGACATTTGTTTACTTAGAAGAGACCAATTACTTAAATATAATTAACCGGGCAATGGCTATAATGACCTAAATGGTAAAATAAGCCCCTCTTGGATATAAAATCCCACATAGATGACTTCCAAGTTTGATAATTTTTCTGTTTTACCAGTGAAATTATCGAGTGTTGATCGATAATTTTAGGGATATAGCTGTGAAATTATCAAGTGGTAATTGACCATTTTACTGAACTAGCAGTGAACTTATCAAGTAATAATTCATAATTTCACTGTTCAATCAGTGAATTCATTTAGTGATAATGATAATTCATGATTAGACTTCTCTATAATATGCAAGAAAGTTAAACAGAAAGTGACAAATACAATTAATCAAAAATGAGCCTGTGCGTGACATTTCCAACAATTTGACATGTGAGTGCATTGGAAATACTGAGCAGTCTAGACAGCTAATATAGCAGTAAAAAGCCTGCCTGACTGTCAAAAGATCCTTCTATCTGCAAAGTGCATTGCGAAGATTCAGATGCACAGGCTTACGAGTCTCTTCATTGCACACATTCAAAATTGTTAGAAATGTCATGCACAGGCCCATATTCAAGGTTTTATCCTTCAATATTTGAAAGAAGTAAATTAATCTATAGAATGACACTAACTGATAGAGGTCCTGAATATCGTCAATAGGCGACCAAAATGTCATAAATACAGCTTTGTTCAAGCTGTATTTACGACATTCTTGTCGCCCAATGACAATATGATGTTTTATTGCCAGCTTCAACATGCTAATGTCTCTGTTGGCCATGGGAGACTATAGGCATTCAGGAACTGTCAAATATCATTGACATTGTACATAAACTCATCCTTTGTTCCGAAACAAATATAAGACTTGGGTCAATATTCATCTTCATCATTCTTTGTTGTCATCATTTTCCTTAGATATGTTAACTGCTTTATGTGATTTGTACCATAAAATTGCTAGGAATTGAAAACTTACAAACCAATTATGATTCAGGTGGCCACATAATGACATTATTGGTTTAATTTTTAATAAGTCACTCTTGGATATTAAGTCCCAATTACATGACTTCCAATGTGATCATTTCACTGATATAGCAATGAAATTATCAAATGATAACTTACAATTTGACTGATCTAGCAGTGAAATGATCAATTGATAATTGACCATGTCTCTGTTTTAGCAGTGAGATCATCAAGTGATAGTTGATACTTTCACTGATCTGGTAGTAAAATAATCAAGTGATAATAGTGATAATTCATGAAGATGATTTTGTTATTTAACTGGAAAGTATTACAGAAAGTAATAAACATAAAATCCAATTTTCATGATTTTATCCTTTATTAGTTGATTGATTGAATGGAGTTTTACGACGCTTTCAACATTATTTCAGTTATATCACGGCGACTGGAGCACCTAACAATGGATTCCTGGAATTTCTTTCACAAGTACAACCATCACATCCTTTCCTAGCCTACAGCTGCTGTCTCATATAGGTCTGCGATTATCAACACATTGGAGAGAGACAAATAGTCGGAAAGAATGGGTGCTGCCATCAGGGATCAAACCCTGGACCTCAAGATCTTTATTAGTTGAAAGAGTAAGTTAATCTATAGAATGACACTGACTGAAAGATGTCCTGAATATTGTCAATTGGCAACAAAAATGTCGTAAATACAGCTTTATTCAAGCTATATTTACGACATTCATGTGGCCCAATGACAATATCATCTTTCTTTATTGCCAGCTTCAACATGCTAATGTCTCTGTTGGCCATGGAAGACTATGGGCATTTAGGAACTGTCAAATATCATTGACATTGTATACAAACTTATCCTTTGTTCTGAGACAAATATAAGACTTGGGTCAATATTCATCTTCATCATGGCATTTGCTGCCACATTTTTCCTTAGATATGTTAACCGCTTTATGTCCCTGGCACCATGAATTTGCTAGCAATAATACATGTTTAGGCTTTGTGTTACACTAAATTGCTTCAACAAACAGAGATTTCTCTAATGTCTTGCCCTTTTAGGTCTGTTCTATTATGGTTTGTTATTACATAGAAACATATGAGCATTATGTGTGTTGCCACTTTAGGTCCTTGGAACCATGGCTTTGCTTGGGCTAATTCATTAGTTTTGTGCCCTGTCTGAATTAAAATCTTTGGTACCAAAGCTTTGCTTAGAATAAAAGCATTTTTCTTGTCATTCAAATACCCTTCGTAGCACTGATTTGTTGAACTAACACAAAGTATATGCATTGTGCTTTGCCAAGCAAATGTCTTTAGTATTTTGAATTTTCTCAAAAATAATGTGAGCATTTTGTCTTGTCACTTAATATCTTTGATTCAATGCATTTGGTTAAAACAAAAATAGGCATAGTAGATTTTTTGGATTATAATAGCACAATGTATCTTAAATTGCTACCTTGCATTTAATTGGTATTAAGGATTTAAGATATAGTCTTACCACCTTAAGAATTTTTACCCATAGATTTGCTTAGACTTCTCATATTTAACATTGCATTTTGCTCTTTAAAGGTCTTTGGTACTATGAATTTGTTTGAAAAATTTCAAGGACTGTGTCTTAGTCTTAAAGTGTCCTAGGTACCATTTATTTGTAAGGACTATAATAAACATTGTGCCTTGCCATATAAATTACCCGCAGGTTTGCTAGATTAATATAAGCATTCTGTCTTGCTATATAAATATCCTTGGTACCATAGATTTGTTTGGATTATCATGCACTTGGTGTCTTGCCATTTAAGAACAAAAGCTACAGCTTATTGTAACTTTCAGACTTTTTTAAAATTTGCTTAAAGTAATTACACTATGTGCCTGACAAGAAAACAGTAGAAGGAATTGGGGGAAGAAGCCACCTTTCTCTCTCCTTCTACTACTTAACTGTCGATTAAGTGAAAAATAAGGGAAAAAATGATATTATGGGAATATTTCTTAACATCAAATGTGTCTATGTTTTTGATAAAATTGCAATTTTATATAAAAAAATACAAAAAGTTGCAATTCAACTTTTTTTAAAATGGGAATGTAATTTTGTTTTCACAAACTCGAGTCAGTAAGCCACTTTGTTGATGAGGCTATTTCACTTCGAACGACTTAGTCTTAAATAAGTGCACTCTATTTTGTCATCATAAATGATCCAAAGTGAATCTTTTATGATCATCTTATGGCTTCCTTATGAATAAATCTGCATTCATATACCAAATATGTAAAAGGAATGCTTCACCTATTGACTGGCAAAATATAATTCATTATCGAAAGACATTTCCAGGGGTTTAGTAGGGCCTCAACAAAATGGGGTCCAAAGGACTCGATTGTTGGGATCTTAAGGGTCTTTCTTGAAGTTTTGGGATCCCTGTGTAAAATGTAAACTATTTCTTTTAGGAAATAAAAAAAAATTACATGAATTTAGAGCTATTTCCTTGTCAGAGGTGATTAAAGTGTTAGGTACGTATGAAAATTTGGGGCTCCACTTTGGTAAAGAATTGAAGACTGTTTAAAACAGTCTTTGAAGACTGTTTAAAACAGTCTTTGAAGACTGTTTAAAATCTTCCTCAATTCTTTCCTGAAGCTGATCCCAAGATGGTCTTGGGAACTCACATCTGATACTTTGGAGGGTCCTGGCTCCTTATTAATAAATGTGATTCTCAGCAAGGGCGTAACTCCCATTACGCAATTTACGCAAGTTTGTAAAATAAATAATCATCTGTTGAAGAATATTGTTGATGAATGATCATAACATCGAAACTAAAATTTATTCAAGCTGTAGTTACGATGTTTTAATTATTCTCTACCGCTCAAATTATTGTAAAGAGGAGTTGATAGAGGGCGTTCATCTTTTGACACAGTCCACATTTTGCCTTTATCCAATATATTCTTTGGTTGTCGCCTTCTGAGTGTGTATTAATTTCAAAGTCCTATATACGCCTATGCTCAGACTCGCAAAACCTGCATCCCTTAAAACCCTGCATTTTGGTGTATACTGTCTGACCTTTAAGTACAGCAGGCATGAACAATATAAGAATGGTCAAGTTCATGGCCTTTTCAGTTGGTTCCTCTACCGGGCATGAATTTTTTTTATCCATACCATATATGCCGTGTGCATGGAGGGACCTCATAAAACTACAAATCATCCTCAACACTAAAAAATTAGTTATCTTTAATTTCAATGTGGGGGCATGCATGCATTCTTGTTTAACAAATGTCTTTTTCAATTTTATATGGTCTATCTGTTTCAATTCTCAAACGGTTTTCAGTATTGTCCTTTTGTCAAGCTTGAGGCTATAGAAGGATTTAACTGCATTCAAGTTTCAAAGGTTCTTTAGAACCAACAGTAATTCCCCATCTGGTTACAAAATTGTAATTTAGCCATTTCTGCACATTATGTCACATTTTGGAATGAAAATAATTAGTTTTATTGGTTATAAACAGGTTTCAAGGAAATTACATTGTGAAATTTCTGATTAGCAGAAAATTATTATTTTTCCAAACTTGCTATTATTTTTCTCCAGAGGAATGGATAGAATTTGGATCTCCTAATGCAAAACACCAAGTAATAAAAAGGATTTCACAGCCTACAAAGAGCGAATGCAAAATACATTTGTGACCCTTCAGACGAAAAGAGACCGTCTGGGAGGTGCGTAAAGTGTCAACCCTAATCAGACTGCGAGGTTTGCGCAGACTGACTAGGCCCGAAACTTTTCGCAATAAGCTTATTTTTTTAATCTTGAAGGGTCATTCTACCTTCCATTGAAAGAATTTTTGAGATTCAACTTCTAATTGACCTATACTTGAACCAATCTCTTTTTTAATTATTTGTTTTATTATATGAAGATCTCGGGCCCTGGTCTCCCAATGATATTGGTATCCCAAATGGTCATGCAGGGCCATAACTGGGAGTTATTAAACCTTATTCTGTAGGTATTTAAATTTTTGTGCTAAGGTATTGCTCATTTTAGGAACATGTTAAGCAGGCAAGACCAGGTTTCTTCCATGATAACTTTGTAGAAAGCAGGCAGTGAATAGAATATAGAGCATTTAACCCTTGTCATGCTGAATAAAAATCTTTGCAAAATAAATGTAAAATCAAAGTGCTAAAAGCACTGGAAGTCACCAAATGTGAGTTAGGATTGATTTCGGAAATGCACTGTTTTGCACCTTTCTAGTTTAAAAATGAAATTCAGGTGGTATGAACTAAGATCAGACTGCCCATATGTTCAGGCTGATCTTTGTCTTTACCTCCTGTCAAAGCAGGAATATTCTGGATTTAGTGTGACAAGGTTTAAGAAGTTCAGTAAAAGCATCATGTGGTCTCATCTTAATATCAATCTTTTAAGGAAAGGATGACCTTTTAATGTTCATGATTTTGTCATAAATTCATGCCTAAAGGTTTAGCTGGTTGCATGGAACCCTGAAACCCTGAGATATTCATATTCCATCTTTATGAAACCTTCTTATTTACATTAAAACCCAATATAATTCTCAGTAATTCCAACATGGGATAAAATCAATTTTTATTCAGTTGATGGATCCCTGTATTGTCTTTTATTGCGAGGAAATAATTACGGTCGTGATTTAGAAATATGTAGTTGTCAATTTGAAGCTTTTTGTCAAAATAACAGTTATTTGGCAAAAATGATGTGATGTACACCATAATATATGGAGTTCAATTCCTGTTTGAGAAATTATCTTAGGGCAATCAAAATGTCATATCTAAAGCTTGAAAAATCTGTAGATACCATAACAATTCTAATAGAGCCCATACTCTAATATAATACCAACTCCTCTTTGGACATCAAACCCCCCACACCCACCAAATCATTGCTACAATGATTTCAACGTGTCCATAGTTTTTTCCCTACCAAATGTTAAGCTTTTTTGATAGTGCATTGTTTAGATAAGTTATTAAAAGTTTATCTTTGTATTTAGCTCACCTGGACAGCTTTAAGGATCACCCTGACTCCGTTGTCTGTTGTGCCAACTTTCTTAAAAATTCTCCCCCTTCTAAACCGCTTTGCCAATTTAAATGCAATTTTGCAAGAATGTCCCTGGGTGACCCTCTTCATAAATTGTTTGCAAAATTCTCATTGGCCCATAAATATGTGCACGGCAGGGTGGGGCTTATTTTGAGCCCGAAATCTTTGAACGACATCTTCTCCTGAACCACTGGACTAATTTCAATGAAACTTTCCCAAAATGTTCCTTGGGTGATTCCTTTTCAAAAATATTTTGCAAAAATTTATTGGCCCTATATATGGGGTAGCAGGGCAGGGCTTATTTTGAGCCCGAAATCTTTGAACGACATCTTCTCCTGAACCACTGGACTAATTTCAATGAAACTTTCCCAAAATGTTCCTTGGGTGATTCCTTTTCAAAAATATTTTGCAAAAATTTATTGGCCCTATATATGGGGTAGCAGGGCAGGGCTTATTTTGAGCCTGAAATCTTTGAATGACATCTCCTCCAGAACCACTGGCTGATTTCAATAAAACTTAAACGGAATGTTTCTTCTGGTGACCCTCTTCAAAAATTAATTGCGAAATTTTGATTTGCCAATAAATATGGCTATGCCAGGGTTGGGCTTATTTTGAGCACCAAATCTTTAAAGAATTCTCCTCCTGAACCACTGGGCCAAATTCATTGAAGCTTTACCAGAATGTTCCTTTGGTGAACATTTCCAAAAATTGTATGCGAAATATTGATTTGTTCATTTATTTGGGCATTGCAGGGCGGGGCTTTTTGTGAGCCCAAATTCTTTGAACATCTTCTCATTAACCACTGGGCTGATTTCAACCAGACTTGGGTGACCCTCCTCAAAACTGTGAACAAAGTCACCTCCTTTACCTAAGACTATTTAAATGAAACATTGCCAGAATGTTTCTCCAGTTATTCTTTTAAACTAGAGGCGCTTGAGCGCCTGATTCGCTCCATAGGCCTGAATATCCTGATAATGATTATTAGAGGATGATAAGGCTGTTAAAAATAAGGATCATTCCAGTAAAATTTGTTTGAAATCCAAAAATAAAAGTTTCAATACTAACAGAATGTTACTGCATAATATACTGGTACTTTGTCCACAAAATTTTGATTGTAGATCTTTTCGCTTTTCATTGAACACCACTTTAAGGGTGTTTCTTTACAATAATTGTTTGTCACCACAACAAAATTCTATCTAAAGATAATAAGAAGTAAAATATTAAATCCAATATTTTTATTCTGCCCAATGCCTTAGAGTGCAGTCAACTAAACTCTTTCTACCCCACTCTGAATTTACACCTCTTTGTGCAGAGTCACCCTTCGTTCAACTAAACTGACCAATTCTAAGGGGGTATCTCAGGCTCCCTATTTTACCTAATGTTTCTACACATTTGGATTCTAACAAAGCTTATGTTCCTTCTAACCTACAATCTTTACACCCATTTAATTACATGAGTCTAAAAAAATTCATCATTTAGGTGATACCAAAAGGGTGGTCAAATATTCACTTTATGTGTTGAAATGTCCTCTGCCAATAAAGAGCATGCTGTTCATCTAATCATATATTTAATATTTTATATTTTATATACAACTTCACAGAAATAAAATTCCTATGATATTTGGTTAAAATCCATCTGTTTGAACTTTAAAAAAAATTGTTTTACCCCAAATTGGATATTACACCATATAACATATCAAAAGTAATGACCTCTGACAATAAAATACATATTTTGCATCTGATCACAATAATTTTTTGCAGACTGATAAAGTATCACTAAAGAATCATTCCAGTGAAATTCAGTCGATATCCATCAGTTAGATTCTGAGAAAATGACTTTCAAAATTTTCACTATATAACATATAGAGAAATGACCTCCACCCATAAAACACTCATTTTTCATCTGATCACAACATATATTTGTAAAGGATCATTAAAGAATCATTTAAATGAAATTTGGTTGTTATCCATTTGTTAGGTTCTGAGAAAATGATTTTCAAAGTTTCCACTATATAACATACAGAGAAATGACCTCCGCCCATGAAATACACATTTTTCATTTGAACACGATAACTTTTGGAAGACTGATAAAGGGTCACTCAAGGATCATTCCAGTGAAATTTGGTTGATATCCATCACTTACATTCTGAGAAATTAATTTTCAAAGTTTCCACTATATAACATATAGAGAAATGACCTCCGCCCATAAAATACATATTTTCCATCCGATCACAATAATTTTTGGTAGACTGATAAAGGGTCACTCAAGGATCATTCATGTTAAATTTAATTGGTATCCATCTATTAGAATCTGAGAAAACTCACCTATTACCATATATGTAAATTAGCCACGCCCACTACAGCCATGATTTTCAACCAATTAAAATTCTTTGAAGGAATCTGATAGAGGGCCACCCAAGGAACATTCCTGTGAAATTTGATTGAAATCCATACAGTACTTTAGGAGGAGAAGATTTTTAAAGTAAAAGTTTACGGACGGACACACACACGCACGCACGGACACCACACCATGACAATAGCCCGCTGGCCTTTCGGCCAGTGGAGCTAAAAATTGTTGTGACAATTGTTCTCATTTGGTCACAAACATGGACATGGCAGGGTGCGTATGGGGCCTATTTTCACTTTTAAATTTTGGAATAACATCTCTTCAACAACTAGGCAAATGTGAAAGAAAGTTTCGATGGCAAGATCTACTGGACCAAAAAAAATGAGGTGAGCGGTAGAATGGCCCTCTTGTTTTATGTGTACTGTATCCTACATTATGTCAAAAGCCCAGAAAACCTCACTCCTACAATATAGTAAATTGTAACCACTAATGAATTGCTTTTGGTTTGATCTAGTCTATGAAGTCATAGTAAATCTCAGGTATTTGGTATTTAGCCATTTTTCACATTTAAACATCTGTGGCCTCTAAGAGCCCATCAGACTATAAATCTTGAGGTCCAGGTTCCATCCCCAACGTTGGCAATCATCCTTTCGAACTATTTGTCTCCAACTAAAAGGTTGAGCAGCTGGAGGCTACGAAAGGATGTAATGGTAGTATTCATGCCAGAAATACAAGGGACCCATTGTTAGGTGCTCCAGCCACTGCCATATAACTGAAAAATTGTTGAAGCAGCATGCAACCCCATTCAAACAAACAAACTTATAAAACCCTATCCTCTCCTTAAAGAAATGTGATGACTCTAATAAAACCCTAGGGTTTAATTAGAGCTTTTGCAGTATATGGCATCTCAGATTGCCTAAAGATGATTTGGAAAGGTAGTTTGGCAGTGCCATTAAAATTTATTATCTTGTTTACAAAAAGTCTTCAACTGCTTGATGGTATTATAATGAATCATACAATTATACAATACCAAGTGCAGAGTTTTAGTCTGACTTCAACAAAACAGGGTCCAGAGGACCCAATAATTGGGATCTTGTGGGTCCTTCCTTCTTAAAGTTTTGAGTCCCAACTTAAGATATTACTAACTATTCCATTTAATCACTAAACTTGCTTTTATATGAATTTGGAGCTATTTCCTGGTTAAAGGTAAAGAAAGTATTGCTATTTTGTTGATTATTTATGTCTCAACTGCAGGAAAGAAATGAAGACTGTTTTATACAGTCTTCAGTTCTTTTCTGAAGTTTAGTCTCCAGATCCCCAGAGGGTCTTTCGGAGTCACATCAGATAGTTTTGAGGATCCTGGCTACTTATATGAGGGTCTAAGACTCGCAAAGCCTGCGCCCCTTAAAACCCTGCCAAGTGCATATCTAGAGCATAGAATGTGCTTATAGTGATCAATTATTGATCCATTCATTATTAAATGGCCATGATTAGTTTACCACCTTATGAATGATATTTCTCCAAAAAATTTTGATAATTAAAAGAAATATCCATCAAGTTTAATTTACTCAAATCTTTTCTACTCATTTAAAATCATCTTTCAATTGTCCTTTATTCAATGATTTCACGTTTTTACAGGTGGTTCTGATATCAACTAGTGCATGGCACTGTCTATTAAATCACTGATAACGGAAATCAGTCATAAAACTTGCCAACCAACACACATTATAGATTAACTTGGTGACTGTCTCCAGGCTAAAAACAGGAATTTACTATTACATTAACAAGAGGACCCTGAGGGCCCTAAATCGCTCACCTGATATTTCAAGTAAATTATCATTAAGACTCCATTTCCTGTGATATGGCATGAACCTCCCCATTTTCAACAGAGTTCATTCTTGTGACCTGGCAAACATTTTGATCAAGTTTCATAAAGATTGGACTATATTTGTGGCGTTTGGAGCTCTTACGAGAAAATTGTCATCAAGGCCCCTTTTCCCGTGATATGGCACGTATACTTCCCATTTTCAAATGAGTTCATCCTCATGACAGAACAAACATTCTGACAAAGTTTCATGATGATTGGACCATATTTGTGGCTTCTAGAGAGTAAACAAAAAAATTGTCATTAAGATGCCTTTTCCTGTGATATGGTAACGCTCCTTCCCATTTTCAATAAACTTCATCCTCATGACCTAACAAACATTCTGACCAAGTTTCATGAAGATTGGACCTTATTTGTGGCTTCTAGAGTGAAAACAAGAAATTTGTCATTTAGGCCCCTTTTCCCGTGATATGGCACAGATCCTTTCCATTTGAGCAATTTTCATAAGGGACCACCCAAGGAATATTTCTGCCAAGATTGGTTGATTTTAACCCAAAAGTTTAGGAGGAGATGTCGTTTAAAGAAAAAGTTGACAAAATTGTCATTAAGGCGGCTTTTTCTGTGAAATGGCACGGATCCTTCCCATTTTCAATAGACTTCATCCTCATGACCTAACAAACATTCTGACCAAGTTTCATGAAGATTGGACCGTATTTGTGGCTTCTAGAGTGAAAACAAGAAATTTGTCATTAAGGCCCCTTTTCCCGTGATATGGCACGGATCCTTTCCATTAGAGCAATTTTCATAAGGGACCACCCAAGGAATATTTCTGCCAAGTGGTTGATTTTGGACCATAAGTTTAGGAGGAGATGTCGTTTAAAGAAAAAGTTGACGCCGTGACGGACAGACGGACGCCGGACAACGATCGATCACAATAGCTCCCTTGAGCACTTCGTGCTCAGGTGAGCTAAAAATCTAGTAACACTTCCACACTACATTTAACCTTTTGACAGCCTTTACATTTTAGTCCAAAATTTTTGACTTTTGAATTGTGTATTTTAACTCTTACACATTAATGACTCTAGGTCCATGGAAAAATCTCAAAAGAAATATTTATGACTTAACTTATTACAATTTCCACAATATTTTATTCCAAAAGACAAAAGTTATTGTAAGTTTTATCCATTCAAAAAGTGTCTTTTGCACCTTCTGTGAAATTGGACCAGTCTAAAATTGTGTCTGATAGAGGGTTAAGGGTGTCACACAATCTCTCATCATTTCGTGTTTTGTATCCTAGGGTCATGATAATTTTGTGTGGAGATTGTCAATAATATGATAACAATGACTATCTCATTCCACTTGAAACCGGACACGGTAAACAACGGGAATCTTTTCCGGGAGGTTAATTTTATTACATGTATGACAAGTATCACAGCACCAATAACAAGTTTGGTTCTAATCTAGAATCTAAAACAAGAGTTCCAGACTCACAAAATATGACGCCCCAGGAAAACTTTCAACAAAGGCCCCTTTTTCAGTGACATAGCAAAATCACGACAATTTGTGCATGGTCACATGATGAGGAACATTCTGTGCAAATTTCATACAATATTAGTATGTCCATAATTGAAGGAGGAGTTGTGTTCACAAGAAATGGACAAAATAACAAACGGCAGTCAGACGGACAGAGATACCAATATACAATGGAGTTGGCATCCACTGAAAGGTAACTTCTTAACCCTTGTCTTGCTGAAATTTGTTTTGTTCAGAACAAATTGGCAATTTTAGGAACATTTCAACCAGCATGTCAGAAGTTTTTTCCACAATAACTAAGCAGAAAGCAGGGAGTGTTGGCCGAGGTCAGACTCCACAACTGTGTAGGCTGATCTTTGGCTATACTGTCTGCCAAAGCTTTGTGCACAGCAGAAAATATACGTAGAACAGCATGAAAAGGGTAAATGACATAACTTATAACAATCTTCAATCAGGGCCTGAGGTTATAAAACATTTCTCATGCTCAACTGAGAATTTTCTCAATTTTGAAATTAAATAAATGTATGAAAATAAAACAAAATATTAATAAGTTGTTATTTATGTTAAAACATTAAAATGAGTATCTAAACAGAATTACGACTTTAATCTCAAATTGAAATTTGAGAAAATTTTGAATTGAGAATGAGAAAAGTTTTATAACCTCGGGTCCTATAGCTCCATATTTTGAGAGCTTATTTGTCATACCTTGATATTAGTTGGTACTGGTATAGGCATTCTTTCATGATTCCCAAGACAGTTAGCAAGACTGGCCAAAACTGGTTCTGTTGCAAATGCTAGGCTGTTGCTGGAAATATACAGGCAAAATAAATTACAAACTGTCACTAAAAATATTCCAGGCATTCAGAAACAAATTGCTGGACTCAGTAATGAGGGGTCTTGAAATTCAAGTATAAACACAAGATTAACAATTTAATTGGCAAAGCAACGAGGGGGGAGGGTTCAAGAGGGTTTAACCAAGCTGTGATAACAATTAGCCCTCTAAAGGCCAAGTTAATGGAAAAGCTAGTCTGAGGAAGGTCTACCTTTTTGCAGCTAGGTAGCACTCCCTCAGATTAGCTTCACTATGTAAACCTCATATGTTGGATTTGGGGGTTTGGGGGTTATGGGGTCCTCATGAAATTGCTTCTATTTTTTTCTAGTTCAAATTTTCTCTCAGTTTATATACACTGTATATTTTTTTTCTAAATCTCTAGTTCTTTCTTGTCCCCACTCTCTCAATCCAAGAATTTTTTCAAACAGTTTCCTACACCAATAGCAATCTTCTCTAGTTGTAGGTGTAGAAGCCATATCAGACCTGCTTTCAGGGTGATAAAAAGGTGAAAACAGTTTGTCAATTATACCCGGCTCCGCATGCAAGTGCTCATGCAAAAGAAGTATAATTGGTCAACTGTTTGCACTGTTTTATCTTCCTCAACACAGCCCTGTTCTTTTTCTAACAGCATAAAGCGTTGTGAAGACAATTATCAGGAAATATTGTCTGTGCGAGGGAGTTTGTAATCACATTCTTAAGTTGTTTGTTTGCTATCCTCAGGTTACGTTTATTATTGGATTTGTCCATGGTTTGGTTTTCTAAATAACACATTAAGTTAGCTATTTTTGGCCATAACACCACCTCAAAAGATTACTCAAATCAATAGATAATTGCTTTATTATTTTCCTCTTCCTTACTGAAATCAGACTATCAATAATCATAGCATGTAAAAGATAATATGACAATTAGGGTAAGAATTTT
The DNA here is from genome assembly GCA_948146395.1 of Fragum whitleyi. NCBI lineage: Eukaryota > Metazoa > Mollusca > Bivalvia > Cardiida > Cardiidae > Fragum > Fragum whitleyi. The sequence continues at coordinate 48,949,045 of OX411548.1, forward strand.
CAATGATTTTAAAAGGTTGTACAAAACAAACTAAACCATTGCATGCGAACTTCTATCCCCCTACAAGTGCTTGTCAATAATAAAATGCCACTTTCTATGATAGGGCCATAACTCTGTCAAAAGTCAATGGATTGTAAAACAAATATTACTAGCATATATCTGCTTGAAACTGATCACATCTGTAAAGTTTAAATGTAATCCGCCAATAATTTGCTGAGAAATTGAGCAGACAAATAAAAGCTTAGTAACAGATGGTTGCTTGACTCACCACCAACCGACAAGCTGACTCTTATATACCCCCAAGCAAAGTCGTTATAAGCTCACCTGAGCACATCGTGCTCAAGGTGAGCTTTTGTGATCATTGAATGTCCGTCGTCCCTCATGCGGTGTGCGTCGTGTGTCGTCCGGCGTCAGTGTTTACACTTTAGAGGCCACAAATATGATCCAATCTTCATGAAACTTGGTCAGAAGGATGGTCAGGGCACAAGGACAAACCCTATTGAAAATGGGAAGGATCCATGCTAAATCATGGGAAAAGGGGCCTTATTGACGATTTTCTTGTTAACGCTCTAGAAGCCACAAATATGGCCCCATCTAAATGAAACTTGGTCAGAATGTTGGCCAAGTCACAAGGAAGATCCCTTTTGAAAATGGGAAGGATCCATGCCATATCACAGGAAAAGGGGCCTTAATGACAATTTACTTGTTTACGCTCCAGGCCACAAATATCGTCCAATCTTCATGAAACTTGGTCAGATTGTTTGTCAGGTCACAAGGATGAATCCTATGTAATATGGGAAGGTTCTGTACCATTTCACAGGAAAAGGTGCCTTAATGACAATTTTAAAAAGAAGAAGTAGAAATTATCTCCTTTGTGACATCTGCCTATTTGATTGATGTGATGTCCCAGGGGTCAAAGAGACTCAGGTGAGCGATCTAGGACCATCTTGGTCCTCTTGTTTTTTTTTGGGGGGGTGGGGGGCGGAGGGGGGTATAAAATTTAATAGTTTTCAAGGATCCTTTTATGCTTTTGATCTAAATAACTATTTCTTACTAATGAAAGGAAATATTAGAAATGTCAGTAATATACAGAAATCAATGATATGTCCACCTTAGGTGTTGTATAACAAAGGGCACTATCAGTGGATGCCAACGCTCAGCTGCACTTGTTGGATAATACTTAAGTAGAAAGCCACGAATGGCTTGATTCGCTCCACAGGCTTGAAATTCTTGTAAAGCAATCAAAGTTTTGACTAGATTTTTAGATTTTTGGGGTTCTACCGATGTTGAAAATGATTTTCAAAGTTTCAACTATCAAATATATAGAGAAATGACCTCCATCCATAAAAGATATATTTTTCATCCAATCACAATAATTTTGGCTGCATGATAATTGGTCACCCAAAGATCATACAAAAAAGGTTTGATTGAAATCCATCAGTTACATCCTGAGAAAATGATTTTCAAAGTTTCCACTATAAAACATATTGAGAAATGACCTCTGCCCCTAAAATGCATATTTTCATCCGATTACAATAATTTTGGGTACACAGGATAAAGGGCCACTAAAGGATTATTCCAGGGAACTTTGGTTGATATCCATCAATTTCTTTCTGAGAGAATGATTTTTAAAGTATCCACAATATAACATATTGAGAAATGACCTCCGCCCATGAAATACATATTTTTCATCCGATCACAATAATTTTTGGTAGACTGATAAAAGGTTACTCAAGGATCATTCCAGTGAAATTTGGTTGATATCCATCATTTTTATTCTTAAAAATTGATTTTTAACTTTCCACTATGTAACATATAGGGAAATGACCTCCGCCCATGAAATACATATTTTTCATCTGGTCACAATAATTTTTTGTAAAATGATAATGGGTCACTCAAGGATCATTCCAGTGAAATTTGGTTGATATCCATCATTTTGATTCTGAAAAAAGGATTTTTAAAGTTTTCACTATGTAACATTTAGGGAAATGACCTCCACCCATAAAATACATATTTTTCATCCGATCACAATAATTTTTTGTAAAATGATAAAGGGTCACCCAAGGATCATTCCAGTGAAATTTGGTTGATATCCATCATTTTGATTTTGAAAAAAATGATTTTTAAAGTGTTCACTATGTAACATATAGGGAAATGACCTCCACCCATAAAATACATATTTTTCATCCGATCACAATAATTTTTTGTAAACTGATAAAAGGTCACTCAAAGATCATTCCAGTGAAATTTGGTTGATATCCATCTCTTATATTCTGAGAAAATGATTTTGAAAGTTTCCTCTATATTACATATAGAGAAATGACCTCTGCCTGTAAAATGCATATTTTTCATCTCATCACAATATTTTTTGCAGACTGATAAAGGATCACACAAGGTTCATTCATGTAAAATTTAATTGGTATCCATCTGTTAGAATCTGAGAAAACTCACTTTTACCATATTTGGAAATTAGCCACGCCCATTAAATCCATATTTTTCATTGGATCAAAATTTTTAAGAACAACTGTGAAAGAGGGTCACCCAAGGATCATTCCTGTGAAATTTGGTTGAAATCCATCAAGTAGTTTCTGAGAAGAACATTTTTAAAGAAAAAGTTTACGACCGGACGGACGGACGGACAGACGACGGACACAACGCCATGACAATAGCCCTAGTGGCTTTCAGCCAGTGGAGCTAAAAATCTTTGTGGAAAAAGGGGACTTAACTTTCAAAACGGAGACCATGATGCGCTCACCTGATTCTCTTTGACCCCTGGGACATCACATCAATTAACAAGAGGACATTGATGGTCCTATATCGCTTACCTTCGTCTCTTTGACTTCTACCTAAGCAATGAAGAGTCGGCAATATTCATGGACTCTTAGAGAGGATATACCCTAGATTTTCCTTTTTCAGCTTCGGCAACCAGAGTTAAGGGTGAATTTCATCTATTTGAAGAAACTTGGTTGAGCTTGACCAAAGGAACAAGCCTGCCAAGTTTCATCAAGATTGGCCTACCAGTTTAGGAGGAGAAGATGTTTAGAGAAATAGTGGACAATGGACGACTTACAACGGACATTGTACGATCATGCACATGCGAATGCTTCCAGAGTTAGGCCACTTGATAGTCAGGTTAGCTCTTTTGATGATGCAAACACTTGAAAAAGTTTTAAGATATCTTCACTTACATCAGAGAGGTTAAAATTTGTCATGCCAAAACCAGCTCCAACAATAACAGCAACAATGTGATACCAAATGCTTGACAACAACTGAGCCAAAAAAAATGAGTACCATAAAAGCTCTAATATAATCCTGAGGTATTATGACATTTCTCATTTCTTTTAGAAGGGGATGGAGCTCTATTAGAGTCTACAGATGTTACTTGAACAAGAGGACCAAGATGGTCCTAGATCACTCACCTGAGTCTCTATGACCCCTGGGACATCACATTAATTAGATAGACAGATGTCAAAAAGAAGATAATTGCCTAAGATTAATACCATGGAACGTTTCCAGCGAAGAGCAAGACAGATATGCCTTTTTGCTCTTTGATACTATCTAAAAAGAGATGCACCCGGGTGGACCCCAAATATGACCCCAGGGTCTTGATATGAACAAACTTAGAAGAGGTCCATAAGATGATATTACATTCTAAATATGAAAGCTGTCTGCCTTCTGGTTTCAGAGAAGAAGATTTTTGAAGATTTTCATTTTTTTACCCTTCATGCTAAGATGAGCTGAAAGGGTTGCGCCCAGGTGGAGCCCAAATATGATCCTAGAGTCTTGATATGAACAAACTTGGTAGAGGTCCACTAGATGATGCTACATACCAAATATGAAAGCTGTCTGCCTTCAAGTTTCATAGAAGATGATTTTTGAAGATTTTCATTTTTTTACCCTTCGTGCTCAAAAGAGATAAAGGGATGCACCTTTCCAAAGCCCAAATATGACCCAAGGGTCTTGATATTGACAATCTTGGTAGAGACCCACTAGGTGATGCTACACACCAAATATTAAAGCTGTCTGCCATCTGGTTACAGAGAAGAAGATTTTTAAAGATTTTTGCTCTTTGATTCTAAGTAAAAAGGGTTGGGCCCAGGTGGAGCCCAAACATGACCCCAGGGTCTTGATATGAACAAACTTGGTAGAGGTCCACTAGATGATGCTACATACCAAATATGAAAGCTGTCTGCCCTCTGGTTTCAGAGAAGAAGATTTTTGAAGATTTTCAATTTTTTACCCTTAGTGCTCATAAGAGATAAAGGGATGCACCCATGCAAAGCCCAAATATGACCAAAGGGTCTTGATATTGACAAACTTAGTAGAGGCCCACTAGGTGATGCTACACACCAAATATCAAAGCTGTCTGCCATCTGATTACAGAGAAGAAGATTTTTAAAGATTTTCCCTCTTTGATTCTAAGTAAAAAGGGTTAGGCCCGGGCAAAGCCCAAATATGACCCCAGGGTCTTGATATGAACAAACTTGGTAGAGGTCCACTAGATGATGCTACATACCAAATATGAAAGCTGTCTGCCTTCTGGTTTCATAGGAGAAGATTTTTAAAGATTTTCATATTTTCACCCTTTTTGTTAAGGGTAAAGGGAAAGTTAATGGTGGATTTCATTTATTTGAACAACTTTGGTAGAGCTTGACCCAAGGAACATCCCTGCCGAGTTTCATCAAGATTGGCCCACTGGTTTAGGAGGAGAAGATGTTTAAAGAAATTGTGGACGACGGACAACGGACGACTGACGACGGACGACGGACATTCTACGATCCCAATAGCTCACCTTGAGCACTTCGTGCTCAGGTGAGCTAAAAATGGCCAAAAGTACCAAATACCTGAGATTTTCCTTGACTGCAAAGGTGATGCATGATCAATCAATTTTACCATAGTGTAGGAGTGAGGTTTACAAACATCATACTAAGAAAATCAAAAAGAGACTCAAGTAAAATCATTCATTTAAGTATTAGATTAAAACAAAAGCTAAAAGTTTGGTCTGGAAAAGTTGTTTTGACCCTCTGTTGAATTCATCATGATATTGTTTTGGTAGGGGTATATTCAAGGCTTCAGGTTTTCTGAAAATAAGTCAAATAATGGTCTTTTGACATTTGAGGAGGGGGTGGGATTGTATGAGAGCATGAGGTTCTATTGCCAACTTGTCAGACATAAGATTTTCCACTTGCAGGCGAGCATAATTTTCTTGGCCACTTGTCCATGGACAGGTAAATACCAGGGCAAATCTTGGAATAGTACTAAAAAGATCTAGGAGAAAAGTCATCCTCATGTTTGTATCAAAGGTTAGAAAACATTGTTTTTAATGAAGAAAATACTGGGTTATGGCATTTTCTTCATTAAAAACAATGTTTATTCAACATGTACCAGTCCATTTTTTGTGGTCCAGTTTATTTTGATGCTTGACAAGCAGGAAATTGACTTTTACTTGTCCATGGACAAGTGGAGAAATTTCATACCTCCACTCCTCTTTTCAGCTATTAATTTTTAATGTTAACACTTCTTTTCCTCTAGAAATGCTAGTTTTCATGGCACGGCAGGTATTTAATTGTAATGGCACTAATGAAGTTTCTATATTTGAAACAGTATAAATTACAAAGTAAATGGTACATTTGTTTGCCCACCCACATTTTTCTAAAATTGAAGACATCTCTTGTAACCATTTAATGTGAGGCTCTTTCTGACTCAATATTTGAATTTACAGCAGGTTAACAAATTCATAGAGGATAATTGTTTGTTTCAGTGTAAGATTGATTTATATTTCAAAAAGCTCCACCGCTCCTGAAATATAGCTTTTGCTGTTCACAAAATAAAGAATCAATCAATCTCACATGAAAAACATCAATTACTCTATTTCTTTAAAGCAACAAAAGCTTCGCAGAGCGGCGCATATACGCCCGATAGGGCTTGTCAGTAACCTTGGCTTGTCAGTAGCATGAGCTTGAATGATAGCTAGAAAAATTGCAGACAGACAGACAACTGGGGCCATAACATAGTATGACCCTTTGAGTGTAAATTGAAAATGGTTTTATGCATAACTGTACGCCAAACAGTCATTTTGCAAGTTTCAGTTCATTCCAATTCAAAGTGTGACCAGGTGCTCACAAAAGAAATATAGTGAAATTCAAACAATTCAAGGGCAGATAATACAAGAAAGACCCAAGCCTTTTGAATTTCTGTCTTAAGTTCAACCAAATATCAGGGTTACATTGTGGCAAGATTCATTTCAATCCAATCAAATTTGTAGGAGTTGCGCACACACACAAAAAAAATCTGTAATTTTAAACTATTTTGTGAAGTAAAGGGCAGATAAATCAGGAACTTCTTAACATGTGAAAAATATTTAATCCTAAGCACAAATAGACAACCTACAGAGTCATTGTGGCAAGTTTCCTTTTATTCCCATCCAAAATGTAGGAGAAAGTGAGCCGACATTTTTTTATTTATTTTTTATTTATTTTTTATTTATTCAACTCAAGGGCAGATAATTCAAGATTTCTCAGGAATGACTGGAGCATTTTGAATTGAAAAGTCTTATGCACAACTAGACATCATAGAGAGTAATTGTGTCTAGTTTCAGGTCATTTCAATTGATAGTTAAGGAGCTGCACTCAAAAAACAGAGATTTTTGTTTAATTCCAGGGCAGATAATTCAAGATTTCTCTGGAATGACTGGAGCCATTTGAATTTCTAAAGTCTTTACACAACTAGACATCATAGAGAGTAATTGTGTCTTGAACTCTTTCAGTGCAATTAGCTTTTGGAGGAGTTCTGCGCACAAAATATAGTGATCAAAATATAGTGATTTTTGTTAAATTCAATGGCAGATAATTCAAGATTTCTCAGGAATGACTGGAACGATTTGAATTTCAAAGGTCTTATGCATAACTAGACATCATAGGGAGTAATTGTGTTTAGTTTCAGCACATTCCCATTGATAGTTTAGGAGGAGTTGGGCACACAAAAAACAGTGATTTTCGTTAAATTAAAGGGCAGATAATTCAAGATTTCTCAGGAATGGCTGGAGCGATTTGAATTTCAAAGGTCTTATGCACAACTAGACATGATAGAGAGTAATTGTGCCAAGTTTCAGCTCATTCCCATGGATAATTTAGGAGGAGTTGCGCACACAAAAATTGCTAACGGACGGACAGACAGATGGACAGACAGACGGACGACCGAGGCCATAACATAATACGACCCTTCGGGCATATAAAAATGAGACAAAATGCCAAAGTTTTAGGACAAATTTTGTTACTGCTAATCATTTTGCATGTGATTGCTATGCAGCACTCATGCTCAGGAGTTACTTATTGAGCTCAGCTTAGATAACCTCAGATAGGGTGAAGTGAGGGAAAGTGGTGTTTGTTTTAGCAAATTCACTAAATAGGTTGTAAGTTTATCTACAGTCATTTCTCGATAATCCACCATAAAGCATTAAAGAAAGTTACTTTAAAATTCTAGAAGTTTTAACACCTTATTGCATTGTTATATGCCAATACCGTTTCTTAAGAACTGCCTTCTTCATGTGTGGAATAATTTCTGGTAAATTCTGTAATGTGAAAATTATTTTTTAACTGCTTGTCATGCGGAACCCAAAATATTCCAGCTTTGGCAGGAGGTATACACTAAGATCAGTCTGCACACATGTGCAGACTGATCTTTGTCTATACAACCTCTTATCTTAGTCTATACCACCTGTTTTTCCTGTCCAAAGTATTACAGTTTAGCATGTATACTATTGAAATAAATTTAGACCCACAATTAAAGCATACATGGCTTGCAGTATTTTGGTCTGAATGCAAGTTTGACCTTACATGTATTTTCATTTAGCATGACATTGGATAAGTTTTGAAAATGCAAGTTCAAAGAAAATGTTTTACTTGTCAAAAGCCCTTCCAGTTACCAAATTTTAAACCAAATGTTGAATTGAGTTCCCAGTAAAATATTAGTTTCCATTGAACCCATGCTACTTCAAAGTTTGTCTGATCAGGAAGTTTAAAGCGGAAATGTCTTTTCAGTGCATCATACAAGTAAAAATTGAATCTGTCTGCATTGTTGGTCGTATATTGTAAAATTGAATAGTATGTCTTTTTGGCTATAATTCCGTTACATTATGCCAAAAACCCATTCAATTTTAAACTTTGTACAACAGAAAAAGGTTGTAAAGGCTAAAAAGATATGTCTGTTACACTGATGCCAAAGTATTAAAAATAACAGAGGGAAATAACTCAATAATTAAGCAAGGTAGAGTTATAGTTCTAGCACATTGAACTCTGTAATCATGAAGGCATAAAACTGCCAAGTTTCAAGTCAATTGGACATAAGGCTATGCAAATAATATATGGGCCATTTAGTGAATTAAATGAGTATGAATTATTGAAGATCAAGGTTTTCATTGCATCTGATCCTCGGGAAGTGTTGATTAAGCCCCTGCATAAGTATTGTCAAAACATACACAACCGATATTATTGCATGATATCGAACCAATCTTCTATATCATGTTGATTGACAATAACATTAATTGTGTATTGGTGACATTAAAGATTGATTAATATATTGATTAAATATACAAGAGGACCAAGATGGTCCTATATCGCTCCCCTTCATCTATTTGAGTCCTCCCTTAGCAGAATTAAATGCTTTAAAGATCATAAAATGATCATAAGATTATTCAAAGAAAGACATTATTCTATTCCTATGATCCCTGCATAAGTTTCTAGCCTTTTCTAAACCAGTTTCATGAGACCTAGTAAACATTCTGCCCAATTTTCATGGCTATTGAACCAAATGAGGCCTCTAGAGACTAGAGTGTAAACATAAATTGTCAGGCCCCTTTTCCGATGATATGTCATGTATCTTTCCCATTTTCAATAGGGTTCATCCTTGAGACCTGGCCAACAGTCTGATCAAGTTCCTTGAAGATTGGGCCAAATTTGTGGCCTCTAGATTGTAAACAAGAAAATTGTCTTTAAGGCCCCTTTCCCTTGATATGGCATGAATCCTTCCCATTTTCACTAGGGTTCATCCTTGTGACCTGGCCAACAATCTGACCAAGTTTCATGAAGATTGGGCCATATTTGTGGCCTCTTATGTGTAAACAAGAAAATTGTCTTTAAGGACCAATTTAGCTTGATATGACATGGATCCTTACCATTTTCAATAGGGTTCATCCTTGTGACCTTGCCAACAATCTGACCAAGTTTCATGAAGATTTGGCCATATTTGTGGCCTCTAGAGTGTAAACAAGCAATTTGTCATTAAGACCCCTTTTTCTGTGATATGGCATAGATCCTTCCTATTTTCAAAAGAGTTCATCCTTGTGACCTAGCCAACATTCTGACCAAGTTTCATGAAGATTGGGCCATATTTGTGGCCTCTAGAGTGTAAACAAGAAAATTGTCTTTAAGGCCCCTTTTCCCTTGATATGGCATGGATCCTTACCATTTTCAATAGGGTTCATCCTTGTGACCTGGTCAACAATCTGACCAAGTTTCATGAAGATTGGGCCATATTTGTGGCCTCTAATGTGTAAACAAGAAAATTGTCTTTAAGGCCCCTTTTCCCTTGATATGGCATGGACCTTCCCATTTTCGATAGGGTTCATCCTTGTGACCTTGCCAACAATCTGACCAAGTTTCATGAAGATTTGGCCATATTTGTGGCCTCTAGAGTGTAAACAAGCAATTTGTCATTAAGACCCCTTTTCCTGTGATATGGCATAGATCCTTCCTATTTTCAAAAGAGTTCATCCTTGTGACCTAGCCAACATTCTGACCAAGTTTCATGAAGATTGGGCCATATTTGTGGCCTCTAGAGTGTAAACAAGAAAATTGTCTTTAAGGCCCCTTTTCCCTTGATATGGCATGGATCCTTACCATTTTCAATAGGGTTCATCCTTGTGACCTGGTCAACAATCTGACCAAGTTTCATGAAGATTGGGCCATATTTGTGGCCTCTAATGTGTAAACAAGAAAATTGTCTTTAAGGCCCCTTTTCCCTTGATATGGCATGGATCCTTCCCATTTTCAATAGGGTTCATCCTTGTGACCTGGCCAACAATCTGACCAAGTTTCATGAAGATTGGGCCATATCTGTGGCCTCTAGAGTGTAAACAATAAAATTATCTTTAAGGCCCCTTTTCCCTTGATATGGCATGGATCCTTACCATTTTTAATAGGGTTCATCCTTGCGACCTAGCCAACAGTCTTACCAAGTTTCATGAAGATTGGGCCATATTTGTGGCCTCTAGAGTGTAAACAAGAAAATTGTCTTTAAGGCCCCTTTTCCCTTGATATGGCATGGATCCTTCCCATTTTCAATAGGGTTCATCTTTGTGACCTGGCAAACAATCTGACCAAGTTTCATAAGGATTGTATAATATTTGTGGCCTCTTAGAGTGTAAACACTAAGATTGTTGACGCCGGACTCCGGACGACAGACGACACACAACACACAACGCACGACGGACGACGGACATTCAATGATCACAAAAGCTCACCTTGAGCACGATGTGCTCAGGTGAGCTAAAAATGATTGTGTTAAATGAGCACCTTAAAGATAGCACTAAAGTGCATTAAAAATTGAGATTATGATTTAATTTTTCATCAAAGAAGTGAAAGAAACCAATTTAAAAGGGAGAATCATGTCTGAAAATTGAGCTAAAATACAAGATGTGTTTGTGAAGTACAAATGCCTCCAAAATAGCATTTTTTTCTCAATATTGACTTAGATAATTGACCTTGACATTTTTATCAGGAGATGCATCATTGAGATATATCATGATGCTAAACATGAGGCTTGTATCTTGAATAGGCTTGAAGATATTGGCAATTCTGGATATTTAGGTTTAGTTTTTAAGAAGCTTGACCTTGATTTATGACCATGACAGATGACATTGTCGCTTGTATCTTGAATAGGCTAGAAAATAATGAGCAATATTATGATTTTTGGTTAATTGTGATCAAGTGTGAAAATCTGCATTTATACACTCCAACAAAGAATACAATAAATTATTCAAGATTTTAAATAAACTTTCATAAAAGTTTAGGCGGTCCACCATTGATTTTCATTTTGTTTCATCTCTGTGACCACAAAATTAATACTATTTTGCTTTTAAATAATTTGATTTTAGCTGTGTCCTTCAAGATATTAAAGTGAATTATGATTGGCTAAAATTTTGGTTTTAATTTGCAATGAAAACAATTTTGAAATATTTTGAAAGCATTTGCGCAAAGTAGTCTCATACAAAACTATGTTCAATTAAGAAGGTATTGTTATGTTTTTGCTTCTTGATGTTAAGTAATAAGATATGAAGAGATAATTCAATGATTTTACGGAGGTATGAAACATTCACCCTAATCACACTCATGTGTGAATGGCTTTGCAATTTCATACAGTGTGATAAGATTTTAGTTTGATACTTCCATATAATCATCATATAATTACTTCATCTCTTAAATAGATTTTTATCTGAGGTGGTGTGCTGTGACAAGACAAAGAGGTGGGGAATGAGCAATCGGCCAACTATTCATCAAAATCATAAAATAAATAAGCCCATGCTTGACATGACTGCCTAAAGATTGGTCAGGATCTTAAAAATATACAGGAATAAAGTAACTAGAAAGCCATGAATGGCTTGTGTCGCTCCACAGGCTTGAATTTCTTGTAGTAGCAAATCTAAGTTTTGACTAGATTTTTAGATATTTTGGGTTATACTGATGTTGAAATGATTTTTAAAGTTTTCACTATTATAACATATAGAGAAATGACCTCCGTCCATAAAATACATATTTTTCATCCGATCACAATAATTGTTGGTAGACTGATAAAGGGTCACCCAGGGATCATTCATGTTAAATTTGGTTGATATCTATCAGTTACATTCAGAGAAAATAATTTTCAAAGTTTCCACTATATAACATATAGAGAAATGACCTCCGCCCATAAAATACATATTTTTCATCCGATCACAATAATTGTAGGTAGACTGATAAAGGGTCACCCAAGGATCATTCATGTAAAATTTGGTTGATATCTATCAGTTAGATTCTGAGAAAATGGTTATCAAAGTTTCCACTATATAACATATAGTGAAATGACCTCCGCCCATAAAATACATATTTTTCATCCGATCATAATAATTTTTTGTAGACTGATAAAAGGTCACCCAAGCATCATTCATGTAAAATTTAATTGGTATCCATCGATTAGAACCTGAAAAAAGTCACTTTTTACCATATTTGGAAATTAGCCACGCCCATAAAATCCATGTTTTTCATTGGATCAAAATTTCTAGAACAACTTTGAAAGAGGGTCACCCAAGGATCATTCCTGTGAAGTTTGGTTGAAATCCATCCGGTAGTTTCTGAGGAGAAGATTTTTAAAGAAAAAGTTTACGACCAGACGCACGGACGGATGGACGGACGCACGACGGACACAACGCCATAACAATAGCCCCAGTGGCTTTCAGCCAGTGGAGCTAAAAACTCAAATGCACAGGCTGGCCAGGCTTTGCACACAAGTCATGTAAAACTGTTTGAAATGACACACACAGTCACAATTACTATTAGGTCAGAAAATATACCATATTACTCCTGATAAAGGCTCCCGGGAGCTATATATAACATGGCCAGAGAGCTTTTATTTAGTATATATTTTCTAATTAAAAAAAAAATCATTAAAATTGATGTCTTTTAGGCCCTTTTCCCTTTAAGTTGAGGTGAATTTCCTCTAAACAATTGTAAAAATGATTATTTAGAGGAAATTCATGTCAAATTAGAGAAGAAGGCTCAAAAGTTCCTAAAATTTAGGTATTTGAAGTGCGTTTTCTTAGTGAAAAAAATAGAGGGATGCTACTATTAGGGAGGGCGCCATTTTTAGGGGATCTATGGTATTAAGGTAGTCAATGGTCTGGCCCCTTAATAGTTCTAAAACGTTTTTGAAGTTATAAACTTAAACAGTGAAAGAAAATGAGTTCTGAAATGTTGCGTAACCATTACAGGTCCACTACCTTTATTTACATTCATTTCCAGACTGTGTTAATAAAATAACTTTTACCCAAAATAATTTGACTTTAATTCTAAGAAGAAGAATTATTCTGTTCCAAGAACCTTCTTTATTCTTTAGAGAACCATTATAACTCCACTTTCAATGTGACAATGTTTGTCTCTTGAGATCTCAAATTAAGAGGAATATTTTCTGAGAAAATCAATTCAAGGTAAATGTGAATTTGCTTAGTCAGCAAATGTCTTACCTTTCTAGGAATTTAGCTGTTCATTGAATTATACCGTGTTTCCCAAAATAAACACTCCTGGGAAGATGCTTTTATTAAGTACCAATTTTCTGATGAAAATCATCAATCATATTGGTGTCTAAAGCTTTTTTTTCTTTAATTTGTGAATCATCCCCTTGAAACAATCATACAAATGATTGTATAGAGGGAATTGAACTCATGTAAAACATTCCCCTCCCCCATAAGAGCAGGTCAATAGCCTATTCTTTGTCAATTAACAAAGGGCAATAACTCTAAAAATATGATAATTAGAGTTATGGTTCTTGTGCACTGCACTTCTCCTCTCCTCAAAGAGATCTATCCAACTGTGAAGTTTTATGATTCTAGTTTGCAACCTTTTTGAAATATGCGCGTGACAAAAAAGGTCTACAGACAGACCAACGGACGTACTGACCTACCTACTGACCAACTGACAAGAGCAAAGCTATATACCCCCTCTTCTTTGAAGGGGAGCATATTAAAAGAGAAAAGAATGTACATAATTCTTTCAATTTGATAATTTAGATCACCTGAACTTGGGTTTCTGAGTAAAGAGTGTAGGTAAAGCTAATAGGGAGGGCCCACTTATATAAGAGGAAATATGGTAATCTTATTTAAGTACCTTTTTATAATGTTCATCATGCTGAGCATAAACAATCTTAAATTTAACCCTTGTCATGCTGAACACGGAATATTCCTGCTTTGGCAGGGGCTATAGACACACATCAGCCTGCACCTATGTACAGACTGATGTTAGTCTACACATCCTGTTTCTCACTTTCAAACCAGAATTGTCGATAACAGTTTTTTAAATGAAAATTTACCTACAGTTGGTACTTCCAGTGCTTTTTGCCCTTTGATTTTGACAACAATAGCCAAAATTTATTCAGCAAGACAAGGGTTAAAATTCGAACTCAGAAGGTGACCATCAGAGAATACAAAGAATATAAGTGAGAGGAGAACTCGAAAGGACACTCCCTGCCCCCCAAAACAAACAAAAGTTTTTTGTGGTGACCGTGGTTTAGAGGTAAAGGTCCTGAGCTCGATTCCTAGGAGCGGCTATCGATCTTGGTACTTTCATTGGCCCACATATTCCGTGCGAGTACTGGTGAATTTTCCAGGAAGCAGAATCAAAGGATTAATCTAAGTTGTAGGAACTCGTTTCCCAATCGATGTAAAATAAAAAGGTTTAAATCAAACAAAAGTTTTGCATGTCTAGAGCAATAGTATTGTAAGTGCCTATGAATATATCGCAGGCTTAGGGCAAAAAATATAGTATGTGCCTATACAATGTATAGACACATACTATGTTTTTGCCCTAAACCCTCTATATGTCCAGGGGTCAGTGCAACACTATTGTAAGTGCCTATAAATGTATAGGCACTTAACAACAGTGTTGCACTGACCCCTCGAATTGTGTTCATCCCTCGAAATCCTGTATAAGAAAGGATAAAAACATCAATGAATGGAATATAAGAGAAAATAGTATGTCAGATCCCATATGAAATATATGCACTTAGCATTTCCCAAATAATGCCAGTTTGAACAAGTCTCGCTATTTTTCATCTCTCCGATAATAAGCAGAATTGGTCCATTATTAAAGTGACCTAAATGATACAAACTGAGAAACTAGCGCCATTCACAGCCTGATTGTCTGGTCTTACACTCGAGGTCAAACCATCGGGGAATTCCGGACAAACTAGAGCAGACATTTTTATCATCCATAAATTCCGAAGTTCAATGAAACAAGAAATAGATCTATAATACTATACCAACCAACATCTTATTGTTTTGTAATATTCTTCAAGATTGGCATTTAATCGAACTCAACATTTTATTCATATATCGATTTCTCTGAAAAGAGTCTTACAGAAAGAATTCTTTCAAATGCAACAGTTTTAATATGTGTCCATCTAGCTAAAAATTCTATCTTAAAAGAGCAATCATAGCCTTTATGCCCTATGCCTCATTTAGGTGACAATAGCTAAACACCTAGCTGTTTTACATCCTACAACCATTTTTGCATAAGTCAAAAATCAAAGATGCTTCTAAAGTAGTAACTAAATATGGAATTCTGCCATGCATCATCTCATTGGAATCATCTTAAGACTATTTAAATGCCATATTGCAAGGCAGAATCTTACAATGAATGAAAGCACAAGGTAGGATTTGTGATTTTTGACATACAATTAATTTTTCATAAGAAGCTTAGTAAAATGGGCCCAAGGTGTCAATCATTAGAATCTTTAAAGTATTCATTTTTGGTGAATGAAGTTTTACAATTGTATGACACTAGAACTCACTAGGAGCAACAACTCTGTCAAGAATTTGATAGATAGAATCAAAAGTAAAAGATATGTTAGCTGTCACGCAAATGGGGACCATGTGGGAACTCTGCAAGATCAATATTTGAAAAAGAGATTGTGTCCAGCATAGGTCAACCCAAAGGTCGCAAAAAATTCAAAAATTCTAACACAGGAAAGTAGATTGATCATTCTTGATTCAGAAAATATCAATTGGATCATAATTCAGCATGTATGAAATAAAAGAATTATAGATATGCTTCCCCATCAATAAATAGCTTCATAAAACATTGTGGACTATGATGAAATTGCTTCTTACTCGCAATTTCTTAATTGGTCAAAACTGTTTCTTCCCCCGAAACAACATACAGTATACAATATACAAAATTGCTTTCTGCAATCTATTGAAAACTGAAATTTACAAGTAATTTTTTAAGTCCAACATCTGAAAAATCTTTGGACCAGAACCAAACCCAAACTTGATCTGTAACTCATTGATTCAGACTTACACACCAAAAATAATCTCAATTTCTCAACAGGTATAGAAAAATAAAACCGGAAAACTGAAATTTCCTAGTAATTTTCTAAGTCAAGCATTTGTATCTTCCTGAATCATTGGACTGGAATCATATTAGTATATGCGCTAGGTCAGGTGACTAGGAACATTTTGTGTAAGTTTTATCCAAATCGGTCAATAAATGAAGGAGAGGTTGCATTCACAAGATTTGGACTTACAGACGGACTTACCTACGGACATACTGACATTGAGATTGACAGACAGACAGAGATTATGTATACCAATATACAACCACTTTTGGTGGCATATAAATATGTATGAATTTCATTAACTGAAAATTGTTGCTGGAGACTTATTGGAAATTGACAATAAAATTGAATGAATTGATTAATCTAAAATATAGTTCACCACCAAAAAAACTAGAACTGTCGCAGAGCGGACTAATACCCCCCACAAGCGCTTTGTCAGAATGCAAGTGCTATTAGTGCAGGATGTGTTTGTAACTAATATTGAGGTCATTATATGTAGCATTTGCATGAAGTTTCATGATTCTAGGTCGCTTTGTTTTTTGAGTTAAGAGTCCAGAAATGAAAATTGAACAAAAATTGACTGTGACCTTGACCTTTGACCTATTGGGCACTTCCTTGGATCATAAGCAACATTTGCATAAAGTTTCATGCTTGTAGGTCACTTGGTTCTTGAGTTAGAGTCCGGAAACGAAAATTGAACAAAAATTTACTGTGACCTTGACCTTTGACCTATGTAACCCAAAAACAATAGGGCACTTCCTTGAGTCATTAGCAACATTTGCATAAAGTTTCATGATTGTAGGCCTCTTGGTTCTTGAGTTAGAGTCCCGAAACGAAAATTGAACAAAAATTTACTGTGACCTTGACCTTTGACCTATGTAACCCAAAAACAATAGGGCACTTCCTAGGGTCATAAGCAACATTTGTATAAAGTTTCATGATTGTAGGCCTCTTGGTTCTTGAGTTAGAGTCCGGAAACGAAAATTGAACAAAAATTTACTGTGACCTTGACCTTTGACCTACATGACCCAAAAACAATAGGGCACTTCCTTGGGTCATAAGCAACATTTGTATAAAGTTTCATGATTGTAGGCCACTTGGTTCTTGAGTTAGAGTCCGGAAACGAAAATTGAACAAAGTCTGACTGTGACCTTGACCTTTGACCTACATGACCCCAAAACAATAGGGCACTTCCTTGGGTCATAAGCAACATTTGTATAAAGTTTCATGATTGTAAGTCATTTGGTTCTTGAGTTAGAGTCCGGAAACGAAAAGGTCTACGGACGGACGGACGGACGGATGGACGGACGGATGGACGGACGGACGGACGGATGGACAGACAGACAGACATGGTGAAACCAATATACCCCCCTCTACTTCGTAGGTGGGGGTAGAAGGGGGTATAACAATATTGCATACAAAAGACAGGGGTTTAACAGATGCAATTTTTTCACATTTGAGAAGCAAAAATAAGTTACCAGGACCCTATGTGATGCCAATCCCATATACTCTCTGGAAAACAGTCTTCAATTCTTTCCTTAAGTTGAGCCCCAAATATTACCCCTTGTCATGCTGAATAAATTTTGGCTAAAATTTGCATCAATTTCAAAGGGCGAAAAGCACTGGAAGTACAAACTATTGGTCAATTTGTATTTGAAAAACTAAAGCTATTGACAATTTTGGTTTGAAAGTGAAAAACAGGTGGTGTAGACTAACATCAGACTGCACATATGTGCAGGCTGATGTTTGTCTATTGCTCCTGCCAAAGCAGGAATATTCCGGGCTCAGCATGACAAGGGTTAATATACTTCTATTAATTTCTTTACCTTTAACCAGGGAATAGCTCTAAATCTACAAGTCACAAACACAAGATTATAGCCTATAAGAAATAGTCTATTACTTAAGCAGAGGGACTCCCAAAATTCAAGAAAGGACCCCTAAGAACCCAATGATAAAGTCCTAATTGGATCCAATGATTTCGCTGATGCCAGACTAATACCATGAACAGAGACCACCTGGAGGTCCTAATTTCCAAAATATTTGAGAAAGATTATACAGAAATGCTTATCATTGAGAATTTTGGCATAGAGCAAAGTTTCAATCCTAAGTCAGCCTGAGCAAGCTGTTTTGTTTGTATGGAGTCTAACCCCACTTTCAACAGTATTGTAATTTCATCATGGTAAGTGGTCATCTACCCATGGATTCCTGTTGTTTCTCCCACCAGTACAACTACAACATTTTGTCTTAAACACCACAAGCTGCAAATTGACTTAAAGTAATTCATTCATCCAGGCAGTCATGGAAGACAAATAACATATGAGCCTGTGCGTGACATTTCCAACAATTTCAAATATGCCCAAAACAAAGACTCTGACCAGCCTGTGCATCCACACAGTCTGACTAGAGTCTTAATTCACTAAGCCTTTGGTAGATATATACAGTCTTAAAGTATCTGTTAACCATAAAGTAACTTTATATTTACAGTATGTGGCTGTCTACACTGCTCAATGTTTACTCCTCACAAAAATTTCAAATTGTTGGAAATGTCAAGCACTGGCTCATATATCCGATTGAGTTTTTTGTGTCAGAAGAAAATTAACCAAGCTGTGGATAAAACTCCTGACCTCAGAGGATTTGTATCCAGACACCCACCAACTGAGCTAAGCAGACTTGGATTTGGCAGTCCGATCAGGGGCTGAACCTGTATACTTCCTAGATTGCTCAAGTACTGGCGAATTTTACAGGAAGCAGAATTGAGAGAGATTAATCTAAGATGTAAGAACTTGTTTCCCAATCCATGAAAATAAATAGGTTCAAAGGAATTGAGGGATCAGTGCAAAACTATTGCAAGTGCCTATATATATCCATATAGGCACTTACAATAGTTTTGCACTGATCCCTCGACTGATGGTCTCCCAGCATGATGGGTCACAGACGTTTGTAATGATGTTATTGGTTAATTCTGATCATAGTCCGTAAAAGTATCATAAGGTAATCAGTCTTGTCCATCTTTCATTAGAGGCCGGAATAATTACAATTGTAACAGGATATATCGGCTTGATATTTCTGAGTAATTAATTTGTTGAAATAGGAGAGGATGTCTCATGTACAACATCTCCTGGTTCATATTGTGAGAATTTCTGAACAAGTTACAAAACATGCAGGTTAGAATGGGAGGGAGCAGAAATATGAAGTCGTCAATGTCAACATTAGGGAAGAATTGCTTATAAGAAGAAATATTGTAACGAACCAAGCACATTGACAAATATAATCCATTCAGAGAAAAGGATCCTCAACCCTAAATGTATTGACTCTGTCTATATAGACTATCATTAGCCATTTAACTAAGGGCAGGTCTCACTCATTTGCATATCCAATGCAACTTAACTCCCTTTAAACCTTTACATTATGGCTAGTTATAATGGGTTAAGTTTCACTAGAATGGGAGTAAAAATATGAATAGTTATCATATCTTCATTAGGTAAAAGTTGCTTTTCAGAAGAAATATTGCAAGTTATAATGGGCAAAATTACACTTAAAGAGAGGGAGTAGACTTATGAGCAGATAGCAATTTAGTGGCTACATTTGGGAAGAATTGCTTACAGAAAGACAAAATGGGTGAAGAAGCAGCAGAAAATTGAAAAATTATCAGTTTAAAGCACTGAATACACTTATAGTAAGTAAATCAGTACTTTATTTGAAAAGAAAACTTTTACACTAATCTGACTGAAAAAGGAAAATCAGTTGGTATAGACTAAGATCAGACTGCACCTTACTGCAGTCTGATCTTAGTCTATTCCTACTGCCAAAGCAGGATTATTCTGAATCATCAGTATAAGGGTCGAGACTTTCCTAAAACAAATCCCTGTGAGGGAACGAGGATAATGATGATTGCTCAAACCTTTCAAGTTATCCAATGTCAACAAATTAATTATGGAACAAATCAACTATTGGGATTCAGTTACATGACAATGTATTAACCCTTTGCTGTTTAATCCCTGCTTTTTACGAGCCTGTGATCTTATGATTGAGAAAAGATTGTGAAAAAAGAAGAAATTGCTTCTGACAAGCAATTTCTTCTTTTTCCACACTATTTTCTACCCTGCTGAATTGTTATTTTTCAAATTAAATCCACTTTAAATTTTCGTCTGCAAAACCTTTGAATTTGGACAGGTCCAAAATTGTGTAAAACGGGAAAAGGTTAATAGGGATTGTTAATTTGTATGCCAGACTAATTAGTCCATCTAGAAACACAAGATTAGGTCAGTCATATTCTTTGTTACTCATTTAATAGTTGGGGTTTTTTTTTAATATCAAAGATGAATTTTAAATTTGTTCCAGCCTAAACATATAGAGTTATTACTTAAAATATAAAATCTCATATGTTAGCAAAATTGTATTTCACGTTTAGTAACTTTTTTAGTGTTTAAGAAGAAAAAAAAAATTCTCAATTGAGTATAAAATTGCTTTTTTTTTAACACTTAGTCCTGATATACAAGCAATTATTATGAAAACATCAAGTGTATAAGGTGTTTGCCTTTTCTGAAAACAAGCCTTGGCAGTGATGCATAACTATAGACTTCAAATTCAATTTGAATCAAAGCATAGCAGAATCAAGTTCTTTCCCAATATACCACCTGACTTTTTGTCACAATCTGGCCCCAAGGTTATAAAACTTTTCCTAGTCTCAACTGAGAATGTTCTCAAATTTTTAAAGTTAAATAAATGTATAAACATAAAGATAATATTAATAAGCCATAACAACTTATTAATATTATCTTTTTATGTTAATTCATTTATATTAGTATTACAACAGAATAACAAATTTTGTTTAAAGTTGAAATTTGAGAAAACTTTGAATTGAGAATGAGAAAAAAACCTCTGGCCCTGACGAGTGAATAATTACCCTCTGAGATGGGTGAGCAGCTAGAGGCTTAGATAGGATAGTCTCTCAGTTTGGCACTCTAAAAAATGACTGAAATAATCTTGGAAATAGCGATTAAAATCCATAAAGTCAGCTTGGCTTTACCCAAGAGGTCACAAACACCTTAGCGCACAAAGAACAAATCTCAGTACCATTACTACTGAAACCATTCTTTGCATTTCAAGATTTTAGAAGATGTGTTTGTGGAACTCTCATAGCCCTCAACAAGAGGGCCATCATTGGCCCTACAATGCTCACCTGAGGCATAGATTACTAAAATTACAAACTGCGAAAAATCCTAAATTTCATGAAGACAATCAAGTCACTGTATTTATATCCCAAATTTTCAGATAATTGTCCCTTTGTCCTAGTTTGACTACATTTTCCACAGAGCCAAGAAACCATGTATATAAAATATTGTGACAAAACTCTATGACATTCGAGCCGGAAATGTGGCCTCTAGAGTGCACAACCATTTTTTTTAAGATCTGACCCCTTGACACAATTTTTGACCCCACTTGACCCATATTCAAATTCATTTGAGATATCAAGCATACAAACATTCTGACATTTCAAGACATTTGGGTAAATTATGTGGCCTATAGAGTGTACACAAGGGTTTTTTTTTATAAAATTTGACCCCATTTTTGGACCCCCCTCTTGGCCCTATTCCAAACTCGACCTAGATTTGATGGAGACAAACATTTAACTTTTGCCTGACAAAGTTTCAAGATATACGAGCCAAAAATGTGGACTCTACAGAGCACAAAAGATTTTGACATATGAAGCAAAACTGATGACGCACGCCTGATGACACAGGACAAACACAGCTAGATAATGAAACCTCACTACATTCTTGAGTTAAAAGTCTAGAAAAGGTTTTCAGACAATCAAGTTCTTTTTTTTTATCCCCCGCCGAAAAAATTTTTCGGGGGGGATATTGTTTTTGCCATGTCCGTCCGTCCGTCCGTCCTTCCGTCCGTCCGTCCGTCCTTCCGTCCGTCCGTCCGTCCGTCCGACATTCGTTTCCGCGCTATTTCTTGAAAACTATAGACCCGATTTCAATGAAACTTGGCACACAGCTTCACTACAATGAGGACATGCGCATATCGTCGGGGTTACCCGGTTCGACGGTCGAATTTAGAGTTATTGCCCCTGACTGTCATAGCCATATATATACATAGTGATATTCGTTTCCGCGCTATTTCTTGAAAACTATAGACCCGATTTCAATGAAACTTGGCACACAGCTTCACTACAATGATGACATGCGCATATCGTCGGGGTTACCCGGTTCGACGGTCGAATTTAGAGTTACTGCCCCTGACTGTTTAAGCCATATATATACATAGTGATATTCGTTTCCGCGCTATTTCTTGAAAACTATAGACCCGATTTCAATGAAACTTGGCACACAGCTTCACTACAATGAGGACATGCGCATATCGTCAGGGTTACCCGGTTCGACGGTGGAATTTAGAGTTATTGCCCCTGACTGTTTAAGCCATATACATACATAGTGATATTCGTTTCCGCGCTATTTCTTGAAAACTATAGACCCGATTTAAATGAAACTTGGCACACAGCTTCACTACAATGAGGACATGCGCATATCTTTGGAATTACCCGGTTCGACGGTCGAATTTAGAGTTATTGCCCCTGACTGTTATAGCCATATACATACATAGTGATATTCGTTTCCACGCTATTTCTTGAAAACTATAGACCCGATTTCAATGAAACTTGGCACACAGCTTCACTACAATGAGGACATGCGCATATCGTTGGGGTTACCCGGTTCGTCGGTGGAATTTAGAGTTATTGCCCCTGACTGTTATAGCCATATACATACATAGTGATATTCGTTTCCGCGCTATTTCTTGAAAACTATAGACCCGATTTCAATGAAACTTGGCACACATTTGGCACACAGCTTCACTACAATGAGGTCATGCTCATATCGTCGAGATTACCCGGTTCGACGGTCGAATTTAGAGTTACTGCCCCTGACTGTTTAAGCCATATACATACATAGTGATATTCGTTTCCACGCTATTTCTTGAAAACTGTAGACTGGATTTTAATGAAACTTGGCACACAGCTTCACTACAATGAGGACATGCGCATATCGTGGGGGTTACCTGGTTCGACTGTGAATTTTAGAGTTACTGCTCCCCTGACTGTTTAAGCCATATACATACAGAGTGATATTCCTTTCTGCGCTATTTCTTGAAAACTGTAGACTGGATTTTAATGAAACTTGGCACACAGCTTCACTACAAAGAGGACATGTGCATATCGTCAGGGTTACCCGGTTCGACGGCTGAATTTAGAGTTACTACCCCCTGACTGTTTAAGCCATATACAAACATTGTGATATTTGTTTCTGCGCTATTTCTTGAAAACTATTGGGTCGATGTAGATAAAAGATAACCTGTACCTAAGTTTGATATTAACTTCATTGACAATGAAAATTTGTTCGGCGGGGGATATCAATTCAACGAATTTGCTTGTCTGTTTATCTGCTTTTCAAATTTTTTTTTTACATTTTGCAATTTCATTTGATTGGTTAGTCATTTGTTTGAATCATATTTCACATGTTTATCGTTTATGACAAGACCTTTCTGTTTGTACCAATTTCAAGGTCATCAGTCTTGGTCAAGGTCATTTATTTCAAGGTTAAATGTGTGGAAATTCTAGACTTCACAATTACTAAAGTGTTGCTGTCGATTACAGAATTGAATTAAGGTTGAATACAGTATTGTATCAAATACTATGTCTGAACTTCAAGAATGGCAGTGGCGGGGGCAATAATGTTTCACAAACCCATCTTGTTTATCTTGATCTTGATCTTTAAGCTTTGTGATCCCAAAAAGACAGCGCACTTCCTTGGGTAATTGGAGAACAATTGTATAAAGTTTCCTGATTCTAATTCTAGGTCATTTGGTTCTTGAATAAGAATCTAGAAACCAAAAGGTCTATGGACAGACAGACAGACAGATATTGTGATAGCAATAAATACCCCTCTACCTGTAGAGGTGTGGGGTAAAAAAACAAAGCCTTTGTCCAAAACAATAACATTTTAAGTATTATTCCAAATGAGCTCTTCAAGGCTATTGATATTCATACAATATTCAAACAGTTCCAGAGTAAATCAAAACTCAAGCTTATTTACATATTATTTCCAAGAAAGAGCCCTTCAACATGGAACATAAATCATAAAATATCTTCTTAAAACCTGAAAACATGTGACAGGAAACTGTACAATTCCATAAGGTTGTCACAATTAATTAATTCTGTGTTCTATTGTCATTATTTCCCATGTTTCACATGCAAGAATTATGCAGAACATGTATTCTTCCATTTCACAAACAGAAATTCTATTTCAAACTTGCTCAAGTTTGTACATTATAAAGCAGTTGTTAATTAAGTAACCACCTGCACCTAGTTGTATAAAAGAAAATCATTAGTTAGATTTTAATCCATAGACGTTTTTCTGTTGATCAGGTTTGTTTGTGTACCAATTGAAACAAACAAGAAGACCAGAATGGCTCTAAACTGCTCACCTGAATTTCATTGGAGCAGTGGATCTAGTAAAGTTTGATTCAAATTTGCCTAGTTGTTGAGGAGGAGATGTTATTCCAAGAATTCAAAGTGAAAATAAGCCACTAACATGCCTATATCTATGGTTCAATCTGAATGTCACAACATTTTTTTGAAAAGGGTCACCAAAGATACATTCTAGCAAAGTTCCCTTTAAATTAGTCTTTTTGTTTTAGGAGGTGATGATGTTCACTGATTTCATAGTGAGAAAAGCCCAACCCTGAAAAACCCAGAACAGAATTTCCTAAATCTACTTTCAAGAAGGGTCAGTCACCAAGGAACATTCATGTCAAGTTTGGTTGAGATTGATCAATTGGTTTGGGAGATTTGTTTGAATGGGGTTTTACGCAGCTTTCAGTTATATTGCGGTAAATTGAGCACATAACAGTGGAAATCTGGTATTTCTCACACCAGTACTACCATTACATCCATTCCTAGCCTCCAGCTGCTATCCCACATAGGTCAATGATTATCAACCCATTGGTGGAAGACAAAGGTCGGAAAGAATGAGAGGAGCTGTCGAGGATTGAACCCAGGACCATTTGAATGATTATCTGGCACACTACCAACTGACAGCAGGCCTGGTTGAGGAAACAAGAGGCCCAAGAGGGCCTGTATCGCTCCACTGGCTTAAAATCTCAAGATTTGAAAGAGAGATATTGCAAATAGAAGGTAATGAAAGTGAACAACATTCAGAAGGAATTCAGACTTTTTCTAGGTTGAAACTGACTTATGAAGGAATGAACTTAATTAACTTATATGTAAAATTACAAGAAAGAAAACTATTTAGATGTAGATTGAAACCAGAGGACCAGAATGGCCCTAAACCGCTCACCTGAATTTTATTGATCAAGTGGATCTCATCCAATTCAAATTTCTTGAACATCTTTAGATGAGGGTCACCAAAGGAACATTCTGGTAAAGTTTCATTAAAATTGGCCTAATGGTTCAGGAGGAGAGGTCATTCAAAAATTTCGGGGTCAAAATAAGCCCCGCCATGCCACATCTATGTTTGGGGGTCAATCCAAATTTCTTGAACAACTTTAGATAAGGGTCACCAAAGGAACATCCTAATAAAGTTTCATTGAAATTTGCCCAATGGTTTAGGAGGAGATGAGGTTCAAAGATTTCAGGGTCAAAATAAGCCCCGCCCTGCCACGCCCATATTTGGGGGTCAATCCAAATTTCTTGAACAACTTTAGAAGAGGGTCAACCAAGGAACATTCTGGTAAAGTTTCATTGAAAATGGCCAAAAGGTTTGGGAGGAGATGGCGTTCAAAGATTTCGGGGTCAAAATAAGCCCTGCCCTGCCACGCCCATATTTGGGGGTCAATCCAAATTTCTTGAACAACTTTAGAAGAGGGTCACCCAAGGAACATTCTTGTGAAGTTTCATTGAAATAGGCCCAATGGTTTGGGAGGAGATGTCGTTCAAAGATTTCGGGGTCAAAATAAGCCCCGCCCTGCCACGCCCATATTTGGAGGTCAATCCAAATTTCTTGAACAACTTTAGAAGAGGGTCACCCAAGGAACATTCTGGTAAAGTTTCATTGAAATTGGCCCAATGGTTTGGGAGGAGATGTCGTTCAAAGATTTAGGGGTCAAAATAAGCCCCGCCCTGCCACGCCCCTATTTGGGGGTCAATCCAAATTTCTTGAACCACTTTAGAAGAGGGTCACCCAAGGAACATTCTGGTAAAGTTTCATTGAAATTGGCCCAATGGTTTGGGAGGAGATGTCGTTCAAAGATTTCGGTGTCAAAATAAGCCCCGCCCTGCCACGCCCATACTTGGGGGTCAATCCAAATTTCTTGAACAACTTTAGAAGAGGGTCACCCAAGGAACATTCTGGTAAAGTTTCATTGAAATTGGCCCAATGGTTCGGGAGGAGATGTCGTTCAAAGATTTCGGGGTCAAAATAAGCCCTGCCCTGCCACGCCCATATTTGGGGGTCAATCCAAATTTCTTGAACAACTTTAGAAGAGGGTCACCCAAGGAACATTCTGGTAAAGTTTCATTGAAATTGGCCCAATGGTTTGGGAGGAGATGTCGTTCAAAGATTTCGGGGTCAAAATAAGCCCTGCCCTGCCACGCCCATATTTGGGGGTCAATCCAAATTTTTTGAACAACTTTAAAAGAGGGTCACCCAAGGAACATTCTGGCCAAGTTTTGTCAAAATCCACCCATTGGTTTAGGAGGAGAAGATGTTTAAAGAAAAGTTTACGCACGCACGCACGCACGGACGCACGGACGCACGGACGCACGACGGACACCTCGCCATGACAATAGCTCGCTGGCCTTCGGCCAGTGGAGCTAAAAAAACATTTAAAGATTTCAAAGTGGTAAAATGCCACACCCTGCCATGCCCATATTTGTGGGTCTATCAAAATGTCACGAACAAGTTTTGAGAAGGATCACCCAAGGAACATTCATTACCATGTTTGGTTGAAATCCCCCATTGGTTACTGAAGAGAAGATTTTTTGAACATTTGTACCAAGGTTGGTTAAAATCCATCCATTGGTTACTGAGAAGAAGATGGTAAAAGACTTGTTGAAGACTTCTGACACACAACAGACAATGCATAAAAGGTGACACAAAAGCTCTTCTTGAGCAGTTTGTGCTCAGGTGAGCTAAAAACTTAATTAGCTAAAAATAAATTCTGGTTGAATTCTTTAACCAAATGATTAACTTGGATATAGCTGGGCCCCTCAGGTGAACATTTTATTTTTTAGAATAGAACAATGTCATTCTTCTATGTAGGGGCTGCTGTAGAACACAACTTATACCACAGTCCAACATATATTTTTAAATCGTACTGCGAAGCAGTAGATTTATATCTACCGTTTTCCAGAAATCCAGTCTGTTTGACCCACTACATTTTTACCATTATCTTCTGAGCAATGTGTTCAAACCAAATTATGTGTTTTCAAACACCGAAGAAACGGCCTTTTCAGTCACAATCTACAAACTTTGTTTATACCTTATTTACTTTTCGACAAATAGAGAAGAGGCAAATACAAAATTTGATGTAATTTTCGCTTTTAGTAATTACCAGTTAGTATTTTCATTGTTTATAACAAGATTTTCGGTTGAGTAAAGGAGTTGAAACGTACGATAGGTTAACTGTATAATTAATTTGTAGCACTTACAATATTACTGCTCTGAACTTTCTCGAACGGTCATTTACCAGTTGTAGGGCTGACAACCAATCAAATTCTGTTATGATTATCACTCGGTCAAAACCCACGCGTAAATTCAGACCACGTGTAAATTCAGATGGACATCGTCTGCTCGAAATGTGTCAATTAACTTGTTTATCATTAGTCAATAGTCATCTGCACTCAAACAGGGAGCGTGGGAAGTTTACTTTTTTTTCGCATGTGTTAACAAATAGAAATAATTTTGTAATTTTGAAATATTTGATTTCAATGAGCACTCTGATCACAATCCAATCCTATTTTCATTAAATTCAAATTTGAGTATGAAGAAAAATTATTCAACAACAAATAAACCGACAAAAACATACGATAAACTGATATAGGGGTAAGTTCATATCGGACTCGGTTTCAACCCTGGTTAACCGGGTTTCCATCAGAACGGCCTCGGTTTCGACACTAGTGATGTCATTGTAACCTTTCAACCTCGACGCTTCTGATCCTGGGTCAGGCCGGTGTTACTTGGGTTCCAAAATGGCGTCGAGAATAGTGCACCACAATTCGATTACAAAAAAAATAAATATTCTCTATTACTTTAAATAACAAATACTTTTTTCTTATTTTATATAGTATTTTGCACGAGTGTATCACATTTCTTAATGGGATAACCATATTTCATGGTAAATTAATAATTGTAGCGGTAAATGAGAAGTTTGTTTACTACCACCAGTGGGTAACTCCGTTCACATGAATGTCTTTTCTGCGCATGCATATTACAGTCAATTTTAGATTATTACATCATCTCACGCGTCTCTCGGGCTGCCATTTGAATTTCCCCCTGGTGGAATGAGTACTGTTGACTATGTGTTAACAAATAGAAATAATTTTGTAATTTTGAAATATTTGATTTCAATGAGCACTCTGATCACGCTCCAATCCTATTTTCAATAAATTCAAATTAGAGTATGAAGAAAAATTATTCAACAACAAATAAACCGACAAAAACATACGATAAACTGATATAGGATAGCAGTAAGAGCGATCTATTTTTAGAATAACTCATGAATAATCATAGAGTGCTGCTAGATTTAATCGATTGGTCAGAAACCAAAGATATAAATAGCATAGTTGGCGATTTCACGTGTTTCTTGAGGGAAAATGCATTTAAAGTATTTGGGAAAACCCAATGCTTGAAATACAAACATGTTGGTAATCAAAATTGTAAATAGTTTAATGAAAAATGTTTGTTGCTAAACAGGCTTTTAAACTCTATAGAGAGAGGAATAATATTAACAGACAAGCTTTTAGCTTGGTGTGTGCTCATTATAACAACGTAAAAATCTGCTAAGAAATAATTTAGACTAGCAGAGGGCTATCGAATCAGCAAACTTTCAAAATCGGACCCACGAGGTTGGATGAGCTGGCGATGTCCTCGAAAAGATGGATTGTTAAGACAAAAAACTCACAAATTTAAAGATTTTACCAACTCTTATTGTCCAAATTTGAGCCCTTTTGATTGGCGAACTATTGCACTATCCCAGCCTCTCAATGATGTACGATTTACAGTGCTGACAGCACTTTGATTTCTCTTTTCTTCTCTGAAAATATTATGTCCTATATTTCACACACAAGTTAATGCATAACATGTATACTTATGTGCTGAAATATGACATATCTATTTCAAACCTGCTATTAAGGCTGTACATATATTTGCCAAGTTTTTTATTTATTTTTTTTCCAGCTTGAGCAATATCTGTGATGAAGAAAATCTATGTGGCCCTCTTTTCCTGTTTTCTCAAATATAGCCTTCCCATTTACTTGAGGAATGACTCAAAATGCTTATTGTCTGAGTAAAAACCTTTTAAAGTTTCATGACAATCCAACCATATATGTGGACATAGTAGTATTAACAATATATTTTAAGTTTATGGCCCCTTTTCCCGTGTTTTCAAATTTTAGTCTTTCCATTTACTTGAGGAATGATCCTTATTGGCTGAGGAATAACCTGTTAAAGTTTCATGACAATCCAACCATATATGTGGACATAGTGGTATTAACAATATATTTTAAGTTTATGGCCCCTTTTCCCGTGTTTTCAAATTTTAGTCTTTCCATTTACTTGAGGAATGATCCTTATTGGCTGAGGAATAACCTGCTAAAGTTTCATGACAATCCAACCATATTTGTCGACTTTGTGGAACTGTATTAATAAGATATTATTACTTTATGGTCCACCCTTTTCCAGCGTTTTCAAATGGAGTCTTTCCTTTTTCTTAAGGAAAGATCCTTATTGCCTGAGAAACAAGATGTGTTTGTGAAACACGAATGCCCCCGGAACAGCATTTTTTTTTTAAAGTTTGACCTTGACAGATGACCTTGACCTTGTCACATGACCTTGACCTTTTCACTTGACCTTGACTTTGGTGTACAGCTTTGTATGTCAAATACTTTTGGAGAAAAGGCAAAGGTTAAGTTTTCGGACAGACGGACGGACAGACAGACTGACAAACGGACAGACAGACAAACAGACAGACAGTCGGACAAGAGTAAAACAATATGCCCCCGATCTCTCAATACGGGGGCATAAAAATCATGTTAACATTTCAAGAAATCCAATCATATTTGAGGACTTTGTGGTATTATAAAGATATTTTAACAATTAGATTGACAGAGAAGGAGACAATAGAAATAGGCAATTGTAATAGCTGGAGATAAAAAGCGGTTTCCTCTCCCAGAGCTAATGCTTTTAAATATGTTTTTGAAAGTAATATTCTATGGTCCATTCTGTTAACCGTTTCCTGTTTTACAAAATTTTAGACCTGTCCAAATTCAAAGGTTTTGCAGGCGAAAATTTCAAGTGGATTTATTTTGAAAAATAACCATTCAATAGGGTAGTAAATAGTGTGGAAATAGAAGAAATTGCTTGTCAGAAGCAATTTCTTCTTTTTTCACAATGTTTTCTCAATCATAAAATCACATGCACGTAAAAAGCAGGGATTTAACAGCAAAGGGTTAATCCAAATTTAAACCCATTTGGTCAAGGATAAAGTAAGAACTTGTTTCGAAGTTGTTTCTCACAGATGATGAAAGATGTTCCATAACGTTAATCACAATTTACGTAAAATGGCCGGGAAAAACTAGACAGAGAGACCTAGAAACCAATTTGTCAAATATTACAGGAATAATCAGTTCTGGGCTTGTAATAACACATACTGTCAATTTACCAGAAATTTCAAATCATTTATAACTATC
The DNA here is from genome assembly GCA_948146395.1 of Fragum whitleyi. Classification (NCBI taxonomy): domain Eukaryota; kingdom Metazoa; phylum Mollusca; class Bivalvia; order Cardiida; family Cardiidae; genus Fragum; species Fragum whitleyi. Next base: position 48,980,117 of record OX411548.1, read on the forward strand.
CCGTCCCAGAGAAATGGGATGGAATTTTCCTGTAGGGGGTAAAAACAACCCTTTGAGCAATTTTTCGGTTATGTCTTGACCAAATTTAAATAACAATCAAGTGATAAAAACCTCATTTTTTCTACAGCTTGAATAAAGTTTTAAATAAGAGCAATGAAATCTAAAGAGTGATTTAAAAGAGATAGATTTTACAAAATTTGGCTTTATAATATACATGGTATTACCATGTATATTACAAAGCCAAATTCTGTAAAATCTAACTCTTTTAAATCACTAATAAGCATCATTCATAGTGTAAAGAATTTGGCAGTAACTTTCACCAATATAACATTACAACTTAAAAAGACGTTTATTTCTGCACATTTGCAGGGTATGCCGCTTTAAAATAATCCTTTTTGCAAATATGCAAAGTTTTTTTTCTTAAATTTGGGGAGAGTTTCTAAACAAATTATACCCCAGTGTCTCTTTCATACCAATATAGGTATACTTTACTTTAATGCTGGAGATATTTCAAGTTAATTCAATTGATTTGACAATATGATCTGTCATTATATCTAATCTTTCCATGAATATAGGCAACTGGGAATCCTGCGTATAAAGTTTTAAATATATGAACTTTAATAATTTATTGGATTTAAGGGAGTAATTCAGAAATGCAAAAGATATTGACATATGAGCCTGTGTGTTAGATTTACAACAATTTCAAATATACGCAAAGCAAAGACTCTGACCAGCCTGTGCATCGGCACAGACTGACCAGAGTCTTTACTACGCTTTAGTAGATAGATAAGGCCTCAAGGTATCTGTAGACCATCAAGTAACTTAATAATTACAATATGTGGCTGTCTACGCTACTCAATGTTTGCACCTCACCAACATTTCAAATTGTTGGAAATGTCACACACAGGCTCATATGTCAGGTTGTGAAAATTGCACTATTTTCAACTTGCATATAAATCTAAATATAAAGTAAATAAATCTCTTGAGAAAAATATAAATATATGGTAAATATGAAGGGGGTCAACAAATTACATTAATAAACCTACAAAGTTATGAAATATAGAAATTGATAGACAGACTAATATGAACCCATCACTCATATTTCTCCCATCCCCAACAGGAAATATTGTAACCCATGACCAGATATCTCAAAATAAGGTTAGTCCTAAATGATGGAGGGTTCAAAAGAGAACTTTAAGGTAGTGGACTAACAACTTATTAATATTATCTTTTACTCTCATACATTTATTTTAAATTAAAATTTTGTGAAAATTGAGCCTGTCAGCCTGAGAAAGCTTTTATTACCTTGGGCCCTGATCAATTGGCAGACACTCTACCTCTCTACTTTTAGTTGTTGTCAAATGAAAGTTGAATTCTGTTTCTTTTTTATCTTTTATTTTTTTACAGTATCTAAGTAAATTCAAGGAAAAATTCACAATTTAATTCTTTTCTGTGTATCAACCATATAAGACTGGAACCTAGTAGTTCTTACTTAGGGATAGCATGCTCAAATGCAGGCACTTGAACAACTACTGAAAATGCCTGTATTCAACCCTTAAGTTCACAATTACAATGATATCTAAAGAACCCTCGATATTTATGGAACCTCCGTTGTCAATTTAAAATGTGAGTAATGATTCCATGAAATTTTAGTAAACAAGTCATAGGATAAGTACAAAACTATTGTAAGTGTGGGAAAAGAGAAAGTTAACGTAAATCACCTTTAAGCAACCCATTGAAAGCAACAGTAAATAATAGACTGTATCTCCTAATAAGACAATGAGGGTATAATTGACAATGAAGTTCTAGACAAATTTTGGTAGAACCATTCTAAAATCCTCATTTCTAGACAAAACCCTATGTTGTGGGTACTCATTGGAATCGTCTCAACAAGACGATTCCAATGATTACCCACAAGATAGGATTTAATTATTTTTTTTTTTTAAATATTTACATCCAAAATTCATTTTATTCCCTCTATCTGTAGCTCCAATTTGATGTTACAAACTAATGGCATGTCACTTACTGGCATTCCTCTAATGGATGAACCACTGTGAGGATTTTAGGGTGTCGAAGTTTTGTCAGGTATTGCACTTCTTGGCGTAGGATTTCCGACACCACTTCCCGACGTCTTGGCTTGTGTAATTTATCTGCTATCTTTTTCTCAAAGAAGAAAATAGAAACTTCCTGAAATAGAAATGATGTATCATTAAATTACAATAACCAAGCGTAAAGAAGAATCGAAATACTGACGGTTTAATTGAAAAGTGTAACAACTCATACAAAAATGTAAATATCTACAATTAAGTATAATACAGTAAGGTTTTGATTTAGTCTTGATGAATTCTTCAATACCCAAAATTGTAATTCTATGTCATAAAATTTGAGAAAAATGATTTTCCTATGGTTTTCTGTAAAACTGATTTGAAATAATCGAAGGTTTAGTGCAAGACTGAACCCTAATAATGTAAGTTTAAATTTATAGTCATAATACGTGGCATATGAATATTCCATTAATGTCTGGGCTCACAAAAAAAGTTTTCTTCTATCATAAAGAAATCTTACCCAAGAGATTTGTATAGAAGAGAATGGGGAGTTTATTGTATTAGAAACACTTAGAACATTATTACAGAACGATCTCATTGACAGTCACTTTTTCTAATAAAACAAGTAATTTTCTCATGTTTAAATTGAAATACACAGGAAATGCATTAAAAGCTGGAGTGTCTATGCCTGCTGGGATTTCCATTCACTGAGCCGTAAAAAGGACAGATAATTAAATGTAGCATTTTTTTGTTTTGTACTGCTTTTATATACCAATGAAATAGGTTTCTTTGTCTGTTTTTTTCTTTTTGTATGACATTTTCTTTTAATCTTTTTGTTGTTGTTCTTTAACTAAAAGATAACATGATAAAGGGTGACTCTTATTTCCATCGTAGTCCTAACTCATTCCTGAGCATATCAAGAACATAGAGAAAGATTCAATGGACTCTAACTACTGCTACCCAGTTTCACAGCTGGGTGGACTGGGGCTCTCGATCTGTCTAAAACAGTGTTTTGCCCAACTACACTTTGGTGAGGCTTGAACCTGCAACCATCAGATTACGAATCAAGCACACTAAACCAATTTGCCAACAACGTCATCTTTTTGGAACAATTCAAATTTGGATGCAGAATTTATACAAGGGAAATTGAGAAATTGAATAATTGGGCAAGAATTAAAAGAAGCCTCAAGAGTGCCCATAAGTTTTTTTTCTCCAAAATAAATCCTATCTCCTAGTCTATGGACCCAGATGACCTAATTTTAAACTTGTCCCACATTTTATCAACACCGTCTATCTTCCCAACTTTCAAAGTTGATTGGACTAAAACTGCATCGTCTTGAATGTCTGAAAGATAAATGTTGACCATAATTGTCAGTCATCAGACAACAACAAAAGCTCACCATGAACCTCATAAGAACACATAAACATTTTTTTGATTTCGTTACTTAGGAATTTCTGGTGTCCAAAATCATAGAATTGCAAGTCGGCTGTAAACATACAGCTCTCATCTGCAGCCACAGCACTTAGACTTACATTCTCACAGGTACCCATTTATACACCTAGGTGGACAGGAGCGAGAAGAGATGTAATCTCAAATGAACAAGTCTCAAGATAACAGCAAAAGTCTTATTTTTGAACCATTATTACTCTATCAAAAATCTTTATCAATGATAATGTCTCAAAACTATCACAATATTGGTGTTTTGTTTTTAAGTCAAAAATTTCTTCCAAAGTAAAGATTGCCCTATCACTACCATAAAAGACCTCGTCACATTTTCCTTCCATTCTGTAATTGGTTCAAAGATCAATGAAGAAGATAGCTGTAATCTCTCATCTGGTTAGAACATTCATGAAGGTGTTTCTCGATATTGTTACAAATCTTAACTCAAATCTCTGTATCTTTCTTGTAACTTTAATTTCAAGTACACATTAGAATTGTCTCCTTGAGACAATTCTAATGTGTACTTAAAATAAAGTTTTTTATTAAGTATCTACCGATTCCCATGCCTCCCAATTTTCTCGGCTCCGGTTTTCCGAAGCTCATCAACAAAGTGCCTAGGGCTGTCATTTCCAAGAATTTATTTCTGATTCACATACAAGGAACCAAACAATTAACCAATAGTTACTGTCATTACAGAAAACAGAAAAAAAGGAGACCATTACAAGAGATCCTATATGACCCTAGAACACTCTACTGTACAGAAGTAATTTTTAGTGTATTACAAAAGAATCTGAATTTGAATTAAACACACACCTTTTTGACACCATTTTTGTGCAATTGAAAGGAAGTTATTGATTTTAGTCTGTCTGTCAATAGTATGTAAGTTTTTCAGCTCTTCTAAGAGGTTTATCCTTGTCTTGATGCAATTATTTTGGCCTGGCAACAATGCTATAAATAGTCATTCCCCGTTAATAGTGTAGATTAAACATGTGATAGTAAGCACACTTAAGTAAAAACAATGATATGATCAAAGTTAAATTTTGTTATGCCAACCCCTATGGCAACTAAAGCCGACACTAACAATAGTTTGTTCTAAAATAGCCAAGTTCAAAAACAGCAAGCTAAATAAGAAAAATTCCCACAGTTGTGTTAGATGCGGGAGTGTCTGATATATTTTCTATTAATGATTCCCCCACAATATGTTTGTGAACTCTACAGTCTCCCCGGCAATGAAAGTTGAAAGAAAATGCACCACTAATTACGGCTTCACGCAAATATGTCTCGGCTGACTTCATTTGTGACAAAACCTAGTCTGGCATCTTGATAAACAATAGGAATAATCTGACATCTCTTTAACAAGTCTGCACCCTAAAGTTGAATATGAAATAATTTTACATGGAAAATAGCAGACCGCTTATATGTTTCAATTGATGTATAACAAAGAGGATGCCATACTAGGCTTCAGGCTTTTGATACTGAAAAGTCTATTCAGGAAATCAATGTATTATATGTGTAACACCTTCCTCCCAATTTTGATTTAATGGATTTCTCGTGATGGATAAAATAGCTTTCATTATAAGAACAAGGATATGGGAGGTTGTATATCATCCAAATTGGAAATATCTGCGCATGGTCGCAAAATTATGTTATTTGGAAACCTTCCTTACCTTTGTTTCAAATTGGTATTTCTAACACTCAAAATCAAGACTCCAAAATGTGTCCTTTTGCTTATGCATGTATCATGCATAGTGGTAAAAGAGGTGTTTATGTTTCTACTTACATGCAGCAAAAAGTCACTTATGAATAAAAGCTATTTGCTTTAAAAATGAAATCAAACTTAAATTTTTGCATTTATACGCAGTTGTAACAGGGGCTGGAATTTCCTCTACAAATATGCATATGTGCATGTTCCTTTTTTGAAAAAGTAAGAGTATGTAAACCGGAAAATTTTAAAGTCATGCAGTTGAAGACTTATAATGTTGACATGCAGTATTTCTGCCTAAGTATGCAGAAACTTTGTACTCAATTAAAATTTTTGCTGTCAGTGCAGATGAAGCTTTTTTGAATGGGATTTTTCGCCACTTTCATCAATCTTTTGGTTATATCACGGTAGCTGGAGCACCTAACAATGGATTCCTGGTATTTCTCTCACCCGTACAACCATCACATCCTTTCCTAGCCTCCAGCTGCTATCTCATATAGGTCTATGATTATCAACCCATTGGTGAGAGACAAAAAGTCCGAAAGAATGAGTGCCTCTTGCAATCGAAGTACGCAGAATGCAAACACAGGGTATTTTTGCAGCCATATGCAAAAACTCCGTAATTGGATAAAATATAACCTGGATATGGTCAAGGTTAAATTTTGTCAAGCAGCAAGCTCCAGCAAATACAATTAAGCATATGACCAAATCAAGAGATTTGTGACCTATTTAACGACCTAAGATTCTGATGTTGAACTATCAATGCATGCAAAATAAATCCAAAATGGTAAAGCCTTTCTTTTTTTTTCATCACATGACCTTTTTTATGCCTATTTATACTATGACCTATGTTGCGGGAGTGAAATAACCCCGTTGAATATTTTCGATATTACACGGGTGTTATTACACTAGTGGAATAAGTATGCAAATGAGCATAAAGCGAATAGCAACGCTACTTTATAACCACAAAAATGACGTCATAATCTATGTTTTGTGACATCATTTTTAAACGGCGTTATAAGTTTCGCAGAAAATTGAAACATTGAATTTCATGAATTTTGACGATTTTTCGCTAAAATTCGGGTCATATCATAACAAGAATATCAAATTTGTGCTAATAAAATACCGAATTTATTAAACTCATCATCTATAAACAGATAAAAACTCGGCATAGCCTCGTTTATATCTGTTTATAGATGACTTGTTGAATAAATTGGGTATTCCATGACCACTCATTCAATATCCTCTATGTATTGATAGATTTGGGCAAATTGATTTCTGTGTGTCCATATGACCCAAGAAATCTTTTACAGTCAAGGTCAAGGTCAAATTTGATATGGTCCCTTACTTTGGATTGAAAAGTGATATTCCTTATTTGTGTATCAAACCACTGTTTCTCAAAAATTGCATTTGCAGGGGCATTGTTGTTAAACAAACACATTTTGTTTCGCTATGGAAATTAGTTGATTCAATTAGATTTCAATTTAGTGCAATCAATTATGAGAAAAATGTATTTATTTAGGTTATAGATCTTAGAATTTCTAAGCAGTAAAAATAGCTTAAAACAATAAAACTGTTATCTGAATGACACTCACAAATTCAAATCTCAGGGGTATCAAGTTATTAACACAAACATCCCCTAAAACAGTTTGTGTACTTTTATAGGCTTTTGAAATACAGTTGAAAGACAAACAAAGGAATATTTAGGGCAGATTTTCCAGAATAATGTTAATAGGTTTATAATGGCATGATGCATCGAACTAAATCGACCATCTAAGCTTAAAAATAGAGACATAGTTACAATTATATCCTTAATCCCTGTAGAAAAAGCTTTGAAAAAAATTGTAAAAATGAATAAATTGTCATCAACAAACAAAACCCTCATTATTAACAAAATGTTTGTCCCCATAGATAAGCAATTTTAACCTTTCAGGAACCAAATATTGTCGTCCGCAACTTCTTTGAAATTGGACCAATATTAAATAATGCATTTTTAGTTGTGTCCATCTATATTCCTGCATTCTAATTGGCTGAAAAGTTGGTTTTAATCCACAATGAAAACAATTTTCAGTATGCAGCCATTTTTCAGCGTCTGCAAAAAGTAGTCCCGTAAGAAATGTGTTTCTTAACTGACAAATCTTTACATTTTTGCTCCATGATATCAAATTATTAGATATGAAGATACTATTTATTGAATTCATAGAGATATGAAACTAAAAACCTAATCACACTCATGAGGAAATCCGCTTTGCCCCACAGTGTGATTAGGTGTTTAGTTTCATACCTCAATAAAATCAACAGATTCTCCCTTCATCTCATAAGTTTTTTTGTAAACAGGGATTATGGGCATGTTTCTTTAAAATTACATGTACTTTGAAATCAATGATCTTTGATAAAACTGGACTAATATGCTTTAACCCTTGTCATGCTGAACCCGGAATATTCCTGCTTTGACAGGAGCTATAGACAAACATCAGCCTGCACATATGTGCAGTCTGAAGTTAGTCTACACCACCTGATTCTCACTTTCAAACCAGACTTGTCATTAGGTTTAGTTTTTCAAATAAAAATTGACCAGCAGTTGGTACTTTCTGCTTTTTGCCATTTGATTTTGAATCAAATTTTTAGCCAAAATTTATTCAGTATGACAAGGGTTAAGTGCACTATTACACTGAAGTATACATTTGTGACAACTAAAACTAGAGCTTTGCTCACTGAAATTATAGGCTCCAAGAAAACCAGACTAAAGAACATGCAAATAATACAGAACTAATTTTAGCCTGTTGATATTAAGCATACATTTATGAATTACAAATTTCAAGTTTAAATTTCAAATTTTCCAATTCTGAATTTTTCAACATTTACATCAACCAACATCATCCATATCGATGGCTCAGTGCTAAACAGTTGTAACTCCCTATTAACATATAGGGAGTTACAACTGTTTCACGCTAAGCCATCGATATAAGCTAATAGCAGCTGTGGTTACAGTTTTTTTTTTTCTCACGTACTAAATCATTACTGACTACACCATGGCTAAAGCAGTACTTTGGTCTTTATCTGAAAATTGCAGTGCCAAAATGGGCCAAAGAACCAAGCACCTTTGCTATAACAAAGATCTGGGAAACGATAACCCTTCTGACATAACAATCAAGTCTGAGCCGCAGAAGCATGAACTTATTATAAAAGGATAAAATGGGGATCAATGTGTCATTATGCCCTAAATCGAAATTCAATACTCCGACTGCATTTCCAATAAAATCATCAACTCCGGAGTATCCGTCAAATCTTGATTTTCCTTCAAAACGTATCATGAAAATTGCTACTTGTAGCATCAAACTGACACAAAAATCAATCTAAATGCAATATATTTATACAGGATTGGAAACAGCTAATAGATTTAAATATTTTAATTCTTTTTACTCTTGGTTGCATAGTCCCTAATATTTATACTTCTAGGATGCTATACTTGAGAAAATATCGTGGAAAAGGGAAAAAATGGCTTTTATAACAAAATTTTGTTCTTAAAATAGTTTCTACCACAAAAGATTTTTTGATTAAGGTTACATTGTATAGAGTTTTATACAACTTTCAACAATATTTCAGTAATTTTATCCCAAAGCCCTCCTCCTGTAAATAATCAGTATTGACTTCCTGGAGTACCTAGTAGATGTAGATGAAGCCTGGTAATCTAGCCTGTAATGATGGCTTTCTGTCCTTTCTTAATTCAATAGGTACCAAACATAAAAGTCCTTCCGTGCTGCCAACGTTTTTTCAAAAAATCTATTCTGTTTCTCTTCATTTGCACTAGTTTTGTTCCATGGCATATAAACTCAGTGTCATGCTGAACCCAAAATATTCCTGTTGTTTTAGGAGGTAAAGACAAAGATCAGCCTGCACATATGTCTATCCCACCTGGTTTTCCTTTTTAAACAAAAGTCAAATAAAAGAGTTTAAAAATTAAATTTTCAAAATAGATAATGACTCACGATTTGTGAGTGCATGATTTAGATGTAAATGAAACAAGGTTTTATTCAGCATGACAAGAGTTAAAGTTATTTCTGAAAAACAAATTTTGGACGGTTAAAGCAGAATGATACTCTTCCTCTAACCTTATTACATTATCTTCTCTTGGCCTCAATATTCTTGATGTCAATTGATTTTGCCATGGAGTTTGTATCATTTGTAGAATATTTTACATAAAAGAAGTTCCAAATTCAATTTCAGTAGGATAACAATATCAGTAAAAATGTTTTCAATAAACGTCTGGAAACCTGAAGAGCATATATTATTGAGCTAAGAGACTTTTAAGTACAACTTTCTTCAGAAACTTGTAATACTGTTAATAATCATCTAAAGTGTTTGAGGCCCAATTTTTAAACATTTCATTTGCCAAGAAAAAGCAGTAGATCCAGGTATATTATAAATCAAAATGAAGCTATTCATGAAAATAAGCAGTTAAGCAACACAAGACTGCCATAGCTATAGCGGTATAGCCAAAACATTGTGGAAAATGGTCATTTTGTAGAAAACAAACAACTACGAGACTGTTAGATAAAATTGGCTCATACATCAACAAAGTACAGACTAAAGTACTACCCAGGTCATTGTGGACGAAGTACACCACACGATGCACAACAGACGACGGACATAGTAACAATCACAAAAGCTCACCTTGAGCACCTTGTGCTCAGGTGAGCTAATAGAAAAATCATGCAAACCTTATTATCATCCAGTCTAAAACCTTCATGTATTTTCCATATCATCTCAGGTCCGCAGCTAGCAACATGCTGACCTATGTCATAGTATCGTGTGATGGGATTAGCTTCATCAGCAATGATGGAATGCTTAATCATTGATAAAACATCCATACTTCGGGTAAGTGAGGAACAGCGAAGAAAACTACATTTTCCGCATGATTTATTTGAAGTTTGAGATTCAAACCGCTCGTCTGTGTATACTGTGTAGAGCTGGGTACCAGACATAGGGTGGGTAGGTGGGTGGGGTAACTAACAAACACACATGATCTGAAAAGAATATGAGAAAAAATATCAGTTATTTGTTAACCATATATAGATTTTTTTTTATTATTTTGTTTGGTTTAATGCTGCTGCTAACAATTTTACAGTCATATCATGGCTTAATCACCTAATGATGGATTCCTGGTATTTCTCACGCCAGCACAATCATTACATTCTTTCCTAGCCTATCGCTGGTATCCTAATTAGATTTACAATTATAAAATCCATGTTGTTCATTGGATCAAAATTTCTTGAACAACTTTGAAAGTGGGTCACCCAAGGATGAATTCTATGAAGTTTGGTTGAAATTCATCCAGAAGTTTCTGAGGAGGTTTTTAAAGAAAAAGTTTACGACTGGACATACACATGGACAGACGGACGCACGATGGACACAGCGCCATGACAAAAAGCCCAGTGGCCTTCGGCCAGTGGAGCTAAAAATGAGACAAAATATGAAATAATGAAATAATTTATTTGGCTCTGCTTAAATGATGTCAGATAGGGTGATTGAACAAAAGCCGGGATATTTTTTTAAATATATTTTAACTGGTTAGACAGTGTGTTTATGAAAATGATGGTCTATAGTTATTCCTCAATACACCATCGAAAAGCATTAAAGAGAGACAATTATTTTTAGAAAGTGGAATCAAAACATCTAAATTAAGCTTGGTGAAAGACAAACATTGTAACCCAGACAAAACTGCTCCTAGTGAGATGCTCTGGTTCAACAATGCTTGCTTGGACCTATCTGTGCTTGACCACTTTTGATGGCTTATTTAGATGTCAGTTTGTCAAATCATTTAATCACGTTTGCGAGAGCACCTAACAATAAATTCCTTGGATTTCTCAAATAATATGTAGATGCTAGAACCCTGCACAAACAGACTTCAATAGAATGTCAAACTGTCACTAAGTACGAGAGGGATTTCACAGTAATCAATTAACAAATTGATTTAATAGACACCAATATGTCCGGTAAGTCAGTTGTACTTCAGTCCTCTGAGACAAGTCCTTTTATCAAAGACCATGATGTTGTGACCGATTGCTTTTGTGCTTATGATATGCTTTTCAGTTTAAATCAGGGACAATTTGTTGAATAAATACTTAATTTGTTTAAATAAGAGGTCTAGAACATAAATTTTATAGACAGCTTCAAAAGTCTTTTAATCATTCAAACATCTATCAATGATTCAAATAATTTTTGTATGATTTTGAAATGGTATGGCAATTAGTGCTTATTAACATTAGTTTATATCAATCTATTATAATTTGAATACAACAAAGCTTAATCTTATAGAGTCACCCTTGAACACTCAATCCTGGTGTTTTAACGTCCATGGGAGAGAGGCAGTGGTTTACACCTACTCAATTTTACAGCTGGGTAAACTTGGACTTGCTTTTTAAGTGATTAGCTCATAAACACACTCTAGTGACGGTGGGGCTCGCACAACAGACCTCCAGCTCATGGATCGAGTGCCTTTACTGCTATGTCACCTATGCATTTTACATTAACCTGTGCCATGCTGAATAAAAAACCTAGTTGTCATGAAAACAAAGTGCTGAAATCAATGCATGTACTCATTGTTGTTCTGTTTTGCATTTGAAATAAAAAAAAATCAACTTTTCTGGTTTAATAAGGAAAATCAGGTGGTAAAGACTAAGATAAGACTGCACATATGTGCAGTCTGATTTCTGTCTTTACCTCCTTCTAATGGTGGAGTACTTTCTGGTTCAGCAAGGCAAGGATTAAAATGTTACAAAACTGTAGTAAAGACTGCCAGGACAGACTTCAATAGAATGTCAAACTGTCACTAAGTACGAGAGGGATTTCACAGTAATCAATTAACAAATTGATTTAATAGACACCAATATGTGTCCTGTAAATCAGTTGTACTCAAGTCCTCTGAGACAAGTCCTTTTATCAAACACCATAATGTTGTGACTGAATGCTTTTGTGCTTATGATATGCTTTTCAGTTTAAATCTGGGACAATTTGTTGAATAAATACTTAATTGGTTGAAATAATTGATTTAGAACATTTATAGACAGCTTCAAAAATATTATAATCATTCAAACATCTATCAATGATTCAAATCATTTTTGAAATGGTATGGCAATTAGTGATTATTAACATTAGTTTATATTTATCTATTTTAGTTTGAATATGACGAAGCTTAATCTTATAGAGTCACTCTTGAACACTCAATCCTGGTGTTTTCAAGTCCTGGGAGAGAGGCAGTGGTTTACACCTACCCAATTTTACAGCTGGGTAAACTTGGACTAGCTTTTTAAGTGTTTAGCTTATAAACACACCCTTGTGACAATGGGGCTCACACAACAGACCTCCAGCTCATGAATCGAGTGCCTTTACTGCTTGCTCACCTATGCACTTTACACTAACCTGTGCAATGCTGAATAAAAAACCTAGTTTTCATGAAAAGAAAGTGCTGAAAGCAATCCATGTACTCATTGTTTGTCTGATTTGCATTTGAAATTAAAAAAATCAACTTTTCTGGTTTAAAAAGGAAGATCAGGTGGTATAGACTAAGTTCAGATGTCTGATTTCTGTCTTTCGAGTCCTTCTAAGGAGGGATTTCACAGTAATCAATTAACAAATTGATTTAATAGACACCAATATGTGTCCTGTAAATCAGTTGTACTCAAGTCCTCTGAGACAAGTCCTTTTATCAAACACCATAATGTTGTGACTGAATGCTTTTGTGCTTATGATATGCTTTTCAGTTTAAATCTGGGACAATTTGTTGAATAAATACTTAATTGGTTGAAATAATAGATTTAGAACATTTATAGACAGCTTCAAAAATATTATAATCATTCAAACATCTATCAATGATTCAAATCATTTTTGAAATGGTATGGCAATTAGTGATTATTAACATTAGTTTATATTTATCTATTTTAGTTTGAATATGACGAAGCTTAATCTTATAGAGTCACTCTTGAACACTCAATCCTGGTGTTTTCAAGTCCTGGGAGAGAGGCAGTGGTTTACACCTACCCAATTTTACAGCTGGGTAAACTTGGACTAGCTTTTTAAGTGTTTAGCTCATAAACACACCCTAGTGACGATGGGGCTTGCACAACAGACCTCCAGCTCATGGATCGAGTGCCTTTACTGCTTGCTCACCTATGCACTTTACACTAACCTGTGCAATGCTGAATAAAAAACCTAGTTTTCATGAAAAGAAAGTGCTGAAAGCAATGCATGTACTCACTGTTGGTCTGATTTGCATTTGAAATTTAAAAAATCAACTTTTCTGGTTTAAAAAGGAAATTCAGGTGGTATAGACTAAGTTTAGACTGCACATATGTGCAGTCTGATTTCTGTCTTTACCTCCTTCTAATGGTGGAGTATTTTCTGGTTCAGCAAGGCAAGGATTAAAATGTTACAAAACTGTAGTAAAGACAGCCCAAACAGACTAAAGTTGAATGTCAAACTGTCACTAAGTACAAGAGGGATTTCACAGTAATCAATTAACAAATTGATTTAATAGACACCTATATATCCGGTGAATCAGTTGTAGTTCAGTCCTCTGAGACAAGTCCTTTTATCACAGACCATAATGTTGTGACTGAATGCTTTTGTGCTTATGACACGCTTTCAATTTAAAGTGGAAGCAATTTGTTGTATCTAAAGACAAATTTTGCTAAATTAGAAATCTAAGGCTTTTGAGGAATTTGAGAAAAAATGGTTAAATATAAAAATTATTCACTTCAATGATTAGGTATTATGTTTGGGGTTTGAACACCACTTTGCTGTTTAATCCCTGCTTTTTACGTGCCTGTGATTTTATGATTGAGAAAACATTGTGAAAAAAGAAGAAATTGCTTCTGACAAGCAATTTCTTCTTTTTCAACACCATTTTCTACTCTACAGAATGGTTATTTTTCAAATTAAATCCACTTTAAATTTTTGTCTGCAAAACCTTTGAATTTGGACAGGTCCAAAATTTTGTAAAACAGGAAAGGGTTCACAGTCTTTCAATCAATCCTAGGAGCTGCAGTGGTTTCTCAGACAAGTACTACCATGGTGATCCTTCCAGAGCCACCTGCCCTATGTTGTAAAACAGTTAACCATTGCTTGAATTTTTACCAAAGGTTTGATTTTTTCCTTTCAGGATAAACGCCATTTTCAACAATCTTTCAGTTATACCTCTGTGGCTGAGCACATAACAATAGATTCCTAGTATATCTAACACCAGTACCACAATTACATTCTTTCCTAGCCTCCAGCTGCTATTCCTCATAGGTCTACAATTATCAACCTAATGGTGAAGGTAAATAGTTGGAAAGAATGAGTGCCTCCATTGGGGATTAATCCCGGGACCTCTAGAACGACAGTCTACAGCGCTACCAACTGCGCTTTGATGGTGTCCCTTAACCAAAAGTTATTATCACCTAATCAGTTTTGTTGTTTCAATTGATACAATTAAAACAACATACCTGATTTGCTTCAAATCAACCAATAGTGTTGTCTTTCATACAACAGGGCCCTTGTACTCATTATCATCCTACAAAATTTTTCCCACTATAACCAAATCATAGGAGACAAATCTTGGAAAGGATATTTTTTCAAGGAAAAGGGATTAAACCTAGAACCTCATAATTTGTAGTCTGTTTGCTACCAACCATATTTATCTAATTTTGTAAGAAACTTTCAATATTCTTGATTCTTAAAAGGTTTTTGCAAGATAATTTATCTAATCATGGCTTCCTTTTTATATGGGATTGCCTTCCTTGTAGGTGTAACTTGCAGGATTTAATCAAGGGAGAAAAACAACGCTAATTCCAAAATCAATTCACAACCATAAATTTGCAGTAAAAATCATACAAATTTTCTTTGATGACATATATAAAAAGAAAATCAATGACCCATAATACCAGGGTCTTAACTACTCGAGCATTGTGATGGAGGTTCTCCGAGATTGGCTTAATAAAATCCTCCCAGAATCCTTTGGTTTGTCACAAGCCGTCATGTTTTATAGACTTGGTCATGCATTTCTATGAACGGGAAGTTGTTTCGTATAGTTCAATAAGTTTGTGATCCATAGCAACAGACTGATGAGCAAAAAAGACAAAATGTTTTGTGATGTATCATTTGGTCATGCATTTTCATGAATTTTCTAAGTTGTTACTGAAAGTTTGTATAATTGCCATAGTAACAGCCTGATGGGGAAACACAAAACAAAATGTTCTGACATGATTAAATTGTATAAACTTGGTCAAGCATTTTTATATTCTTCCAAAATAGTTCAAAATGTTTGCTTGATATATGCTAGCTAATTAATGGGCAACAAAAACAATATTTTTGCTTTTTATAGACTTGGTCTTGCATTTTTATGAATCAAAAGTCCTTGTGAATAGCACACATGTTTATATACCATAGCTATAGCCTAATGGGCAACAAAAACCTTTTTTTCCCGAATATATGTTATGGACTTTGCCATGCATTTTTATGAAATAGAAATTCTTGTGGATGGCTCATGTTGATAGCTCAGGGCAAAACAGTTGTGACTGCCTATATGTTTATAGGCAGTTACAACTGTTTTGCACTGAGCCATTGGACTACGCTTACTTCCTACAAACACCTTTCGTGCTTGTTATGCGTGCATTCTAATAATCAAGATGCCATGAAAGTTTTAAGGTCTGTATGATATTTCATGGAAAGACTGGTTCAAGACTGCCCCACAATAATTAAGTAGAAAGCAGGCAGAATAGGCTAAGATCAGAATGCATGTCTTTGCAGGCTGGTCTTAGTCTATACTGTCTGTCAAAGCTTTGTGTCCAACAGGAATGTGTCATGAACAGCATGGAAGGATAAAGTTGTAGTTAAAATATCCTATACACAATTTTTTTAGATGAGTTTTTCCCGTAAAAAATTTAGATAAAAAGGATCTATTAAAACGAAATTATTTGTGTAAGGATAAGACAAACTGAAATTCATCGAATCTGCTTTAATACCCCTAGGGATAAATTGCCATTACCATATTAGAACAATAATTTAGAAAATTTCCTCAGACTAATTATTGTCTTGTGTGAAATACTAGATACTAATTGGTCTACAAAAGTAGGGCTGCTTAAAGACAAGTCTGACTTGCGTTTCACTTACCAGACAAAAAACTGCAATTTTTAAGAAGATAATCTGTTAATCATGCAAGCATTAGTTATCATTTAGGTCATTATGCAAACATTTTGTAACAAAAAAATCTTTTTACCCATGAAATAGCAACTGATGACTCTACAAAACACATTCACTCCACATGAACTTAACCTTTGTCATGCTGAATCCAGCCCTGCGCTCAGGATGACAAAACCGTGCAAACAGTTTGGCAATTATCCACCGCTTTGCATGCAAGTGTGAATGCAAAGCCGGGTGAAATTGGCCTACTGTCTGCACCGTTTTGTGATCCTGAAGGCAGGGCAGAATATTACTGTTTTTGGAAGGAGGATAGACAAAGATCAACCTTATTTTATACCAACTGATTTTCCTTTTACAACCAGAAATGTTTAAAAATTATTTTTTTCAAAAAAAAACCAACTCACAATTAAACTGCACCATGTACATTCAGTGTGACAAGAGTAAATGGGTATCAGAGAAGGATACTTTTTAAAACATTGTGAATTTGACATAATACTTTTTCAATTAGATATAATTGCAGTAGGTCAAATATGCCTCTAACATATCCTTGGCACAGAGCAGAGAATGCTTTTCAGAACTGAAATATGTAATAGATTTTCAGTACATTATTATAGATTTTCAAAGACCTTTGTGTGATCTTGACTTTTGAGCTCTTAGAACCTACCAGTACACTTAAGCCATATTAAATCTTTTTGGACTAATGAGATATTCATTTTGAATGGGCTTTACGCCCCTTTGCAGTTATATCATGGTGGCTGGAGCACCTAACAATGGATTTCAAAATTTTTCTCACACCAGTACTACCATTTCATCCTTTCCTGGCCTCTAGCTGCTATCCCAAATAGTTTACTTTTATCAACCCATTGGTTGAAGACAATTTGTCAGAAAGGGTGAGTGTTACTGCCGTCGCGAATCAGACCTGGAACCTCTTTCATGATAGTCAAATGCACTACCACAGTGCTATGACTGCAGACCTTGGACTAAATTGAACTTGTATCTATGACATCTACCTCTTTAATATATATGTTGTCTAAATTTGGAATTTTTGCGATGACTTTGTCTAAGAATCAAATACATCTAAATAGGCAAGGGTAGTGCCATTCTACATTTTTTCAATAAAATCCTATGTTGTTGGCACTCGTAAGAAGCGTTTCAATGAGATGCTTCTAATGAGCACCAACAACATAAAGTTTACTAGAGTATTATAGAAATATCAAATTCTATAATCATCTTGTCAGTTTTGTATATCATCGATTAACCCTGGTCATGCTGAATAAATTTTGGCTAAAAATTTTCATCAAAATCAAAAGGGCAAAATGAACTGAAAGTACCAACTGTAGGTCAATTTTTATTTGAAAAACTAAATCTATTGACAATTTTGGTTTAAAAGTGAGAAACAGGGGATGTAGGCTAACATCAGACTGCACATAAGTGCAGGCTGGTGTTTGTCTATAGCTCCTGCCAAAGCAGGAATATTCCGGGTTCAGCATAACAAGGGTTAATTCACAGGTTCCCATTAATACGATTAGACCAACTGAGGCCGTGATACAGAGACCGTGAGTACATTGCCCTGAGGGATCAGAAATTTAACACATTTATGGACAGGATCTCTTTGTCATTAGCAAAACTGATTATCAACTAGGAGTTTCATCAAGTTTTTTATATACGATTTGTATTACATAATTTTCTTATTCACTGACAATCTATCTTTACTTTAAAAATTCTAGTGCTTGCTTATGCCCGAAATAGTTTTGCAAGTCACGAGCTTTTATGGTGTTCACTGAGGTTTCCTAATGATTTCAATAGGAAACCTCTGTTTACATTGTGAAAGATCACAAATTACAAAATGTTATGGAACATTTACAGGTCCACTACCTTAACCAAAACGTATTTTTCAAGTTACATTAAAACATATAAAATTAATTCAAATTAATGATTATGGACAATTATTGTTATTGCATGTATTGCGAATATAATCCATTATTATTGCCCTGGCAGGATGGAGCATAAATAACGGGTTGTTGCACAAGGTTAACGTAGATCAGCTTTTATTTGTGATTACTTATTTTTTTGTCGTAATGAGACCTTAATTCGTAGATTGGATACCAAACCCTCATAACTTCAGCTTTTCTAAGCTGAAGTTATGAGGCTTCAGTAACCTTATGATGAAATGTGTTTATTTCCCCGCATGCACGTAAATCCTTCTAGTTTTAGGGTATAGTTATTGGCACAAATTAACAATAATTGCGGACTAACTTTTGAAAGAACCAATAACTTTGAAACGTAAACTCGCCAAATTACATCATGGCTAAGACACGCCCTACCAGTTGAATAAAAATGCAGAATACACTGTATCCTAAAACCAAACAGATTAACATCATTAGCAAATGAGGACATGATTGGAAAATTAAAAATTTTAGTTTGAACCATTTTAGGTGTCAAAATTTTGCTTTGATTTATGCTTACAGAAGTGTTTCTCAGAGCCAGCAGTCCTTCGCTTTGTTATAAAGATCCATTACACAAATCACCATCTTCAAGATAAAACCATTAGGTCCCATTCCAATATGAAAATCTGCCACAGAATCTTATTGAGAACTTTTATCAGTACTTCTTCAGTGCACTTTGACATTTCTCTTTTACCGCTGAATAATCGTAAAACTCATTTAAAACCCGAGCCTATCTTGAGGACACCTTTGATTAGACTGCATCAATAATTCAGCGCAGTCATAAGGAGTCTAATGTCTCGTTATTCTATCAACCTTTTCTTTGTTTATACCATATTCATTCTAATAATGCCATATTAATTGTAATAATACCATATTCATTCTGAAAACTTTAGAATAAATATGGTTTTATTACAATAAATATGGTCTCCTTAAAATAAATGTATATTGATTCTAATAATTCTATATTTAATCAAATATTGGCCATGGCTACTAAAAGGATAGTTGCCAATGATAAAATTTGGGATGGGCTATTATAAGAGGAATCTTTGGATATTGATAATGAAATTTGATCTGAAATAGATAATCTCCATGTCTATTGGCATGTAGAATTACTACAAGAAAAGCTGTCCTACTTGTACACCCCCCTCCCCCTCAAAAAAATAAATAAATAACCAAACAAACTCCAGATTTTTATTGATAAGTTTGTGCGCATGACATGTGCACATGCATACATCAGCAATATTGTATTTGACTTTATATTTGGAAATAAAAAGTTTAGTTTTGTCAACAGGTTAAGGATGAGTTTTAGTATACCGTCCATGGATAGACAGGTTGACAGCTAGATGCACAAATATAAAAGGAAAACAAAGGACATGGAACAATCATAATTTCAATTTTTGCCAAGGTGAGCCTAATACTTATGCCTTGTTATAATTTTGCATCAAAAAAAATTTAATGCGTTGCCTGATACTAAGTACTTAATCATCACACAAGTTATTTTGTTTGATTAAAAGTCACAAAATGCAGTTCTGCCTGGAAAAGCTTGTATAGTTATTAAAACTCTTATTTCTTCAATTTGTCTAAATACCGCCAGGTTCTTTACACCCTTAGGTCATAGATCAGCCCATTACTTGCACAATTTTCACCCTGTTCTTGGTCATTTGTATCAATCAATGTGACTATCTTTCTTATATGAATTCATTAAGTAAAGAGATTCCATTGCCAATTATTTTCAAATAATGTATATCCTGAGCTACCCAATTTTTCATTTTTTTGTCTCAGTATTACTTGCTTACTCACATCGTTTTAACAGATTTGCTAGTACTCCTTAAATTTACACCCTATATTTGGTTATTTGTTTAAATACTACTAGAACTTTTCTTTTTCCTCCCCCCTCCCCTTATCTCACATAGACATGATTCTGGTACGATCCAAATTCGATGAAGGCATGGGCAATTCCTGGAGGAATATGATGGAGTCATCTTAGCAGGGTGTTACATAACAAGTCCGATGGCTCAAGGCTAAACAGTTGTAACTGCCTATAAACATATAGGCAGTTACAACTGTTTCATGCTGAGCCATCAAGTCAAGGTAAGACCTTCATGGTAGTGAAGCACTAAGATCTCGCTGTGCTTATTTTCAACATAGCAAGATTGTGGCTAACACGATACCAAACATGATTGCAGAAAGAAATTCTTGTGGCAAAAATGTTGAAAGTGTACAAGCATTGGGGAGCATTCATTGCGCAATATTTCAAATCATAGTTACAGCATTGTGAAAACAAGGTACAATCCCTTAGTGGGTAATTAAAAGCAGTAAGTGCAGATCTAAACATGATGTGGTCACCACATTTTGGTCACTGTCAACAAATAAGAGTATTTGTTTTTCAGTTGTAGTGCTTTCATCACAGTTTTGTCTAGTATCCTTGCTCAGCGTGAAACAGTTGTAAGAGCCTATATGTATATAGGCAGTTTCTACTATTTTGCACTGAGCCATCGAATTGTCAGCTGTTAGCCATGGCCATACCCAATTGGCGAAGTCTTGGTAGGGTCATTGTCGTTTGAGACTTAATGAATGACGCTTTTCAAATGTTTTCAGTTATAATGCAGTGGCTGGAGCATCTAACAATGGATTCCTGATATTTCTCTCACCAGTACAACCATCACATCCATTCCTAACCTTCATCTGCTATCTCACATAGGGTGAGAGACAAATAGTTGAAAAGAATAAGTGCCACCATTGGGGATTGAACCCGGGACCTCTAGATTGACAGTCCAACATGCTACCAACTGCGATGTGATGGCGGCCCCATTGTCATTTGAGACAGGTAGGTTTACAGCAATTGATGCTGTGCTGTCCCATAACTTGAATTATTCACAACCTTATTTGAGCCTGTGCGTGAAATTTCCAACAATTTCAAATGTGCGCCAAGCAAAGATTCTGGCCAGCCTGTGCAACCGCACAAGCTGTCCAGAGTCTTCACTATGCACTCTATAGATAGATTAGGTCTAAAAGTATCTTTAGACAGACAGGCGATCTTCTTTTTGCACTATGCAGCTGACCAGGTCACTCAATGTTTGCAACTCACGACATGTTAAATTGTTGGAAATGTCACGCACAGGCTCATTTTTAGTTATTGTCTCAATACAACTTGCTTCCTAACATCATTAAGAACAGAGATTTTCCCATTACCCCAATAATTTACATCTAGTATTTGGTCATTTGTCTTAATATAAGTGTTAACAGTCATAACGATTTTCCATAGGATTTGATTTGAATTGGGGTTTTACGTCGCTTTCAACAATCTCTCAGTTATATCGCGACGACTGGAGCACCTAACGATGGATTCCTGGTATTTCTCACACCAGTACTACCACCACATCCCTTTCCTAGCCTCCAGTTGCTATTCCACATAGGTTTACGATTATCTACCCATTGGTGGAAGACAAATGTCGGAAAGGATAAGTGCCGCGGCCGGGGATCGAACCAGTGCGAATGATTTTCCATAGGAAACCTTGCTCAACATTGTGAAAGTTCATGAGTACCCAAATGTTGCGGAATTTCTACAGTCCCTCTACCTTAATCCCTATGACTACGGCCACATTCTTTTTTCTGATCACTTAATTTTCTCAATTATAGAACACATACCGTAAAAATATAGCAATTAATAAAAGGCAACAATTTTTTCTGATCTCGTTTTTTTAAATCAAAGATCACATGGTAATCAAAGAATATAACTAAATAATCCTCTATGGCCAAAGATTATTCTCAATTTTTCTTATTTATGTAAAGAATGTAAATATATTTATGTAAAGAGTGTAAATATTTTTATTCTTAGTTTATATTGAGATGCAATTATGTATATTACTTAAGTCCTGAAGAACTATACCAAGTACAAGCAGACAATTTATTTGACCAACTGCTGTGAGCCTAAATTGCTGTGCTAAAATGCCATGAAAGAGTTATTGAATTGGTATTGTAGCTATTCAGAGAGTAGACCTTAAATGAACTTTTAAGGAAATATCAAACATCATTATTCAGGGTTGGACTGGCACTCCTTCTTTTGCACTTTTGGGACTGATTTGTAAGCAATTCCTTCTTTTTCCACAATGTTCTCCCCATTATTAAAATTTGGAATCCTAACACTCTGCAGGGATAATGCTGTCTCCTAAAACCCTGTGTCCTGGGTACTTGAATCACCTTGACAATTTGTTTTTAAATCGTACTGCGAAGCAGTAGATTTATATCTACCGTTTTCCAGAAATCCAGTCTGTTTGACCCACTACATTTTTACCATTATCTTCTGAGCAATGTGTTCAAACCAAATTATGTGTTTTCAAACACCGAAGAAACGGCCTTTTCAGTCACAATCTACAAACTTTGTTTATACCTTATTTACTTTTCGACAAATAGAGAAGAGGCTAATACAAAATTTGATGTAATTTCGCTTTTAGTAATTACCAGTTAGTATTTTCAGTGTTTATAACAAGATTTTCGGTTGAGTAAAGGAGTTGAAACGTACAATAGGTTAACTGTATAATTAATTTGTAGCACTTACAATATTACTGCTGTGAACTTTCTCGAACGGTCATTTACTAGTTGTAGGGCTGACAACCAATCAAATTCTGTTATGATTATCACTCGGTCAAAACCCACGCGTAAATTCAGACCATGTGGAAGATGCAAATGGACATCGTCTGCTCGAAATGTGTCAATTAACTTGTTTGTCAATAGTCGTCTGCACTCAAACAGGGAGCGTGGGAAGTTTACTTTTTTTTCGCATGTGTTAACAAATAGAAATGATTTTGTAATTTTGAAATATTTGATTTCAATGAGCACTCTGATCACGCTCCAATCCTATTTTCATTAAATTCAAATTTGAGTATGAAGAAAACAACAAATAAACCGACAAAAACATACGATAAACTGATATAGGGGTAAGTTCATATCGGACTCGGTTTCGACCCGAGTTAACCGGGTTTCCATCAGAACGGCCTCGGTTTCGACACTAGTGATGTCATTGTAACTTTTCAACCTCGACGCTTCTGATCCTGGGTCAGGCCGGTGTAACTTGGGTTCCAAAATGGCGTCGAGAATAGTGCACAACAATTCGATTACAAAAAAATAAATATTCTCTATTACTTTAAATAACAAATACTTTTTTCTTATTTTATATAGTATTTTGCACGAGTTTATCACATTTCTTAATGGGATAACGATATTTCATGGTAAATTAATTATTGTAGCGGTAAATGAGAAGTTTGTCTACTACCACCAGTGGGTGACTCCGTTTACATGAATGTCTTTTCTGCGCATTTTCAAAATTGTAAATAGTTTAATGAAAAATGTTTGTTGCTAAACAGGCTTTTAAACTCTATATAGAGAGGAATAATATTAACAGACAAGCTTTTAGCTTGGCGCGTGCTCATTATAACAACGTAAAAATCTGCTAAGAAATAATTTAGACTAGCAGAGGGCTATCGAATCAGCAAACTTTCAAAATCTGACCCACGAGGTTGGATGAGCTGGCGATGTCCTCGAAAAGATGGAGTGTTAAGACAAAAAACTCACATGTTTAAAGATTTTACCAACTTTTATTGTCCAAATTTGAGCCCTTTTGATTGGCGAACTATTTCACTATCCCAGCCTCTCAATGATGTACGATTTACAGTGCTGACAGCACTTTGATTTTGAATGGGTTTTATGCCGCTTTCAACAATTTCACAGTTATATCAAGGCAGGAGCACCTAACAATGGATTCCTGGTATTTCTTTCACCTGTACTTCCTGATATTACATCCTTTCCTAGCCTCCGACTGCTATCTCACACAGGTTTACGATTATATAACCATTGGTGAGAGACAAACGTTGGAAAGGATATTTGCCGCCACCAGGGATCCAACCCACGACTTCCAGATTGGAAGTCTTGTATCACCTTGACAAGAGAATCCTAATGAGTACCAAAAACATAGGGTTTGTAATTAAAATTCTACATGTAGGAAGTCAAGGAATATCCTAACTAATGAAGTCAAAGAATGGGGAGTCCAAAATTTATACTGACAAGGTACTATTTCGGAAAAGAATAAAATGTTACAAGCAATTTCTTCTGTTCCTCAATAGTTTCTCACCAATTTTAAGATGGTTCTCTTTCAAAAAAATAATGTGACAGATGCAAGCAAAATTATGTCATTAGCAAAAACTCGAGTATTCACCAGAAGTAAATAGAAAACAGGGGAGAATCCTAGAGCCACCTTAAGATAATGCAAGACTTTTGTGGTTTTAAAATTCAGGAATTTTCACCAAACTTTCTCAATCAAATAACTAACCTTCATTTGAGGATCACTTGAGCAATGGAATTGTTACATATAGAAGTGAAACATAAGAGGCTCTAAAGCCAATTGCTGAAATTTACTGAAACAAAGAGCAAGATTTGAAATAAAACTGCCAGAAGGTCTTTAGTTAATATGAAATTCTTACTTATGCCATAAAGCACACTTTTCATCAATACTATTACTATACAAGAGTTGATTTGAATTTCAAATGTGTTACTAGATTGCTTTGTCATCTTTTTTTGAACAAACAATTTGATGGCTCAGTGCAAAACAGTTGTAACTGCCTGTAAACATATAGGCAGTTACAACTGTTTTGCGCTGAGCCATTGATTTTAACTGTCTAAGATCTTTTTTTCACTATGAAATTTAACAATAGACTTACCTTTTAAATCCCTCAAACTCTTCGTATAATTTTAAACACTTTGGAATTTATGTTCACTTGAGAAAAATAATTAAGAATAGGCAGTTCTATGTTTCTTGTTATACAGTAATTGAAACAAAATAAATCATTACACAATTCGTAAGTTATGTATAGATTATTAGAAACTTATAAAAGAAAAACTTTAACCAACATTATAACAGTCTTGAAATAGTTTAGTGAATGCAAAAAGTAGAAAACACATAAATTCATGCAGAGAAAAATCTTCAATACCAGGTTAAATCAGTTCATTAATGAGGTTTCTTAGCACAAGCGATTAATCCAAAATTATACAGCCGTTTCCCATTTAGAGCTGTTTTAAATCACATACTGTAAATGACATATAGCCGCTATTGAAAAACCTCACCCTACTCTCGACCTGCATCACACGAGCAACGCGTCTCGTTCCACTGTCGCCATCAAATTCCAATACTATGAACATCTGTACAAATTGGTCGGAGAATATCACAGGCATTTTTCTGTAAAAGAGACATTTAGAATTTCTGTGACCAATAGAGTTTGGAATAATATCCCATAATCAATCATCCTTTGCTTTTTCTGTCACCTTTTATAGAAAAAAAGGCTTGTACTGGCCTTTGGATTTCGGGATTCTTTTACAAATTGTGCATGAAATTCTTGGGATCCCCAACTTTTTTTTGTGGGGTGAAAAGAGAAAAATCATAAGTGTAAATAAATTAACATCAACAATAAAGTGTCAATTGACACTTTATTGATAATATTGATTTATTCACATACAAGGGTGAATCAAAAATTATGTAGACTTGCGTTGCAGAAATTTTCATTTCACAGACTATGAAAAGAAAACTACACTTTTATTGAATTGCAGCATTTTTCTTTTTGTCACATAAATTTGGATGAAATCCAACTAATTGTTCACCTGTAGCAACCATTCTAAAACATGTAGTCATTTGGTACCGGCGCACGGCTACGACGTCAACATGACGCTACGGTATTGAAAACTTTCATTGAAAGTCAGCACTTTTCAAAATACTCAACTCAACAATAAACATAATTTCTTTATCGCATATCCATTGAATAAGTACTATTTTCATATTCATCTGATCCAAAATGGTGATTTTTAATGTGTAATGTGTCTTTGAGATACCGAACTGATGTTCATCTGTCACAATTACAAACAAGACATTTTCCATTCTCCGAGCCTCATCCTTCGGAAACACTCTCCATTCTAAAACAAACCTTCTAAACTATTTAAAAAGAAGGAATCTGCTTATAATTGAAGACCTTTTAGCATATTTTATCATTTTAACCTCTCTATTAGGTTTTCCATATGTCCAGTAGAACTTTATTATTGCCCAGTTGCCTATGGCTGCGCTGGTGCCGCCATTTTAAAGTTCAAAAATTGACACGTGCCCTTAGCTTATTGACTTTGAATTCAAAAATACCAAATAGATTATGCTTGAATTTTAAACATTCTAATAGATTACAACAACACGTAAATAGGCGAAGTTTGGAATGGTTTGGTCCAAATTGAGGGGAAATTACGGGCGTAACACTAGGAAGTAACGTTACAAAATGGGTTGCGCCGGTGGCACCTACCAAGAAATATCAAATGTAGGATTTTTTTCATCATAGTCATAGCAGACTCTTGTAAATTTAGTATTATGTCGACATTAAATGGTGTGAGACGTGTACACAATTACATTTATTTCTGTCAGAAAATTCCAGTTATAGTAGAAGTCCACATATTTTTTTATCCACCCTCGTACATCAATTAAAAAGACATGAAGGAAAACAATTTATTTCAACAATTTTCAACAATGGTAAATATGTATAAAGGAGTCTAAAATGATTTTTGAAGAAGGTAAAATGATTACAGAAATATTTTTGTAACAACATGAAGAAATAGGATTTTGTTCGCATCACGGACCCTAAGTGTATATTAAGAGTCCCTGTCCGCATGTAACTAATGAAGAAATCTGTTTCATCTAGGTTTTTGGAACAATTTAAAAAAAAGATTAGGAAATTGATGTTATATGTCATGCCATATGTATAACAAGAATTTTGTGTTATATTTGAACCTTTGCACTTCCAGAAAAATGCGTGATTTTGCACACGCTAGTTTTCAGATGTCGAACTATCTGGGCATAAATCATGCAATCGTCCTAATCCTGATAGGAACCAAAGATAGTTAACCCATAATCTTTTGAACATTGCATCGTGGAGTAGCAGCTAATGAAATTAAAATTGAGACCGGAATTATTTTCACCACGGAGCATGGACGGTATGGTGTTGGTTGGATAGTCAAGGGCCTGGGATTCGTATTTTATGGGATAGCGCGTTTATTAGGGAGGGTGAAATATGGTATAGAATTTACATGACCAATAGAGTTTAAGATAATATTCTTTCAATCATCCTAAGTTCTTTTTATCACCTTTTAGACAGTTTTTTTTCCTCATTTATTTTTGAAATTTTGTATGTTGGAAAAATGACAAGAGAACCACAGCATCTGACTAAAAGAAATGTATCATAGACACTGATCCTTCAATAAAGATACCTTTTTTATCCTAATCAACCCATTGCTGTTTAATCCCTGCTTCTTACGTGCCTGTGATTTTTTTCTTCTTTTTCCACACTATTTTCTACCCTTATGAATGGTTGTTTTTCAAATTAAATCGACTTTTTTCTTCTGCAAAACCTTTGAATTTGGACAAGTCCAAAATTTTGTAAAACAGGAAAGTATTAAAGTTCCAAGGAGCTTATAAAACAAGGACAGAGAGCTTTTTTTTGGTACTCATTATCTGACGCAAAATACCAACAAGTTTGTGTCGTTAAGCCTTTTTCTATCTAATTTGAGGTACATTTCCTCTAAACAATCAATTATTTGTTTGTTTAGAGGAAATTAACCTCAAATTAAAAGGAAAATGCCTCACAAAATTCTTACAATTAGGGTAATTTTGTTCAACTGAAACAGGGGGAGCCACTGATAGGAAGGGTACCCTTATTACAGGAACTATATGGTAGTTGATCATACTCAAGTCAAATCTTGCAATCTGAGCATCTCTTATAAAGTTACACAATCATGTGTAATTATTTTGAAATAAGTCCAGAAATATTAAAGATTTGCACTGGAAATGGAATGCTGTTATTTGACCTTAAACTGTGACCTTCACTTTGAATCACAAACTCCTTCCTTCTATACGCAAACTCTACAAGTTGCACAAGCATGTGAACTGATTTGGAATTCCACCATAAATATAAAGGATAAGCTCTGTACAAGGTGTTTCTAGTTGTTTATCCTAGAACTGTGACCTTGGATGAAGGTCACTAAATCTTGTGCAATACACATTACCTAATCAGGACTTACCATTAAGCCAAAATATCAATTCTCTGAGTCTTTCCATTTGAAAGAAGATTTTTTAAGACATCCTTCTTTTATTTCTATGCAAATTTGAGTACACATAACATAGGGCCATTTTCTTAGTTAGACCCTGCTCTTAGGTATTTTTATAGAATACCATTTGTCGAAGTCATAATCCAAATATCAAAGTTTTGGGCCTCATTTGGAGGACATCTTTAAAGTTCTTCCTTCAGTTTCTACATAAAATCCAAGATCCAAAAACATATAGAGCTTATTCCCAAGTTAAAGCAATAATTTTAAATATTCTGTTAGGTGACCATCAGGAGATGTCATGCAGCAAATTTGAAGGCTGAAGGTTTGGGACAAGATCCTTTTTTTTTAACCTTTTTGCAACTTGCTGCCAAGGCAATCAGAGTTCTTCATGGATTCCATGGATTCATGGATTATTCAAAACGGTTTCCCTTGGAAAAGGTTTGTTTTTTATCTGAAACTAGTCGGGAATTAAAATCTAATTTAATCAACTTGGAAGTTTGATCTCTCTTTATCTCTTTTTAGGTAATTTGAAAGAGATTTACCTTTGGATCTCTTTTACAAAGTTGGTTGAAAGCTGATGGCAGGTATGGGAAGAGAAGATTTTTCATGAAAAAACACACGGCTGGACATCAGACATTGACCAATTAAAATAGCTCACCTTGAGCGTGTCCTGCTCAGGTGAGCTAATAAAAATACAAAACAATAGAATCTGTATATGTAAATGAATAAATGAGAAAGACTGGAATTCGTGTAAACAATTTTGTCGGTTAAAGTATGTAAATGATCCCAAGAAAACAACATACATGTACTTGTTTTCCTGAAGTTTGTGAGAAAGCCCTAAAAACATCTATCAAGAGCCGGAAGAAAATTCCTGGGAAGATTATTATAGACTTGGACAGGTCATTACTGGAATAAAGTATTGGTCATGGGAAACTCATTTCTGGTCATTTTTCCAAGAAATCATATAACTTACACTCAAAAAAAGAGAAAATATACCATTTACCACATAATTATTCTGAATACCATTTCACAAGCCCTGTGTGTCCAGTATGACAAATTATCTTGAACATAACAAATAGCAGTCCATTTTGTATGCGTCTTAAATGAGGAGTGACTTTAATGACAAAAGTATTTCTGACTTGTCAGTCAAAAGAATGACTATCTGGGTATTGTTTAGAGGGTCAACCCTAGTCAGAAGCAGCATACACTAGTGATGGGCAGATTAATTGATTATATTCGATAATCAGATGGTTTGGGCTTCTGATTGCAAATCCACTTAGAAATTTCATAATCGACTAATCAGGTCCTAACACATAAATGAAAGCCATTATATTTTATTTTCAAAAGTGACATCAGTTTGATGACTCAGCATGAAACAGTTGTTACTGTCTATATGTTTATACGCAGTTACCACTGTTTCATGCTGAGCTATGGAGTTGGCTTTAGTAAAAACCGATTATTGATTATGATTTGAAACCGATTACCCAACACTAGCATACGCAGACTGGTTGATTTTCTGCATCAAGAAAGATATTTCTAGCGTTGAAAAAAATTAAAACAAGACATCCAGTTGGCCTTTATTTACTACACCAATTTCTTTAATATTCACATTAGGGAGTTCCCAGATGGTCCTTTTGATGTGTGATGGGTCACATTTGTGTTGTTTTTTTTTCAAACTAGATAAATGGTTGTTTATTGGCTGAATAAGTTGCTCATCGTTGCTTTAATTCCAAAATGATGATACTGCAACCTGTTGTTTACAAGATGTTTAAATCAAATATACATGTTTGTTTTTTTTCAAAACTGAACTCTGATGTAAATTAGGCTTCAATTCCACTTTAATGCATTTGGAATGCAAGAGGTCTAGTAACGCTCCACTGGCACTAGGCTAATAGATTCTCAAACTATTTTTATCAAAGAAGATATTCGTCAGTTTTACAAGGACCTTTTTCGTAATGACATGAAATGAAATTTCCTAGCTGCTTTAATGTGACCATAGTCATATGAATAGCAACATTTTATTTTCCAAATATCTATCAATAGTGTACAAGTTGTGATTAAAAGAAATAATGCATCACAAAGGCTCTCTTTTCAATAACATAGCATCATATCACCTAAAATTAAAGAATGTTCATAGAGCATGTCCCAAGGATCATTCTTGTGCAGTTTGGTTGAATTCTAACCAGTAGTTTTAGAGAAAAAGATTTTTTTTATATTTCATCATAATTCATGGGACCATTTTTTGGTGACGCAACATCCCATAGAGCAAATTTCATTCTTCTGAATAGAAATAAACGAAAGAAATCTGAAAGAGCAAGTCCCAAGCATCATTCCTGTGCAGTTTGGTTGAATTCGATTTTTTCATATTGTATTATATGGGTCAATTTTTTGTGATACAACAGCCTGTAGAGCCTATGTCATCAACCCAATCACAAATAATCTAGGTAATCTTAAATAGTGTATCCAGAGCATCAAGCCTGAGGAGTTTAGGGGAATTCTGATCTGTAGTTTTGGAGCAGATTTTTTTTTTTTTCATACTTCATCATATGGGACCATTTTTTGCTGATGCAACAGCCAATACAGCCTATCTCATCTGCCCATCAAAATATAACCAAGAAATCTGGAAGAATATGTCCCAAGGATTATTTCTGTGAAGTTTGTTTAATTCTGAGCAGTAGTTTTAGAGAAGATCATTTTTTTTTCTTATTTTACCATTGGCAGGCCCATTTTTTGGTACCACAACAGCCCAAAGCGCCAATGTTATCAACCCAATTGGAATTTAACAAAGAAATCTGAAAGATCAGTTCTAAGTATTATTTCTGTGTTGTTAATTGAATTCTGAACAGAAGTTTTAGAAAAGAATATTTTTTTTTTAAAATTTCATCATAAGGGACCACCCAATCAGAATTTAACAAACAAATCTTAAAGAGAATGTTCTAAGCATAAGTTCCTTTGCAGTTTGGTTGAATTCTGAACAGTAATTTCAGAGAAGATTTTTTATATATATCATATAGGACCAATTTTCATTGAAGCAGTAGCCAGTAGAGCCTTTGTCATCAGCCCCATATGAATTTGACAAACAAATATGAAGGCCATGTTGTAATCATCATTCCTATGCAATTGAGTTGAATTCTGAACATGTGTTTCAGAGAAGAAGAATTTTTTTATATTTTTCAGTAGTTTATGAAAAGAAGATTTTTTTTATATTTCAGCATATGGGACTATGTTTCAGTCACACAGCAGACTGTAGAGCACATGTCATAAGCCCATTCAGAATTTAACGAACAAATCTGAGACAGATATTTTAAGCATCATTCATGTGCAGTTTGGGTAAATTCTGGACATTAATTTCAAAGAAGATTTTTTTTATATTTCATCATATGGGACCATTTTTCAGTGAAACAGCAGGCAGTAGAGCCTATGTTATTGGCCTGGTCAGAATTTTACAAACAAATCTGAAAGAGAATGATCTAAGCATTATTCCTGTGCAATTTTGTTGAATTCTGAACAATAGTTTCAAATTTCAGAATTTTCATACTGCATCCTATGCGACCCTTTTTTAAGTGACGCGGAGGCCCATAGATCCAATGTCATCAGCCCAATAAGAATTTTACAAACAAATCCAAAAAAGAATGTTTAAGTATCATTTGTGTGTAGCTTTGTTGAATTCTAAACAAAAGTTTCATAGAATATTTTGTTTTATATATTTTTCATCATATGGGACCAATTTTCAGTGATATTACCTGGCAGCCCTTAGAGCCCAAATCATCAGCCCGATCAGAATTTTATGAACAAATCTGAAAGAGCATGTCCTAAGGATTATTCCTGTGAAGTTTGGTTGAATTCTGAACAATAGTTTCAGGGAAAGAGATGTTTAAAGAAGAAAGTTAAAGAGCTGATGTATGGACAGACACACTTACAACAGACACAGGCCACAACTTAAGCTCAGCTTGACTTAGTCCAGTGGATCTAACAAGTAAAATTTATGGAGGTAACTTTGCAAAAGTGAACCAAAAGGAAATATATCACAATGAATTATTTACAAATATAAACTTTACAAAAGTGTTGCTTAAGGCTGTGATACTTTATGTAAAGAAATGGTATAGCCATCTAAAAATATTTATCTTATACCTACAAATATCCGTGTTATAACATCCCGTATGATTTTTTTATGATATCACATATTTATTCTAGAACAACGATATAATGCGGTTATTTTTAGAAACTTGCATTTCAGTTATAAACATCGACAAAAACAAGACAAAAAGAGGAGATAAGATAAATATAATACATACTTAGTGCATTTTATGAAAAAATATCTAGCTCAGTTGTGAGAATTGATAATTGTCTCGGCAGAGTCTCGATAATTATCATTCTCCAAACCTCGTTAGATTTTTTTTTTCATACAAAACACTAAATACGCATTGAATATATATCTATGGTCATTGCTCACTGTGCAAAAAATACCTGTACACAAGCACTCTTTTTTAGTGCACAGCAATGTAAGGCTTGAACCACAGACTCTTACAGGTTGTGAGCTGAGTGCCACTTGGGCATTGAGACAATAAAGGAAGCATTTATAGGAAGAAATATGGTAATTACATGAATGAGGATGAATCCTCAACTCATCTCTTGCCATATGTAGGATATAGAAAATCTGTTATGGAAATTGGATTTATCTTCCTTGAAAGATCACGTAATTGGCTTAGGTCATGCTAGCAAGTTCATTGGATATTCGTTATCCCCTATCATATTGTCAGCGTCCATTCCCGGGAACTATAATGATGTGAAATACAACTTAGCCCTTACTTAACTCTTAACATGCTCAACCTGGTTTGTTCTTGCTTCAGCAAGTTGTATAGACAAGGAACAGCCTGCACATATGTGCAGTCTGATCTTCATCTATACAACCTGATTTTTCTTTGGAATCTTAAAGGTTCAAAATGTTGTATGTTTTTTTAAAATAAAACACAGACTCTCAAAAAGTGCATTCAGTGCTATTGGCAATTTTGATTTTTATGAAATTTTGTTGAAATTTTTATTTGTTATACCCTATCATATTGTCAGTGTCCATTCCTGGGAACTCTGATAGTATGGTGGGAAATGCAGCTTAGCCCTTCTTAGCATTTGTCATGATCCCAAAAAGGTCAACCAAGAAACATTTTGGAACAAGAGCCGTCAGAGACGGATCATGCTCCCCGAATAAGGCATTGTCACAAAAACAAGAGCCATGTTGGACATGGACATCCCCCACCGCGAAAGCTTGATAGTAAACTGAAGCCTAATAGATTAAAGATTCATTTGTACCGTCAGAGAATTACCTCTATAAAATCTAAGTATTAAAAATAACAAAGGGCAAGAACTCCAAAAATATACAAGCATGAGTTGTAGTTCTTGTGTATTGCACTTCTCCTTCATGAGATCCATCCACCCATAAAGATTCAAGTTGATAGCTTTTATACTTTAGGAGATACGCTCCAGACAAGATCTAATTAACAAAAATAACAAAGGGCAATAACTCCAAAACTATGCAAGAAAGAGTTGTAGTTCTTGTGTACTGCATTTCTCCTCCATGAGATCTACCCATACAAACAGTTTCAAGTTGATAGCTATTATACTCTAGGGGATATGCTCCTTACATAATCTAAGTATCAAAAATAACAAAGGCAATAACTCCAAAATTATGGAAGCAAGAGTTGTAGTTCTTTTGCATAGCACTTCTCCTTCATGAGATCTATCCACCCATAAAGATTCAAGTTGATAGCTATTATACTTTAGGAGATACGCTCCAGACAAGATCTAATTATCAAAAATAACAAAGGGCAATAACTCCAAAACTATGCAAGAAAGAGTTGTAGTTCTTGTGCACTGCACTTGTCCTCCATAAGATCTATCCACCCATAAAGTTTCAAGTTGATAGCTATAGTACTTTAGGAGATATGCTCAGTGGTCAGATTGCAAGGACTCAAATAAGGTGTTATCTCATACAGCTAACATAAAGGTTAGAAACATTAAACCCCCTTTTTTGCATGACACAAATTTCAAATAGTTTATGGTAAAGGGCATCTGATTTGCTACTCAAATGTGAAATTTCATCAAATTCTGAACATAAGACTAGGAGAAAAGAAAGAATAACTGTATTTTACACGCTAACGTAAGGGTAACAAACATTTAGCCCCCTTTTTTCCATGATATATCTTTTTTACGTTAATTTCAAATTGTTTATAGTAAAGGGCATCTGATTTGCTACTCAATTATGAAATTTCACGAAATTCTGACTGTTAAGACTAGGAGAAATTTGGGAAAAACTGTGTTTTACCCCAAGTCCCCTTTTCCCGTGACGAGGCCTCAAATCCAAAAACCATCGCAGATGAATCAACGCTATATCATAGGAAGTTCACATAGTAAGTTTCGTTTGATTTGGCCCAAGGGTAATGGAGAAATAGGTGGAGATGGGTGGAATTACAGACAGACAGACAGACAGACAGACAGACAGACGAAGCTGCGGCTATATGCTCTCCCTTTGGGGAGCATAAAAATTCCATTGGAATTAGTTAAGCAATTTAGGAGAAGATATTGTTTAGATTTGTTAGTGCCATACCCTGCCACACCAATGTTTATGGATCAATCAAAATTTTGCCAACAATTTTAAAAAAGGACCATCTAAGGAACATTCTAGCAAAGTTTAATTGAAATTGGTCCAGCGGTTCAGTAGGATGTGTCATTCAAAGATTTCATAAGGATAATTTAATGCAAGGCCCACATTTATGGTTGAATCAGTCTTTCAAGTGCAATCGCCAAAGGGACATTGTGACAAAATATTGTCAAAATGACCAGGCGTTTCAGGAGAATAAGAAAGTTTAAGATTGTTGTCAATGGATGGCACTGTGTGATCCTTAAGCTTTGCTTGAGCACCTTGTGCTCAGTAGAGCTAAAAAGAAGAATAGTTCAGATGAATTTGTGTCAGTGCTTAAAAATAATTTTTGTCGGACTGAAAAATGATGAGGAGCTTAATTCAAAATATTTTCATATGATTCCAGTGATCCCAGAAATAGAAATAAAGACGCTGCTAGAACAGTTGAAGTGCATCGAGATTCTTTTGGATTTTGATTTTTAAGACAGGATACACAACTTGTGTTGTATTAGATGGATGAACAAAAAAAACGTCTTAAACAGTTTAAGCAAAATTAGAGCTCTTTTGACTCTGGGTCAGTTTTACTTGCACTCAACTCAGCCCATCGAATAATTCAGCCACAATATATAGTCTTTAGTGTAGTAAAATATTTCATCTTAGTTTGAATATGTTTGAAAATATGCAGATTCTTAGAATTAAATTGCTGATGCATACACACATTACCTATTTATTAACGAAGACTAAATATTTTTTCAATCAGCCAGACAAAAATACAAATTTGATTTGTCAAATACAATTGCAAACTGCTTGGATCTTTTAGCCCTTTAAATATATAGACATAGGAACATTCCAAACCAAAATCTATCTAACTATGCTTTAACTACAAGCTTTATTAGAGAAAGACAAGATATTTATTGAGAGGGAGAGGAAATATTAAGATTACCAAATGACCCGGCACTGACCTTATGCAAAGCATAAATTAACGTCGAATAAATAATTCTTCGTTCGGATTCGTTCATTTACGAGGATTTTCAGATGTTTCCGTAAAGAAACAAATTGATAAAGGTATCAATTTTGACTCCATTGTCTACATGCAATAATGCGTGATTCGAAAAAGATCGATGAGTTTGAATCTGACGATCCGAGTTCAAATCCCTGTTTCACCACTTTTTCTTGTTCCCTTTTTTTCCTTTTTTGTCTTTTAGTAGCACGTTTGTCACGTGCAATGTTAGATTTTTTTGTATAAGAGCCCCACGTAATTAGCCATTATTGAAAATAAAATGACGAATGTGCAACCACGCCGACAATTGGGCTCAAGGGCAAAAGAGATTATATACAATGTTTCGGAAAGGTTTCTGAGGACAGAAGGGCCATCGGCTTATTTGCAGGCAACTGCTGAGGCAACTGGTGTTTGCAGGAGGACCGTTTGTCGGATTCGGAAAGAGAAAAAGGATACAGGGCGTCTTCTGTCACCACAGCGAGACACAGAGAGAGGAGCCTATAAACCGGTGGACGAGTTCGATAGGACAGTCATACGAGCCAAGATCGCCAAATTTTACACCGTCCGAAAACAGCTTCCAACATTACACATGCTTCACACCACTCTAAAGAATGATATAGATTTTTATGGAAGTATCACATCACTGCGGAGGATTATGAGGGAAATGGGATATCGCTGGATAAGGACGAGAGACAACAGAAAAGTGTTAACAGAGAGACAAACGAATATCATTTTATAGACATTTAGAGAAATTCATTGAAAGAGGACTACAGCTGGTATATATAGATGAGACGTGGATCGACACTGCTTACACTGCACAAAAATGTTGGCAAGGACCAAATACACCGGGGATCATACCACCATGTAATAGGGGACAACGTATAATAGTGGTGAATGCTGGGACCGTTGACGGGTTCGTCCCTGGAGCCTGCCTCATATATAAGGCCAAGAGCAGGACGGGTGACTATCATAGCGAGATGGATGGGGCGAATTTTAGCAGATGGATAGAGGAGAGACTACTAGGAACATTGGATGAACCGAGTGTTATTGTGATGGACAACGCCTCATACCACTCAACCAGAACTGACAAATGTCCCACATCAAACACAAAGAAAGCTGATATACAGGTTAAAAATAGTTTTGTTTGCAAAACTTTTCACAATAATAATAATAATAATAATAATAATAATAATAATAATAATAATAATAAGAAGAAGAAGAAGAAGAAGAAGAAGAAGAAGAAGAAGCTAGTTTATTTAATGTATAACGACATGTTTGTTTTACGTAAAGAAACCTCAAAACTTTGAAAATATTCTTTTAATAAATGTGTCTCTTCGTTTTTCAGGAATGGTTAAAAAAGGAAGGAATAAGTTTCGAACCCACGATGTTGAGGCCCCAACTTCTACAGCTGGTCCGCATGAACAAGAAGGCTCCTGTGTATGCGGTGGATGATCGGATTTTAATCCGATTGAATTAATTTGGGGTCAGCTGAAATACATTGTGAGGACCAGAAATGTTACCTTTAAGTAAGTTAATAAACTACCGTATGCTATATGCATAAATTGTTTTTATGGATAGATCTATTGTTGTAGTGTTTTCTCAAATTTCTTTCTCCATTCGCAGATATGATGATGTCCTACGACTGACAGAAGAAGCTATGACCGAGATAGGCCCAGAAAGATGGAGATCAGCTGTCAACCACGTACAAACACACATAGAAATGTGTAAAGAGAGAGACAATTACATGGACCAACATATTGAGAGCTTCCTCATAGACATGAGAGACGATACAGACTCTCAAGATGACAGCGATTGAATGCTATTGTTTTGAAATCCGTTTTTTTGTAAATATAGATTGAGAATAAAATGCTTGAATGTAAAAAGTAACATTATGAAAAAAATAGTTTAAAATACATACACGTTGAAAAAAGAATATTAGTATATATAAAATTAAGGTAATAATCAAGTGCAATAAAAAACATATAAAACGATTCTAGACCTATGCGAGTCTCGAACTCACGATCTTCAACTTAGAAGTAACTCGCTTAGCGTAATGACATAAGTACAATCTGCAGTGATGACAGCATAATTAAACTCTTTAAATCGATAATTATTCGTCGGTAATAAACGTATATACCCGAAGCTATTTTTATCCAACTTGTGACGTTAATAATTTATGGTAATAGAGGTTAAGCTGCGCAAGGTCAATTGGTAACCGTAATAACAGTTCAGACTTGTTGCCATTTGACAGAATGAAGAAATTAATCGAAATTTATTGAAGATTGATTGAAATTCTATCAGACCAGTGTTTCTTAGAGTTTACACGAGAGAACGAAGCGTGAAGGTCATGGTCATTCTTTAGAGGAAATAATGACTGTGTTTCCCAAATCAGGGTGGGCAAAGAAAATTGAATTTCTTCAATATAGAGGTGGGCGTGTAAACTCTAAGAAACACTGGTCTGATAGAATTTCAATCAATCTTCAATAAATTTCGATTAATTTCTTCATTCTATCAGACCTAAGTGTTTCTTAGGTTTCCACGAGACTTTAGAGCTAAACGCAGTCATTATTGAAAAATCTGCCACAGAATTTGTGCATAACTAAATCAGTATGGAAAAGTAATAAAATTTTCAAACATACCCACAACGCCAAGGTACCTGCATACTGAGTTTACACACCTATTCTGTGTTCGGGGGTCTTACTATGGCATAACTGCGCTGCCCCTCTCCAATGACTCAACTGTAGTATTGTCTAAAAGTCTTTTCCGTGCTCCATCCTGCTGCTTTAAGGATGGCTCCAATTTGTAATCCTGTGTTCTTGGCTTTCGATGTAGATGCAGCTCTACAACTATGCGGTCGGAAATAGCTAGTATCTATACCCGACTGTGTCATAATGTTTTTTATCCAACGACTGATAGTACTTTTAGTTACTCCGTTATGTGGAGGAACAGTTGATATGAACAGTTTGTCATCTCCTAGTTCTCGTAATCCTTCAGTCCTTTCCAAATATGTTTTCATAGTTGCTACTACACAAAGTTTTTCATGGACTGTGTACTTTTCTAGTATTAACGGCTCAAGATGTCTCTTAGGGGTTGTATGTTTTAGTGGACTAGTGAAAAACAATGTAATATTATCACTTTGTATTTGTATATCCCCTTTTCTTAGAAGATGAATAGTTTGTCCACGTTGTCCACTTAAAAGCATTAATAAAATTACCAATTTTTCAGATAATTGAAGAAGTGATAAAGTTTCATTTGAAGGCAATTTTCTCAAATATTCGAACACAATATTTACATCCCAAATATGTCCGTATTGCGGAAGCTTGGGTCTCTTAGTGAAGATTCCTCGCATAAATCTTTTTACAATAGGATCATCCCCAATATTACGATTACTCAAAAGTCCACAGACTGATGAAACTGCTGATTTTGCAGTGTTTATACAACTATAACTTTTTCCCTCTTGAAATAAAATTGAGAGAAATTTCAAAAGAGTTCCGGAAGATGGGTTAAACGGATCACTTTCTTCTTCAGTTGAAAATAACAGCCATCGTCTGAGATACGACCCACACTGTTGACAAGTTGATTTTCTCCATGAGTGCATAAGGATGTCGACAGTGAGTTCTGATAATCCTTGACTGATGAGTTGTTGCCTGATAAGATGAAAGCCCCCAGTCGAAGATTCCGTATTGGGTGTTTCCGGTCGGTCTGGGTGGGAAGTTGTAAACAATTTCGTGGAAGGATGTACGATTGCTCTGTTATTTGTTGAAGAAGAGTCGGAAACCATATTTGTGTTGGCCAGATAGGGGCTATTAGTAAAATTCTTTTGACTTCTTCTTTGGCAATCTTCTGTAATACCCTGCCAATGACACAGAAAGGGGGGAAAACATAAAGTTGTTTATTGCAATTCCAATTGAGTGTAAAAGCATCAATAGCAAAAGCATCTTGTTTGAAAGAAACATAGTCACTTATTTGTTTGTTTAATTTGGATGCAAATAAATCAAGGTCAAATTTCCCAAAAAGGAGTTCTATTTGCCTAAAAACTTGTGTTTTCAACATCCATTCAGCATCATCATTTATTTTCCTCGATAACCGGTCAGCCTCAAAGTTGTCCGATCCCGGAACATGTACAGCACTGATCCATAAATTCCTTGAAATAGCCCATTTCCATAATTGAGAACTAAGCGAATGCAATTTTTCAATTTTTCCCCCAAAATTATTGATGTAAGAAATTGCCACAGTGTTATCAAGGAATATTCTTATATGACAGTTTAGAGTTCCAGTGTTTAACCGTTGGAGAACGAGAAAAGCCCCTTTTAGCTCTAAATAATTTATATGTTCCTCTTTCTCAGTTTCAGTCCATATCCCTTCGACAGTATCCCCAGTTGAGTTATTTATGCCCCCATATCCACTTTTACTAGAATCGCAATGAATGTGAATCTGAGGTTCTGGCATATTTATCAATTTGTAACTATGTTTGGTATTCTTAATCCACCAGTCCAAGCTAATTCTTATGAGCTCTGTGACCTCCATAGTACTATCGAAATTCCCACAGCACCTTTTTAAATTTTTATCTTTAATATGCTCAAGATCTTTATAAAACAATGGGGCATACTGTATTCCAGGTTCACTAGCAACCATTTTTCCGATTAGTGTCGCAAACTGTCTTATTGTTATTTTGCTTTGAGCTGATATAGCTTCGCATAACTGAACTTAATTTTCCGCCCTTTCGGGTGTTAGGCGTACTGTCATTTTCAAGGAATTTATAACAAAACCAAGAAAAATAATTTCTTGAGTAGGTAAAAGCACTGATTTTTCAGGATGAATCGTAAATCCCAATTTATCTACTAAGTTGACAGTGTCCTTAATGTTCTCTAAGCAATCCTGAAAAGTGGAAGCTTTTAACAAACTGTCATCAATGTATGGTGTATTGAAATGCCCTAATTTACGTAGAAAAGAGTAAACTGGCTTTAATAGCTTTGTGAATACCCGAGGACTGCTGGCCAGACCTTGCGGTAGCGAGCAGAATTGCAGTCTTAGATTGCGCCACATAAATCTCAAGAATTTCCTATCAGATTTAGCTACAGGGACACTGTAATATGCATCTTTTAAATCAATTGAAGCAAAGAAATCTCCAGGTTGAACATGCGCTAAGGCAGCTTTCAATGTTTCCATCTTAAAGTGAATTTTCTCTATCCAGTCATTAAATTTTTCCAAATTCAAGATAACGCGAACAGACCCATCCTTTTTCGGTCGAATAAAAATATTTGAATAGAATTCATTTTCCTCACTAGTGAATGCTTCTTCTATTATTCCCGTGTTTAAAAAATTGCAGATTT
Organism: Fragum whitleyi; assembly: GCA_948146395.1. NCBI lineage: Eukaryota > Metazoa > Mollusca > Bivalvia > Cardiida > Cardiidae > Fragum > Fragum whitleyi. Next base: position 49,021,521 of record OX411548.1, read on the forward strand.
CTCTGTCAATTTTCATTGATTCGGCATTACCAAAATCAATGCATTTAGGGGTAAATGGCTGCCATGGTTTGCTTTCCAGTTCTAATTTGTAGCCTTGCAAAGTTTCAAGAATCCATTGGTCGTTAGTTAATTTTTCCCATTCTGATATGAAAAATCTCAATTGTCCACCTTGAAAAGTATTTGGTGTATTAAAAACTGACAATCCACTACTTACTTCTAGAATTGTTTTTTCCCTTTGGTATGGCCAGAGTGGGATTTCCCCTTGTTGTAGCCCTGACTCCTGCCTTTTGTTGGTAGTCTTGACTTCAGCTGTTTTTCGTTGTTCCGGCCCGACCAATTTGATGACCTGCCCTTCTGGGCAGGTCTCTGGTATAAAAAATGCTCTGAGTGGCTGCTAAATTTTTGGGACCTTTTTTCCTCCTTTTCGATTTCTTCCACTTTGGCGTCAATTTCATCTCCGAAAAGATTTGCTGTGACTGGTGCCTCAATGTCACAAACCTTTCGGTATTTGGAAGGCACAGCTGGTTTGATAAGAGATTTCCTCTTTTTATTACAGTGATATATGCCATTTGCTAGGATTTTGAAAATATCCTTGATCAGTTGTGGATATTTTGATTCATCCCCCTTGTTTTTTATGACATCCAATGCTAACAATGAGGGTACCATCGCATGTTTCAAGACCTTCTGTACTGATTGTAGGGCTAGGTCACTTTCTCTTTTGTCCTTTAATGCATTCCATAATTCGCGATTGACAACCGGAACTTCTAGCCTAGGGCAATTTTCTGGTACCAAATACCTGTCCTCCAAATCACGAATTTGCTCGTCTGGCATGCTCCTATCAATAGCCCTGTTTAACAATTGGGCCAAACTATCGTCGATCGCCGGCCCTGACTTTTTTGTTTCGGCCTATAATCCGTCAAGTTCACAAAAAATAGCAGCCGACGACGAATCGTCCTGCTCCGTGTCACTACCGACGATCGTACTTACACCATCACCGATCTCCATGGGAGTGTCAGGACAAAGAAGATTCGAAGTCTGATCGGAAGATTTGTCCTGCCTCGCGATTTATTGTTGTATTTTAGCCACGTTCAACACTAAACTAGATATCAATCCTGTTTGTTGTCTTTCGAACGCTTGTTTGTCCGACTCCATTTTGGAGAGTTTCTCCCACAATGCACCGAGACTGTTTCCGGGGGATTCCCCCTGCGCAACACAGTCTTAAATTTGTGAGTTCTGCGCATAGCTGGTCCCGGCCGCGCCTTGTGGATTTCCCACAATAATGGCGGGCTCAAATGCCGAGGCTTGAGGATTTCCCTCAAGATTTTCTACCTCGAGCTCGGTCCGTTGGCGTTTTTCCGGGTTTCCCGGAGCTTCGCTGGCTTTACCAGCTTTAACCGAGCCAATTCCAGAGTCCTTTTCAGAACTCGTTCCGCATAAGAACTTTCGCCCTTATAAGCCATTTCGGCTTTTTGTCTTTGTTCTAATGTCCGAACAAAGGACTGTGCAACAAAGATCAATTTACACAGTTAATCCAATGAATTTCCCCATGAATTTTGTCCAGCAATGTCAGCTGTACTTTCGCACATAAAATGACATAAAACTTATAAAAATAACAATTAAATTTGCGTTGTAATTAATTAAAATTCCGAATTAACAATTTTCCAAGATTTGACCAGTTCCAATGACGTGATCGTAATGACCATGACCTTCACGCTTCGTTCTCTCGTGGAAACCTAAGAAACACTTAGGTCTGATAGAATCATTAACATTAATGCAGAAAGCCATCAGTCTAATCAGCCAGACAAATACACAAATTTGATTTGTCAAATATAATAGCAACTGCTAATACATTTAAGTCCTTTAAATAACTGTATATAGACATTAGAATATGCCCTGACAAAAGTTTATCCAACTTAGCTATTACCAAAAGTTTTATTAGAGAAAGACAAGATATTTATTGAGAGGGAGAGGAAATAACAGTACAGTCTTGTTGCCATTTGACAGAATCATTAACATTAATGCAGAAAGCCATCAGACTAATCAGCCAGACAAATACACAAATTTGATTTGTCAAATACAATTGTAACTGCTTGGACCTTTTAGACCTTCATCCCTGTCCAGTATTTTTAACCCTTGTCATGCTGAATAAATTTTGGCTAAAATGCTGTCATGCTGAATAAATTTGGGCTAAAAATTTCCATCAATATCAAAGGGAAAAAAGCACTGAAAGTAGCAACTGGATGTCAAATTTTATTTGAAAAACTAAATGCGTTGACAATTCTTGTTTGAAAGTGAGAAACAGGTGGTGTAGACTAACATCAGACTGCACATATGTGCAGGCTGATGTTGATCTATAGCTCCTGCCAAAGTAGGAATATTTCTGGTTCAGCAAAATTTCAGTTAGAATCCAATTCAAAGAAGTGGCAGGAGACAATGAAAAGCTGATGTAATTTTAAACAAGGTGGCAAATTGTCACAAGATACAACTGTTTTATTGCTTGATGCCCAAGTATGAAAAATTACAAAGGGAAATAACTAACTAGAGGCGCTTGAGCGCCTGATTCGCTCCACAGGCCTGAATTTCCTGATAATGATTATAAGAGGATGATAAGGCTGTTAAAAAAAAGGATCATTCCAGTGAAATTTGTTTGAAATCCAAAAATAAAAAATTCAATACTAACAGAATGTTACTGCATAATATATTGGTATTTTGTCCACAAAATGTTGATTGTAGATCTTTCCACTTTTCATTAAATAGCACTATAAGGGTGTTACTTCACAATAATTGTTAGTAACCAAAACAAAATTCTATCTAATGATAATAAGAAGTAAAAAATTAAATCCATTATTTTTATTCTGCCCAATGCCTTAGAGTGCAGTCAACTGAGCTTTTTCTTCTATTTCACCTAATGTTTCTACACATTTGGATTCTAACAAAGCTTATGTTCCATCTAACCTACAATCTATACACCCTTTAAATTTAATGAGTCTAAAAAAATTCATCATTTAGGTGATACCAAAAGGGTGGTCAAATATTCACTTTATATGTTGAAATGTCCTCTGCCAATACTTTAGAGCATACTGTTCATCTAATTAAATATTTTTTGCAGCCTGATACAACTTCACAGAAATAAAATTCCTATGATATTTGGTTGAAATCCATCTGTTTGAACTTTGAAAAAAGTTTGTTTTACCCCATATTGGGTAATACACCATATAACATATCAAAAGAAATGACCTCTGACAATAAATACATATTTTGCATCTGATCACAATATTTTTTTGCAAACTGATAAAGTTTCACTAAAGAATCTTTCCAGTGAAATTCGGTCGATATCCATCGATTAGATTCTGAGAAAATAATTTTCAAAATTTTCACTATGTAACATATAGAGAAATGACCTCCGCCCATAAAACACTTATTTTTCATCTGATCACAATATTTATTTACAGCCTTATAAAGGATCATTAAAGAATCATCCAAATGAAATTTGGTTGTTATCCATTAGTTAGGTTCTGAGAAAATGATTTTCAAAGTTTCCACTATATAACATATAGAGAAATGACCTCCGCCCATAGAATACACATTTTTCATCTGATCACAACAATGTTTGGTAGACTGATAAAGGCTCACTCAATGATCATTCCTTTGAAATTTAGTTGATATCCATCAATTACATTCTGAGAAATTGATTTTCAAAGTTTCCACTATATAACATAATTATAGAGAAATGACCTCCGCCCATAAAATACATGTTTTCCATCCAATCACAATAATTTTTGGTAGACTGATAAAGGGACACTCAAGGATCATTCATGTAAAATTTAATTGGTATCCATTAATTATAATCAGAGAAAACTCACCTATTACCATATATGGAAATTAGCCACGCCCACTACAGCCATGAATTTCAACCGATTAGAATTCTTTGAAGGAATCTATAGAGGGTCACCCAAGAAACATTCCTGTGAAATTTGATTGAAATCCACCCAGTACTTTAGGAGGAGAAGATTTTTAAAGTAAAAGTTTACGGATGGACGCACGCAGGACACACAGACGACGGACACCATGCCATGACAATAGCCCGCTGGCCTTTCGGCCAGTTGAGCTAAAAAAAGCTATGTAGAGTTATGGTTCTTGCACACTGCACTCCGTTATCATTAGAGGAACATAACTGCTAAGTTTTAAGTAAATTGAACATTAGACGACAGAGTTATGCTTACATAACTGTTAAGTTTTAAGTAAATTGAACATAAGAGGACAGAGTTATGCTCTAGACTAAGAAGTGGATGCTGTCCGCCTGCCGGACACAACGGGAGATCCCGTTGCTGGTCACAAGTAATTTCTTCTTTTCTTCAATATTTTCTCTATTATGAAGTCATGTGGTTGTAAATTCACAGGTGAAATAAGCCTGAATTAGCTGAAGTTACAAGGTTTTGACAATAAAGACAATATGCTGCAGCCATAGCACAGTTGGTATTGGGTCCGACTGTCAGTCTCAAGGCCCTGGGTTTGATTCCCAACAGTGGCACTCATCCTATCCAACTGTTTGTCTTCCATCAATGGGTTGATAACCCTAGACCTATGTAGAATAGCAGCTGTAGGCTAGAAAAGGATGTAATGGTATTACTGGTGTAAGAAAACAGGAACCCATTGTTTGGTACTCCAGCCACAACAATATTACTGAAATTTGTCTAAGCTGCTTTATAACCAATTCGCCATAATAATATGAAAGCTCTAGCCCTCATTCATTCGGAAAACATTTGTGGGCGGACAGACAGACAGACACAGGAGATTGATCAATCACAATAGCTCACCTTTGGCACTTCCTGCTTAGGTGAGATTATGGGGACCTCACCATTATTAAGGGGCCTTTGCTTTTGCTTTAAATTTTTTGAGGGATTGGCAGTGATTTGCCAAGACTGAGTTTTCCTACCACATTTTCCCCAGTAAAAGCAGAAATATTCTAGATTCAGCATCAGCATTATTCTCTGCCATATTTCTAAATATTATAGAATATCTTATTTAATTTAATTTCATAAGTTGAATATGACCAATTTTAGATAAAACTGTATTTATTCAATTGAAAATAGATGCATATTGTTCTCAAGAGAGCTGACATTTGATATAATGGGCTAATAATTTTGTCAGAAAACTCGTTAAGTTGGTATTACCAAAGTTCAAATTTAGGCTATGTTAGGTCTATGCACTTAGAATTCCTTTTACTTCTAGTCCTTTTGGTCATACTCCTTCAATACGAAAGAGCCTGTGATTATTCAATGAGTGAGCTGCCCTCATAGCGCAGTTTGTAGCGCAACAGACTGTCAATTTAAAGGTCCTAGGTTAAATCCCAGATGTACATTCTCTAGACCTTTCTTTGTTTAAAAAGGGTTTTACGCTACTTTCAACAATCTTTCAGTTATATCGCGGAAGATGAAGCACTTAATAATGTATTCCTTGTATTTCTCTCACAACTACTACCACCACATCCTTTCCTAGCCTCCAGCTGCTATCTCACATAGGTCTACGATTATCAACCCATTGGCGAGAGACAAATACAGTAAAACCCCTCTATTAAGACCACTTGACGTACTTTTTGAAAGTGGTCTTAATAGCGGGGTGGTCTTAATTCTGAGGTTTGGTCGGATGCGTTCAAACTTCCTACACAAATTATTGATAATGGAAGAGACTATGTAATTTAGTTTATTTTATAATGATTTAAACTTCAGCATGTATTTTACGTTATAAAATAAAATCTATAAAATAGCATTAACATGTAAAAAAATAGTTGTTGTTGTTGTTGTTGTTGTTTCAAGCCTAACCAAATTTTTGATTTCCAAAAGGGAGAAATTGGTTCTTTGAAATTGCTCATTTCAATGATACAAATCTTCTTCAATTCGAGAGTTCACGTATAAACTAAGTTAAATTCTTATTGGCTTATGCAAAAACAAGGACAAAGGCTCTATTATAGAAGAGACTTTTCTGCAGCAAAAACAAAATGTCTTAAACTGTTTGTTTTGCTTTCGATTCATAACTGAGGACATCTTTTTCCCTTAAACAAAACTCTCGGTGAGTAGGCGTGCTGACGTTGCTTTCTTTGCAAAGTTATTTTTCTCTTTCAATAAAGCTCTTTCCTCCGTTACGTTTGTTTATTTGACCCAATTTGAAAACCTACCTCAGATTATTTATATGAAAATAAAGGCCAAATATTGTCGAACTGCAAATGTTGCCGGCGTACATTAAGTAAAATCCTAAAAACAAAACCTAATAGTCATAAGCCAATTTACAATCGGTCTGCAGATCGCCGAAAACGAATTCCTGTATATTTCCCGAATTAGCATTACCTTCGTTTTTTTTACTACAGTTAACCAGGTAACAAACATCTTTCATTGATGGACAAATGCAGTGTATCAAAACAATTGACCACTTAAAGTTGTTTGGTTGAAAATAACACCAAAACACAATAGAGGTTTAATCACGATATCGAAAAATCCGATAATCTATAGTTGATCCATTTGTACCCAATTAGTGTCGTACTTACTAAGCATGAAATTCAGATGGTCGATCCAGAGGTGTGAAGTTACTGGTCTTTAAAGCGAGGTTCGTAATAGAGTATTATACGGCGTTTGTACTGAAATTAGTGGTCGTAATTCGGAATAGCAGGGTGCTCGCATTAGAGGGGTTTGCGACTTTTAAAATAAAGAACAAATAATTCCGTTCTGTCGAAAATCGTTCGTAATAGCGAGGTGCCCGTTTTTCCAGGGTGGTCGGAAGGAGGGGTTTTACTGTAGTCAATAAGAATTAGTGCTGTTATTGGGGATCAAAACCAATATCTTGAAATTAACAGTCCAAAGCACTATCAACAGCCCTATGACTCGTAGACCTTTGTTGATTTAATGGCAGTACTGATGTTAGAAAATCCAGAAATCCATTGTTAGGTGCTTCAGCTGCCAAAATATGATAGAAAGATTGCTAAAATTTGCGTAAAACCCCATTCAAACAAAACAAAATTCATTAAAAACAATGTTTTCTACCCTTAGATGCAAACATAAGACTAAATAACCTATCAAATCTATAATAAGTATTATTCCAAAATTTGTCCTAGAGTTTACTTGTCCATAGACAAATGGCTTCAAAAAATCTACTTTCACACAGAAAGAAAAACCTGTGTCGGACAAGTAGGGCTTTGGAATTCTACCCTGCCTTAAACTATCTTGCGCCAGTACCAGACCTTATAAAAGCTTGCAGTTCAGTCTTCCATTGAGGAAATGAGATAATGGTGTGGGTGCCAGACAAAAATGATTCAATCTGTCTGTAATTTCTCCCCAGAGTGACAAGATTATATGAACTGCAGTTACAATGCCAACATAATACAGAACTAGACCTCTACAAAAGGAGAAAGCTATTGATATAGGGAGTAAAAAGGACTTTAGATCTTAATATTTCAATAATACTGTAACAAACCCATTGTTGTTGGTACTCTATGGAATCCTCTTGTCAAGACAATTCCAATGAGTACCACTACATAGGGTTTCGTTCAAAAATACTTATTTTTTATTGCGGTTAACTCCTCATATCTTGATCTCTACTGTCAATTTAATCCATGTAATTTAGACATATTCCATCAAACCAGTTTTCTCCATAATTCATAGAGCAGTCTTACATAGACCACCGAACTCTTTTTAACTTTTACCTTATGATATATTATTAATTGTGTTTAATTCAATAAAATAAAGTTTTGATATTCAGTCGTTAAGGAAATAACTTCAACAAAATAATCATTAATTACCTTCATGATGACAGAAAAATATGAAATAATGTGTAAGTAAGAGAACAATTTGGAATGTTGAAAATATATCATTCTAAATTGAAGCCCAAGAAATTGATAATCCATCTAGTCATGAAATTATCTGTACTTTTGAAGCTGGTGTATGTATACACATTTGACCTGTCCGGCAACATGGAAACATCTTTAAAGTGCATAAAATGTCAAGCCTTGTCAGACTGCGCTGATTGCGCAGACTGACTAGGGTCAAAACTTTTTGCACTTTCCTAATTTTCTGAATCTACAATAATCGATCTACCTTCCTTTCTGAAATGTGACTTTTGGTGAGCCTGTTCTAGAACCAATCTCTTTTTCAAATATTTATTTTGCAAAGTTCTTAGATGGTCCCTTTTTTGTGTGTCAGGTCACATATATTGCACTTGTTCAATACTTACATGTAAATTCCTAAAGAACACGGTCAAGCCAAGAACACAACCTAACTTGCATTGTTACTGGGATGTGAGCTGATATACATTAACTTTCATACCATCATAATAAATCAAATCTGAAAGAAAGTTGCTTTGGACAAGCACCAAAATTTGAGCAGCAGGAGGCTAGAAAAGAATGTAATGGAAGTACTGGTGTGAGAAATACCAGGAATCCATTGGTAGGTGCTCCATCTGCCGTGATATTACTGACAAAATGTTGGAAGCGGCGTAAAACCAGATAAACAAACAAAAAAAACGCAAAATTTGAACAAGAGTGCTGTTGACAATAGATACACTGCCAAAAGTATTATCATTAAAATATAAGCCTCCTCAACAGTTATGGTGCATCATAAGAACAAAAGATGGAAAAATGCTCTGGCTCACAAGATAAGGATAAGAAAGTGCCAACCAAATCCATCCTTAAATGGAGAGTTGTTTACAAATCCAACTCAAATGTACAATTTGTGTTAAATATATTTGTTTGTTTGAATAGGGTTTAACACCACTATTAACAATCGTACAGTTTTATTGCGATGGCTGAAGCACCTAACTATGGATTCCTTGTATTTCTCACACCAGTACCACCATTACATCTTTTCCTAGCCTCGATCCAGCTGCTATCTCACATAGGTCTATTATTATCAACCCATAATTGGTGAGAGACAAATAGTCAGAAAGGACCAACTGTGCTATGAAGGCGGCTCCAATTTGTGTTAAAAGAAAATTTACAATAAGGCCACCTTTTCCATGACATGGCATAGTTCACAAAATCAGCACAATATGTACTTGGCCATACAAAAGCAATATACGTATGGCCATAAGACAATGAACAGTATGTGAGTTTCATGGATATCCAAGATCCAGTTAAAAGAGGAATTGCTTTTAAAAGAAAGTTTTATATTGCAGCCTTTTTCCACACAAGAGAATTTTAACAAATCTTCGATATTATCTGCAATGTCAGGTGACTAGGAACATTCTGAAGAAGTGGATGTACAGACATATGAAAAATTTGACATGAAGGCCCAAATTTTCTGACACAGCAGAATCTCACCAAACCCCGACAACCTTCACAAGGTAAAGTTTTTGAAACAGTAAATAATTCCTTTGCTGTTAGCTGCAGACTTGAAATTCAGCTGTGTCATGGAAAAAGGGGTCTTCACGTTAGATTGCTTGTAAACAGTCTGATGTTTGTCTACACCACCTGTTTTTCACTTTCAAACCAGAATTGTCAATAGATTTAGTTTTTCATATAATAATTAACCTACAGTTTGTACTTTCAGTTCTTTTTGCCCTTTGATTTTCATGAAAATTTTAATCAAAAATTTATTCAGCATGACAACGGTTAGCATCTAGTTATGCTCATAGTCAAGCTTGAACTTGAAGGTTATATGCTTTCACACATGACAAAATATTCCTTTGGACAACTGTTCTAATTTTTGTAAAATATTGCCACTGATTTCAAGCCAGACCTAAAATACACTTTCAGAAAGTTCTATTTTTTTCTCTTTTCTAATTAAGCATCATTCAAGGATATAATTCAATAAGCCCATAATTTTATGCTGGTCCACTCATTAACTGCACAATCAAGGTGCAGTAGCGAGAGAAAATTAGTCGTTTGATTAAACGGTTGCAGAATTTAGTTCTTCCCACTGTAGCAATTAACATTATTCAATTGCAAACACATTTCTAGAGGACAGAATGCAAGATGAATCCAATATCAAAGAGGTTGCAAATATCTCTTAGATCTATTTACTAACATTCCAAGATTTGCACTCGCATTTATTTGTCTACGGACAAGTAGTCCAGAAAAAATATACTTGTCTGCAAGGAAATCAATTCAAACTTAAGTAGAGAAAATTATCTGAAATTTTTGAACTAGGTAATTTTTTTCAACTTAACCCTTTCCTGTTTTACAAAATTTTGGACCTGTCCAAATTCAAAGGTTTTGCAGACAAAAATTTAATATGGATTTAATTTTGAAAAATAACCATTCAGTAGGGCAGAAAAAAGGTGTGGAAAAAGAAGAAATTGCTTGTCAGAAGCAATTTCTTCTTTTTTCACAATGTTTTCTCAATCATAAAATCACAGGCACGTAAGAAGTAGGGATTAAACAGCAAAGGGTTAAATTGAATTTTCTTTGTAAATACATTTTTTGTGTGTATCTTGAAAGGGGTTTTAAACCGTTTCCAACTGTTTTAAGTAATATACAGACAGCTGGAGCACCTAACAAGTGATTCCTGGTATTTTGCACATCAGTGTTACCATTACATCCTTTCTCAGCCTCCAGCTACTATTCCACATAGGGAGAAATTCTATTTTTGAGGGCATCCTCAATGGAGGTAATGCAGAACCTCATCCAGGGGTGTGAAATTCCCATGTCCAACTTGGGATTTTAGCCAGCAGAAAAGTAGATTTTTCTTGGATGTGTGGAGCTTGAATCGAGAAAAAAAATGCAGAATAAGTCAAGGGGATTTCAAATTACATGTCCAAATGCTTTTCATAATTCACAATGAGTTTTAAAATGAGATTGAAAATATAGATATTTAGGAGAAATTGCCTTTCAAATGCAAATTTTATTTAAATAGTTTCTATATTTGTTCAGAGGTAGAGATAAGAGGGGGTAACTCCAGCACTGTATAAAATCTGTATTTCTCAATAAAACCTTACGATGTGGGAGCTCATTTGAATTGTCTCGGCGAGACAATACCCATGAGTCCCTACAAAAAAGGGGTTTGAGCTAGAATTAGTAAAAAATATTTGACTTTGTAAACTAAAATATCCCCTCTATCTGTAGCTATGTTTGTTTGTCTCTTTCTCAAAAATATATGTGATTGTGAGGTATTTTTTCCCAACTAGAAAAAAATATCCTTGTTTCAAAGAACAAATAAACAGACAGAAAATTTGGACAGCAAAATCTTCAAGTCAGACAAGTGAAATTTTGCTGTCAACTTTCTAAGGACAAATGAGATTTTTTATATTCAAACATCCCTCTCAAAAACTCATTTTTTTTAGCTATTCTATTTTGGAACGAATTGTCACACAGTATTCTCATCACCTTAGCATTATTGATGCTGGTTTTGTGTTGGTGGTGTTGGCATTAGCTTTGGCATGACAAACCTGAACCCTCAGTTTAGTTGGTCATATCTCAGTTGTTATTGAAGATATGTCTTCTTCAAATTATCCAGACTATCAATGATAACTCTAAAAGAATTTTTATAACATTATACCCCTTTTTCAAATTAGATTTTTCACATTATTCAGCCCCTGCAGCTGAGAGTTGGTTGTCTTTCAGTGTCAAATAAAACATATAGAGGATACTGTGTGTTTCAGTGAAAGATCAATCAATTTATATCACATTGAGTGAACAATAAAAGCAATATTGTGGGGGAGCCAAAAGTGAAAATATAAGGTTTGTTGTCCACAAAATAAAATATGAATCAATCTTACACCAAAACAAATGGTTATGCCTTTTCTTTAATGCAAAAATGAGAAAAAATGTGAAAATTTAATGACAAATTTTATTAAAGGGCGTCAATTTGAATGTGATTGCTATGTAATGTTCATGGTAAAGTCACCTTTTGGGCTCCACTTGGATGACGTCAAATAAGATGTAATAAACAAAAGCAGGGTATAAGTTTTTCATAATTTCCATGATTAGGCAGTAAGTTTATCAAATCTACTGTTATTTCTCGTTAAATCATCAAAAAGCATGTGAGAATGATTGAACTGTTTCCCAAAACCTTTTCTATTACCGTATTCTCTAGAAGTCAAAAACAGAAATTGAGTGGTAATTGGTAAATAACTAATCAATTACATAATTACTTTAACGACAAAAGTGGGATAGATTAAACTTTAATCATCTTTTGATATAAAGGGATTATCGTCCCCAGTTTCCAATCACTTGGAAAATTCTTACACCAGTTATTACAATAAATCTGCAATAAATGTCTCACTGATTGGCTGAAATTGAATTCTTCACTTAAGAAATCGCTAATAAGTCATGCAGAAATTTAATCAAACATTCCAACATATTGCATAACTTTAACCCTTGTTATGCTGAATAAATTTTGGCTAAACATTTTGATCAAAATCAAAGGGCAAAAAGCACTGAAAGTACCAACTGTTGGTCAATTTTTTTTTAAAAAACTAATATTGACAATTCTGGTTTGAAAGTGAGAAACTGGTGGTGTAGACTAACATCAGACTGCACATATGTGCATGCTGATGTTTGTCTATATCCTCTGCCAAAGCAGGAATATTCCGGGTTCAGCATGAGCAGGGTTAATATGGAAGAAATTGATAGCTCTTATGAAAACTGTTCCAACTGATAGCCTTTTTCTTGACCTTGAAACTGTTTTCAGTTTATACATAAGTTTTTCTCCTCCAAAAATGGTTAGTATACAATGATAACCACTTGCCTTTTGCTCAGAATTTAGGGATAGAACAAGAGGTTCAATAGGGCCTGTATTGTTCCACTAGCTTTAATATCTCCAGATTTAATAAAGAGATAATCCAAAAAGAAATCAATTTCTGAACATGGTCACTCATGGAACATTCAGGCCAAGTTTTATTGAAAATGGCCCAATGGTCTAGGAGGAGATTTTAGATTGAAAAGTGATGGATGCACACATGATGCACATCCCGCCATGGCAAATGCTTACTGGCTTTCGGCCAGTGGAGCTAAAAATGAAGACAATTAAAGGGTCTTATTAAACATTTCTAATTTAGGCATCATGGCAAATTAATACAAAATTGTGGAATCATCGTGTTTATATGCCTTTTAGGTCTAGTATAAACCTGGCTATAAAACACATACATGTTCTTAGACCTTTTACATGTACACGATGGCTATTGCCAAGGAAATTTCTATTTGATCAATTGCATTTGCATAATCATTAATGTGCCTTCAAAAGCTAAAAAAGCACTATTCTTTTTAAATTCTAAGGGGAAAAAATGACAAAAACCTATTTTTTTAAGAAATTACCCAATGAATTTTTTTTATTTTCAGATATGTTAAAAAAATATTTTTCCTTTATTTGGTAAAAAATTCAGGATGGCTTTCAATGCAAATAAGAAAGTTTTTTGTTTTTATATGGTGACCCCTCCTAATTGATTGACACTTAAAACATATTTTTGTAGTTAAATTCAATGATACAGTCATTCAATTGATATCAAATGTTGAAAGAAGCTAAGTTATGAAAAATTACTATCATTTTTCTACGTTATTTCCATTAGCAGAACCTTATGAAAACCGGGTTTTTAAACAATGCGCAAAAAGAGCTGTAAATAACTGAGAACACAATTCCAGTGGAGGCCGCTGTCCATTGCTGCCTTAAGCAGTCTGATCTAAGTCTTGCCAAAGATTTGTGAACAGATTGAATACCATATTACTCCTAATAATAGCTCCCGGGAGCTATACATAACATGGTTAGGGAGCTTTTACTTAGTATGCATTTTCTGATTTAAAAAATCATTAAACTTATGTTTTTTTTAGGCCCATTTCCTTATCATTTAAGGTAAATTCATATCAATTAGAGAAGAAGTTTCAACAAGTTCTTCAAATTTAGGCATTTGAAGTGAGTTTTCTTAGTTAAAAATGTAGGGGTGCAACTCTTAGGGAGAGGGCTATTATTAGGGGAAATATGGTATGTCCAGAACAGTATGTGAAGGATTCAACTTAAGAGGACAATTTAGTATGGTCTAATTTGACAGAGAAACAAGAGTTACAAATATAAAGAAGTAGTTCTCATCAAACACTCATTTACCCCATATGGAAATCTACTTCAGCCCTCCTTTCAGGATGACAAAATGTACAAACTGTTTGCAAATCATACCCTGCTTAGCACATGAACTTGTGTGCAAGGCAGGGTATCATTTTCAAACACTTTCCACTGTTTTGTCATCCTGAATACCGGGCAGATTAGACGTAGATATTTATAACAAATACCTCAATTGTGACCAGTCAATAAATGGTCAAAGGGGAACAAATCCTTCAGGTTCGTCTGTGAAGCTAGGCAGACAGGTCGAACGCAAAGGTGTTAGGCCAACCGAGTGTTTGGGCTTTTGAAGTCATAGCTCGACACCTTACGAGTTACGGTGTAGATTTGGATGTAGATCTAGATCTATCCAAGTTTCATCTTCGCAAGCCAAGGGAAGTGCACACTACGTGTTCTTTTCACGTGATTAGAATCATTGAGAATACATGAAGTACCTTTAAAACTTGTCGAATCTATCTCATGAATTGTAGCCTTATGTTCATCGGCAATCAGCTTGTTCCTAGCTGAGGGCGTCATCACCCATAGATGATCAACCATCTCGTGCAAGAATTTTTCATAGATGAAGACTGAGGGCGTCACCACGTGATCTTGAAATTTTCGCGCCAATTTTATTTTACAACTTCCGCTTTCAAAATGAGATAACCCTTACGTGCCTAATGCGAGAATGTCGTTCAACAGGATAACTATATAACTTTGGTAGGCCTACCTTTCATCATTTACGGCCGCCGTCATAGCGCAGCTGGTAGCGCGTCGCACTGCCAATCTAGGGGACCCGTTTTCGATCCCCGACGGCGGCACTCATTCTTTCCGGCTAATTGTCTGACACCAATGCGCCGATAATCGTAGGCCTATGTGAGATAGCAACTGGAGGCTAGGAAAAGATGTGATGGTTGTACTGGTTAGAGAAATACCAGGAATCCATTGTTAGGTGCTCCTGTTTCGCGATATAACTGAAACTAGAAAGCCATGAATGCTTGAGTCGGCTACCTCCACAGTCTTGAATTTCTTGCAATTGCAAATCAAAGTTTTGACTAGATTTTTCGATATTTTGGGTTCCTATGGCAAACACAAATTCAAAAGCAGTCACGTGGTCAAAGCAAAAGAAAGCAAATGATTGTCTCACTGACTAATTAATTTATTAACTAATTGATGAATATTGTAGTGATAATAACCATGATGGACATTGGTATAATAATGAATTCAAAAATGCAATTTTGTCAAACTCAATGGCACATGAAATAAGAGGACCTTGATGGTCCTTAATCGCTCACCCGAACCTTGATAGCTAGAAAATCACACTATGGTCAAAGAAAAGTGCGAAGTTTTTATCAAGCTGAAAATTGCTCTTGTGATCTTATGAGTCTTTAATAATCAATATAATTATGCGGCTGTAACAGTGAAAAGGATAATTTAGAAAACTGCAATTCGTCAAAGTGATGGGAACATAGTTCAAACAAGTAATTAAGTGTTTTTAAATGTCACATATTGAAATATTTCTGCAAAGAAAAATTCATGATTGATGAATAACATAAAGAAATTTGACCTCTGCCTGTTAAATAAATGTTGTTGTTTTTTATCGAATCATAGTAATTTTGTGCAGCATGATAATGGGTCACCAGAGGAACATTCCGGTGAAATTTGGTTGATATCCATCAGTAATATTCAGAAAATTGATTTTCAAAGATTCCACTATATAGCATATAGAGAAATGACCTCTGCTCATAAAATACATATTTCTCATCTAATCACAGTAATTTTTGGTAGACCGATTAAGGATTACTAAAGACTCATTTTAGTGAAATTTGGTTGATATCCATCGATTAAATTCTGAGAAAATTATTTTCAAAGTTTCTACTATATAACATATAGAGATATGACCTCCGCCCATAAAATGCAATCTTGTCGAACCAAGAGTTACGAACGTTTTGCTTATCCTATCGATTCGATACCCCTTTACTCGTGAAGATGATAAAATGCATATTTTTCATCTGATCACAATAATATTTTGCAGACTGAGAAAGGGTCACCCAAGAATCATTCATGTAAAATTTAATTGGTATCCATCTATTAGGTTCTGACAAAAGTCACTTTTTACCAAATTTGGAAATTAGCCACGCCCATTAAATCCATATTTATCAGTGGATCAAAATTTCTTGAACAACTTTGAAAGGTGGCCACCCAAGGATCATTCCTGTGAAGTTTGGTTGAAATTCTGAGTAGCAGATTTTTTAAGAAATTTTACGACCGGACGCATGTATGGACGGTCGCACGACGGACACAGCGCATTGACACAGCGCCTTCGGCCAGTGGAGCTAAAAATTGTTGAAAGCGGCGTAAACTTCCATTCAATCAATCAAAAAAAAAAAAAAAGCTCTCATCATTTTCGCAGACCAAAGGTTCCTATGGCATGCGAAGATGATATTTCTTGTATTTAAGTTTAGCATTGTAAAAACAAGAGGGCCGTTGGCCCTGGGTCCGCTCACCTGAGAAAAAAGCTTCATTACCTAGGTATGTCCATGCAACCATAGAAAAAGAGACTTTCACTTATTCAATCAGAATACATTTGAAATAATCCTTCCCCCCCCCCTCTGCTCCTCCCCTGGTTATTTATTTAAGCTTTTTTCATAAAAGGTCTGTGATCAGCTAATCTATGACAGATATACAGGCTGAGTCTGAGACTTTTAAAGTTTTCTTTAATGAGTTGATCAATCCATGTCAAATATAAAGGCTGTAGGGATTAAAAATTCTCAACAAAGCACTCCCCCCTCCCCCAAGATGCTCTGCGCCTGGTGAATCTACAGTCATGATTTTTGCTAATTCAATTAATGTCCATATGCTGATCATCCACCAATTTTCAAGTCTGTAGGACTCCTGGTTCATTAGAAGAAGTTTAAAGATTTCAAAAATGATCCAAAGTACTACCCCCTCCCCAAGACACTCAGCACCTGGTGACCCTACAGTCATGATTTTAGCTATTCTTATTTATGTCAATATATTTATCACCAATGACAATTTTCAAGTCTATAGGGTTTCTGATCCAGGAGAAGAATAAGGTTAAAGATTTCAAAATTGATCCAAAGTACTCCCCCCTCCCCCTGGTGCCCTGCACCTGGTGGCATTACAGTCATGATTTTAGCTATTTTCATTAAGGTCTATGAGCTAATCCTCCATACCAAGTTTCAAGTCTGTACGGCTTGTGGTTCAGAAGAAGAAGAAGGTTAAAGATTACAAAATTTTCACAAAGGTACTACCCTCTCCTCCCTGATGCTCCGCACCTGGTGAATTGACAGTAATGTTTTTAGCTATTTATATAAAGGTCCATATGCTGATCATCCATGCCAATATTCAAATCTGTCAGGCTCTTGGTTCAGAAGAAGATGAAGGTAAAAGATTTCAAAATTTTCACAAAAGTACTCCCCCCTCACCCCTGGTGCTCCGCACCTGGCAGCCCAACAGATATTATTTTAGCTATTTTTATTAAGGTCTATGAGCTGATCCTCCATGCCAAGTTTCAAGTCTGTAGGGCTTGTGGTTCAGAAGAAGAAGAAGGTTAAAGATTACAAAATTTTCACAAAAGTACTACCCTCTCCCCCCTGGTGCTCCGCACCTGGTGAATCTACAGTCATGATTTTAGCTATTTATATAAAGGTCCATATGCTGATCATCAATGCCAATTTTCAAGTCTGTAGGGCTCCTGGTTCCGAAGTAGAAGAAACTTAAAGATTACAAAATTTACCCAAAGTACTACCCCCTCACCCCTGGTGCTCCGCACCTGGCAGCCCAACAGAAATTATTTTAGCTATATCTATTAAGGTCTATGACCTGATCCTCCATGCCAAGTTTCAAGTCTGTAGGGCTTGTGGTTCAGAAGAAGAAGAAGGTTTAAGATTACAAAATTTTCACAAAAGTACTACCCTCTCCCCCCTGATGCTCCGCACCTGGTGAATCTACAGTCATGATTTTAGCTATTTATATAAAGGTCCATATGCTGATCATCCATGCCAATTTTCAAGTCTGTAGGGCTCCTGGTTCCGAAGAAGAAGAAACTTAAAGATTACAAAATTTACCCAAAGTACTACCCCCTCCCCCCCAGTGCTCAGCACCTGGTGGCCCAAAAGAAATAATTTCAGCTATTTTTATTAAGGTCTATGAGCTGATCCTCCATGCCAAGTTTCAAGTCTGTACGGCTTGTGTTTCAGAAGAAGAAGAAGGTTAAAGATTACAAAATTTTCACAAAAGTACTACCCTCTCCCCCCTGATGCTCCGCACCTGGTGAATCTACAGTCATGATTTTAGCTATTTATATAAAAGTCCATATGCTGATCCTCCATGCAAAGTTTCAAGTCTGTAGGGCTTCTGGTTCCGAAGAAGAAGAAGCTTAAAGATTACAAAATTTACCCAAAGTACTACCCCCTCCCCCCTGGTGCTCTGCACCTGGTGGCCCAAAAGTTATAATTTTAGCTATTTTTATTCAGGTCTATGAACTGATCATCCATGCCAAGTTTTAAGTCTGTAGGACTACTGGGTGAGAAGAAGAAGAATTTTTAAGATTTTCTTAAAATTTCACCTTTTGTTGCCATAGCAACCAGAGTTTTTCATGGATTTCAATTCTTTTTAGCTATTTTTGAAGGGGACCACCTAAGCAACATTTCTGTAAAATTTGGAGTTAATTGGCCCAGTAGATTAGGAGGAGATGTCGTTTAAAGAAATTGTTGACGGACGCCGGACGACGACCGACGACCGACGGACGGACGCCGGACGAAAGGTGATCACAATAGCTCACATGAGCACTTCGTGCTCAGGTGAGCTAAAAAATCATGCAGATTTTATATTTGTTGCATGTTTGTTAAAGCTTTCGAAACGTGGGTCACTGTATGGAAACTCTGTGCGTTCAAAAAGTTGGGTGCATCTAAGATGACGGCTGTTATTAGTTGCGGGTGGGGGTGGGGGTCGGGTAAGCAGCGGTTGAAGGGAAGGGGTGCCGGATTAGAACCGCCCTTTGAAGTAGTTCAGAGATAGATACTGCAATATTCACAATAGTAGAGGTGTTCTCATCTGTTTTTTTCTTTTTCACGCATTGTTTATAGGCCAAACCACTGAATCTTTAACTTGGACAAACACGATGAAATCCAGATTAACTAGCGGTCGTCTACCACCGGCTTTACATTTGTCTCCCACCAATTGGTAGTTTATAGTTTAAACATATTTTATTGCCAGCTATGTACAAATATATAATCTCCGTTATACCGCAAAAGTTCATAATAATCAGGCAAAGGGGTCTGGCCACAAGTTCTTCCAACTTAGATTCGGCCATTCCCCTTTGGAGGTTTATACATAATTAATGTTTTCTGAATTTGTTCAATATGAAAAATGGCATAATAAATATGGAATAAGAATGAGAAAACAATGTGTCCAATTATGGAAGTAAATAGCCAAAGGTGAAAATTTCATACTAGTTAATTAAATGTTTGAAGAAAGAAGAAAATCGCTTATTATGGGAATGTTCAGGAAATTTTGGGAGGTGTTTAGAATGTTTATCAGTCAGTCGGGGCACAGATCGCGATCACAGATCACACGAAATTTAAGCAAGTACTACTGCTCGACGTTATCATTTAAACCTTTCGGTTTCTTTGATAAAATTTTGAACATATAGAAATATTATTGAATTTTCTTCTAAACGTAATTGTGATGAACCATAAAGTAAGAGCCTCGAACTTAGAGGATGGAAGCGGCGTAATTTGTGGAACATTTTAACTCTTTCGGGTGTAAAGCGTGGACATTGAAAAAGATAATGTTCCACATCCTCATTTGGATATCCACAAATACATTTCGGGTCAGGAGATAAATGGTTGATAAAAAGGTCAGAGTTAAGATTGCTACATTGGTTGCGTAATCTCGTGTGATAGACACAGAATTTTCTTTCTCCAACGAAATAATGACGCGGTACTTCGTGACTAGGAAACGTTCGCAACAATGAAGACTTGAATAAAGATAAGGAATCGACATGTTTTATAGAATTTGGAAGCTCGTTCCATAAGGTAACAGCTGATGGAAAGAATGACTTTTTAAATAATTCTGTTCTACAAGCAATTACATCAATATCATTAGCATTTCGCAGGGAATAACTTGTTCTATTGTTTACTTGTTGTGGGTATAGGTCAGAAAGATAATTTGGTGTAAGACCATTAACTATTTTATAAACAAGGACGAGTTTTTGGTATTTACGCCTATTTTCCAGACTTAGCCAGCCGATTTCTCGATAAATGTTGTCCAATGATGTAGATCTAGTTAGACCGGTTACAATTCTGCCTGCTTCTATTTGTATTTTTTCAAGAGAGTCTTTTTCGCGCATGCCACAGTTATCCCAAACTACCGCCGCATATTCAAGAGTTGGACGCAAGAACGAAATATAATTGGTCGATAATCGTAGATCTATGTGGGATAGAAGCTGGAGGCTAGAAAAAGATGTAATGCTAATGCTGGTGTGGGAAATACTAGAAATCCATTGCAAGGTTTTCCAGCCGCCGCAATGTAACTGAAAATATGTTAAAAGCGGCGTAAAACCTCATTCAAACAAACGAACAAAATTATACTTGTAAATTGTCATCTAGAATTTTCATACCTTTTCCTAAGCGCAAACAAAAATATGAAAAAAGTGCCGACGTTCAAAAATTGTACCCCTGCTTTATACACGTATGAACACATGAAATCGGGATCAATTTCTGAAAAGCCTGTCGAACTAGATGGCGACTGCACCGCGCTTCCATTGCTATCAAGAATTTTTCAGTTCGTAGTTGGATTGCCGGAAAATGTTCATACTCCTCGGTCGGGGGTGGGGGGTGGGGGGTGATATGCGTTTTCAAGGCGATCTTGACAATGTCGATGCGCTCCTGTCGCGCCTTTACGACGATCTATTGCGTTCCTAGTTGCGATTTACTGCATTCCTACGACGCTTTAAGCGCGCTGATGGAGATCGAGCTACGACGATTTCATCGCGCGCTCGTGGAGTCTACTGCGTTCTCGCGGCGAGTATACTGCCATGCATAGGCACTTGAGACTTTTTAGATATTAATAATACATGTATCTACTTGTCAGTTCCTTGATAGTTTTTGAGGCATATATAATTCTAGTAGAGGAAGAACAGGGGATAAAAGCGAAATGCAAAACCGTAGGCTAAAAGAATATGCATTCTATCAATATCTTTCTGAAACTGTTGAAATAAGGTTAAGGTGATCAACAATCACACATTTCGTAGCTCATTCACCATTCAATATACTTTGTTCATGCGTTGTTACAATCGGATTATATAAACACTTTGTCTTTGAACTGGTTATTCTGAACATCGCAGTAGGATCGTCGTAGTAACACAGAAGGGACGTAGTGAAATCGCACAGATTCCAGTATAGTCGCCGAACAGGCGCCACTACTAGACAGGTAACTATATTTCAGGAGACCTCTAGAAATCACTTTAGGGAGGCCCGAAATGTAATGCAAAGTCATATAGTAGAAACTATTCATCAACCTTTGCTAAACAAAATCTGCCCTGTCTGCAGTCCAGGATATGTCTATTATGCAAATTACTGAGGTCAAAGGTCATCAAGTACATTTAGGCTATTACGGCAATAAATCAATATTAACTGACTGTTATGCTGCTTTTTTTTATGAATAATTGACTGAAATAGTTAAATAATTATTCAATTCTATAGAGCAAATATTTAAACAAACAAAAAGGAGCATTTTGGAACCTTTGTTGAAATCAAAGTACTGAAAGTACTGATATTTTAGGCATTAAAGTTTGTTTTCATTTTGTGTGTTACAAAACTGACAAGCACGTTTATTCATTATGTTTACTGAAAGTTAAAGTATTCAAGATGATTTGAATTTCCTTTTTCATCATTTGTAATATAAACTCTGATCATTTTACTTCACACATATGCATACATGTATTTATAAAAGTCCATATATATAAATATTGACATTGATTCCGACGACGTCGGATAATCCCCATTAAAATATTTTTGAAACTTGTTGAATAAATTTAATAAAACATATTTATGTGACCTGTCACGTGATAAAGGACCATCTGGGAATTGTGTAAAATAGACATTTGAAAAAGAGATTGATTCTATTAATGGTCAACTTTATTTTCAAAAAAGGTAGTGTGATCATCCTTGATTCAGAAAATTACTAGGGTGAGAAAAGTCTCAATCCTATTAGTCTGCTCCGTCCGTGAAGTCTGACTAGAATCGACACTTAACGCACTTCCTAGATGGTCCCTTTAAGCATGAAGGGTCACATGTTATAATCTGTTATTTTTTAAAGTTGAATCAAAACCCTCTCCAAAGGTACGTTATTAGTCTCCATGGACGTGACATCGCTCAACACCACTATACCATACAAAGATGGCATTACTGCACTCAAAGAAGTTGCACAAGGGATGTCAAAAATAGACATACATGTTGATTCTTTTGTGAAAAAGACTTTTAATCTATCAATCAGTGTGTAAACAGTGAATGATAATTGGTTATGAAGTAAAGTAAGTCAAGCTAGAGTCTAACATGCTTGATGCTTACACGTATAATTGAAGATCGGTTTAGTTTTATCTTTGGTTGTTATTCTCGTTTGTTTGTTTTTTGGGTTATTTGAGACTTGTGTCATTTGGCCTAGCCTAACAGATCTTATGTTAAAATAATCGCAAGGTTTACGGTTCACGTAAAACCGCGCGATGGTCGCATTCACATCATACTGTTATTAGAGACCTGGTGAAAAAGACCCAACTCACATTCATTCTGAATCGAATCACTCAGTCAGCGCTTCATTCTTGATATTCCAAACCATCTTAATAAAAACGCTCCGAAATCATTCACAGCGTTCTGGAATTGCTAGCAATCATTTCGAAATTAGAAGCACTCAATTCATTCAATGTTTTCATTGATTAGCATGAATTTTGAACAGTCTGATTGATATGTGAAGACAGACAGGTCTATTTATGTAACAATACGTAATTAAACAGGATCTACCAGTTTCAACCAAAAACGTTGAATTCATTCGAAAGTCGCTCATCCCATTCATTTCAATCCTAAATCATTCCTTTTGTCAATTTCATGATGTTGTTAGCTGTAGGACGCCGAGAGTTAAAGGTTAACAGGCGCCGTACGGACTACATAAGTCAAGTGTAAGCTAGGCTAAATGGAAGGTCCATATTCAACTTAATCACCTTCAAAAGAGTGTATTCAGAGCAAACTTTATTTATTTATTCATTATTATTTTATTAAATTATCATCATTTAAACTTTTCGAAACCATGAACTAGGGAAAAATGTGTGAAATGCACATGATTACTGTTTTCCTGATGTCGGCAGTGTTACAAGCGTATCCCAATGAATTATTTTGATTTATCGTCTTCGGTGTCAAACACTAGTTACTAAGCCATGTTTAGGCTATATTTCCAATGTATTGGTCGTCCAGTGACAAAATTATCCCTATTTCCCTGTTTTGCTTGTTTAAATCCAGATCACATAGTCCAAAGTGCCTCTGTTCTTATAAATTGAATAAGCATTGTCACGTGCTTCTCACAAAATCGATCTTAAATACACTTTTGTTTTCTAATAAAAATAAAATAATCCCATATTTTACTCATTATCTGAAATTTCTTCAAAGAACCCGTTCTTCTCTTTTTTTTAATTCTAGTCTTTCTTATCTGTTACATCCTCAAGCCTGGTCGTGACTAAAATACTGTAAGTGTCACAAACTTATTTTGAATGTTTGGATTGAAAAAATTGAAATGTTTCTAAAAAAGTATGAGTATGCATTTATCTTGCTTATATATATTACTTAGGCCTGTAAAATTATTTCATAACGGCTGCACAAAGATGCAAACGTGCGACCGGCGTAAAATATAAGCGCGACGGGTTATTGATGCTTATAAACACGAAACGATATTGTCGATGTTAATTTTCTATGTCAGTGTTTAGGATCCTTACTGTTCCCTCGAAAATAAGGGAATTGCTATTGGGTAAGCATAATGACACATACTTTTTTATACAAACTGGATTTGATTTTAATACCCTAAAAAGTCTGTGAAATATAAATGAAAATTGTCGAGCAGTTTTTATTTAAATTAAGTACAAACACTTACGCTAAATTCGGGAAAAAGGCTTTTTAAACTCGACTATTCCTAAAATGGGGGGGGGGGGGCTATTCCGGTCACCAGGGTGTCGGCATCAGTGTCTGCGTCGGCGTAATGCTTTGATTAAGTTTTTTTCTTGCAAGTGTTTAAAATCCCTGTTTCTACTAAAGCTATTGCTTTGAATTTTTGCACATGCTTATGGGATCATAATAACGGCCTCTATACAAACATTCAATTCTCTAGTATTGAATTCAGTGGTATTTTAACCCTTTCCGTACTTAGAAATCTTGGTTCCATTTTTACGTGCATCTGACGTACATCTGTAATATTCTTTTTCTACTAAAGCTTTTGTTTGGAAACTTTACACATGCTTCTGTGACCATAATATTAGCCCAAAGAGAAAGATTCATTACTCTGATATTGAATTTAGAGGAATATTAACAGCTTTCAAACTTAAAAATTTCTGGTTAAGTTTTTACGTGAAAATATTGTAAAATGTATATCAGTTATATCTCAAATTTTTCTTAAGCTAGTGCTTGGAAACTTTGCATGTGCTTCTGTGTCCACAATATCAGCCTCTAGGAAAGATGAGTACTCTGATATTTAATTAAGTGGGATTTTAACCCTTTTCGAACTAAAAATCTTGGTTATGTTTTTATGTGCAACTGTTTTATATTAGTTGTATCTCTGTTTCTACTAAAGCTATTGCTTTGATACTTTGTACATACTTCTGTGACTATAATATCAGCCTCTAGACAAAGATTCTTGACTCTTGACTTTTGACTTTCATTTAATTGAATTACCATTGTCAATATTAATATGCTGTTACTATCCAGCATTAGAAAAAGTCTAGCTTCGCTGTACTCCGACAGCTCTTGTTTCGAAGCCTGCTCACAGGTTTCGTCAATGGTTCATGGAGTAAAATTTAAACAGATCTTTAAAAGGTATCAAATGTTACAGTATTTTATCCTTAATGGTTTAGTTAATTTGATTTAGAAATTAGACTTTAATCTCGTAGAACCGTTGTTTAAGGAAAATCCCTTAAAGCCTGAACCTTCGGAATCTGTATACAACAGTGCGCCTTTGGACAACGCTTCAAAGAGTTATCACTCAATAAAATAGACAAACACTGGTCCAAACTTAAGTCATCCAGTTAACTCAGAAAAATATTCCCTGGGGAACAAGTTGTAGCATATTGAATAGTTATACCCAAGTCACTTCGAGACATTCTTGTTAGAGCGAAATTAAGTACTGCTGCAACCAATGACAATCTCAGAAATTCTGGAACAAGTAAAACACTGAGGTGTCAAACGTGCATTTTCCTGGAAGGCATGTAGACTTTGAAATCTCATCTTGGCAGTGTAACTACAATTAGAGGTTCACACAATTGCAAAGTTTCAAATGTTGTGTACCTCATCACATGTACGAATATCCACAAACATTCGTGAAACCTAGCAACATACCAACAAGCGCATAAATTCGCACCAATCCAACTGGAAAACCTGTTGATTCAATAGTTCTCCAGTTACAGAAACAAAGTCGACCACTCATTCTACGATGTTGTCCTGTGTTGCATTGAATCCACCAGCAAAAAATGCTCATATCTGTGCTATGAATAAAACATCTTTTTAGATTGAAGTATGCCAGCATTGGTTTTTTCTCATTGTTTGACTCCTGGCAAAAATGTTGATTTTGTTTTTCAACTGCCTGGAGTTCAAGGTTATGTTCGAGCAATAGACCAAGGGGACAGCCATATATACATTTATATTTAACTATGTTAAATGTATCAAATGAATTCACCAGTATGCTCAAGTTATTTTATATGTTTGTTTTATCCAATTATTCTCCATTTACAACTGAAGTACTTTTAGTACTTTGATTTTTTATTTTTTGACTAATTTGCTGCTATTTTGCAAGTATATAATCATGTGAATATTATTTGCATATGTACATTTTTATAATACTAAAAACCTCGATTTATTTTGATCATATCATGAAAAAATTGTGCATTAATACGATTTTTTACTGTTTTGCACTCCATGACCTTTGACCTCTGTACTGACCTACAAAAGGGATTGTGAATCTGCAGACAAGCCTAGCAATGTTCCTCAGATATTGGGCAATCAAAATATCATTGTCTGCATCCATTACAAACCGGGCCTCCCTGGTCTCAAAATTTGAGATTGGATCACTAGTCTATACCTTTCTATGTCGTTTTCACTGCGCTCAAACTTGGATGTCACGGCGCTTCCGCAGCTTTGTTGGCGATCACATGTCACTGCTATCGCAATCGTAAGACGCTCTGACTGCGATCACGTCATGTCGCGATCTATGTATGTATGTATCTCTATTGCATCACCCCCTCACGGAGATTACGTGCAGCTGCGCGTATGTGCGATGTTCGTAGAAAAAACGTTAAAAAATAAGACTAAAAAGTTTCCACTTAAAGATAAGAGTAAACAGTTTTCACGGCGATTGTTCTGTGCATGCTCAAAATGCGCGCTCATTGTTGACCATCGGCGTTCTATGCGACTGCACGCCGTTCCTGCTCCCGGTACAGCGCTTCTGAACTGTGGTTTTGGCGTTCTCTCTGTGCTCTAGAAATTTTCAGATCGCCATAAGAGCGCCCTGGAATTACCCGCCTTGTGTGACAGGCCTGTAAGACCTTTTCGACTTGCACGCATCGCGAGGTCTAAAAGACAGGGAATCTAGAGGGATAAATCTAAGTTCTAAGGCTTGTTTTGTTATTAGACACCAAATTAAACGAAACCTAAAGAAACCTATATAAAGCGTCCCTTCAGTTAACAAGGTTATGTAAAGTCTTTGCAAGATGGTACCATTACAAAATTATAATTATGAAGACAAGCTAATCTATCGCTGCACATCACTTTGAAATTTTGATATTTATCAAAAATTTGTTTCCAATGCAATACAATACAATACAATGACCTTTGTTTCTCTCAGATCTTACAAAAGAATACAAGAGATATTTTCTGATAGTGGGTAATATTACCAAAGAAATGCTTCCCTGTGACCCTTACGTTATAAAACAAACCTTTTGATTTGACGTCGGCGACGTCGTCAATCTGCACCGTAGTAGGCACTATTGTGTGTCTAAACGTTCGTAACGAGTGATCCATTCTTTTAACGTAAATGGTTTTATCTATGCTTACTGATGCTTTTGTTAAATACAAACTATTGAAAAATGTCGTGTTGTAAATTCTGTTTTATTAAGGTAGTCTAAAAACTTTTGGAAAACCCTCCTTCTTTTGGGATCATTGATCTATCGAGTAAGCTCAGGAAAAAGGGTTCTCGGACAAAGTTCATTTGTGACCTCGAAATTTGACATTTGGTGACCCCAAAAACAATAGGACACTTCCTTGTATATCGATCGGATCTTGCTTTTGAACAGAAAACGAAAATGTTTACAGACGGATAGATGAACGGGTAGATTGACAGGCGTGATGAAACTACTATTTCTCCTCTTATTCTTAGGAAATGAATGGAGCTGACTAAACTATTAAGGGTTCAATATTTGACATACTCAGAAACTGACTTCAATTTTCATCAAAAGTAATAACAAATAAAAAAAATGTATGCATTCGTATAATGTCGTGTACAGCGAGGTGTCACCCCCGTTAATATTCCTGGCGTTTAAATTTGTGGTATTTGCATTAGTGCCCCTGGGCACTAAGTAGTCAAAGAAGGCTATTGTGATCGGAAACCGTCCGCCGTTTGTTCGTCTACTTAAATTCGTCTTCTCCTGAACCAGAGGATAAACTAAAAAGGGATTTGGTAGGAGAATTACTAGGGTGAAGCTTCACTAATAATGGTAAAAGAATTCTTTTCGTAAGATAATGGTTGTCGCGACAGTAGAAAAACAGGCCTATTGAGCTGGTTGTAAAAACATACTTCTCGTCATCAACATATCAGAAAGAGAGATACATTTTTGCAGCTGAATCTGGGCATACGTCAAAGATGGAAATCTTTAAGTATCTTTAAGAATCTTCTTGTTCTTTTATAATTTCATCTTATTCTGTTACGACTAAGACACCAAATTAACAAATGGTCATTCTGCAATGAAGAAATAAATTTTGACTCCGCCATCTATAGATAGATAATATCTTAAAGTATCTGTAGACAGTTCGGTAATCTTCCAGTTATCATATGTAGCTTCATATGCTGCTAAATGTTTACACCTCACACAGATGTCAATTTGTTGAAAATGCCACGCACAGGCCCAAATGTATAAATTCGATGGCCGTTTTTATTATTACCCCCCACCTACGAAGTAGAGGAGGGTATATTGGTTTCACCATGTTTGTCCATCCGTCCGTAGACCTTTTCGTTTCCGGACTCTATCTCAAGAACCAAGTGACCTACAATCATGAAACTTTATACAATGTTCCTTCTGACCAAAGGAGCGCCCTATTGTTTTTGGGTCAGATAGGTCAACGGTCAAGGTCACAGTCAGCCTTTTTTTAAATTTTCGTTTCCGAACTCTAACTCGAGAACCAAGTGACCTACAATCATGAAACTTTATACAATGTTCCTTCTGACCAAAGGAGCACCCTATTGTTTTTGGGTCAGATAGGTCAACGGTCAAGGTCACAGTCAGCCTTTTTTTAAATTTTCGTTTCCGGACTCTAACTCGAGAACCAAGTGACCTACAATCATGAAACTTTATACAAATGTGCCTTATGACCCAAGGAAGTGCCCTATCGTTTTGGGGTCACATAGGTCAAAGGTCAATGTCACAGTCAAATTTTGTTCAATTTTCGTTTCTGGACTCTAACTCAAGAACCATTTCTGGTTTACCATTACCTTCCATTTATAACTACCTGTAAATTATTTATCATAAATAAAGACACTTTAGGAAAAGAAATCGGTTTATTAGCCTCAGCGGCGTAAAAGGTCGCAACTGTGTAAATGACAGCTTCCTAAAGTACAAACTGCTGCTTATTGTTCGGAAAATACGGTACGGATTTAAGATGTTTTATTGGACATCAAGCTTTCTGATCCTTTGCATGTTTAATTTAGTACCGTTTTCGCCTCAACGCAGGACTGGTACTAGTAATTTGCGATCCTTCGTAAATTTCTAATAATTACACCTACCGCCAACCACCTAACTGTCGCTATAATAGTAACTTTTTTTTTCAGATAGGACGTTAAACCAATGCCCCGTGTCGGTGCTTTTCATCGAGCACGTTGGAGAACCATGGTCTGATCGTAGTGAAATCGCAAAAAATTGTTCATATTTTTCTTCGGAAAAATATAAAGAGGTACTTAGCGTGTCCCAATGTTCATTTTGATTCTTTCAATGGTGCTCCTCCAACTTTTCTATGGCGATGTTTTATCCCCCCCCTCCCATTCCTGCGATTACATCCTTTCATACTATGCTTATACGGCGCTGATAACTACGGCATTTGCACATCGCTCTCATGTTAAGCCTACTGAGATCTTGTGACGTGTAATTCGCGCTTGAAAATAAAACGGTTCATTCCTACTATTATTTCGTAGTGAAAATGTGCCTGCTAAAGGAAGAAAGAACAAGATGTGTTTGTGAAACACGAATGCCCCCATAACAGCATTTTTTTCAAAGTTTGACCTTGACCTTGTCACATGACCTTGACTATGGTACCAGCAGATGCAGATCATTGAGATCTATCATCATGCCAAATATGAGCCTTGTATCTTGAATAGGCTTGAAGATATTGGCAATGTTAAGTTTATTGGTTAACTTTTTGAGTTATTTGACCTTGACAGATGACCTTGACTTTGTCACATGACCTTGACTATGGTACCAGCAGATGCGGATCATTGAGATCTATCATCATGCCAAATATGAGCCTTGTATCTTGAATAGGCTTGAAGATATTGGCAATGTTAAGTTTTTTTGTTAACTTTTTGTTATTTGACCTTGACAGATGACCTTGACTTTGTCACATGACTTTGACTTTGGTACCAGCGGATGCGGATCATTGAGATCTATCATCATGCCAAATATTAGCCTTGTATCTTGAATAGGCTTGAAGATATTGGCAATGTTAAGTTTTTTGGTTAACTTTTTGAGTTATTTGACCTTGACAGATGACCTTGACCTTGTCACATTACCTTGACTTTGGTACCAGCAGATACGGATCATTGAGATCTATCATCATGCCAAATATTAGCCTTGTATCTTGAATAGGCTTGAAGATATTGGCAATGTTAAGTTTTTTGGTTAACTTTTGCAGACAGACAGACAGACGGACGGACGGACGGACAGACAGACGGACAACGGTAAAACAATATGCCCCCCCTCTATCGATGCGGGGGCATAAAAATTCTTGCAATAAGAGGCCATTTGGAAGTAGGTATATCTGAATTATATCGATATCACCCTGAAGTTGTTACAATGGGGCTTCTTCACTAAGAACAGGTCCTCCTAACTGTTTGTTTGTTTGAGTGGGATTTTACGCCGCATTCAATAATTTTTCAGGATATATTTCGGCAGTTGGAGTACCTAACAAAGGATTCCTGGTAAATCTCAGCCCAGTACTACCATTACATCATTTCCTAGCCCCAATCTACTATCCCTCATAGGTCTACGATTATCAATCTATTGGTGAGAGACAACTAGTTGGAAAGGATGAGTACCGTCGGTATCCTCCAGATTGTTCTCTTGCTCTCGAGCAAATTAAACTCATACATTACTTAAGATAAAGGGATAACATTATACACAAGGCGATTTCAGACAAATGTAAGACAACATGGAGATAAAAAGAAATTGCATGTTACAACCAATTTCTTCTTTTCCCGTTTTTCCTTCTACACGTATTGTAAGGTCTCAATGGATATGGTTCCATAGAATCACTATGTGAAAGATGCGACTTTCATGCTTTTAACTTCAGTCCAAGGACTCTACCTGATAAAACTTAAAGGCCATGAGGACCTG
The DNA here is from genome assembly GCA_948146395.1 of Fragum whitleyi. Taxonomy (NCBI): domain Eukaryota; kingdom Metazoa; phylum Mollusca; class Bivalvia; order Cardiida; family Cardiidae; genus Fragum; species Fragum whitleyi. The sequence continues at coordinate 49,052,616 of OX411548.1, forward strand.
CATCAAAGGACGAAGTGCTGGTCCTCCCTAAAATTCTCACGCCTCAGGCATAAGGCCTTGTGTTAGTGTCGATCCCAGTTGGTCAAAGCTCAAATTGCAGTTGATAATTCAGTTATAGGAAATTTTCAATATCTCAAGCTTTTTCGGTAAATGTCAGTATTTCAGTCATATCTCAGAAACTGAATCACATAACCGTTGATTCCTTGTTTTTCTTACACCAAATTGCCAATACATCCAAGCTTTCAGTTGCTCATTTCATTTGGGTTTACGATTATCCAACCATTAATTTTTGTTTGTTTAATGGGTTTTTTTGCCGCTTTCGACATTATTTCGGTTATATCACAGTGGCTGGAGCACCTATCGATGGATTCCTGGTATTTCTCCCACCAGTGCTACCACCACATCATTTCCTAGCCTCCAGCTGCTATCTCACAAAGGTTAACGGATATTAACCCATTGGTGAGAGACAAATAGTCGGAAAGAATGAGTGCTTCTGTCGGGGATCGAACCCATGACCTCTAGATTGACAGTCTGACGCACTACCAACTGCGCTATTACGGCAACTTAGCCAACCATTAAAGGGGGACACTCAATCATTCATTAGTGGGGGACACATGTTGGAGGCGATAATTGCTGCCTGCAACTAGGGAGCGAATCCTGCATATAAAGTACAAATATTACAAGAATATGTACTCTTTTTTACAAGTTTTGAGGTATAGAACTCCCACATTAAGTAATGTGTTGGGCGCCCAATTCTTGTGTCTTTAGTTCAATCCCTAGCTCAGCCAACAATACAGGCTACATCTCATTTTTCTCCCACCAATTTCTGATTGGTGATAAATAAGCCTGAGTTATTTATCTTTTTTATTTTCATAAAGCCGAGTTGGGTAAAAACTGACATTACAAGCAAGATTTGACTTGATGAGATAATTATTTAATGCAAATTTTGTAATTGATTGTTCAATGTTGACAAGCAATTAAATCAGTTATTATAAAATTTTCTGCCTCATACGGACCAATCTGATTGCAACTATAAAACTTATCAAAGCTACAAATGAGCCAGTGCGCAACATTTTCAACAATTTGACGAGTGTGTGAAATTCAAACAAGGGAGCTGCATACAGTCAGAATGTGCAAGAAGAAGATTGCCTGATTGTCTAAAGATACTAAGGGAACTTAGTATCTTTAGACAATCTATGAAGAGCATAGTGAAGACTCTGGACAGACTGTGCGGATGCATAGGCTGGCAAGAGCCTTTGCTTGGAGTATATTTAAAATTGTTGAAAATGTCACACACAGGCCGAAATAACACATTACCAGACAAACTCCTAATTTTACTCACTTCAGAACACAGCCAAATAACTAGTCGACATAATTAATTTGGGACCTAAAGCGTAGGTTTGTAACCAAACACTCGTAGCTTCAGCTTGTCCATGGATGCAATTATTATGAGTCAGTATTTATCGTGATACAAATTTTTGTTAATGTTCCTTATTTAAATAGGAAAACCAGGTGGTATGGACAAAGATCAGACTGAAAATATGAGCAGGCTGATCTTTGTCTATACCTCCTACTAAAGCAGGAATATTTTTTTATTTGTTAATACTTCCTACAAAAATCTGGAAGAGTTTTTGCATACATCTTCAATGAATTCGGACTAGTAATCATTTACGAGGGAAAGAACTCAAGTGTAGCAAAACCAACAGTAAACTTAAATTATGTCCCTTGCTAGAGTACAAGTTTCCTACACAGTCCGAGAATTTAGGTCCTTGTCATTTTACACTTAAGTAATTATTGTTGAAAAAGAAGAAATTTCTTTTAACAAGTAATTTTTGTCTTTTTTCCACATTATTTTCTTATCTTAAGAGTGGCATCGTTTCAAATTGAACCGTCAATTCATTTTCATCACATTCAATTTGAATTAGTCTAAAATTTACAGGAATAGTAAAGAATTAAAATACAGCCGTCCGGAATATTGCCAAAAAATTCAGCTAAAAACAACTGCCACAGACAGAAATGAGAATCATAATTTTGTAAAAGTGATGTGACAAAGTCAATGAATGAATGTTATGAAAGTCATGACAAATTTTCTGTACAAATTATATAGGCTTGATTTTGAAATGAAGTCCAATCAGTGAAAACACCAAACATTTAAGATCTTGAACTAGATAGTAAAATGTTCTCAGTCCCTCTGGGTCCCTGAAATAGATTAAACAATCATGTATTAATTGATGTTAAACCCAACAGGCAAAACAGCTTGAGATTGTAAAACACCAACACAAATACCCCATACCTAACAGCAAGTATTTCAGAACTTTTACATTGAAAGATGGACCTGACCATGTCACTTGACCTTGGTATCAGCAGATAGGTATGAATGTGCAGTGATTCATTTTGCTGTGCATCCTGCATCAAAGATGCACATATTTCACAAAGGACTCATAATTTCTAAATATGTGAGTCCATGGGATGCAAATATTTAAGCAATATTTGTTGTATCTTTCATATTAAAGTGTGAAAATGACCAAAATTTTGTTAATAAACTCCTACAACAGCCAAATAAGTAACCTAAGAACCTGTGATAAAAAAGTAGCAATTATATAAAATAACCTGAAGATTTGATGAGCTCTGTATTCATTATCTCAATGTGCAATATTCCTACAGGCTTTATGCCTATGTGAATTTGGGAGCAGGTTGGGACTCATTGTTTCAATTTATGCAAGTCCTAGGGACTCCTTTTTTCAAATTTCAAAATGAACCACTGAATGAGTATTTTCATAATACCATTTTTTCACTTCACAATGACTTGGCTGAGCTAGGTAATGATTTTGAGTCCCAGCTTTGGCATCATTAATGGAAATATTTACAGAAGTCTTTGTGACATATGAGCCAGTGTGTGACATTTCCAACAATTTCATGTGTGGGTGATCAATAGATATAATGCAGCTTAGACAGCTACACAATAAAATAAGAATATTAGCTGACAGTCAGTACAGGGGCTGAGACCTTATCTATCTATAGAGTGTGTAGCACAGACTCTGGTCAGACTGCGTAGATGCACAGACTCACCAGAGACTCTGCTTTCTGCAAAAGTGAAATTGTTGGAAATGTCATGCTCAGACTCATATGTCAATTGTGCTTGAGCCAAAAGAAAATATTAGCCGCCCTTATAGCCCAGTGGTAGCGTGTCGGACTATCATTCGCAAGGTCACAAGTTTGATTTCGGATGGTGGCTCTCATCCTTTCCCACTATTTGTCTTCCAGCAATGGGTAGATAATCATAGACCTATAAGGGATAGTAGCTGGAGGCTAAAAAAGGAAATAATGGCAGTTCTGGTGTGAGAAATACCAGGAACCCAGTTGGGTGTTCCAGCTGCAGTGATATAACTGAAAGATTGTTGAAACCCGCATAAAACTCCATTCAAACAAACCACAGGAACTTGAAAATTCATCAATGCATCCCAATGAAACAACTTATATAGTGCATAAAATATTGTTTTAATATATGTGACCCGTCATGGGAAAAAGGACTATCCAGGAATTCTGTAAAATGAATTATTGAATAAAGGATTGGAACCACCATAGGTCAACCAGAAGTCGCATTTCAAAAATTCTTTCACTGGAAGGTATAATGAACTTTCTAGATTCAGAAAAAAAGCACAGTGCAAAAAATGTCGACCCTAGTCAGTCTGCGGAATCAGCGCAGTCTGACTAAGGTCGACACTTTACGCACTTCCCAGATGGTCCCCTTTTACATGACGGGTCACATATTTATGTAGAGAAACTATAGGATAAATTGGTCAAATTATGAGCATCAATTATCTTTTATCGATATTATTTCAAGTTTTTGTGACAAACAAACCAACCAAAATGCAACACCAAGCAAATCACACTCACTTGCTCTGGTTGACATCCACCAATGAACCAATCTTGGATGTTGTAAATGAAATATGCTCATCGCCAATCACAATCTCTAACTCCTGTTCAGATATATGATACTATTCATTTACCAGCAAGACTAACAACAAAAATTTGAAATGGTGATTGGTCCAAATCGGAAGATATAATATTGTAGATGAATTAGGAAGATGTGGATGAAAAAATTTCTTCAAGTACATTGTTATATACTAATGTTTTGGCTTTTTAAGAAGAAAACTTTGTTGAAAAAGTAGAAATTGCCAAGTAGAAAACTTTATAGGAATGTAGAAATTGATTGTTATAAGCGATTAATTCATTTTCAACCATGCTTATCAGAGCTTATCAATCAAGGGGTATAATTGCAAAATCTTATAAATATACTGTGCATGTATAGGCAATCACAATTTATAGTTTTGTACTGCACCTTAAAATTTTCATCAATGATCGAATAAATCATGATTTTGTTGGAAAAGGAATTTATCTATTTGCACTGGACTGGTCCAGAGACAAATTGCCTCTAGCTATCAATTTTGACCATCAACTTTAAATCTGACTGAGACCCTGAACCTCTTTAATATTTTGGGATACATTTGTGTATTTGTATTGATTTCTGTTATTTCTAACACCAGTATTGCTACATCATTTTATTCAATGCAAGCAGCTGCCCAACCTACTTAGAGACAAACGACACTTTTATGACTTTACTTAGAATTTTGAGATCCCTTTAAATTAAAGAAGTTCTGGTTCAGATGAATCTGTGCATATCATCGCTATAGAGACACATATGCAATTTCTAGGAAAACAGTCATTAAAAGCTAAAGATTCGACCTGTTCATAAATGATTTTCGTTGGGTCATCGAAAGATTTTGTACCCTGCTTCAGATTGTTTCATCCTGTTTATTTAACATTATTATATATAGCAAGGTCCATTAGCACATGACTTCAAGACATTACCTAGCAATAGCTTAATCATTCTACAATCTTTGAATTCGATCTCATTTTTTCAATTAAGAAATTGAATAATCCTTTGTTTTTCACTCAATGAAAGATAAATCAATATTACAAGGATAAAAACAATTATCTTCTATGCAATTGATTAATTCTAAAGTCCTATGGTTCCATATATTAGGTATATAAAATAATGAGTGGGTACTACATGAATTTACCTGTCTTCCAACTCTATCTGGTGGGGGCCACAGGGCGTCATCTTCTCTCATCACTTCTGAGTCGTCTATTATTCTTTTGAGTTCTTCCATCACAGATTTATGAACATAAGCCTGTATAATATCATGAAGATCACAATGTCATACAGATGCAGGTTTTGACACTAAGGGGGGTCCGGGAGTCTGAGGCTCCTTGTTTACCAGGTGGACTTCTTCCATTTGCAATTAAGAAGTCTGATAGACTCCAAGGGTCATATGAGAATATTTTGAAAAACATATGCATAGAGTAGTATCCTTTCTAACACTTGCCAAAACTGTAGGTCGTTTCACTATAAAATTTGATGAAGAAAACAGTGTTTTAAGAAAAAAAGGCTTCTTTGGAAGACCATTGTGGAAAAGAAGAAATTGCTTAAAACAATTTCTTCTTTTCCACAATGTTCTCCCATTATGAAAATTCTGACTCTTTACTTTGAGCTTGGACTACTTGATTTCATGTTTTAGGAGTCTAATTGACTCCTTAAACTCATGAGTTAGTATCAACCTCTGAGACGGATGGATGTACAGACAGACACCCCCTTTACTGTTATTTTTCAGGCCGGGGTATTTTGCCTATATTGATTAATCAAGACATGGAGTATGTTTGGAGACACTTACTAATGTCTTAGTGACTTACCTTAAAGCTAAAAGCCAAATAAAACCCACTTTTTCAAAATCTCTAAAATTTCATTCTTTATAATGCGTTACAGTGTATTCCATCCCTTTAAGTTTCAGTTTATAGCAGTATCGATATTTTATCTTCTTTTATCTTATAACTAAACAAACATCAGGGCTTGTGTAGGTGTTTGATATTGGGGAGTCATTGACTCCTCACCAAAGTAACACTAGGGGTCAAATCTGAATTTTAAGGGGTCAAAACGACAGAAAAGGCAAATCATGAATAGAATTTTGCATTTTTTAAGAGTCAGTTTAACTGTTTCTTATAATGATATAAAACAAGTAATTAATATATAGAACTTTAGAAAGTAATTTGTGATAACCTTTGGTATAAAACCATGATTTGACCCTTAGAAAATCCTCTCAAGGGGGTCAAAATGACCACCTTGGGAGAAATTTCTAGGGGTCAAATTAGGGTATTTTCAGATTTCAGGGGGTCAAAACCCTGGTTTATGGGTCAAACATGTGCCCTGAATATCTGTGTGAAAACATCCCATATCATATTTTTTGTGATATCACAGATATTTTTAGAACAATGACATAATGTGGTTATTTTCAGAAACTTGCATTTCTGTAAGATTAATCAGTTCCTACTGAATTATTATGGAAACCCTAGAACAAGATTGGTTGTAGTAAAATGTTTGAATTTCAATTCAGTAGGATAAGGGCTTAGGTTCTTACCTCTTTTCTAATCATCGTGTCATTCTTATAGTTTGAGTTATTTGCATATCTCAGCTTGCCTGAAAAATAAGTCAGAAATAAATGAAATTAACTTGAGATTAAGAACTTTATTCTTTATATTCATATCCTTACAGGTAGGGTCGTGGAAATACAGATTCTTTCCACTTCTCCATGGAAAAGTAAAGTGTGATTTTCTTTCTACTTGTCCAGGATTAAAATGAACTTGTCTGCAAAAAATAGAATAGAAAGATTTTGAGAAAACAGTTGTTTTTAAAGAAGAAAATGCTGAAATCCGGCATTAATTTTTTTCATTAAAACAGTGTTTTATGCTCTTTGATATAAACAATAAACTTATTAATCTCTTTGATCTATATAGCCCCATGCCAAGATTTGCTGTTGTATTAACTTGCCCAGGGACAAGTGGCCTTGCAAAATGTACTTGTCCGCAGGTAGAAAAGCACATGTCAGACAAGTTGTGCATGGGAATTCCACACCCCTGCTTACAGGTGCAAATTACAGGATTAAACAATTGAAACTCAGTTGATTTTCTTTATTAATTATTTTGAAGTCTGGATGTATATTATGTTTATTGAATCAGTTCTCAGTCAACTCTACCTGTGAATAACTTGTCGCACCAACTTGTCCCGTAAACTCTACCCATCAACTCAACCAGTATATAGATTATGTATATGTATAGAAAGCATCTTTTATTTTTTCCCTTATAGGTTGTACTTTGAGATTGGTCAAAAAGATAACTCATTGCTGTCCGAGTTTAAGATGTCATATTATATATCATAAAATAATCACAATAATACTATTATTAAATGTGCGAGGAAGTCACAAATATAATTCAATATTCTTTAACCCTTTGCAGTTTAATCCCTGCTTGTTACGTACCTATGATTTTATGATTGAGAAAACAAGCAATTTCTGACAAGCAATTTCTTCTTTTTCCACACCATTTTCTACCCTACTGAGTAGTTATTTTTCGATTTATATCCACTTTAAATTTTCGTCTGCAAAACCTTTGAAGTTGGACAGGTCCAAAATTTTGTAAAATAGGAAAGGGTTAAAATGTTTCTGTTATCCTATTCTGTGCATTCTAAGTAAAAGTTAGAAGAAAGCAGGATTACTTGAAATCTGAAAGTATATCAGGAATTGGATGCATTAAAAATACAACTTTCGAAACTCAACAGCAATTTTTGCTATTCATTAAAATTTTGCAGCAGTAAATTTAGTCTTTTTAACATAAACATTGTAAAAACTTTTTTTTCATGAAGAAATTTCCAGATAAATCCCATTCCTGAAATTTCTTATCTCTTGGATGTATATATAGGAGATTTATGTAAGTGATAATGACTGAGTACAGTTACTTTGACGATGGTTGAAATATCTCAGCTTCAAGTTCATTTACACCTGTCATAAATCTCAGATCCCTGTGTACACACACCTGTTAAATATATACTCTATAATCTTAATACAGGCCAAGTTACACAGGCTGAGTTTTCATTAAGCCAAGTTTATAACAGGCAGAGCTGACAGGTCACATTTGAGTCAGTACTGTGAATCACCTGAAAGTGTAATTAGTGATTAGTTTAAACCTTTTCATTTTACATCATTTGGGAAACAAGTTTTTACAACTTAGATTAATTCTTCCCAATTCTGCTTTCTGGAAAATCCACCAGTACTCACGCCGAATGAGTGGGCGGCCAATGAAAGAACCAAGATCAGTAGCCTCAGCCGGGAATCAAACTCAGGACATTTGGGTCAAGGGGCTTACCCTCTAGACCATCAACAAAACAGTGAATATTTAAAACAGATGGGGAGATTCTCCTCCTCCATAAAGGACTCCATTGGGAAAACGACTTTTTTCAATTTTAGGTTTCAAAACCTCCCGTGGAGTGACCTCACTGGAATTTTCTTCTGGAGGTCATTGTATGGTAAAAGTAGAAGGGCTTTTTCTGCCATCTCTCAGGGGCCCTATAAAGGCCCCATTCCCCATTGAAAAGGCCCCAAAATTTTTCCCAATTGAGAGAAAAATTCCCAATTTAGTGAAAAGGGATCAACCCAAAAACTTTTTTCTGTCATAATTGTAACTTGATAGGGGTGCAAGTCAAAACGGCCCAAAGTCAAAACGGCCCAGAGTCAAAACGGCATGCATTTCGGTCAAAACGGCCCATAATTTGGTCAAAACGGCCCAAAGCAGATTTTACATTTGGTCAAAACGGCCCAAATAGGAATTTTGTCTCAAACAACTCTGAAATTACATAGAAAATTTGTTTTCTTATTATAACGTTTAAGATTAATGTCAACGATTATGCCAAAGCTAGTTTTTTTAAGCATTTTTTCCTTCTTCGGATTTTTAATATAAATTCTTGAATACTGAAATAAAGGGATTCTTGAAAATCGAATTTTTCAACTGTTGTAACTTATTGCCAAAGTTCTACAACGTGTAAAGGATTTTTATTGTGTTACAATTTATTATTATCATTACTAATCTTATTGCTCATAACTATCGCAGAAAAGATGTCTAGTAAAATATAAATTCCTCTTGAAAAGATTCATGTAAAATTGTTTTATAAAGAGAAATCAAATGTTGGTAAACTTCAAAACCTTACAAACTTTTTTCTCGTGAAGTTTGCCAATTCTATATCATGAACCTCTATCGTTAACAGTGTATTTTTATGTGGATTATGGGAACGGGTCGGAAACATGGCATATTGGGGAAAATGTGTAATTTCTGAAAAATTAGGATGTACTTTATCTAGTTTTATTGTTTTGGGTAGACCTTAAGTTCCGTGTATATTTTAGTGCCAGAATAAAGTTTTGTTTCTCCCTCAGTCTTTTAAACTTAAACTGAACTATGACATGTCATGTCTTATTTGTAATATCAACTTTCTTTAGAAAGATCATCGGCTTTGTAAATTGGGATTTTTTCCTGATTTGGGGAAAATCACACTTTTTGGCATGTTGACGTATGTACTATACATTTAAATCCTGTTAACTTTAAAGTAATTTTTTGCTTAAAAAGTGTGCTCTCATGGGACTGTATTTTCCCACTTAATCCAAAGTGTCATTTCATAAATAAAGCTGTTTAATCAGCTCCGCCTATTTGATGCCACAAATTTGTAAAAGAAAAAGGCCTGCATAAGATTTTAACTTCATGTTAACCATCTTTTTTTCAGTCTATAATGAAAACTTATTTTACATCGGCGAAGATAGGAAAATAAAGCAAATTAAATGGTTGGGCCGTTCTGACCGATTGTCAAAACTGGTTTGGGCCGTTTTGACCAAATTACGGGCCGTTTTGACTATGGGCCGTTTTGACTTTGGGCCGTTTTGACTGTAAACCCTAGATAGTATGAAAATGAGTTTTGTTCACTTTGAAAATTTTTGGAAAAAGCTTTTTAAATGAAAATTTATATATTATTAGCAAGAAATAACCCAAACAGTCATACATAGTAAATCCCAATATTGCAATTTTGTCGATAGTTTTTTCCCAAATGATTGCTCGGGGCCTTTTCCCAAAGAACTTAGAAAAAGCCTTGAGTAGATCCTTAAGAAATAGTAGTGTGACATTGCAACGCTAATTTTTAGGGTAAAATAGTAACCTGTGTGCTCATTTTTGTTTTTTTCACCTAGTTTTGCACCTCTTCTTTGACTAAACGCTTGAGTTGACCTTCTTTGTGTATGATTTCCTTCGCGAAAGGACGGATAACCGGTTGGGGTGGTACCCAAAGTAACAGTCCTCTTCAAAGGTGGAAAGAAAACGGTATATCTACTTAAGCTTGGGTAGCCCGAAAGTTGAAGGGAGTTTCCCTAGACTTTTATTTTACTTTGGGGTAGGACCTTAAATGAAGATGAAGGGCTAAGGAGGCCAAAGGTCACGGCCTCTTGTGAAACCTACCACAATACCGGAAAAGAGTGCAATTTTGAATGGAACAAAGAAAGCCCAAAATCGGGTGGGGGTCACACCCGGTAAACTTAAGTACGAACTTTCGTGGGAACGAATAGGCACCAAAATCAAAATGTCAATTTGGTGTTAATCTGCAAAATACATAAGGAAAAACTGTTTTACCGTCAGGTCTGAACTCAAATTCCAAAAATTCGTGGCCGAATTTGCCTTTGTGTCCAACATAATAGCGGAGGTAAAAGTCTGTGGACGCTGCCATTTTCGCCGAAAATGATAATGCATTTATTCGCATTTGGATATAAAATTGAACATATAATTCGTATGCATATGTACTCAATTCTTTATTCATTCTTTGTATGTTCCATCTGAACACATATGCATTAGAATACCAAAATTATTTAGAACACGAAAAAAAGTGATTCGAACATTCGGTTATACTTTCACGTTTGAAAACGTCGTAATAAAACATTATCGTGTAAATCACCCTAACCAAAACATTGCAAACACGTGTTTTCGTAATGAAACTTTTAAATCAGGTCGGATAGTCGTGTGTCGAAAATCGAACCGCGTGTTTCTGACAAATAGGTAAAGAATACCAATAGAATAAGTTGGAAAATGTTGTCCCATTGTAGTTTCTTATCTTGAACAAATTTGCTCACTTTTCAGACTTCATGCAGCTTTCTGGCTCAGCATCCAGATTAGACCAAACCCAACAACAGAAGATCTCCCCTAAGCTCTTACTAACCCAAATGTACAAAAACCCAATAATTCATATGTCTGTGCCTGTTTGCTGAAATCAACTCTGTTGTCCGTTCCGGTCGTGAAATACACAACAAAATCTTCCCTAACTTATTTGTCTTCTCTTATTGTCTTTGTCTGCAGATGTAGAAACGAATCCTGGCCCTGATTTTCCGTGTGGATCTTGTCAATATGAGGCTTACAACGATGACAATGCTGTTGAATGCGACACCTGCCAGAGATGGTTCCACATCAAATGTCAAGATAATTTTCAAATGGAGCTTATTTTGATCTTGTAACACGAGACACATCATTCTCATGGATCTGCTCAATCTGTGAAGCACAGAATTTCTCTAAACATTCAAACCTATCAATGTCTTCTTTTTCATCGCAGAATAGCTACAGCGTACTGAGTGAGCAGTCTGACCATCATCATCAAAGTGCCATCACCAGAAATTCAGTCCAGAGACAGAAATTTAAATAAAATAATAATCCTTTTCAGCTTAAAGTAATTTCAGTTAATTGTCAGCCCATTGTCAACAAAAAAGCAGAATTTCTTTGCACGATAGATCAACATAACCCTGATATCGTTGTAGGTACAGAATCATGGTTAAATAGTCAACATGCAGATAGTGATTTTTTTCCGAAATCCTTAGGATATACACCTTTTAGATTAGACAGGTCAACCAAAGGTGGAGGAGTATCCATCCTGGTTAAAGATACTTTCCTTGCAACAGAACAGAAACAACTAAATACTGATGGTGAAATTATTTGGATCAAATTACAGGTCAAAACATGTAAACCTCTTTATATCGCAGCATACTACAGACCAAAAGAGTCCGACATCCATAGCTTTAATGAATTTAAAAAATCTCTTGATCTGACCACAAACCTCAAAGGATCTTTTTGGGCACTAGGTGATTTCAACTTCCCAAAGTTCTCGTGGAGTATAGACCATACACCAGTCTTTAATACCGCTGATATCAGTAAAACCATAAACTCACGCATTTTCCACATTATTTTCTCAATTGGTGGTTTCGAAAAGTTAAAATGATGATTATGCGATAATAATGAAATGAATAAACAAATAAAGTTTGTCCTGTCTACAGTCTTTAGAAGACATTAAAGTTGAACATGGACCTACCATTCTATCCTAGCTCACATTTTTCTCGCGGAGTCCGTACAGCATCTGTTAACCCTAAAAACGCAGCGTCCTACAGCTAAGAACATCGTGAAATTGACAAAGGAATAATTTTACAATGAAATGAATAAGTGGAATGAGCGAGTCTTGAATGAATTCAACATTTTTGGTGAAACTGGTCGATCAAATATAATGACGTAATATTAAATGAATAGATCTGTACATGTCTTCACATTCCAATCAGAGACTTTTTAAATTCACGCTGGTCAATGAAATCAATGAATGATTGGAGTGCTCCAAAATTTGAAGCCACTGCGATCAATTCCGGAGCGTGATAAATGATTTTGGAGCGTTTTGATTGAGTCGGTTTGGATATCCACGAATGAAGCCCTGCGCTAGTGATTCAGAATGATTAAGTGGGGTCAATTTCAGATGGTCTAAATAACATTAAAATGATCATCGGATGGTTTCGAGTAGTGGAAACCTTGCGACTCGTCGAACGAAAGATTGGTTGGTCTAGCCTTTAGACCCAAGTCTCAAATGAAAAAAATAACTACTACTACTACTTATAATAATAATAACACCAATAATGATAATAAAAATAAAAATAATGATAATAATTATAACATGAAAAAACCACCAAACAACAAAAAGAGTAATAGATCTTCAATTATTTGAGTATGCATGACAACTGCCTAGGCTTAAGAGTGATGGGTTTTATTTCAAATTCAATAAGCATTACTAGTATCTGCTTACTCATTGATGAATGGATTAGATGTATATTTCAGAAAAGAAACAGCATTTTGGTCTAATTTCAGCAGCATTTACCTCTAAAAGACTCTGTAACGCTATTAATGTTCGCATGAGGCTGTGACGGCGCGCCTTTTTGCCTGGCAACGTTCCGACGTCGTGTAGCAACTATAATGACGTCAAGCTGGCGGGAAATTATCGGTTTCGTTTCACAACCATTTCCATCAGTTTTAGAACAAACAGAGTTATGTTCCTTGATTTTGAAATGTATCGCCGCTAGGGGGTGCATCATTTACACGCGTAAGCCTTTAAGAAAGGAAACAAAGAAGATCCTGCAAATTACAGACCTATATCCTTAATATGTATATTGTGTAAAGTTTTTGAGCACATTGTAGCATCAAATCTTACTAAACATTTTGACAAAAATAATATTCTTTATGACTTACAGCATGGCTTCAGAGAACATCGCTCATGTGCAACCCAGCTACTGCAACTGACCGATCATCTTACCAGAAACCTCACTGAAGGAAAACAAACTGATCTAGTTTTGTTAGACTTCAGTAAGGCTTTTGATAAAGTTAGCCACCTTAAACTTTTGTATAAATTGCAGGAACATGGAGTAAACAATGCTACCCTTATGTGGATTAAATCTTTTCTTATAGGCAGAACACAGAAAGTAGTCTTAGAAGGTGGATGCTCATCCGAAGTACCAGTCACGTCAGGAGTACCTCAGGGTCGGTGCTTGGCCCTCTTCTGTTTCTCATATATATTAATGACCTTCCTAACACTATCACCTCCCAAGTCTGTTTGTTTGCAGATGACACTGCCATTTACTTAGCTATAAATAACAAGCAAGACTATATCACCCTGCATGAAGATCTAGACAAGTTAATGCAGTGGGAGAAATAATGGGAAATGGAGTTTAACCCTAGCAAATGCATTGTCCTAAATATTACTAAAAAGAAGAAAAAGATTTCCTTTGATTACAGGCTGCACGGATAAGTTCTAGAAACTGTGGACAATGCCAAATACCTTGGAGTTACTATATCTGGGATCTTTCCTGGAATAAGCATATTGACAATATAACAACTAATGCAAATAAAACTTTAGGTTTTCTCCGCAGAAACATCCAGACCAAAAATAAGAAGATCAGAGAAACAGCGTACAAATCACTGGTTAGACCCCAGGTAGAATACGCATCAACTGTTTGGAGCCCCTACACAACATCCTTTATCAACAAAGTAGAAAAAGTACAACATAGAGCAGCAAGATGGGTTCAAAATAATTGTTCTTATTATGACAGTGTCACCTGCATGCAGAAGGAGCTTGGCTGGCAAACTCTTCAATATAGACGAGACATCACATGAGTCACCATGTTCTATAAAATTGTTAATAGTTTTGTTGCAGTACCCATACCAACTTATCTTGAAAGACCAGTTAGGATCACCAGACATATACACACAGAATCTTTTAGACAGAGTGGTCCAGTAAGTGGTAGCTTAACACAAGTATTTACTTTCAGATTTGCCTTGCACAATGACATCTTTAGCCAAACAGCTTCAGAGACTAGCAGTCCCTCATACGAAGGCCTTACTTGGAGAAGATCGGAAGAAACTCTCGTTACTGTTTGACAAGGAAACTGCTGCTTCAATTGACAGAGAAACTTTCCATTCTCTAGGTAGGATCAGAGCTAAAAATTTTGAATCATAATATGACCAGTACAGTGCTGGAGTGAAATAACCCTGTTATATATTTTTGATATTACAAGGGTGTGTTTTATCTCCTCAAGGTGATTCAAAGAAGTACCCACAACATAGGGTTTTGTTAAGAAATAAGGATTTCACACTGACTTTTCTAACCTGTCTTGTGGAGAAGCTCTGTTGGATACACTCAGAGGTCCAGATTAGAGGGGGTAAAGCCAGTCTAAAATCTTTATTTTCCAAAGAAACCCTATGTTATGAGTATTCATTTGAAACGTCTCAATGAGATTTAGCATGATGATAGATCTCAATAATGTGCATCTGTAGATATCAAGGTCAAGGTCATGCGCTAAGTTCAAGACTTCATAAATACTTAACGTTAAAACTACACATGTTCAGTTTATTCAAGCCTATCAAAATGCAAGCCTCATAATTTGCATGATGAACATTTGCCTTGATGTGCATCTGTAGGTATCAAGGTCAAGGTCATGGTACATGGTCAAGGTCATCTGTCAAGGTCAATATTATGAAAAAAAAAAGTTGTTACAGGGGTATTTGTGTTTCACATTCACATCTCGTTTTACTTCAGGAAGTGTTGTAGAAAAATAAGAAATTGCTTGTAATTAGCAATTTCTTCTTTTCATACATCAGTTTCAACCACATAGGGTGGTTTCCTTTCAAATTGTACAAATTGTGCACAATTATTTGCCATTACCTTCAATTAGGTTCAGTCTAAAATTTCAAAATATAGGGAAAGCGTATGTATCAAAAAGAAGTGCATTCCAGTTAATTAATTCTTTGTTTTAGGTTATAATGGACTTCTAGAGCTTCAGAACATTGACGAAACGTTTCAAGAGTTTGAAGCTCCGTTGTTTGGTGATGCCTCGCTCAATTTTGAACGAACCACTCAGAGCAAAGAGAGTAATGACAAGATAGACGGAATAATCAGCCGTTTTCTGATCAAACTTTCCCCTTACTGTCTACTGAGACCTGCACATAAAGCTTTGGAGTGGCTTATACAGAGGTATGGAATGGTTTTTCTGACAATTTCAAACTTGTTCTGATTCAATACCAGCAAAACAAGTTGTAGGATTGGGCATAATTTGTTTGGTTGCAGAATAATGTGCTTGATATTGCCATTTATTCAAACCTATTAAAGTGAATAATCTCAATGCATTTTGTTGATGTCCAGGCATGTTATCTTATTTGCTTCAGACATACCGTAAACGCTTTTATAGAACTCTGGGGTACTATAAGAAGCATCACATTTCCATTAGAAAGGGATGGGTTTTTATTAGAGACTACGCTTCATATGGATGGCTCAGCGCAAAACAGTTATAATTGCCCATAAACATAAAGGCAGTGAAAACTGTCTCACGCTGAGCAATCAATATTTGTTAAGATGGTGAAAAAATGGCCAAAAATAAACATAATCTACGCAAAATATTAGCATTTGATTGCAGAAAAGGTGCATAAAGCCTCCATTGAATTTTAAGTGACCTTGATTTTATGGGTATGGGCCTTTAGTAGAGGATTCAAGAGTTTGTATAATCACATCTAAAATGGTCAAATTTCAACCTCTGAAAAAGGGGATGAGGTTTTATTAGAGCATCGGGGCTCTTTTAGAATTTTTATGGTATGTGAATCAATATCATGCTTTTACTAATTTCATTTGGTCCAAATTTTGACCTATTGAAGGTAGTCACCCACTTTCGAAAGGAATTTCTTTTCCCAAAATGATTTCAAAATATGAATTCTGAAAGAAAACAAGTGTCATACATAAATATTTTTCAGAAAGTGGTCATTAGATACTAAATTTATGAAAAAAACACCTATCCAGATAAATACATATTTGGCTTTCATAGATTTGTATATTATAAACTCAAATTTGATATTCTATTCGCAGTTCTTTGTGAAACATAGAGATAATCCTTGAGTCTAATTGATGCATTATATTTGAATAAACATAAAATGCCGTTTGTTATTTGACAATGCCCTTAACATCGCCACATAATGTTATGACATAAATTTCATGGCAACAAAAAGGCTTTACTTTATGCGCTTAACTCATTTACATAGTTATCACACTAGTGCTATAACACCTGTGTAATATCAAAAATATTCAATGGGGCTATATCTTTCCAGTGGTGGTCGCATTTCAAAAACTCTTATATGGGAATATAGAATGATCATTCTAGATTCAGAAAATCAATACAAGACAAATAGTTTCGACCCTAGTCAGCCTGCTCAATCCATGAAGACTGTCTATGGTCAACACTTTAGGCTCTACCTAGATGGTCCCTTTTCACTTGATAGGTCACATATTATAAAATGTAGCAATTATCTCTGATGCCCACAATTGCAGGTTTTACATCAACTACTACAATATTGATGATCTACTGATGTGTTTCCTACCGTACCATGAGACGAAAATATTTGCCAGAGTTCTTCTTACGGTTAAATTTGACACCAAATTACGATCGAAGTGGGACTTCTTAGCTGCTGGACAGGTAATTGATCCTAATTGATTAGTTTGAAATAGAAATGAAAATGTGTGAAGCTGTATGTTTTTATGTAAATCAAGTACAAAATATTACCCTCTCTATGATTAGAGACTGACTCATTCAGTCCACCATAGATAAATGAGCCTGTACGTGAGATTTCCATCAATTTAAATATGAATAAAACAAAGACTAGCCTGTGTATCTGCACAGTCTGACAAGAGTCTTTACTTTGCGTTTAGTAGATAGATAAGATCTCAAAGTATCCATAGACCATCAGGTAACTTTATATTAACAGTATGTGACTGTCTACGCTGCTCAATGTATGCACCTCACAGCAATTTCAAATTGTTGGAAATGTTAATCACACACTCAAATAGTTTGCTTTTTCCATTGTGACCTTCTTTAAGGAAATAAGATTTTGAAATTGCTTTTCATCCCACTCAAAAATCACATGGAGATAATATGTTCAAGTACTGGTATAAATGAAATATCTTAACAAAAAAGTCCAAATTACTCCCTTTATCTGTAGGTCTTAACCTGATATTATATAGGGTTAATTAACATTCTTTCGGCTGTTAACCTTTGGAAGGAACCAAAAATGGTGAGCACTTGGATGCTTAAGCACTTTGAGGGTCTCTGCAAATGTAAAGGTTGCAAAATAAATCATAGAAAGGATATAAAAGTAGCTATCATCATGCCAGAAAAATCATGTCAAACATTACACTGTCACTTTTGTTTTGTACAGGAGTTGCCTTTTGAAATTATGATGTCACAAAATTTAATGCAGGAATTAGAGTAACATCTTTAGTTATGCTCTATATTAATGTTGGACACGAATAATTTTCACACAATTTACTAATCAATGTTTATACACTTCTACATCTAACCTTAATAGTTTTTTAAACAGAATGCATGATTGCAAAAAAAAAATATAAGTATTATTGAACTTGATGAAAATGTATAGGCCCTAATCAAGAATATTTAAGTAAACAAAGCAGTCTATTAATGTCATGTGTATTAACTCATTAATCTGTGTTTTCTCCCAAAGTTTCTTTCGTTAATGGATGCCTATAATGACCAGAACACATACATTTTATGCAATAGTAAAACTTACTCAACTGACTCACCTTAGTATTTACTAAAATTCAATATAAAGTTCTTTGTACTATTAACTTTGAGATAAAACTTTTTTTCTAAGTCTAAGACTGAGTAAACTCTCACTTTAAAACAAAAAGTGAATCTTGGGCCCTGATCTCAATTCAGTAAA
Source organism: Fragum whitleyi (assembly GCA_948146395.1). Classification (NCBI taxonomy): domain Eukaryota; kingdom Metazoa; phylum Mollusca; class Bivalvia; order Cardiida; family Cardiidae; genus Fragum; species Fragum whitleyi. The sequence goes on from OX411548.1 coordinate 49,071,105, forward strand.
GTGATATGTTTTATATTACAGATGTCTGGTCTCCACCTCCCAAAGAAAGACTTAGTGAAATATTGTTCATCCAATGTTGGCTTCCTCTCTTTTATCTGTAGTATGGTACCAAAATATGTGAAGGTAGGTAAATAACATCATTTAGGTAAATGAATTACCATACTTTAGGTTTTCATGATGGTCTAATTTTTGCTAATTTCTCTGCTACGTGGCAAAAATTGGATGCACTAAAATATCACTAATATTCATGCCCCCCTTCGAAGAAGAGGGGGTAAATTGCTTTGAACTTGTCGGTTGGTTGATCTGTCTGTAGACCATTTTTTGTCCTGAGCATATCTCAAAAAGTATGCAAGCTAGCATCATTTAACTTTACAGCTGGATAGATCTCATTGAGGAATAGTGCAATGCACAAGAACCATAGCTGTTCTCATCATATTTTGTGAGTTATTGCCTTTTGTGGATTGACAAATAATAGGCTGTTGACCTGCTTTTACGGGGGGCATAAATGTTTTACAAACATCTCTTGTTTAAAATTTTACCATCCATACATGTTAGCTGTAAAGATATGCCATATTCACAAATTCAGTCAATCTTGCTCGAGGGACCATGTCTATTAAGTGACCATTTTCATGAAGCGACCATTTTCAAAATCCCCTTCTTTAAATCAAAATATTTCAAAAAGTAGATGTTATTGGTCTAAAAGTTAATGTTAAATGAATCCTGTGTTGTTAAAACTCATTAGGATCGTCTCAGAGAGACGATTCTATTTTGTTTTAACAACATAGGATTATTGAGAAATCCACAGTCACATACACATTCAATCAAAATTACAGTCAACTCTCGTTACAACGACCACATTTGTTCCCAGAAAATATGTCGTTGTAACGAAAATGTCGCTGTATTGAATGAACACTACAGTCAATTAATGCAGGATTGTCGAAAAGCAGCATACATTGTATACTATACTATGAGTTGTACGTGTACAAATTAACGAAAACACTTTTTTCAGTTATATTATTCAGAATAATTTAAATATCTTTATTGAACTGATCTTTTTTATATTTTATTTGGCATATGCATTTCTATCAAAACTCAAATGCGATGATCTAAAAACTAACATTTTCTGTATGGCAAAATAGGGAAAAAATAACAAACAAATGTAGACCTAATCTAAATTAAGTGTATTGAAAGGATGAATGTGTAAAAGGTGCTAATTAAACATTGCCATTGTTTGCATATCTATCATTTTCACACATTTCAAAGACTTGTCAATTATCAACTAACTTTAATGCGTATTGTTCTGTGTAATTAACCATCATGACCAACATTTTGTGTCGTTGTAATGAGCAAGCTTATATAGGGAATTTGCACTTTCGTTCCCTGAAAATCAGTGTCGGTGTCGGAAAACGAAAATCCCGTTATAACGAGTGAAAAATACACTGTGTTAATCCGTTCCCAACAAATTTGTGTCTTTAAGTGAAAATGTCGTTGTATTGAGTGTCGTTAAAATGAGAGTTGACTGTATTATCATTATTATTAGAAAAACCGTGCACTGAGCAACAATTCTCTTAACGGCAGCTTTTTGATGGTCCCTTAAGTAGTCGCTTAATGCAAGTTTTACTGTATATCTATCCATGTGAGATGTCATTTATAATTATTGTTGTGGATATAACTTTTATAACTGTATTGCTATTAAAATGTGGAAAATTTTATACATCTTTGTCAGTTTGTCATTTGATAAACCCTTGTTATGCTGAGTAAAATGACATGGAAAAAGTGCCATAGAGTAAAATTGCTCAAAGCAATGGACAAAGTAATTGTGAGAAAGAATTTATTTTGGTGTAAAAAAGATATCCAGTTGGTAAAGACAAAGAACAGACTGCATATATGTGCAGACTGATCTTTGTCTACACCTCATGCCAAAAGCTGGTATAAGACAGGTCATCATAATTAACATAAATATTGCACATGCTAATTGGTGTCCAAGAGAATATATGTGTTGGCCTAGAAATAGTTTATGTAGTTATAGTACTAGATAATACATCCCTTAAGTTCTTGCTAGAAGTTCACTGCATGACTCTTCAAAAATGACCAACTTGTAAATGAACTAAGATAAACCACTGCATTTCAGGTAAAAGTGCTGAAAATAAAACAACCCAAAAATATCCCTAGATATGGAACATATATTTGATCTGCCACATGAAAACGGACCATCTGGAAACTATGTAAAAATCACTTGAAAAAAGAGAAGAAACGTGGCACACATGTTCACTATCAAAAGAGCAAACTATATTATCAAGAGGGATAACTCTAGATGCATATTGTGTAAATTATGACCCTTTTTGGATTTTGATTATTTTGTCCAATAAATTTCACTTTTATTGCTTTTTTAGGTGTTGGCTGAAAATGACAGTGAGGTCAAGAATGGAAGAGTTCTCTTCTCTTTCTATGCAACAACAGTTATTGCCGTTCTTGATTCCTGTAATGTAACAGAGGAGCAGGTCGGCATGTTGATACCCCATATCAGTTTTGGAATGTATTCGAGTGTACTTGATTATAAGGCCGCATCATACATGATATTATCACAGATATTTCACAAGGCCAGACTCAAGACTGATGTGTTGAAGGGTTTACAGAAAGTTCTTGGAAAGGTAAGAATATTCAGTGCTTCAGTTAGCAAGATTGTGAAGTAATTGGTGAAAACTATATAAAAAAGGACCTCAAATAAACATACAGTGTAAATACTAATTAGGTTTTTAGCTCCACTGGCAAAAGGCCACTGGGGCTGTTGTAATGGGGTTGTTTCTGTTAAGTGGATGACAACTCAACCGTGTGCAGATCTGTATGGTAATTATAATGAAATCTTTTTTAACCTTCAGAAGACATATGTTTGATTTGAATTCATTTCTCTTGAATTTTCTGATGGTGGATTTCAAATAAACCTGAAAAGTATTGCGCAAGTGAGTTGCTCCCTTTGTGTTATAAAAAGTATTATCATTCTCTGATAATCACTTTAAGGAGATTCAGGCTTATGGATCAAATTAGGCACTCAAGCACATCTGGTTAGATGCATACATACATGAAAATAAAAAAAGTATTGTTTTCTTTTAAAATAATTTATATTTCTGAATTTCGGTACCACTAATCCATTCTTTTACTCTTACAGAGCATTGTACAAGATCTGGCAGGTGAAGCCATTGCTTGTTTTATGCTGATGTTTCAGACCCAGGATATTACAGTTCTCAAGTGAGTGCACTGCAAGGTCTGACACAAACAGTGCCCAGGGGCCTGTTTCACTAAACATCTTACAATCATTTTTTAGTGTATTCAAAAATTAAAGTTGCTTTTATGGTAGTAACTAGATATGGATTTCTGCCATGCATCATCTCTTTGGAATTTGTAAGGAGCACAAGTGAAGATAAACGGTTGGCTTACAAAGGTACTAGAATATATCTCAATCCTATCATTTTTCTTTGATCCTTCTCTAGAAATATACTTATGTAAATGAAGGAAGGGATCCCTGATTTTCCAGAGGAATCCCCAAAGAAACAAATATTGGTTCCTGCAGGACCCCATTGAAAGAAAGTTTCTGTCAATAAGGGACAATACTGGGTAGACTCCATAACAAGGGGTCAGTACAACACTATATGTTAAGTGCCTATATATTAATAGGCACATACAATAGTGTTGTGCTGACCCCTCAATTAGGAAATGGATACTGCACTTGTACACTGAGTCTAAAGCATTGAACTTGATAAAAAGTAAATAAATGCTCGAATTCATTAATCTTAAAAGACTTCCATAGTTGAATCCATTATTTTTGAATGATGTCTGATAAAGATTTATCTTTCTAAATTTCAATGGACAATAGTCATTTACATTGCAAATTTAACCTCAAACAAATTTGTCCCAAGAATATGAAAATTTGCTGATCTCCATTCCTTTGAAATTCATTATTTTTCATAGCCAAGGATACCCCCCCATACCTATAGGCATATCAACCATACCTTATGAAATCAAAGGGCCATAAAATGTATGGAACTGCATGGGAAATGTTCTAAACAAGCTTTACTGTATTTCCTGTTCCATTTTGTAGAGGTCACCGATACCTATGTCGTGAATACTACATCATCGATCGTATAACAGAACTGTCTGACCAATTTGACGGCCAGAAATTTTTGTCCTGTTTCCTGAAGAACCTCATCCCATCAGCGTTTAAAAATGCAGTTGCCATAGCAACTAGTGGTGAAGATACGAGTGACGGAGAAGGAGGCAGACAGGGATCGAGGGTGGAATATGTGTCCATGTTACACAGACTCTTGTCAAATATTAAGTTACCTCCTGAACTGGCAGAGCAAACAGCCTAGTAAGTATTTTTACCTTCCAACAAATCTAGGGTTCAGTGCAAGACTGTACTAAGTGTATATACATTGTATATACACTTAGTACAGTCTTGCGCTAAACCCTCAAATGGTCAATGTATCGAGTATAGTCCATATTGCTGGAGCAATCACTTCTATAAAGAAACCAATTTTATTAAGTGATAAGTGACCATCATTAAAAGTCTTTTCTTTGTTAGCAAAAATTATAAAAAAGCGTACAAAACAAAAAATGTTTGTTATTTAGTCTTATTTAGTTGCAACCCATTTGAATAGTCTAAATGACACAATTCTAATAGGCTTAAATATCATAGGATTCAGTAAGTTCCATACAACAATTTTTAATGCTATCAAAATGATGTGCTGTATTTATCATGAAATATTGTATAAAGGGACTATTGTCTGAATCGGCCCCTTTTTGTTGAACCTTAAGTGGTCACTTAACACAAATTTTTTGTCCCCTGCTTTTTGGCAAAGGGGATATGGTTATGGACTGTGTCCGACATTCCATCTTTCTGTCGTTCTATCATTCTGTCACTAAACTTGCACGGAGCATATCTCCTAAAGTATAATAGCTATCAACTTGAAACATTATAGTTGGATAGATCTTATGGAGGAGAAGTGCAGTGCACAAGATCTACAACTCTTGCTTGCATAGTTTTGGAGTTATTGCCCTTTGATTAGGCTTCAGTGTGCTATCGAGCTTAGATATTGTCAGGAGGATATCTCCTAAAGCATGAAAGCTATCAACTTCAAATTTTATGGGTGGATAGATCTCGTGGAGGAGAGGTGCAGTGCACAAGAACAAAAACTCTTGCTTGCATAAATTTGGAGTTTTTGCCCTTTATTATTTTAGATACTCAGATTTTGTCGGGAGCGTATCTGCTAAAGTATAAAAGCTATCAACTTGAAACTTCAAAGTCGGATTGATCTCATGGAAGAGAAGTGCACTGCACAATAACTATTACTCTAGCTTGCATAATTTTTGAGTTATTGTCCTTTGTTATTTTCAACTCTTACTCTTTGTAAGGGACATATCTCTTAAAATATAAAAGCTATCAACTTGAAACTTCATTGTTGGATAGTTCTCATGGAAGAGAAGTGCAGTGCATAATAACTATAACTCTTGCTTGCATAATTTTGGAGTTATTGTCCTTTGTTGTTTTAAAGTCTTATATTTTGTAGGGGGCATATCGCTTAAAGTACAAAAGAATCCTTGATCTATTAGGCTTTAGTTTAATTTCAAGCTTTGATGACAGGGGATATAAGCCATGTCCGACTTGGCTCTTGTATTTTGCTTTATTGAATTATACAAAAAAATGAAATCTTTAATAATCTAGATTTTATTTAATGAACATAAACTTATGGAATGCTACAAAGGGATACATATAAAAAAAAAAGAAAAAAAAAAGAAATCAGATACGTAGATGTTCCTAACGTTTTCCCATTTCCAAATTATGAATGAATAAAATAACATTTAAATCTCTAATGAAGTAACCTTTCATAGAGTGTTTTAGTGATCAATCACTGTCAAATTTGTTTTTCTTTTCATTCTTTAATGAAAAAGTTGAACTTATCAATGTTTTTGAACTTCAAAGTTCTATCTCTGTATTTGCAGTGATTTCCTAAAGGTGTACATCAAGCATGGAAACAAGTATATTGATGAAGAAGTAGATGACAGGGTCAAGGATGCATTACAAGGAATCGTTAGACAGCTGGAGGGAAAGTAAGTCATCAATTTAATCTTTTTCAGGTTATATAGTTTTAAGCAGCATAAAGATTCTTAGAAAAACAGAATATAAGACATTTTACTGTCTGTGACATATTTCTAGTTTAAAATTTAGAATGCGACCTTCAGTTGATCTCTACTGAATCAAGGCTCTTTCAGCTTTAGATTTTATGGACTTCCCATATGGTAGGTACTTTTATGGGCGAAAATCTATAAGTTCTATTTTATTTTGAATGTGTTTGTTTCAGACATTCATCAGAGGTTGACAAAGCTGTGAGCCGTGTTCTCAAAGAATGTGAGACAAATGAGCAGAAAAACCTTGTACAAGAGTTTTTGAACCTGTTTGTTTTATCGGTGCCAAGACAGCTGGTTACCGACTCTGAGACCAGCCTGGTTCTCAGCTTAAACCACAGACTTCCTGTTGTGCGGGAGAAAGCTGTAGCCACTCTAATACAGAATAGGCAGGCTGTAAGTTACTAAACGAAAACCGATTTCAAAGGGTCAGCACAACACTATTGTAAGTGCCAATTATATATAGGCACTTACAATAGTGTTGCACTGACCCCTTGATTTGAACTCATCCATTAACTGGGGTTTGAGACAGACATTTGATGCATATGGTGTGAACATTTTGAGAAAAGTTAAAGTTGCTTTTTAGAAGCCACAAATGATGATTAGGTATATTGATGAAGAAAATGGATTTGCAAGTTTTCTTTGATCTAACAGAAATTCTTCCTTTCAGTTAATCAATCAATCAAGCAAATAGTTATCAATCAATTAAGAGATGAAGAGAATATCTCTGAATTTCATTGAGGTATGGAACTGAAAATCTAATCACACTGTTTAAGCATTGAAATAACAGATATTATCTTCATATCTCATATTTTTATATCATGAAGCAAAAATGTAAAGATCTGACTGTCGGTTAACAAACAGACTCAAAACAAATGCGTACTCAAAAACGTTTTGATTGGGGAATAATACTAATTTTTCAGCCAATCAGAACACACAAATTTTGATGGACACAACCAAAAATAAATTATTTGTCAATCAAGCAAATAGTTATCAATCAAATGACAATACAACCAAAATGCATGTTGTGTGTGTTTGTGGGTGTTTGTAAACATTTTGTGGACATAGTTGTTTCTCTTAAATATTTGATTAGTCTGTTTGACACTTTCAAAAAATCACTAAAACTGAATATTTCAATATCAATTTTACAAGAATTGAATTAATTCCCTTTACAGGTAGAGGATAGAGATTTTCTAAGAAACTCATTAATTCTACGATTGAAAGACGATGATAGAAGCGTAGTGAAAGCAGCTTTACAGATTGGTCAGGTGAGTAGGAGGGATTTATCAGGGGCGTGGAAATACACATTTTCTTCACTTGTCCCTGAACAAGTAAAACATTATTTTCTACTTGTTCAGGATCAATGTGAACTTGTCCGCATAAAAAGAGAATTGATAAATAAGAGAAATAATTGATTTTAGAGAAGAAAATGCTGGAACCCAGCATTTTCTTCACTGAAATCAATATTTTTTATCTTTTGATACAATCATTTGGCTAATTAATCTCGTACCTCTATCAAGTACCATTCCAAGATTGGTCCTGAATTTACTTATCCAAGGACAAGTGGCAAAGAAAAATGTACTTGCCCGCAGGTAGAAAAACACATGTTGGACAAGTTGGGCATGGGAATTCCACACCCCTGGATTTAGATATTTTTTTCATCTCAGTGAAATAAGGAGGAAGGAAAAGGGTTGAGAAAATTACTCTTCATAGATCATACTGCAGACTTCACAGGATACTGCCGGTCCCAATGACATGTCAAGTAAAGACCATTCCTGACTGAAAAATTACTCAAGAATACAGGAACCACTGGCAAAATTAAGCTACAAACAAACTGTATTCTTATTTTACGTCTGGTTGAATGTTTTTCAGCCTGGTAAAAATTAATGATTATTAGACCCACTGTCCTGTATAAAATAGGTGTATTTGTGAAAGTGGTGACATAGAAATAACGATTTTATATATCCGGGTTGAGAATGAGGGGTGTTTGTACTGTTTAGACATACAAGCTAGCTTTTATAGCATTATGGTATGGCACTAATTTTGCAGGAATCCTGAGAGGGATAAAAATATTAAACCAAGGGTTATGTTCCGTGCCCAAGATGGGGTCTTATTATAATGGCCCCCTATTCTCCCCCTCCCCACCCTACCTCACCTCTTTAAAGGAGACGGGATATATTGCTTTTCACTTGTTGGTCAGTTGGTAGTTTGGTCTGTCGGTCCGTCCATCTGTAGAACATTTTTTTTCCAGAGTATATCTCTTAAGTATGCAAGCTAGAGGCACATGTGGATAGATCTCATTGAGGAGATGTGCAGTTCTTAAGAACTGTAACTTAACTCGTCATAATTTTTGAGTTATTGCCCTATTGTTAATTGACAAAGAATATGCCATCAACCTGTTCTTACAAATATTGCTTGTATAAAGCTGTAACTTATACAATCACTTTTACGGATATAGCGGAGGTTTAAGAAGGCCTGGAATGGGTGTTCAAAGGAATCTCCTCTGAAGCCTCAATATTATGCACCCTTTGAAGAAGAGGGGTTATATATCTTTCTACTTGTCAGTCGGTAGGTAGGTCTGTCTGTCCTTAGACCGTTTTCTGTCCAGAGCATATCTCAAAAAGTATGCAAGCTAGAATCATGAAACTTCACAGGTCAATAGATCTCATTGAGGAGAACCATAACTCTACTCATCATATTTTGTGAGTTATTGCCCTTTTTGATTGACAGAGAATAGGCTATTGACCTGCTTTTATGGGGGCATAAAGGTTTTACAAACATCTCTTGTTTCTTTTTCATTGGGAAATTCATTAAAAGAATCTATAATTTTGGACAACACCATTTGTAATTCAATCCATCTAAGAAAAATCCTTGATCCATGGTGCAAAAGATAACACTGTTATCACTGTTAACAAATGGAATGAATCATTTGAGAATAGAAAACATAAGCTCAAAAAGGGAGACAATTTCAAGAGCAGGTTAAGGAATTGATGCTTTCACCTCAAATCGATTAAGAAATAATATCATTCAGTTAAATCTTGCATGAAATGTTTGTCAGACATTCAAATAGGTAAAGGACCTACATGTCATTAGAACAGCTTATTTAAGCTCTCTTTCAAATCATATATGGTCATATATTTTGCTAATGATTTTGTTTAAAATTTCACGCAAACTACCTTGTTAAACTTTTGGGTGGCCAGCAATTGGTCAGTTATCATCAATAAACTTATATTTTAGGAACTGTGGGCGATTGTTGGAGATGATAAACAGACTATCAGCCTATTACAAAGACTTCTCTTCCTGGGACTTGAGGAAGACATGTGGTTTGTATCCAACCCTGCATTCAAGGTTGACTAAATGAAATTAATTGCTTACGACTAATATCCCTCTTTGCATGTGCACTTGCGTGCAAATTGCACTTTTTTGTCTTCCTGAACACAGGGTAGATTTGATAGATTGTTGCAGAAATAAGATTATCATGCAGCTGTCTTGACAGATTTCGGGCATGTTGCCTGTCTCTCAAATAGGGGTCCAGATAAAAAGGGGGTAAAGCCAGTCTTAAAACTTTACTTTCCAATAAAACCCTATGTTGAAGCTAACTCATTTAAATCAACCCATCATCTTATTCATACTTAAATACAAGTAGAGTTACAGCCTTTATAGTATAAGTTGTGATAAAAAAAAATACAAGTAGAGTTACAGCCTTTATAGTATAAGTTGTGATAAAAAAGTGATCCTTTATTCCAAGTTTCAAGTGAATGCTTTTAGTAATACCTGAGATTTTCACAAAATGTCAAAGTCTTCCAGTAGCTATGAAGACCACAACCAGGGTCCAAAGAATCCACTCGTCTGCTCGTATTTACGAGTAAGAATTCACGGAGGACGAGTGGAAATTCTAGGTCAGTCGTCCGCCCGGACGAGTGGAGAATTAATGGCACTAAATAACAATGCCTAGTGTCTGGGTAAATACGTATAAAAGACAGAAAAGGGGCTACAAATAAATTTAATGATGATAGAAGTTCGCAACAAACTCAAACTGTAGACAGTCATGTACTTTGATTTCTAAAAATAAACTTCCGGTATTGGCATGATATAACCCGGTACACGAACATCGTAAATGTTTATAGATCCGAAAAACATGGAAATTATCAAGAATTCAAAGGCTTTTCATGTGTTTTGTTTGTATTTACTACTTCTTTAATCGTATATAGACACAATCATCGAATTAAACATGAAAAATCCGCATTATCGTACTTTGTTATAAAAAATAAATTATTTCCCTAGTCCGAATCATTTTACCGGTATTTAAACTCCGAAGTTAAAGTTAATTTGACGTCATAAATTTTGTCTTTTTGTTTCGTCTGCACTCTAAAATAACATCTTCAGATATAAGTAAGTTTTTTAAAAGATCATTGGCCAATCATAGGGCGAGTTACATTCAAAGCAGGACGAGTAGCTTTATCAAGTGACTTGCCCTGCAGGACGAGTGCCTTTTTCTGAATTCTTTGGACCCTGACAACAAGTAAAACTATAGCAATACCACAGGTTGTCTTGGAAACAGGATGAGTTAATAGAATAATAAAAAATCTGTTAAAACACACATCCGAAGCAACTCCTAACTCTAGTTGATTATTATGCCCCCCTTCGAAAAAGAGGGGGTATATTGCTTTGCACATGTCGGTTAGTCAGTCCGTCTGTAGACCGATTTTTGTCCGGAGATTTTCTCTTGAAGTATGTAAGCTAGAATCATGAAACTTCACAGGTGGATAGATCTCAGAACCATAACTCTACTCAATCATTTTGTGAGTTATTGCCCTTTGTTGATTGACAAAGAATAGGCCATTTCTCTGCTTTTATGGGTGGCATAAAGTTTTACAAACATCTCTTGTTTCAGGTCAGAGCCTGCCATACTAGCTGCAAAGTTGACGGGCTCATACAAGGGAACTGAGGATAAAATGGCTGTGACAAATGTACTGCCTTGTTTCTTTTTGACCTCAATGGCTTCCACCAATATGGAGATTATCAACACTCTTCTGACCTCCTCACTTGCCAAAAGTAATGGTATTCTGAGTAAAATTGCAGTAGGTGAGATGTAACATTGTAACAACAAAATTGTAACACAAAAATTTACCAAATTTGTAACATTGTAACACAAAAAATTCATATACAAGTATTTGATATTCAAATAGAAACCATTCTATTATGAGAAAAGAAGAAATTGTTACATTTTATTATGAGAAAAGGAGAAATTGCTTGTTACGAGCAATTTCTTCTTTTCACATCATTTTCTAAAGTCTTAGATTAGTAACACAAATTCAAGAAGGGCATAGGGTCAGATGATAAAATCTTAACCTTATCCAAACTGAAAGGAGCATTACGTACATATATATGTACTTAATGTTTTGTATGAAAAAAAAAATCTAATGAGGTTGGGAGAATTGATAATTCTTGAGGCTCTGCGGATACAATTATCACTTTCCACAACCAAATTAGATATATTTTCATACAATACACTAAGTACATATTATATTTATCTTATAACCTCTATTTGCCTTATTTTCGTTGATATTTCTAACAAAAATGCAAGTTTCTAAAAATAACCGCATTAAATAGATGATCTGAAAATATCCATGTGATATCATAAAAGATTTATAGGTTGAATAGGATTTGCACAATTCTTTTCAATCAGGTGTAGATGAGCCACTTGAAAGAAGCTATGGATAGATTTTGTGCGGTGAGACGTGAAATCTGATTTTAACTGTTAGATTGTCGTGTCATGTTTTCGATATAGATGAAAAAGGTTTAGATAGCTTATTAAAAAAGAATCAATTGACTTTTCAAGGGAAAGTTATTGCTTGTCTTAAATCGCAAGGTTTATTCACTACATGTGTTTTCATAATTGAAGTGAACGGATTAGGTTAAATTTATATCAAATGATTTTTCAATTTACTTGTTATACCTATGTTAATAGACTCTGCGCCTACATCAGAGCTCAGTTTTGAAAATACACCTATATTGCATTTAAGGTCATAGATCAATGTCAAATGTTAAATTTGACTTTTTCTAGAGAGTTCAATGTCACAAATGAAGGTCAAAGGATGAAACCTGAGCTTTTCTTGATTCTAATTTCTACATCTTTGGATGTATTTAAAAAAGAAAAAAGAAAATAAGGTAAAAGATAATGGCAGGCAAACCACAATCTTATTTTAACTGAAAATTTTTAGTTCTGTTCGCAACAAAAGCTGTTGCAAATAAAATTTAATTTTGCTTTCATCTACTAATATTTTGAAAGAAAACCATCTATTTTTAGCTCCACTGGCCAAAGGCCAGCGAGCTATTGTCATGGCAGAGTGTCCATCTGTGCGTGCGTCCGTCCTTGCATAAACTTTTTCTTTAATCATCTTCTCCTCCAAAACCAATGGGAGGATTTAATGAAACTTGGTAGAAATGATCCTTGGGTGGCCCTCTATTTAAATTGTTCAAAGAATTTTGATTGACCTCCAAATATGGGCGTGGCATTTATTCACTTTGAAATCTTTAAAAATCTTCTCTTAAACCATTGTGCCGATTTCAATGAAACTTGGCATGGATGTTCCTTGGGTGACCCTTTACTTAAATTGTTCAAGAAATTTTGATTGGCCCATAAATATGGGCGTGGCAGGGCAGGGCTTTTTTTAGCCCAAAATCTTTGAACGACATCTCCTCCCGAACCACTTGGCTGATTTCAATGAAACTTTAACTGAATGTTCCTTGGGTGTCCCTTTACTTAAATTGTTTGGTAAATTTTGATTGGTCCATAAATATGGGAGTGGCAGGGCGGGGCCTATTTTGAGCACAGATCTTCGAATGACATCTCCTCCTGAACCACTTGGCTGATTTCAATGAAACTATACCAGAATGTTCCTTGAGTGACTCTTTTCAAAAATTATTTGTTAAATTTTGATTGGCCCATAAATTTGGGCGTGGCAGGCGGGGGCTTATTTTGAGGCAAATCTTTGAATGATATCTCTTCCTGAACCACTCAGCCAATTTCAATGAAACTTTACCAGAATGTTTCTTGGGTGACTATTTACTTAATTGTTCAAGAAATTTTGATTGGTCCATAAAAATGGGCGTGGGGGGCCTATTTTGAGCCCAAAACTATTTAACGACATCTCCTTCTGAACCTTATGTTTTAATAAGATGAGTAAAGGGATGCAGGTTCATTGTGTATTGAGTATTTTGGTGCAATATCGACCAGAACCAGTTAATCATTATACAATAGGTCTTAGGAGTGTTAATGTATTCATTTAAAGTAATAGAAGTCTAAAGATTTCAAAGCCAGTGGAGCGATACAGGCCCTCTTGGACCTCTTGTTTAGAGGAACATGTGTAAATGAGGAAATTGCTTGTTACAAGCAATTTCTTTTTTTCCACAATGTTCTTCCCAATGTGAATATTCAGACTCTATTATTTCATAAGTTGTGAGTCCATTTGACTCCTTATATTTGACTCCTTTCATTTTACCTTTACTCCTTCCATTTAAAACCTTACTTACAAAAGTTAGTCTGGAATCATGACTTGTTTCCAACAGGTTGGCAGAAAAGGAAGAAAGAAACACCCAAGAAGAAGAAAAGTGTGAATAAATTAGAAAGTCAAGCGGTAGCAGAAATCAGTGTTTTTTTGGCCCAAAAACTGGCTCAAGCTCTTTTTGATGGATTGAAGAAGGATGGAATGGACTTTGTAAGTTAACTGAATTACAAATATGTGTCCTTCCTAGAGTCTCATCTTGGGGTCATGGGGAATTCTTTTGAAAATCAAATGCATCATAATTTTCACTTATTTTAGATGGATTTCAGAATAATTTTTAAAAAAGATGTTTTCATTCTTAATTCAATGTGCCACTGTTAACATTTTGTTCAGTTATATTCAGGTCAAGGTAACTGCAAGATGTATTATTTTTGTTTTGAACACAAGTCCAGCAATTATTGACTGAAGCATTCTTAAGTATGAGTAGACATGCCATGTTAAGGTATGTCAAAGGTCACAGATTAATGTTAAATTTAGAACCCAACATCTCTTGCTATTGCAGATCAAGGATTTATGTCAGCAAGCCTTGTCAAGTGAAGATAAAAAGATGCTCTGTTTAATGTTTGTTTCCCTTGACAACCTGGTTACCATGGTGACAGATGAAAGTCTAAAATTAGATGTATTACAGAACTTGCTAAACCTGGCAGTTGAGTGTAAAGTTGAGGTAGGTAAACTAATTAACAGATTGCTACCATCAATTAAAAATTACTAGCTGACTATCCAAAAGTTTTGTGGTAACCTCGGGGTTAACCATATTCATATAGGGTTAATTTACGCTTTTGAGGGCGTTAATATTTGCAGAGACCTGAATAATGGTTTAACGCCCATGTGTGAAGCATGAGGGCATTTAAGCATTTTCGGGGTCTCTACAAATGTTAACGCTTGAAAAACATGAATTGTCGTTACTATTGCATAAAAAGGTAGATTAGAGTATAAATGCAAAAAGAAATTGAAAAATGATTAAGTAGCAACGATATAAAACTAGTTACAAATATGCCGGAACAATTGTGTCATGCATTACACCCTCCATTTTGTTTATATTGATGTTGCTTGGCAACTTAACGTGGGATTTAGAGTTACATCTATAGGTATGCTCTATAATAATGTTGGACATGAATAATTTTCACACATTGTCTAATCAATGTGTACAGTCTACTAGATCAAACCTTTATAGTATTTTAGATAGAATGCATGAAATATTCTTTTGGGACAAACTAATATTGAAGCTAAATTTATTAGAATCATTGAAATTGATTAAAGTGTATAAGCCCAAATTGCGGTTATTTAGGCAGGCGTTAACGGAATGTATATTTACTGAGTAATCCATGTTTTCTCCCGTTAATGCCTGGGTTTTGTCCGTTAACATAATGACCTGGCTGAAAAAACAATGGAACCCGTCTGGGCCAGAAATAATTGGCCCTATGTTTTGTTCTCTGTCCTATTGTCAAAAAAATAACCATTGAGCTTAATTGTGAACTAATCTTTTTCCTTTATTTAAAGTTTAATCCCAATGCTTGCATTTTGAGTACTTCTAATGGATACCCATTATTTGATGTCAAGATTGAGGAAAACTGACTAGAGCAAGGTCAATTGTCAAGGTCAAACATGTGACCCGTCACACGAAAAGGACCATCTGGGTAGTGCGTAAAGAGTTGACCCCAGTCAGACTGTGTTAACTGCACAGTCTGACTAGGGTCGAAAACTTTTGCACTTATCTATTTTTTTGAAATTAAAATGACGAATTTACCTTCCCATGAATGAATTTTTGAATGCAACCTCTGGTTGACCTATACTAGAATAAATCTCTTTTTAGCTCAGCTGTTTTCGAAGAAAACCCGAGGTATTATGATCACCTTGGCGTCCTTCGCATTGAGGTTGTTGGCGTTGGCGTGACAAAGTTTAACCTTGGTCATAACTTTTTAATGGTTAGTCATAGAGCCTTCATATTTCACATGATCATTGCTTGAGACAAGACCTTTCTGTAGGTACCAAGTTCAAGGTCATCAGTCAAGGTCAAGGTCATTTTTCAAGGTCAAATCTCTTTAGAAAATTTAACCTTGGTCAAAACTTTCGAATGGTAAGTTATAGAGCCTTCATATTTTACATGGTTATTGCTTGGGACAAGACCTTTCTGTAGGTACCAAGTTCAAGGTCATCAGTCAAAGTCAAGGTCATTTTTCAAGGTAAAATTTGTTTGAAAAAATTTAACCGTGATCATAATTTTTGAAGGGTAAGTCAAAGAGCCTTCATATTTCAAATGATCATTGCTTGGTACAAGACCTTTCTGGAGCATTGGCACCCGCTTGCGGTGCTCTTGTTTAAATATCATTTTTACAGAATTCCCAGATGGTCCTCGCGTGAGGGGTCACATATATTAAATTGGGTACAATTTATAGGTATAAGTCATGATAAAGTATAATGTACAGTTTCACATTGATTATTTTATGATTCTAGGCAAAAGGCTCTCCTGAAGGAGATGTGAAATTTGAGCAGGTGGATTGTGACTGGTCAGTTGTGATAGCTAGGCAGTTAAATAGAGTGAAGGCCAACAGCATGCCTGTTGAGTTTTTCCTGAAAACTTTGCTTACGATTGTGAAGTTTATGAACGTCCCAGAGGTTATGATTGAAGGTGAGTGAAACTTTCTATTGACACTAGAAGAACGATAAACCAACGAACTTTTAAATGCTTCTACAGAGCTACAGATAGAGGGGGTATTTTTTGTATTTCAATTTAAGCTATTTCAACAATGTTTGCTCTTATCCTATATTGTGGTCACTTATTTGAATCGTCTTTCCAAGACAATTCAAATAAGTGCCCACAACATGGGGTTTTAATGAGAAATAAAGATTTCAGACTGGAAATATCCCCTCTTATCCATACCTCTGCTTCTGAATGATCATATTGCCTTGCTATAGTGAAAACATCTCTATTCCATAAAGTAGTACAGAATGTCATTTCATAAAAGAAGAACTTGTTGCTTAACCCATTTCCATATAGTTCTACATTTTATCTTTCTGAAGATTGAACTTTGGAAAAAGTTTTGATAGATGAAGTTATTGCTTGAAAAGAGTAGTTTTGATAGATGAAGTTATTGCTTGAAAAGAGTAATTGCCTGTAAACAGCAATTTCTTCATTTCCCACAAAATTCTTTAAAGTGCCGTCTGCTTCTTATTTCATTTTAGACCAGTTCAAAAATTGTGTAGCCTAGTGATAGATCAAGTTATGTCTAAATTATTGACATCAGCTGATATTGTCTGAAAGTCCTTAGTTAAACTTAATCAGAAATAAAATTTACCTGAACAGTCCTAAAATTCCACAAGCCTACAATTTATACTACAGAAAATATTGTAGGAAAAGCTTGTAAAAAATAATTTCTTCTTTTCTGGCAATATTTTTTACCACATTGTATGGTTCCTTGTCAAATTAGACCCACTTAACATTACGATTTGCAGCATCTTATATTTGGGACCAGTTGAAATTAAAAGCAAACAGGAAAGGATTTAAACTGTTGCATCACTACTGTCTATCTATTACAGAGCCAGAGTTTTGGCAGTTCACAGAAACAGACAACCAGAATGACAAGTTCTTGATGTTATCCATAAGATTGTATGATATACTTACTACTGGGGCACTGGCAAAAGGCAAGATGACAGGGATCTACAGGCATTTACTCAAGTTGTTAGAATCAGTAAGTCATTGATAAATCAGATCCACTAGCTACTCATGTCACTTTCGGACAATTGAACCATGTCTCAATTAACCCTTTCCTGTTTTACAAAATTTTTGGACCTGTCCAAATTCAAAGGTTTTGCAGACGAAAATTAAAAGTGGATTTAATTTGAAAAATAACCATTCAGCAGGGTAGAAAAAAGAGTGGAAAAAGAAGAAATTGCTTGTCAGAAGCAATTTCTTCTTTTTTCACAATGTTTTTTCAATCATAAAATCACAGGCACGTAAAAAGCAGGGATTAAACAGCAAAGGGTTAATATGCTTATAGCTTCAAAATATTAAATTTGCCAGCATATGGAAATTTATTGAAATTTATTGAAATGGGTTTTTTTTTCATGAAATATATAGCTAGATAACAAAAAACTTATGCAGGCACATGAAATTTGGGTTTGGGACTTGGTCATTGTGACATTGAGTCAAATTAGTTTTAGTCATTACTTTTATAAAAAATTGTACACAATATGTTGAATTGGTTAAAAATAGATTAATATTATTTTACTCAGAGATGAAATTAAATTATTTTGTAGGAATTCATGAGAAATGTCAGCCCTTGACAATTATAAAGAGACACAAAAATAGGTTTAATCATAACCCCCCCCCCTTCTTTGAAGGGGGGGTTAATTGCTTTGCACTTGTGAGCCAGTCTGGCCTTTGGTAAGGCTGTCCGTAGACCGTTTTGTTTGGAGCATAACTCAAAAAGTATCCAAGCTAGAATCACCAAACTTCACAGGTGGATAGTTCTCATGGAGGAGAAATGCAGTGCATAAGAACATTGACTCTACTAATCATATTTTGTGAATTATTGCTCTTTGTTGATTGACAAAGAATAGGCCATTGACCTGCTTTGGGGGGGGGGCATAAATGTTTTACAAACATCTCCTGTAGAAAGTTATCTTAACTCACTCTGTAAACATGGAAATCATGCTTTATGTCACTCAGTTATTTAATCCTTTTCATGCTGAATAGAAGCATTTAAATTTTTTTATTGAAATTAAAGGGATGAAAACACTAGGCACCAATTGCGAGTCGGTGTTCATTTCAAATATAATATTTTCAAACTATTTGAGTTTCAAAAGACAAATCAGGTGGCGTGGACTAAGATCAAACTGCATATGTATTCAGGTTGATCTTTGTCTATACCTCCTGCCAAAGCAGAAACATTCTGGGTTCAGCATAACAAGAATTAGGACTTAACCTATGTTTCATCTTTTTCAGACATGCTTTGGGAAACCAGAAATCTACTTAAAGTTTTTTGGGTTACTATGGACACAGCATTGTAATGACCTTGCAAGTGACCTTCACTTGACCTTGCATTTGCAAGCCAAGGCTCTACACATTGGACAGTCTTACTTGAAAGGTCTGAAGAGCATCAAGCAAATCCTGAAGACAGATCCAAGTGGTAGGTTGTCATAGGTCTTAGTGATGTCCAGGTAGTGTTAGCAATCGGTTTATAAATCACAATCAATAATCAGTTTTTAGTTGGAAGAGTAAATCAAGTAATGATTAGTTGTACAATCATTTTCTTAGGGATTAATACAATACCCCATTTATCATCCTTTAAAAAATAGAATGCTAAAGTTTGGTTAAAACTCATGAACTAAAGACTCTTTCTGCAGATTTTCTACCAATTTCATGGCTCAGCATAAAACAGTTGAAACTGCCTATAAACATATAGGCATCAAACTGATGTCAGTTTTAAAAACAATATACATGTATAATGGCTTTCATCTATGAGTTAGGAACTGATTAATGGGTTAGGAAATCTCTTAGTTGTTTATCACAATCGGAAGCCTGAACTAACTGATTATCGATTATCATCGATTAATCTACCCATCCCTATGTCCAGGGTATAGAAGCAGAGCATTGGCTTTATGATCAAGAGGTTCTGAGTTTGCTTCTTGGGAGCAGCTTCTGATTATGGTTCTTTCAAAAGCATAACCATATTCTGAAAGTTTATTGTGGTTCTTTCAAAAGCATAACCATATTCTTAAATATTTATTGCAATGTTGGGGAAGGAGAATCAGAAGATTTTATGGATGTTGTAAAAACTCTGTTAATGTAAAGCAAACAAAATATTGTCAGTCTGTTCATCTGTCAATTTGTTCATCTGTCTGTCTCTTGATCTGTCTGCTAAAGCTTAACCTGCAGACTTGACCTACTACTAGTGATGGGCAGATTAATCTATTATAATTGATCATAATCCATAATCAGTTGGTTTAGGCTTTCAATTGTGATAATGGATTAAGAAATGTCATCATAGTCACTTAATCAGTTCCTAACACATAAATGAATGCTATTATTTATTGTATTCGAAACCAACATCAGTTTGATGGCTCAGTGTGAAACAGTTGTAACTGCCTATATGTTTATTGTTACAGGAAGAGTCTTTAGGTCTTGAGTTTTGACTAAACTTTCACATTCTATTCTTTTAAGGATGATAATTGGAGTACTGTATTAATTTCTAAGAAAACGATTGTACAATTGATCATGAGTTGATTTACTCTGCCAACTAAAAACCAATTTTCCATTATGATTTGAAACCGATTGCCCAACACTACTTACAACTAAACAATACCTGCAACTAAATACAGCCCCATGCCAAAAGTGAGTCAAGTTTTTTAATGGCGGCGTATTGTTGAAAAAATTTAAACAAACTTTAACAAATGAACTCACCCTCTGATGATTCGGAATTGACTTTGAAATGTTGTTGCTCATTAGTTTTAAGCATCTACTAGCAAACAATAGTGAGTTTATTTGTGCTGAAGCTCTGATTAAACAATAATGAGACATCAGTCAAGGCATGGTGGAATTTGTCTTTGATGTCTTTGACAACATGTATCAGGTAAAATATAATTATCACGGAATACTCCCAATAATTTCAACGAATTTCATTTTCAGATAAATCAGGGTCCTTTGCTGGTCAGCTGAGTAGAATTTTACATCCCCATGTTTCCATTCCTTTTATATCTTGGGTGATAAAAATGGGCATAGTCCTATTTGAAGAGTCTGAGATTGATTTTATTATTCTAAGCCCCCTGATGACAAATCTGTTCATCTTCTGTTTTAATGTACACTTGAGAATATATTTTTCTCCTAAACAATCCAATTTTGTAATTCTTTATCATGTGATGCATTCCAACACGATATTTCAAAACACATCAACCCAAAACGTTAACTTTTTTTGCTCTAAAAATCAGCTTCCGAGCTTAAAATATTTCTTCCATTGTATCTCTATTCCCTTGTAATTTTAAATTATACAAAACCAAACAATCAAGTATATTCAAAGATGTGGATACTTTCCTGGCTTATTATCCACTCACCAACAATTAAAAATATCCCATTTTATCAAGCTAGGTCGGTCCTTTTTAAAGGTTAAATAAGATTCACACATGTTAAACTTAAAGCGCTGAAAAACTTCAATACACAATAAATATTACAAGAAATAGTACACACCAATCTAAAAATAAACCAAACATACTAATTTTATCATGTTAACTTTGCATTGACAGGTTTAACCCAGATAAAATTCTGTTTAAGTTTACCCATGTGTATTGATAAGATATTTACAGCGCCGCCATTAAAAAACTTGACTCACTTATGGCATGGTGCAGTAGTTTCCTGTAAGTTCAACACTATTAGATGGACTGCATGAAGGTTCCTCTCAATAAAATACATTATTCAAGCAGGGCTCGTGTTTGACCCTTAAACCAGGGTTTTGACTACCAAAAATCCCATTTTTACCCTCAAAAATTTTCTACAAGGGGACATTTGACCATCTGAAATTCCAGTGGTACGACCTATGCAATATAAAAGATTATATATATCAATTGTTTTCTTCAAACTATTACAAAAGATCTATATAAATTATGAACAACATAAACAATAAAGTGTATCTACACTATATTGTTTGTGTTGTTTCAGTTTTATAGATTACATTTTAAGACTCATAAGTTTGGATGTTTTTCTCTTTTTTGACCCCTTCAAAACCAGTTTTGACCCCCAGAATTTTATGGTCAAGGGGTCAATGACTCCCAAATTTTAAATGCTAGCACAAGCCCTGAGTCAAGGGCATCAAACTTATAAAAAAGTGTTTTTTCAAGGGCATTGGTGTTTTACGAACACATATTGTAACAGTTAACTACATTGTGAAATTAGCAAGATGAATGATATTGGAATGATTTTGGAGTGAAACTGAATGAGTACATGGAGTGAGTTTTGAGTGAAATTCAAGGGAGGTAAACCAAATTTAACTAATTTTGTTGATTTATTACCACCCTTTAATAAAACATTCGTAAGATTTTGTTTGGTTGTCTCAATAGCCCAATCAGACACCAGACAATAAAATCATAAAATAATTTGATTGATATGTTAAAATGTTTATTAATTTTAACAATTTCTAAATGTTTTCTAATAATTTTGGATCATTTTTTATCAATTTGAGTGAGTGTTTGGAATTAATGAATGGAACGCTGATTGAGCCAATAGGAATGATTTTGATCAAAATGAGTATCAATTTCATGATGTTTTTAACTGCAACTTGCATGTTATGGCCAGGGCATGGTGCAGTATGTAGTGTGTACCTAGTCCAAGATGTTTTGGACATTACACAAAGTAATTTGATTTTCACCTATGGGAGAATAATTACCTACATGAAATGAGCAGTTCGAGCCTCTGATCGGATGTTGTGGTAGTGCAAAATATCAGGGATCTATGGTTAGGTACTAAAGCTGCATCATTTTAACTGACATACTGATATATGTATGACAAGGGTTAATGTCACACATACAACAGTAGGTAAGTTATATTGATGCAGCTCGAGTACCTAACTATAGGTTTCTGATAAAAACCTTGGTAAATTACACTGAAATTAAAGACCTAAAAGCAGTGGATGCACTTATTGTGATTCAGTGATTATTTTTGACAAAAAAAAAGACTCTTTTCAGAATTAAAAGAAAAATCAGTTGGTGTAGCCAAATCGAGAATATTCTGGGTTCAGCAGGACAAGGGTAAAATCTAATTCAACTAATCCTTATTTCAGTATTGGTAAACCTACTATTTGTGCTTGGGAGTAAAGACGTCGGAATCAGACAATGTGGGCAGACCTATTTTAAGTACCTGTATGGGATCAGTAAGGAGACAGACTCGTGTTTTGTGCCGTTGATGAGAAAGGTTGTACATTGTGAGGGAGAAATAGGCACTGATCATACCTATATTAACAAGGTAAAATTTTGAATCAAAATTTGCCCTGCATTTAGTACAGAACTTTTTGCAAACGTTGAAAAATAGTTGTCACTCAGCTTTATGTGTTTGTCCCTGTGCAAACTAGCTTGATATTTTTAGCTTGGCTATTTTCAGGGAAAAAGTTCTCCAGGGTATTGTCATCACATTGTTTGTGTCGGCCTTGGCATGGTTTTGGCGATGGCTAACAAAATTTAACCTTGGTAATTTGTCTGGTGTTATTGAAGATATTTTCATGAAACTTGGGTAGTGTATTCAACATCACAAGAGCTTACCAGACCATAAAGATGGATAACTAAAAGCATTTTTTGTAAAAGTTATGCCCCTTTTTATACGCCCGAAGGGTCGTATTATGTTATGGCCTCAGTCGTCCGTCCGCCTGTCCGTCCGTTCGCAATTTTTTGTGTGCGCGACTCCTCCTAAACTATCAATGGGAATAAGCTGATACTACACACAATTACTCCCTATGATGTCTAGTTGTGCATTAGACCTTTGAAATTCAAATCGCTCCAGTCATTCCTGAGAAATCTTGAATTATCTGCCCTTTAATATAACCAAAATCACTGTTTTTTGTGTGCGCAACTCCTCCTAAACTATCAATGGGAATAAGCTGAAACTACACACAATTACTCCCTATGATCTCTAGTTGTGCATAAGACCTTTGAAATTCAAATCGCTCCAGTCAATCCTGAGAAATTTTGAATTATCTGCCCTTGAATTAAACCAAAATCACTGTATTTTGTGTGCAACTCCTCCTTAACTATCAATGGGAATGAGCTGAAACTAGACACAATTACTCTCTATGATGTCTAGTTTTGCATAAGACTTTTCAATTCAAAATGCTGCAGTTATTCTAGAGTTATCTTGGATTATCTGGAGTTGATGAAAAAAACAAAATTTCTTGTCGGCTCATTTTCTCCTACATCATGGATGGGAATGAAAGGAAACATGCCATAATGACTCTCTAGGTTGTCTTTTTGTGCTTAGGACTAAATATATTTTCATATTTAAATGTTATGGCACCAGTTGTCTGTCTGTCTGTTTGCAATATTTTTAGCTATCATTCAAGCTCACGTTACTGACAAGCCAAGGTTATTGACAAGCTCCTTCGGGCGTATATGCGCCGCTCTGCGAAGCTCTTGTTTGATTCATATTTTTGCATTTTCCAGCACCTGCAGCGGAGCGTTGGCACCTGTTAGCAGACCTCTTTTTTTTTTATATAAATTATGGCAAACATGCAAAATTTTGGACAATACATTTTTCATATTTTATTCACAAAGGTTATTCACAGTGTTTTCAAATCAACTATGCCTGATGAGAGTAAAAAGGGATCTGAAGGGGCCAGTAAAGAGGATCAAAAGTCCCAGAGTTTGAGTATTTTACTCTCCATGATTAGAGATGAGAGGACCCCCTATTTTGTACAGCACCAGTTATTGGACATGTTCTCTTTACTGAATAATGAGGTAATTGAAACATTCTTTCATTTATCTGTTATCGAAGATCATTACAGCTTGAATAATATGTAGTAACAATATTTGGCAGTTCAAACTTCAACTAGAATAATCCTCAGCATAGCAACAGATAGAGGGGTATTTTGGATATTAGATCAAAGTATATCAGTAATTAGGGCACAAACCATATGTTGTTGGTACTCATTTGAGTTGTCTCATCGAGACAATTCCAATGAATACCCACAACATAGTGTTTCATTTTGAAATAAAGATTTCTGACTTGTTTTACCCTCTCTTATCTGTACCTCTGTGTAGTACAACTACAGGGTGTTTCATAATATCTGTCCTTATTCTAAACCATTATGGTTCTGATATAACTAATCAGATTAATATTTACAGATTAATTATGTAAATATTCATCTGTATCGCAGACAAAATAAAAGTTTCATCAATATATGATTTGTTATAATACCTATAAAAGTGTCCACTCTCTTTGACATCAATCTTTTCTAATAAATTTTTGTCATGGCGTCAATTTTTGGCAATTAATGACGTCGGGTCTTTATATGGAATTGTCAATACATTGGATCTTCTGGCAAATGGATTGGCTATTTCTCTCTTTTGGTCATAGTTATAAAATCTTCTACACTTGCTCTGCAATCGCTGTTAGTTTTTTAAGTTACCCCTCAAAAGGTCAAATAGGCTCAGATTAGACAATTGTGGCAGACATTTCCAATTAGTCTTGAGAGCGATGAAATTTCTTAATATTGTCAACCATTTTAAATAATCTATTACATTGTGTGAAGTAATTCTACTTTGCTGAAATTATTTACATATTATGTATAAATGACTTTGCATATTTCAAAATTAATCAGATTGTAGTCACATTAATGGTGTTTGATCACTATGCATTCACGCATGTCTAAAAGACTTTTATAGTCTAGTGACTGAATAGACGCGCCTGTATAAACTGCCTGATCTGAGTCTATTTGACCTTTGGGGGAAGCTTTTGAGAATATATGGTATACAGCCATTTACCAGCAAATACAGAAGATTTGAAGAGAGACGTCATAGGAGAAAACTAGCCACTCCATTTGCCAGAAGACATAATGAATAATATTTATATTTCAAGATAAAGACCTGAGGTCGTTATTGCCTGAAATTGATGTCGTGTTGAAAATCACAAAGAATATTGACGTCCTACAGGGTGAACACCCTCATAGGAACTAAAACAAGTTATATATCAATCAAATTTTATTATGTCTGCTATACAAATTAATATTAACATAAGTGATATGATTAGTTATAGCAGAACCATAATGATTTAGAATAAGGACAGATATTGTGAAACACCCTGTATTTTGTCACAAAAACTACAACTGAAATACTGAGTTACAACATCAACAACCAAATTCTACTTTAATGGGTTTTTTTAGTTGTTTTTTTGCGAAACTGAACCCTGAATAAATCCTGATCAAAATCATGACTTTTAGGCTTAATATGAACTTTGGAAAATATTGCAGTAAATTAAGAATGCCTAAATACTTTTCAACAAACCTCACTAGATTTGACGCGTTAGAAAGGTTTGTTTGGGGTTTATGAAGTCCAAAAAGACACTTCAGAAATACTTTGACCCTAAACTTATTATGACACTCAATAAGAGTTATATATATATGTATATATAATTTTGATATTGCATTATGCCTATTTATTCATTTATACTATTTTCTGTATATCTTGATATTTTTGCTTTAGATTCCAGTTCAACATAGTATATTTTTCAATCAAAGGTTAAAAAAATTGCTTTTTACAGGCAACATTTACTTATCTTCTACCACTGATGGATAGACTACTTCAGAAAGTGAAAAAGGAAGAAACATGCTCTAGAAAAGTGATCCAGTGCCTGAATTTATTGATACAACGATACACAGAGGACACTGTCCCATGTTTAAACAGTCAGCACGCTGGACTCAGGCTATTTTTAATGGCTCTCACTCTGGGACAGTCTGCAGATAGTTTGATGAGTCCGCAGTTAACAGCAATATCACAAGTAAGTCAAACTGAACCCACATGTACCACCATACAATGTACAGTTATAGAAGGCCAACCTAGTGTCATTTCTGGAAAAATATAATGAAATTCAGGGCTTAAAGGTTTGAGGTGTCAGGTTTTGGGAGTTAACACCAAAAAGTGCATATCTATACAGTTCCTTGTGTAGTATAATCCAGAGGATGGTCAGTATGTATACCAAAATACATACTAATAAGTCCTTGGTACCCCATTTTTATGCTCCCCGAAGGGAGAGCATATAGCCGCCGCTTTGTCTGTCCGTCCGTCAGTAATTCCGTCCGTCCGTCCCCACCTATTTCGCAATAACCCCTGGGCCAAATTGAATGAAACTTACCATGTGAACTCCCTATGATATAGTGATGATGCATCTGTGACGGTTTTTGGATTTGAGGCCTCGTCACGGGAAAAGGGCACTTAAGGTTAAAAACAGTTTTTTACAAATTTCTCCTAGTCTAACAGTCATAATTTAGTGAAATTTCATATTTGTGTAGCAAATTAGATGCCCTTTACTATAAACAATTTGAAATTAACGTAAAAAAAAATATATAATGGAAAAAGGGGGCTTAATGTTTGTTACCTTTACGTAAGCGCGTAAATTACAGTAATTCTTTCATTTTTCCTAGTCTTATGCTCAGAATTTGATGAAATTTCACATTTGAGTAGCAAATCAGATGCTCTTTACCCTAAACTATTTGAAATTTGTGTCTTAAAATATGTCATGCAAAAAGGGGGTTTAATGTTTGTTACCTTTATGTAAGCTGTATAAGATAACAGCATATTTGAGTCTTTGAAATCTGACCACAGAGCATATCTCCTAAAGTATAATAGCTATCAACTTGAAACTTTATGGGTGGATAGACCTTACGGAGGAGAAGTGCAGTACACAAGAACTAAAACTCTTGCTTGCATAATTTTGGAGTTATTGCTCTTTGTTATTTTTTATACTTAGATTATGTCTGGAGCATATCTCCTAAAGTAAAATAGCTATCAACTTTAAACTTTATGGGTGGATATTTCTCATGGAGGAGAAGTGCTATGCACAAGGACTACAACTCTTGCTTGCATATTTTTGGAGTAACTGCCCTTTGTTATTTTTGATACTTAGATTATATCTGGAGCATATCTCCTAAAGTATAATAGCTATCAACTTGAAACTTTATGGGTGGATAGATCTCATGGAGGAGAAGTGCAGTGCACAAGTACTACAACTCTTACTTGCATAATTTTGCAGTTATTGCCCTTTGTTATTTTGATACTTAGATTTTGTCTGGAGCATATCTCCTAAAGTATGATAGCTATCAACTTGAAACTTTATGGGTGGATAGATCTAATGGAGGAGAAGTGCAGTGCACTAGAACTACAACTCTTACTTGCATAATTTTGGAGTTATTGCCCTTTGTTATTTTGATACTTAGATTTTGTCTGGAGCATATCTCCTAAAGTATGATAGCTATCAACTTGAAACTTTATGGGTGGATAGATCTCATAGAGGAGAAGTGCAATACACCAGAACTATAACTCTTGCTTGCATAATTTTTTAGTTATTGCCCTTCATTATTTTTAATACATTTAATAGGAGGTAAATCTCTGACAGTACAAAAGAATCTTTAATCTATTAGGCTTCAGTTTACTATCAAGCTTTTGTGGCAGGGGATGTCCATGTCCAACATGGCTGTTGGCTGCTGACGGCTCTTGTGTTGATGTGATACTAAAACTCTGGTTACTTAGAGCCTTTACCAGACAACAAAATTTAGACCATTCAAAATTCAAAGCATTTGCAGAATACTTATTCAAGTTAATGAAATTCAATGCCACTGTTTATGATACCCCCACCTACGAAGTAGAGGGAGGTATATTGGTTTCACCATGTCTGTCTGTCTGTCCATCCGTCCGTCCTTCCGTCCGTAGACCTTTTTGTTTCCGGACTCTAACTCAAGAACCAAATGACCTACAATCATGAAACTTTATACAAATGTTCCTTATGACCCAAGGAAGTGCCCTATTGTTTTTGGGTCACATAGGTCAAAGGTCAAGGTCACCTTCAGCCTTTGTTCAATTTTTGTTTCCGGACTCTAACTCAAGAACCAAGTGGCCTTCAATCATGAAACTTTATACAAATGTTCCTTATGACCCAAAGAAGTGCCCTATCGTTTTTGGTTACATAGGTCAAAGGTCAAGGTCACAGTCAGCCTTTGTTCAATTTTCGTTTCCGGACTCTAACTTGAGAACCAAGTGACCTACAAGCATGAAACTTTATGGAAATGTTGCTTATGATCCAAGGATGTGTCCTATTGTTTTTTGGGTCATATATGTTAAAGGTCAAGGTCATTGTCAATTTTTGTTCAATTTTTATTTCTGGACTCTAACTCAAAAACCAAGGGACCTAGAATCATGAAACTTCATGCAAATGGTGCATATGACCTCAATATTTGTTACAAACACATCATGCACTAATATCACTTGCATTCTGACAAAGTGCTTGTGGGGGGTATTAGTCTGCTCTGTTCTAGTTCTAGTTTACACAGAAAGCTTGGCCGAAAATTACCAAATCACAGGAAATTTCTTCATTTTGCACAATACTTTTATAAAGAAATAAGGAGCTTAAAACTACATGTTAAATAGGTCACCATGGATTGTTTAAAAGCAGTAAGTTTGATTTCTGCTATAGATTATGGACTGTTCCAAATTGAAAGAAGTTGCAGATTATAAATTCAAATTGATGAAATGTTGTATGACTTTGTTTCCCTAGACAGAAAGTATTATGGGAAATGAATAAAGTGCTTGTTTCAAGCAATTTCTTCATTTTCCACAATATTTTCATATACAATTATATTTCTCTGAAGGACCTTTAAATGCTAGATTAAAAAAGAAAGGGTTAACATAGATATATAAATGCAGTGATCTTACTTTTTTCACCACAGATTACACTGGAGTTATACCTGAGTATTGAGGAGAAGGCACAGCATCAGATTCTGTCTACACTGTTTGATGTTTATATGGAGTCCAGTGATCTAGTGGTGGCAACTCAAACTAGGAAAGCTCTTAAACACGTAAGTATGTGGAATTAAATTGTGATTCAGTGTGACTTTTCCAATAATTTCAAATATGTGTGAAATAAGGTCATTGATCAGGCTGCACATCCAGTTGGTTGGTTTTTGGTTTTAATGCCACTTTCAATAGTGTTGTGGTTATATCGAGGCAGTTGGGTGCACCTTTCCATAGTATGCCATCTTTTTTTACACCAGTAAAACCGCATCATTTCATCCAAGCCACTAGCTGTCCATCCCAATTAGGCAAACTATCATTTCGCTGGCTGAGGCAAAACAGTTGTAACTGCCTATAAACATATAGGCAGGTACAACTGTTTCGCACTGAGCCATCAAATTGTTGTATATAAATGACTAAATGACATATGTTTGACTGCCCTGATGGTCTTGTGGTTTAGGCGCTCAACTTGTGACCAGGAGGTCCGTGGTTCAAGCCTCAAGTTGCCTTCCTGTGTTTATGGGCAAAGCACCTAATTGCGAGCCCCAATACAACCAGCTGTAGAATTGGTTAAGAATGGGATTAAGCCACTGCCTCTCTCTCAAGGAAATGAAAACATCTGGATTTAGAGTGAGAGTAAATCTATAAGCTTTAGGCTTTCAACACAATCAAACTAAAATAAATTAATTTAAACTGAATGACACAAGACTTTAGGACTTTTGCTGTGGTTTGAATTGACAGCACTGGCAGCCCAATGACTGATAGTCCAACAACTGAATTACCCAGGCACGTAAAATTTCCATCAAAGTGTTATCTATTTCATATCCACATTTTCTTAATTAAGTCAATCATCAAACTTATCAAACTTAATATATCATGCCCTTAAGATATTGATAGGATGTAATAGGAATATTGCTGACATAAAATGTCTAGGGTTTGTGTTGTAGATTCAGTTAGATGGAAATCACATTAGAGATGAATTGAAAAAATGTTTGAAGGTTTCTACGGCCAAAACTGTGAGGGAAGCAAAAAGACAGAAAAGGTAAGTTTAAAATTATCTGAATATTTGAGCCTGTGGGTGAGATTTCCAGCAATTCCAAATACGCTCAAAGCAATGACTCTGACCAGCCTATGCATTGGCACAGTCTGACCAGAGTCTTAGTTATGCATTTAGTAGCTAGATAAGGTCTTCAAGTATCTGTAGACCATCAGGTTACCTTGTATTTATAATATATGACTGTCTATGCTTCTCAATGTTTGCACCTCACACACATATCAAATTGTTGGAAATGTCACACACAGGCTCATTTTTTACAGGAATGATGAACATATCTAAGGGTAGTGAAAAACTTGTGTAAGTTCCTATATATTTACAAACATTTACGATCATCTTGTAATAACTTTTTGAACCACAAAGATGTTCTCTTTTTTGCAAGTTGAGTTAGAACTTCTATTTAAATTACAGGTCTACAGCCAAAGAAGATGAAGAAGGGAATACTGAGTTTGACAATAAAGAGTGGCAGAGAGCAACAATTGTTCTTGAGACTGTTCAGAATAAGAAGAAATTGACCAATCATAACACAGTTGCACCTGTGTGCTTTCAAATATTAGCTAGGTAATTTTGTATATTTTGTCTGATACAATAAGACTTTGTTAAAATGATATATATTAAGTGAAAAAGCAGACTTGAAATTAATTGAATTCTGGAGGGAAACTAAATAAGATACATGTACTCATAAAATGTAATGTTTTTATGAAAAGCAATTCACTTCCTGAAATATTTTGCTTTGAAGAGTGCAATTAGAATATTTTGTATTCAGAAATTCAGTAAAGGAATGTTGCCCCCAAAACAGAAAATCTTTCGTGTGTGTGATTAATTTTCCTTGGTCAGACTAAGAGAAAAAAATAATCTGTTGATAATTTTATGCCCCCAGATCGAGAGATCGGGGGCATATTGTTTTACTCATGTCCGTCTGTCTGATGTCCGTCTGTCCGTCCGTCTGTCCGAAAACTTAACCCGAAAACTTAACCTTGCCAATATCTTCAAGCCTATTCAAGATACAAAGCTAATATTTGGCATGATGATAGATCTCAATGATCCGCATCCGCTGGTATCAAAGTCAAGGTCATGTGACAAGGTCAAGGTCATCTGTCAAGGTCAAACTTTGGAAAAAAAATGCTGTTACGGGGGCATTTGTGTTTCACAAACACATCTTGTTTTACATATGTGTATCAAATTGTTGAACATGGATAGACCTTTTTTTGTCTGAAGCATACCTCAAAATTATGAAACTTCATAGGTTGATAGATTTCATTGAGGAGAAGTGCAGTGCGCAAGAATCATAACTCTTACCCATCATATGTTGTGAGTTATTACCCTTTGTAAATTAACAAAGAAATTACCATCAACCTGCTCTTATGGGGGGGGGATAAATGTTTTACAGACATCTCTATTTCAAGTTGTAGATACAACACTTGTGTCAACCAACAATGGTTTCCTATTTATTTTCAGTATACTGGAGTCGGACAACCACTCATCAGCAGAATACCTCAAACAGCTGATCCTTGGTGTGTTACAGAATATATGTAATAGAATGGAGATAAACAAAGACCAAGGTAGCTGTTGATTTAGCTTAGTTTGTTCTGGAATGAAATCACTTTGTGTATTCTTATCCTATGTGACAAAAGTGTTGTGCTGATCCCTCAATAGGTGGGGGAAGGGCCAATCTAAAACATAGAATACTCAATGAAACCCTATGCTGTAGGTACAAGACTATTCCATTGAGTATCCATAACTCATGGTGCGTGCAAAAAGTTCAAAACACTACAGTTAGGTTTATATTCTGTTTCTATGCCAGGCATATTCAACTAACTTCACTCTTGAACCCCCTGATCATCAAGTTGCAAGTTTGCTGTTAACATACGGCCCTCATAGGCAGCCATAGTCATTATACTTATATTCTCATAAGTGCCCATTTATATCCCTGGGGGGGGGGGAGAGGAGCAAGGTG
The DNA here is from genome assembly GCA_948146395.1 of Fragum whitleyi. NCBI lineage: Eukaryota > Metazoa > Mollusca > Bivalvia > Cardiida > Cardiidae > Fragum > Fragum whitleyi. Next base: position 49,103,338 of record OX411548.1, read on the forward strand.
TGGTGAATTTTTTGCTCAGAAAAATTCCTGTGATCTGGCTGGGATTTTATCCTGTGACCTTTTGATCCCAAAGCCACCATCCCTACCACTAGACCACAGACTCCACAGTTCGTGCAAGCGTCATTTAACTACTCATATCTTAAATCTTAAGTATGAAAATACCTCCTTTATTTGAAGATCTTGGGTTTAGGATGTTATTGAGGTATAACTTTATTTTCTAGCCTTTTGCTTTTCCATAGACTTAGTCTTCATAATGACAGTTTTGTGTATGTCTGCAAGTTTGCCACTTAGATAAGTCTGGAGAATATCATTTTCATTTTGGAATAAATTTCAAAATATCTTGGCACATTTATTATCAATGAGTAGTATATGTGTATTTTGAAACAAATTTGAGATTTCTCTAAGGTCAAGGTTTTCAAGCCAAGTTCAAACATGCAAATTGAGCTTATCATGGAATAAGTACCCGAATTTATTCATGGACTGTGAAAACTTGAAATATCATCACATCTACAGAAACATAAAGCACTGAAGAATAATTTAGAACTTTTGTGTTAGATTATATAGCTTTATTGTTAGATCTGTTGTTAATGGGAAAAAACCAACATAGTATTGTCATCACCTTAGCATTGTTGGCATTGACGTTGTTGGTGGTGTTGACATAGGCTTACACCTTGATGTGAAATACTTTAATCTGTTCATTCCTCTATTGTTATTGAAGATATCTTGGCATTTGTGTTCACCATCACATGAGCTGGATTGAAAGCATGTGTGTCAAAGTAATGTTTTTCCCCTTTTTTTGACTTAGATTTTTTGCATTATATAGCTCCTACTTCCATAGGTGGAGGGGTACTCTTGTTAACGATATACTGTAATTATTTTCTTTTTATCTTATAACTATACAAATATCCGTATGATAACAACCCGTATGATATTTTTTATGATATCACATAGTTATTTTTAGAACAATAATATCATACAGTTATTTTTAGAAACTTGCATTTAAGTTAGAAACATCGACTAAAACAAGACAAAAAGAGGTTATAAGATAAATATAATACGTACTAAGTGTATTGTATGAAAAAATATCTAACTCGGTTGTGAGAATTGGTAATTGTCTCGGCAGAGCCTCGACAATGATCAATTCTCCCAACCTCGTTAGATATTTTTTTCCATACAAAACACTAAGTACGTATTATATATATAATTTTTGCACAGGTATTGTATCAGAAGAAGAATTTAACATGGACCTAATTGTTAACTGTATAAGATCCTCTGACAACCCCCAAACGCATCATCAGGCTCTCTTATTGCTGACATCCTCGGCTAAAATTTATCCTGTAAGTATACATTGTCATTCTATTATGTCTTTAGTAATAGAACCCAAGAAGTTTGGTTTAAACCTATTTACTTTACATGGATTTGGAAACAATGTCATTTAACTTAGATTAATCCCTCTTGATTCTGGTTTTCTGCGCCCTGGAAAATTCACCAGTTCTTGCATTGAATGTGTGGGCCAATGAAAGAACCAAGATTGATAGAGGCTCCTTGGTTCTTTCATTGGCCAACACATTCAGCTCTAGTAATAACACAAGAAGTTATGACTTGAATTTTACTTCTTCATTCAAATAATACATCTTAAAACAAAAACTTAAATATTTTCAATTTTTTTTTTATCTCCCCCCGTTTTTTTAATCCAGTGGGGGATTTCCACCTCTCTAGTAAATTCCTGGATGCAACACTGCTGTAGGAAGTGCTCTTGCTTACTCACATCTAGTGAATTTGTTTTAAAATCTTCTTTGAAATTAAGATTTTGGATAGAAATACGTCACTGCATAATGTATTAATAATTAAACTGTGTTTTTGTTGATCTTTTTCAGGAACATTTGCTCCACAATATGATGTCTGTCTTCACATTTATGGGCGCCAACACTATGAGACAAGATGATGCCTATAGCTTCCAGATTATTAGTAAAATATTGGAGACAGTTATACCAGCTCTTATCATGGTAGGCTTTCGAATAACCCTTGTCATGCTGAATAAATTTTGGCTAAAAATTTTCATCAAAATCAATGGACAAAAAGCACTGAAAGGACAAACTTTAGGTCAATTTTTATTTGAAAAACTAAATCTAGTGACAATTCTGGTTTGAAAGTGAGAAACAGGTGGTGTAGACTAATATCAGGCTGCACATATGTGCAGGCTGATGTTTGTCTATAGCTCCTGCCAAAGCAGGAATTTTCCTGGTTCAGCATGACAAGGATTAAGTTTTATTTTTTTTGACATTTTGACAATTACTTTGTCTTTTAAACATAATAATAAACTTTGAAAGAATTTGTCCTTTAATCTAATATTGATTGTTCAAGTTTAGGAATAAAATCTAATAATTTGTAGGGCATGAACAAATTCCACCACTATGTGGACAAAGTTTTTCTCAGTGTCAATTTTGAACATGCAGCTTTTCTGGTGAACTTTTACAACTTTTAATTTTGAAATGATTCTAAAATGATAACATTGTGAGCTTAAGTAAGACCCAGTTGATAAAATATGGCAAATATATAGAAGAGTATGGCCAGGATTTAGAAAACATGAAGCAGTAGTATATTCACTTGTGCCATTTTGATGATGTATGCATTTTAAAAACTTTTCATTAATTGTTCCTTTCTATCAGGCCTGTGAACAAAGAAAGAATGTCCCAAAGGGCATCACAAATGACCTTGATGACATAATCACCATGGTGATACAGGTGTTTGTAGACTCGTACCCTTACATCCCCCGCCATCGTAGACTGGTACTCTTCAACAAATTGTTATCAGTGATTGGTGAAGGGCAGTATTTGTGGAGGACCCTTCTATTGATGTTAGAAATGGTGGTTGCCAAGGGAACGCTGAAGCATGAGATCACCCCAGATACACAGGAGGTAAGTTTGATTCTTTGATCTCCTTTCATATTTTCTACAATCTTTTTTCCAATTTATCAAAATTTTGGAAATGTCCAAATTAAAAGACTTTATGGATGATTATGAATACATGTAGTGGTTTTTGTTCGAAAAAACACCCCAAAAGGTGACGGATAACATAGTGGAAACAGAGGAAATTGCTTGCTACTAGCAATTTCCTCTTTTTCTACAATGTTTTATCAAGAATTGAATGGAAAGGCCATAAAATAGAGGTACTGTACATTAAAGGCTTATAGTTTGATCTTACCAAATAATAAACTTTTTGAATGATCTTACCAAATAATAAATTTTTTGAATGATCTTACCAGAAAATAAAATTTTTGAATAATGTTACCAAATAAAGAAGTTTTAGACTTGTGTAAACTATACTAGTCAAAACTTCTAACCGGCCACTTTAAAAACAAAGATATTATTTTCTGTGGTGTTTGGATTTTCGTGAAATTTGCTATGTGAATTTTTAAGCAACTTTCCAGATGATTTTGGCGAAAAAGTTACCGTTATTTCATTGAATTTAAAGCGCAACATGAGAAAAGCTAAAAAAGCTCTAAATTCACACAGAGCTAAAATATTATCAATGTAGCGATTTTTGTCTCATGGGTCTTTAGCTGCAACATAGACTTGGAAAAAAATTGAAAATGTTCGACAATTGTGAATGTCATATGGCCCTAGAAGAAAGTGATAGAGCTTATGTATGCAGAAAAACGGTTCCTAGGAACAACACCTAAAAATACATGTTTTTCTTCAAAAATGCATAAAATATAGACTGATAATTCCTGTTGAGCTACAAAATGTAGAATATATGAAAAAAATCAGTTTGATATATGTACATCGTTTTTTTCACACCAGACCATAATTGAGCATATTTGCTAGATAAAATGGTATGCCGGTTGAATTTAAACACCTTTTTACCATACCTCCTATTCTTTCTGTTTCTCCTGTAGTCAAAGGTCACACAAAATTAACAATAATTTCCAATTTTTTTCTAAGTCTGGAATGCAGCTAACAATTTGCCGACTTAATTTGTTGAAAGTGTAATATCCCAAGCTCTATTAAGATTTAGACCTTTATAGGCTTTTCCTTATTAACAAATCCAAATTTGATAACTATTGGTAAATCATAATGGAAATCCATGTACATTATGCTTAAAAATTCACACATCAAATTTCATTAAAATGTTATAACTTTTAAAAAAAGTTATCGTCTTTTTTAAAGTGGCCAGTTAGGACTTTTAACCAGTATATAAGAAGATGCAGAAAAAAATCCAAAATATGTATGATTATAAATTCGTTTAGGACAATAATGTTTGTAAGTTCCTATAAATATAAAGGCACTTACAATAGTATCGCACTGAGTGAGACCTCCGTATGATAACTCATAAATCTTTTTCATGATGAAAAAAAAGTGATAAATAGGGAAACTGCTTGTGATAAGCAACTAATTCTTAGACCTGGTATCAGTAAGATTTAGGGCATATTGATTTACTGTTGTCCATCATTATTCTGTCAGTCTTTCTGTCTGTCCATCCATCTGTTTTTCTGTCTTTTGGTCTGTCTGTCTGCAAACTTTAATGACCAAAAAATTTAACATTGCTATTTAATTCAAGCCTATCCAATATACAATGTTCATATTTGTCAGGGTGAAGGTCAAGTGACATAGTCAAGGCCATCTGTCAAGGTCAAACTTCTGAAAAATTTGCTGTTCCAGGGATTTGTTTTTTACAACACATCATGTTTCTTTTGTCTTACTTTGTCAAAGACATGAATTGGTTATTATCCTATCAGACTTCCATTGGACTAAAAAAGATTAATAGTACAATATTGTTGAAGAAAGAGTATTCACATGTATAAGTTAAGAGTAAAAATCTCTGCCTCCTGACCAGTCCTGCAAACAGGAAAAAATAGTTGAAAAAAGTAAAGAAATGGCTTCCCCACCTTGTGAGTGTACTTGTGTGAAAAGTGGGAATTCATTATTTATAGGAGATATTTGTTCATTGGAATCGGCTTCTCCAGGGGGGTCCAGGTAAAAAGAAGGAAGGCCAGTCTAACATCTTTATTTTCCTATGAAATGCTATGATGTGGGTACTCAAGAGACATTTCAAATTAGTACCAACAACATAGGATTTAAGTTAGGAAGAACGAAATATTCAAATTTGAAAACCAAATTACTCTCACTTTTTGTAGCTCTGAAATCTCCATCTGCCAGTCTGTCCATAAGTCTTTATGTCCATTGCTTGTTATCACATCTTCTCCTTCGTTTATCAATGGATTTTCATGAAACTTTCACAGAATGTTCCTCATTATTAGACCATGCAAATTTTGTCACAACTAGAAAATTGGTTCAACCCCCCCCCCCCCCAACCCCAACCCCCAATGAGAAGCAGTTAAAAACGTAAATTGATGCTATTATTACAAAAGAGGAAAGACTACTGTATTTATTCAACATAGATTGCAAAATGATTCATAGCAACATTTTAAAACTAGCTGCAAAGCCATGAATATGCTGGAAGATTGCACTTTGCATTGCACAGTCACCTTTGTTTAAATCGTTGTTGCTTCCTAAATTCATGAAGTCACAAAATTTAACACGGGAAGAAGATCCTTTACTAATACTCTATATAATTGTTGGACAAAGTAACTGATGAAGTGTTATGGCCCAGATGGGGGATGATTAAATTAAAATGCCAGGTATCAACAGCATTTGAATTTACTAATTAATTCTTGTTTTCTTCCATTAACGCCCAGGGTTTGTCTATGAAAGTATGCCTTTAACGACCCAGGAATGTACATTTTATGCAATAATGAGCTTTATACAATCCTTTATAAATGTTTTTCAAACTTTAACTTCTGCTGGACACTGTTTTGTCATTTTGAATGCAGGGCTGGGTTATATCACTATTGTTATTGTAGATATCTATTTGAAATTTGGCATGTGTGTTCAGCATCACGAGAGATATCAAGACTTCTAAGGGGCATAAAATTAAAAGCATCTAGTAAGAGTTTTGCCCCTTTTGTTTAAGTCAGATTTTATCATTAGCATCTGCAGCCTTGAGGGTAGGCTCCAACATGCTGAGCTCTTGTTAGATAATGAAATTTTGAAAATATATGAGCCTGTGCATAAGATTTCTTATAATTTCAAATATGAGCAAAGCAAAGCCTCTGACGAGCTTGTGCATCCGCATAGTCTGACCAAAGTCTTTACTATGTGTTTTATAGATAGATAAGGTCTCAAAGTATCTGTGGACCGTCAGGTAACTTTATATTTACACTATGTGGCTTTATACCTGACCCAATGTTTGTACTTCACTTACATTTCAAATTGTTGGAAATGTCTTGCACAGGCTAATATTTCTTTTTGGGAAGAAAACATGGATAATTGAGAAATTGCTTTTTAAAAAAGTGAGATAGTGAGGGAATGGGTTGGACCTTTACACTACAGCCACTATAAGTTGTTGTTATGGAGTTGAAGTTTCTAAGGGTCAATACTTGATTTTATTTTTCAAAATTTCAATAATGTCTTAGATTCAGCTCAAAATTTTACAAATTTGTTGCTCTCTTCATTTCTTCACAATGAAATGTCAATTGACACTTAAATAAGCAAAAATGTAATCATGATTTACTCTTTCTGCCATTGTGACCCATGTAAAATCAGTTTTGACCCCCATAATTTCATGGCTAAGGAGTCAATTACTCCTAAATTTCAAACGGAAGCACAAGTCCTGATTATCAACCATTTGGTTGGAGACAGACAGTGGTAAGGGGTGAGTGGTGCCTGCAGGGATTGAACCCAGGACCTTTTAACTGATAGTCAAACATGCTACCACTCTGCTATGGTAGTGGCACACCTTTTGGTAGCTCAATTGTTGAAATATAACCCTTGTCATGCTGAATAAAAGCCTTAGCAAAATTGTAGTGAAATCGAAGTACTAAAAGCACTAAATTCCAATAGTATGCAGTCATTCTCTTGATATTCTATTTCGTAAATTAGAATCGGTCTTGATGGTGGACAAACAAGGATGTAGACTAAGTTCAGACTTCACATATATGCAGACTGATCTTTGTCTATTCCACACGATTACAGTAATAGTCTGTGTTCAGCGTGACAAGGGTTAAGTTTTGTAAATGAAATATATAGTACAATTTGAATGTTTATATCTTTTATTCAAATATAACAGAAAGATTACAATAACTGTATAACTTGAGTATATGTTGGTACCAATAACAAAATTGGTGTTTATCTGAACATATCTGGTTGTTTATGATGAAACAAATGAAACTAGAAGGCACACCGAGCCATTTTCAATGTAGTGGACCCATAAAAGTTCTGCAATGTTTCAGAAGTAATGAACCTTAACAGTGTTAATCAAGGTTTCCTAATGATTTCATTAGGAAACCTGGGTCAACATTTGGAAATATCATGAGTTCTGAAATGTTGCGGAACTATTACAGGTCCACTACCTTAAGCAAAAAACAATGTTTTACAAATGATTACAGGCTGATCTTTTGTCTCTCGGTTTTGGTTTGACATGAATGTTCTGAATTTAGGTTGACAAGGGTTAAACCGGTTAATTAGAGTTAATTACTGTGTAAAAAATAACCTGCGAAATTCAACTTTTAATAATTTTAATGCTAAGGACGCTGGTTTATCTAGGTTTTAGATATGTTAATGTGAAATGTCAGTCAGATCATTTAGAAACATTTTCTGTGGACGATTGATGGACCGGATTCATCATATTCCTGTTTACTAATCCACATCTGCTGGAAGGTTGAAAGTGAGGCTAAGATTGATCCTCCAATCCAGACGGAGTATTTACGTTCTGGCGGAGCAATGACCTTGATCTTCATTGTGGGAGGTGCCAGGGCTGTGATTTCTTTCTGCATTCTGTCTGCGATACCTGGGAACATTGTGGAGCCTCCTGACATGACAATGTTGGCATAGAGATCTTTACGGATATCCACGTCACATTTCATTATGCTGTTGTACGAGGTTTCATGGATACCAGCAGATTCCATACCAAGGAAGCTGGGTTGAAACAGCGCTTCTGGACATCGGAACCTCTCGTTACCAATCGTGATGACTTGACCGTCAGGAAGCTCGTAACTCTTTTCGCTTGAGCTTGAAGAGGCAGCTGTTTGCATTTCCTGTTCAAAATCAAGAGCAACATAACATAGCTTTTCCTTAATGTCTCTGACAATTTCTCGTTCAGCAGTTGTTGTAAAAGAATATCCTCTCTCTGTTAGGATCTTCATTAAGTAATCAGTGAGATCTCTACCAGCTAAATCTAATCGAAGGATGGCGTGGGGGAGGGCGTAACCTTCATAGATAGGGACTGTATGGGAAACACCATCACCAGAGTCAAACACAATACCTGTGGTACGACCTGAGGCGTACAAAGACAGTACAGCCTGGATCGCGACATACATGGCGGGGCTATTAAAGGTCTCAAACATAATCTGGGTCATCTTCTCCCTGTTTGCTTTAGGGTTCAATGGGGCTTCGGTAAGGAGGACTGGGTGCTCTTCAGGGGCCACACGAAGCTCGTTGTAGAAGGTGTGATGCCAGATTTTCTCCATGTCGTCCCAGTTTGTGACGATGCCGTGTTCAATGGGGTATTTGAGAGTGAGGATACCTCTCTTGCTCTGGGCCTCGTCTCCGACATAGCTGTCTTTCTGACCCATACCAACCATCACACCCTGGAAAATAGGAATCATTTGGTCCATAATGTTACCAATTACCAGACGACAAAATTCAATTTAGTCCAATTTCAAAGAAATTGCAGATGACAATTTTCTTATGATGAAATTTGTATTATTGTTGTAAATTTGTGACGGAATTATTGATTTAGCATTATCTTCATTTTCCACAATGTTTTCCAGAGCCTTTTTCTTAGGGTATGGAAAAGTGGAATCGTCTCAAAAAGGGTTATTACATGCTGACAACCTTTTTTTTTTTTTTGTTTTTTGACTGATCAAAAATTAAAGGGGCAGCATCATATCATACTTTTGGCAAATCGGCAAATCGGCAGCAATTATAGAAAACATTGGAGATGAATTTGTCAATGTTTTCTGATATTTGAGTAACTGGGCAGATATTTTTTACATACCATATTTCTCCTAATAAATGCTCCCAGGCGCTATACATAACCTGGTCAGGGATCATTTATTTAGTATGCAATTTCTAATTAAAACAATCATTGAACTTAAGTCTTTTATGTCCTTTTCCCTTAAATTTGATGTGAATTTCCCCTAAACAATCATATGACAACCTTTTTTTTTTTTTGTTTTTTGACTGATCAAAAATTAAAGGGGCAGCATCATATCATACTTTTGGCAAATCGGCAGCAATTATAGAAAACATTGGAGATGAATTTGTCAATGTTTTCTGATATTTGAGTAACTGGGCAGATATTTTTTACATACCATATTTCTCCTAATAAATGCTCCCAGGCGCTATACATAACCTGGTCAGGGATCATTTATTTAGTATGCAATTTCTAATTAAAACAATCATTGAACTTAAGTCTTTTATGTCCTTTTCCCTTAAATTTGATGTGAATTTCCCCTAAACAATCATATAAATGATTGTTTAGAGATAATTCACATCAAATTAGAGCAGAAGTCTCAACAAGTTCTTAAAATTTAGGAATTTGAAGTGGGTTTTCTTAGTAAAAAGTATAGGGGTGCTACTATTAGGGAGGGCACTCTTATCAGGGGAAATGCGGTAAAGATGTTTTGTTTTCAATAGCATGAGAACCTTGGGTCATAAGAACAAGATTTAACAGGAAAGGATTAACCCTTGTCCTGCTGAATTTAATCCTTGACATGCTTAATAAAAAAAAACCTTCACAAAATTGCAGTAAAATCAAAGTACTGAGAGCACTATAATCTAAGGTTATTGGGCAATCCTTCTTTTGATATTTTATTTCATAAACATCTCTGCCATGAAAGGGGACATATAGGTTATGTAGACTAATATCAGACTGCACATATGTGTAGGCTGATCTTTGTCTATACCACCTTTTAAAGAGGAATATTCCAGATTCAGTATGACAAGGGTTAAACTTTGTTACTAAAGATTTAAGTAAAAGGCAGGTAATGTAGACTAGGATTATCAAGGGTGTAACTACCATTACGCACATAACGCAAGTGCGTAATAGAAAAAAAAATAATATTTTTCTAAAATTGTTGCTGATGAATGATCGTAAGATTGAAATTACAGCTTATTCTCCTTGCAGTTACGATGTTTTGATTATTCACAAAGGCTCAGGTCATAGAAAAGGGGAGCAGACGGAGGAAATTCATCTTTTGTCACAGTTCACATATCGCCTCTATCCTATATATTATATGTTGATCGCCTTCTGAGTGCTTATAAATTTCAAAATCCTAGTTAGGCCTATGATTATGACTGCATGTCTGTGCAGTCTGATCTTAGTCTATGCTATCTGCCAAAGCTTATTGTACAGCGGAAATATGCCTTGAACAGTGTGTTAAGGGCTCAAGTAATTGGAATTCCAAACAGAAAAAAAATGTGCTCATACTTTTGACCTTTAAGTTCTCATAGATTGTTTATCTTTAAGAACCCTTCAATGCACCTTTCAGTAATTCAACAAATACAGATAAAGAAAAGTAGTAATACAACTGTTCTGACTTCCTCACTAAATACTTGCATAGAGAGAAACAAAAACATAACAACAACAGTTACAACATGAAAAAATTGACATTTGATTTTACAACACCAAAACAACGATAACATCATTTAAACAAAAAAAAAAAAAATAATAATAAGACATTTTTGACTTAAGTTGTATTTACACCATTTTGGTCTTCCAATAACAATTGGATAGTATATTTTACACTTGAAAATTTGATGGAAAAAGAAATTAAGTTGAATCATGCATGTCTTTTTCAAAGTCCAGAGACTTTCAATTTGATTCTGTAAATCTGCTAAATACAAAAAAGTGTCTACCCTGGTCATTCTGCACTGTCTGGGCAGTCTAACCAGGGCTGACACTTTGAATATTTTGCAGAAGATCACACTGTTAAATTGTGCATGTTATTTTGTGAAATTGAAAACAATTTCTTCTTTTCCAAAAATGTTTACCTCTGTGTGAAATATCCAAAGGACTCTTCAAAATTAGACTTTTCATTATTAAACTTGTATGGTTTTGATAAATTTCACCTATTATCAAAGGGTAGCAACAAAGGATTAAACTATAAATAAAATACCTGATGCCTTGGTCTCCCAACGATGGATGGAAAAACAGCTCGGGGAGCATCATCACCTGCAAATCCAGCTTTGCACATACCAGATCCATTGTCAACAACAAGGGCAGAAACGTCTTCGTCACACATGATGGTTTTATTTGATTTACTTATCGAGGTATCCTCTTTGATCAGAATGATTTTAGGGAGTGAGGCAGGGAAGTTGTAGGCTTCAGACAATATCTAGTATCAATTGAAAGATGGATTAACGGAAAAGCCTTATTTGGTAGTGCAATACCTTATTTGGTCATGAAAATGGTCCAACACTTAGTTGTCATAGAAATAAGCTGAATTGTACTTGTAGATGTATATAAGTTATGTCCTGGTAGACTGAAGAAGTTTCTATCCATCTTGAAGTACAGTACTGAAAATATGAAATTCATAGATCATGGATCAATCTAAGGAGATCAGCATAAAACTATAAAATGCCTATATAGCCATAGGCACTTAACCCTTGTCATGCTGAACTTGGAATATTCATGCTTTGGCAGGAGCTATAGACTAACAACAGCCTGTACATATGTGCAGTCTGATGTTAGTCTACACCACCTGTTTCTAACTTTCAAACCAGAACTGTCAATTGATATAGTTTTTCAATTAAAAATTGACCTACAGTTGGTTCTTTCAGTGCTTTTGCCCTTTGGTTTTGATGAAAATTTTTAGCCAAAATGTATTCAGCCTGACATTGGTTAAGATACGGTAGATTTGGGCTGACTGCCCTCAAATTTTCATCTGGTGTGAATAGATGCTTGTAAACTTGGGTTGCGAGTTCTAAAGCCCAGCAAGGTTGTTGTTGTTTTTTGTTTTCACAATTAAACATTTTTGCATATCATTTTACTACTACCAGCATTCTGTCGATCGATCTGTAATTCTTTAAATGTCAGTTTATTATTTTATTTTTCAAAACTTAACCAATTTAACATTGAGAATTACACCGAGCCTATAAAAGACACATTCGATTTCTCTTGTTTGGCATTATGATAGATCTCGAATTAGATAAGGGATGTTTGTAACTGTAGACCTATGTTGGATAGCAGCTGAGGGCTAATAAAGGATGTAATGGTAGTACTGGTGTGAGAAATACCAGTAATCTGTTGTTAGGAGCTCCAGCTGCAGCGATTCGATTGAAAGACTGTCAAAAGTTGCTAGAAACCATTTTCTAACAAATTAATCCATTGTCCATAATGTTTTTCCCCAAAAAGCCAAATTTTTTAAATTTCATCAATCTAAAATTGTAGTCTACATCTTGTTTGAACCTGTCCTTGATTTTGTCGTTTGGTGATAGTTTAAACCGTTAAGGCTAGCAAAGCAAAACAAGTCATTGAAATAACTTGCATAACAGGCACTTAGAAAAGAATGTGTTGACACTGAAAAAAATATTGGTTTCAACTTTGATAAAGAAAAAAACTGTCAAAAGGCCAATACACTCTCAACTTGGAGCTGACAATAATATAGGGTAAATTCACGTTTTTGAGGGCGTTAGCATTTGCAGAGACCCAAAAAATTGTTTGCACTCGGGTGTTAAAGCATTTTGAGGGACTCTGCAAATGTTAACGCGTGAAAAAATGTGAATTGACGCTATTATTGCTTGAAAAGATGGGTATGAGTATAAATTTAAACAGAAATTGCAAAATAACTTCATGGAAAGGATTTAATATAGTTACAAACTTACAAATATGCCAGAACAATCATATCATGCATTACATCGTCCATTTTGTTTATACCGACGTGGCTTGATTAATTTATGAGGTCACACAAATAAATGCGGGAATTAGAGCAACGTCTTTAGGTATGCTCTAAGATAATGTTGTACATGAATAATTTTCATGCATTTTACTAATCAATGTGTACAGTCTTCTAGATCTTTTTATTGTTGTATTTTGAATAGAATACATAAAACATCCTTTTAGGAGAAACCAATATTGCAGAAGATAATATAAGATTCATTGAAATTGATTAAATTGTATAAGCCCCAATTGCATATATTTTACCCTTTGCTGTTTAATCCCTGCTTTTTACGTGCCTGTGATTTTATGATTGAGAAAACATTGTGAAAAATGAAGAAATTGCTTCTGACAAGCAATTTCTTCTTTTTCCACACTATTTTCTCCCCTACTGAATGGTTATTTTGAAAATTAAATCCACTTTAAATTTTCGTCTGCAAAACCTTTGAATTTGGACAGGTCCAAAATTTTGTAAAACAGGAAAGGGTTAAGTAAAAAACCTGGGCATTAATGGCACGTGAATTTACTGATTAATCCACGTTTTCTCCCGATAACACCAGAGTTTTGTCCGTTAACGCATGCCTTTAATGTCCCACAAACGTGCATTTTATGCAATAATATTGAAATAATAAACTGATCAGTATAAAGCTCATGCAATATCCGCGATAGTGTCTATAAACACTGGATCAATCCATTTTATCGAAAACAATGTTCATGTCAATCGGTTGTCTTTATATACTAAAAAACATGCAATAGTTTATCTGAGTTGCGTAGTCGAATGGATAGAGACAACAGAATATTGACCAGGTGGACGGAGTTCAATCCTGCCTTTCGACATAAAAGTTTTTTTTTTCAATTTATACATTTAATAGCATTTTTTTTTGAATTATGTAAAATGTTGTTCTAATTTTGAAAATGCTTCAATTGTCTGCACTATTTATATTCCTTGGATCTAAAAGTTGTATGTTATATTATAAAGCCCAGCTTACATTAGGCTGAAACTGCGATTTGACTAATCGATGATTCAAAATTCAAAAGATCGCAAGCTTATAAATGGAATACAATAGCCAAAACAATTGTGGACCAAAGGCAATTGTTTTAGAATTCGATATTTAGGCGCAATGAATCGATTAAGCTTTCTTCGAATGTTCGTATCCCGTATATCTAATCATATAATACATATCTACAAAAAAAAAAACATAGAAAAGAAATTTGTCTGCATGTATTTGATGAGGTAAAAAACTTTCTCAAATAACATCAAAAAACAAAATGTAGTGCTGCCAGGAAACGAACCGGGAGCATTTAGTAACAATCAGTCAATAGTCTAGCATGCGTATCCACTCAGCAATCGCAGTCATTTACATACGTCACCGTATTGTATTCATATTATATCAGGTTCTGTACTGTGAGTTTACATATTGGATAAGTAACCTACACTGCCTATAGAAAATATCGATACAATCGTGTGAATGTTAACCTTATCACATGCAATTTATATTCTATATTGAACATACAAGATCTATGATATTGCAAATCTAAGACATGAAAAGCAGTGAAAATTGATTTGATCTTATTGACAATAACACTGAACTTGTATGCAACAATGTAGGCTTGTCAATATGAAGTGATATTACAAAAATATTGGTTTAAGGTTGGGGACCCATAATAGTTCTGCAACGTAAGTGATGAACTTTAATAGTGTTTACCGAGGTTTCGTAATGATTTTCTTTAAGAAACCTCGGTCAACATTGTGAAAGATCATGAGTTTCGAAATGTTGTGTAACTAATATGGTTCCACTACCTTAAAGGGCCAATAAGGGGTGCAGAGTTTATAGACAAAGATAAGAGTGCACATAATCCAAGCTGATCTTTGTCTGTGCCCCTAGAAACAATATAAATGATGAGGATTCATCATGATAAGAGACTAACCCTTCCCATGCTGTAAAATGCATTTTTCTGATGTTCATAAAGCTTTTGCAGACAGTATAGACTATGATCAGCCTGCACAGATGTGCAGGCTGTTCTTAATCTACACTGCTCGATTTCTACTTAATTTTCATTCAAAAAAGTGAGTCTTCCCTCATAAAATGTCTCTAATTTAAGCAGTTTGTGGGAAAAAAACCCACAAAATTTAATTTTAGAAGGCTAAGGGTTAAAAAGAAACAGGACTTGGGGTTTTAGATCCATAGAGGTCACACCACTCTAACCTCTGACCCTCTTACCTCAAGGATATCAACAAGGAAATTATCACACTTGAAGATGTCATAACTACAGTTCTATAAACCATCTGATTGATTGTATGACTGTATTTTCTGTCCATGCAAACCCAACGAAAACCTTAGCAAAATTGCATCTTTTAATCAGAATTTATTTTAAAAATATGATTTTCAAATGTTTCTGGTTTAAAAAAGAAAGGAGGCGTAGACTCTACAGGCTCTACATAAGTGTAGGTTGATCTTTGTCTATACCTCTTACCAAAGCAGGGTTATTCTACATCCAGTTTGACAAGGTTTAGATGACACTCCCCAACCCCCTTAAAAGATCCCTGTATAGAGCACCCCTCAATATCAGATAACTAAGTACTTATAAGAGCCTTCGTCTTGAATCCGAGTCTGTTTAGCTCAGTCATAGCACATTGAGCTGTTAACCCTTGGGTTTTGAGTTCAAACCCAGGCTTCACCAAATTTCATCCTACATTTGACTAAAGTCAATGGGACACAATGGGTGTATGATATATATTACCATTAAGTTGGATGTGCAGGTGGCTTGCATGAAATGTTGTTACTGTGAACTTGGAGTGTGAACTGTGAATAAAAAGGGGTCGTCTCAAAAGGAACTTGTGCATATTTGGGAATTTCATTTAGGGTGCCCACATATCATAAGCATACTTTTTGTGACAATGAGCTTCGCTGTTGTAAAGCTTTTTTTTAATCACATTCACTTAAGTCAACTAGTACATAGTTTCTGAGAATAATCTGTTCAATTGCAACCCAAACTGTGACTGTTAAACATATCCTACCAGAGACAACAATGAAGATTTTATATGAGAAAATTCAGAAAAAAGGCTCTGATATTCACCTTTTTTCAAAATTAAGTTCACGAATCAAATCTATTTACTGTCGCCTCCATAGGTCTGATGAGGCAACACAACGCAATAGCCATTTTGCAAGGTAGTTGCTTACGTTTTTCAAAAGATAACTAATATTTTTTCATTGTAGATTCTCCTAAAAAAAGTACTTAGGTATGTTTCACTTAACTGTATTTAATTACTTTGCACTAATTTTCATAGTATGAACACTTTTTGCGACTCATTCCACCAAGGTCTCATTTATTTCTTCTGTCATCGCATAGGAACTTAAAGGATGTAAATCAGTTTTCTAAATAATTTTCATTCAGTAAAACTGAATCATCCAGAAAGTTTTAATCTGATTCTTGATCTTGAATTACATCTCTCAAGAAAGTGTGACTTTATTCGAAATATTCACAGACGCACATGTAATTTGTGCCTTAATAATTAAGTATTAGATTTCTCAATTTTAGAACCTTAATTTGTCTGTAAAGGTATATAATAGACTTTAGAAAAATGCCTTGATATATAGAGAATGAATTTATTTTCAAGAGAAGATATATACGACCGCTTTCAAAATTAAGCCGTTTCGTTTATACTCTGTCCAAAAGAGTAAAAGAAAGGTGATGCTACTCTTTAATTTAAGTGTCGCAAGGTTAAAAATTGACGTGAATATATTTTTTAAGTATTGTTGATTTTAACGATTTGAATAGACAAAGTTGTTTGAATTAAATAAATGTATATTTCTACTTAACTTGATAAACCGCATAGACTTAAAAAGTAATTGCTCTCGTTTGTATCTATTGTTGATACTCAGTATGTTAATTCAAGAGGACTGTTGTAAGCATTTTCGATAAATCTGTAATCTAACTTAATTTGATTGTATCTTTGGAAAAATGCGTGAGTTTAACATTTGTTAACCTGTAAACAATTTAATTCTAAATGGTAGACTTAGATAACTGCAAATTAGCAGGAAACAATACATCGATTTGAAAATAGGAGGGAAAATAAATAGAAAACTGTAGATTAAAGAACAGCAGGCAATGGATACTGTTTAAGAACCTGTCCTGCGTTCAGAATCTCTAAACGGTGAAAATAGTTCGCCAATTTTACCCAGCTTTGCACGTGCACTTTCATACACAGCGGGGAATAGATGGCAACCTGTTCCCACTGTTTTGTCATCTTGGACGCAGGTCAGCTGATGTTAGAAATGAAAGAAAAATATTCTTAGGTTCAGCGATTGCGCGACACAATATGATGGCAAAATTTCTATATTTTTTCTGAAACTATGAAGATATATAGATTGTATGGCAGCATGAAATGAATCCACATTTTGTTGCATTTGTTTGATTTAACGTGTAAAAATATGTGTGGTTATGGACAAACAACGTTTTTAGATTTTAAAGTGCAAGATTCTTATTTATTTACGTATATTGGGGGAGTTGCGCACGTGCATGCGCCCGCTTGTGTATTTGTACACTAATGATGTCTTGGGGCCTTAGCTTAAGTAGGTATTCCATCTACATGATGTGGGTTATGATGAATTAATGATATTAAATTATCTTTATTAGCATGTGACATAGAGCTTAAACCTTAATATTAGTTTTGCTTAGCCTTTCTCGATGTGAGCATTTCGAGATTACCCCCTTAGTTTGTTCACACTTCACTGTTCACAGTCATTGTCGAGTTAAATGATAAAACTCTAATACCCATATTTTATATAGATACAAGACAAAAGCAGACATTTGAAGAGGTAATTTAAAAAAAATTAATTGATGAAAGGTAATTTTATTTTAATTCTTGTTTCAAGAAAAGTTGGGTCGGCTCTCCCGAGAACCAGAAAATGAAACAATATTTGCATTTTGTGAAAAAGAAAAATTAAAGGAGAATCTATGTATAGTCACTTATTTTAGTAACAAAGGGTTAATAGATTAGACATTGAATAAAAAAAAGGGAAATAGTCTAATTTAATTAACCTGATGTAATTATCATCAAGTAAATGAAGTTTAGATATGAATTCTATAAACACTTATATCTTAATAA
This sequence comes from Fragum whitleyi, assembly GCA_948146395.1. Lineage (NCBI taxonomy): Eukaryota > Metazoa > Mollusca > Bivalvia > Cardiida > Cardiidae > Fragum > Fragum whitleyi. Next base: position 49,121,387 of record OX411548.1, read on the forward strand.
GACAAACATATTATTGAGGAGAAGTGCAGTGCACAAGGACAATAACTCTGCTCATCGTTTTTTGTAAGTCATTGCCCTTTGTTGATTGACAAATAATAGGCCATTGACCTGCTTTTATGGACGGCATAATTGTTTTACAATCATCTCTTGTTAAGATTAAATTTCATAATATAAGTTATTGTGGATGCTTTTTCAAACAATTTCTTTTTTCGCAATTGTAAGTTTTTATATGAGGAAAGTCATAATAGGAATAAAAAGAATTGGCATGTTCAAGGCAATAACCTTTTCCCAAAATGGTTTATATCTTGTAGGTCTATCAAGGGCTGTGGAATTCCCATGCCTGACTAATGTCCAAGACAGGCTTTTCCACTTCCAGACAAGTACATTTTTCTAGGCCCTTTGTCCATGGACAAGTAAATACCAGAGAGAATCTTGATACAGTAATAAAAAGATCTAGGAGAAAAGTCGTCCTATTGTTTGTAGCGCCATTGTCTTTAATGAAGAAAATGCTGGGTTACAGCATTTTCTTCATTGAAAACAATATTTTCTTCATATATTCTTCATGAAAAAACAATGTTTTTATCAACATTTATCAATTCAGTTTTTTGTGGGCGAGTTCATTTTGATCTTGGACAAGTAGGAAATCAACTCATACTTATTCCTAGACAAGTGTAGAAAAGAATAATTCTACCCCCCTGGGTCTATTATTTTCCCTTTTTCACTAGGTTTGATTTGTCTACAAGGTACAAGTATTTGAATTTGGAACAGTGTATGATTTTGTTGTTTGGTAATGGGTCAAAGATTGTTGATTCCTAGAAAGGTACATTTTATTTGCTGTAGTTAGCTTCCTTGAAATCGAGAGGATTATGTCGGTACTTGAGCCACTTGAATCTTCCACTATATTGTCACTTTGCATTGTTAAATCCAGGATTTGACCATATTAGGGCACAAAATCATGCATTCTATTTATAAACAAAGACAGTACATGTATGATATTCATTTTCAGAAATTACAGTGGCATATGATTTTTTTTTCTATTTAACCATTTGCTTCACATTTCCTGAATTTAATATCCCTGCAATTTTGTACTTGAGAAAATACAGTGAAAAAAGAAGAAATTGCTTGAAACAAGCAATTTCTCCTTTTCATCATTTCTTTACAAATTATATATGAAAACATTGTGAAAATATTAAATTATTTCCCTTGAACACTCTGAATTTGGATCAATCTTTATGTTTGTCTTCCGGTTTTAATGGGGGGGGGGGGGGGGGGGAGTTTATAGTGTATTGGACTCCCAGTTATAGGGTCCATGGTTTGATCCCGACTTTGGAGCATATCCTTTTGTGGATAGTTATAAGCATGGTTTAAAGGGATGCAGTATTTGCCAGTCTGATACTCAAAAATAAGAATCAAGGAATCTCATATCTATTTGATGCTAGTCCGAAGTACCCTCTGTAAATCAACTTCAGAAAAGGATTAAACACTGTTTAGAACAGTCTTCAATTATTTCCTGAAGTTGAGCCTCAAAGGTTCATAAATATCCAATACATTCTCTACCTTTAACTAGAAAATAGCTCTAAACTCACATTAAAACAAGATAATTGCTGGAAAGAAAAAAGTCTACATCTAACGCAGGGACTCCCTAATTTTAAGTAAGGACCCAAGATTTCGTCCTTTCTGCACCATTTTGATGATGTCAGGCTGAAACCCAGTATAACTTTTATGGGATGAGCAATAGGAAAGGCTTGAATAAATAATGTTTCTATTTTCAGGTTGGTTTAGGTTCTGTAAGGACAGATGAAAGTGATGTAGAATTTTGTCTTTCCCTGTGTGCAGAGTTTGCCGTCCCCGTCCAGCTGTCATCAGCTTGTCGCATGATACAGTACATCATGAAACTACCCAATGACAAAGATGATGGTAATTAATATTATTTCACACCTAAACAATTTAGACCAATGACATCGCTTATTTTGCATCATGTGAGAGTGAAATATCGAGATTCATATTGTACAACCAGAACGAGGCTACTGTGCAATACAGATTTCATTCCAAAACGAGTCAACCTATATTGTTCGATGAAAGCGAGGCTGCAGTCCCGAATATAGATATCACCACTTTTCTCAGCCTTTTCAATGTATCAAACCCTTTGTTCAGAGATATTGAAATAAGTTTGATCCTGAGAAGATTCTTGATTTCTTTCTTTTGTTACAATGTTTAGCAAGTAAAAGAAGAATTCAGTGACAAAGAGGGATACAAAATTGTTGTTGTTTCTTGATTTTAGAATATCATTTGTTCACATGAAAATGTACATTTCAAGCGACGACAGGTAGTCAATGTGTGTTATGTTAATTTCATATTATAATCAATAAGCACTTATAAATCGACTTGACACATGAAATAAACATTTCACGTGGAATTCTATTTTAAGAATAAATGTTTGTTTCAATTTCAACATGTTGATAGTGACTTACACTTGACGCCCTTATCCGGATCATTTTGGATCTATTCTCTTTGTCTCTCTTCGTACCCTGCAGAACCAGTCTATATTTTGACTCTGCTGTCGCCTCGTCAAATATAGACTGGTTCTGCAGAGTACTCATCCAATAGAATTCAGTATTGTACATGATCATATTGAATAACCTCTTATTACTGTACACCTCATCATATACTGATTAAATATCTTAGAAGAAATCAAGGAATTGCTCATCAGAATAAATTCATTCTTTACTTCCAAAATGTTGCTTAATACCTATATTATCAATGACGAAAAACTTTTCATACCCTCAACCTATTAAGTAGAAGGGGGGGGGGAATATTTGTTTCACCATGTCTGTCTGTCTGTCAATCCTTTCATCTGTCCATAAATCTGTCCATCCATAGACCTTTTTGTTTTCCCGCCTCTAACTTAAGAACCAAATGCCCTAGAATCATGAAACTTCATACAAAAGCTGCTTATGACCCTTGGAAGTGCCCTATTGTTTTAGGTTCACATAGATCAAAGGTCAAGGTTACAGTCAGGCTTCGTTCAATTTTTATGCTCCCGCATCGAGAGACCGGGGGCATATTGTTTTACTCATGTCCGTCTGTCTGTCTGTCCGTCTGTCTGTCCGTCCATCCATCTGTCTGAAAACTTAACCAAACTTAACCTTTGCCTTATATACAAGCCTATTCAAGATACAAGGCTCATTTTTGGCATGATGATAGATCTCAATGATCCGCATCTGCTGGTACCAAAGTCAAGGTCATCTGACAAGGTCAAGGTCATCTGTCAAGGTCAAACTTTGAAAAAAATTGCTGTTACGGGGGCATTAGTGTTTCACAACCACATCTTGTTGTTTCTGGACTCTTAACCTGAGAACCAAGCAACCTAGAATCATGAAACTTAATGCAAATGCTGTTTATGACCTGAGGAAGTGCCCTTTTGTTTTTTGGTCACATAGGTCCAAGGTCAAAGTCGAAGTAAATTTGTTGTTGAATTTTTGTTAAATCTTTTCTTTTCCAAACTCTAACTTAAGAACCAAGTGACCTAGAATCAATCACAGGCACATAACTTAAATTCTCAATATTTGTTACATACACATCCTACACTAATAGCACTTTTATTTGGGCAAACACTGGTGGGGGGTATTAGTCTACTTTGAGACAGCTCTAGTTTTATTTGATTTGAGTTGTGTTTTAACACCACTTTTAACTTTTTAATCAGTCATATTGTGCCAGCTAATAATCACGTAACCAGGGATTCATAGTATTTCCCACATTAGTACTACTACAGGATCCATTCCGAGCCTCCATCTCCTCATTCCACTTAGCTTCAGAGTTATTGATAAATATTTTAAAGAAAAGAAGGCATTGGGATGAAGATGCATTTATATATGTTAATTTAATATACATAACTAAAATTTATGATAAGGCTTTTCAAAAATCATAGCAGACAAAATAAATTTCATGGAGAATTAGTAGTTAGTTTTTAGCCTGAAAAATTCATAGAGATTTTTTAACTCTTGTCATTCTGAATAAAAATCTAAACAAAATTGTATTGAAATTAAATAGCTTAACCCTTTCCTGTTTTATCAAATTTTGGACCTGTCCAAATTCAAAGGTTTTGCAGACGAAAATTTAAAGTGGATTCAATTTGAAAAATAACCATCCAGTAGGGTAGAAATTGTATGGAAAAAGAAGAAATTGCTTGTCAGAAGTAATTTCTTCTTTTTTCACAATGTTTTCTCAATCATAAAGTCACAGGCACGTAAAAAGCAGGGTTATACAGCAAAGGGTTAAAATACTTGATGCACTTATTATTAGTCAAATTTATTTTGAAACCAAAAGTTTCTAAACTTCTTTTGTGTATGAAATGACATCAAGTGGTATATACAAAGATCATACTGCACATATGTGCAGTATGATCTTTGTCTTTACCTCCTGCTAAAGCAGTAATATTGCGGGTATAGCATGACAAGAATTATAAATACTTAAAAAAATGTAATTGTGTTTTATAGATGCAGTAAAATACTCCAAACCAGCCCCACAGTCATTTGGTAAACTACGTAAAGATGATGCCAAACTGTTCAACGTGGCCATGCATACATCAAAACAATTACGTCATTTCAAATACGCCAATATTTACTTTTTGACAAGCTTATTTTCCAGTCATGAGTTTTTCATACAGGTGAGATTTAAAGACTATCTATGACAAAATGATTTAACTTTATCGGTATCCATCACTTTTCGTACATCCTGATTTGTAAAATTAATTGGCTTTATTCTATAATGAAATGAGTTTTGAGTATGCAGCTCATTTTTAGCCTGTATGCAAAGTTGTTGTCTTTATTCCTTAGTGACAACAGTTTCGAGTACGCAAATCTGTTTTTGCCTGCTTGCAAAGTTGTCCCTCCAGACATCTTTCTTGTTATGGAGAAATTTTTCCATTTTTGATTAATGATATTTAATTCCAATATATGAAGAGAGTATTTTTAGCTCTGCTGTTTTTGAAAAAAGCAAACCCTGAGGTATTGTGAAAGTAAAGAAAAAGCCTATAATTATTAGAAAGCATTTCAGTTTGTATGTTTTTGGTACAGAGAACATGAAGTTTGTGTTCTAAGAAACAATGAAGCCGCAGTCATAGCCCAGTTAGCAGCGTGTCAGACTGTCAATCTAAAGCAGTGCTCATCATTCTGACTATTTGTCTCCCACCTATGGGATAATAATCAAAGACCTTTGTTGGATTGCAGCTGAAGGCTAGGAAGGGATGGTAATACTGGTGTAAGAAATGCCAGGAATCCATTGTTAGCTGCTCCAGCTGTCTTGATATAACAGCAATTTTTGAAATCGGCGTAAAATCATGTTTATACGATAGGCCTTGCTCAAACCATACCTTTTCTTCCAGCCCAATTCTTTACTTTCCTAAAAATTAAAACAAAACCCAAATTGGATGCAGCAACAGAGAAAAAGCAATTAGTCGAGGGTTCAGCGCAAGACTGTACTAAGTGTATATACTCTGTATATACACTTAGTACAGTCTTGCAATGAACCCTCAATTTTTTGTATTAGCCGCCGTCAAAGCGCAGTTGGTAGCGCGTCGGACTGTCAAACTAGAGGTCATGGGTTTGATCCCCCAAGCCGGCACTCATTCTTTCCGACTATTTGTCTCTCACCAATGGGTCGATAATCGTAGATCTATGTGAGATAGTAGCTGGAGGCTAGGAAAGGATGTAATGGTAGTACTGGTGTGAGAAATACCAGGAATCCATTGTTAGATGCTCCAGCCACCGCAATATAACTGAAATAATGTTGAAAGTGGCGTAAAACCCCATTCAATCAATCAATTTTTGTATTATTGCAGGCGGCAGAATGTGTAGAAGAAGAGTTGATGGCAAACTTTCAGCGAGTTCTCGAGACTTTGTTACAGTTTATATCCAATGTTACCACGTTGGCAAACAAAACCAAAGATAAACAGAGGGCCAAATTCTGGAAAACTTTCTTACATAAAGTCTACTTTCTTTTGGATAAGGTAAGAATGTCATTCTAAGAGTCGATGCAAACCTGCCACATTTTTTGTCCAAATATCTTGAAACCTCGTCAGAATGTTTGTCTGCATAAAATCTCAGTCAAGTTCAAAAATTGGTTAAGTGGGGTCAAAAATGAGGTCAATAGGTCAAATTTAGGAAAAAAAACTTTTTTTTGACTCTAGAGGACATATATTTGTTTGAACATAGAATGTTTGTCTTGAAATCTTAGACAAGTTTGAAAGAGGGTATAAAACTAGGACACTTCTTCAAATCTTGAAATTGTTTTTGTACTTAAGAGGCAACATATTTGACTCAAATGTCTTGAATGTAATTGAAATGTTTGTCTTCTTGATATCTCAGACTCTTGTTGAGCCAGTCATGAATTTCAAATAAGTATTTTTGACACTTTGCCACCTTTGTCAACTAAATGCCTCAGTTGAGTGCTTATTTAGTGTTTTTTTTTAATTGAAAAATGCATACTAAAAAGGCTCCCTGACCATGTTATGTATAGCTACTTGGAGCGTTTATTGGGAGAAATATGGTAGTTGTGCCATTTGACAGAAAATTAATTCCCAAATGTTGAAGTTATACTGAAGGTCAAAATTTTGCTTAGAGCTTAAGGTGGTAGACCTATATTAGTTCCGCAACATTTTGAACCTCATGATCTTTCACAATGTTGACCGAGGTTTCCTAATGAAAATCATTATGAAAACATCACTGTTAAAGTTCATTACTTCAGAAACATTTTGAAACTATTACGATTCCACTACCTTAACTTCTACATTTATTGGTTGATTGCTATATTATGTGGGACAGACTTCCCCCTCAAAAGGTAAAGATCCATTTAAACTATACAGTTACGGCTCTTGATCAAAGGTCAAGGTCAAATTTCAAGGTCAGAAATTTGCATATTTGACAAACTGTATTTTGTTCCTGGAGATCTATTCTAGTTTAAAATTACCCAGTTAATCTTGTTTCAGTTGGTGTCTATACTACCGGACCATGTATTTATTGAGGTTATTTGTGGCTTGGTTTCCCATGAACTGCCCAATGTACAGAGAAAAGCCATGGAATTACTGAATACCAAGTTACAACAACAGAGAGATATGAGAGAGGAGGAGGTAAAGTCATTAGAGTAAAGTTTAGTTTAAACCTATTTATTTAACATCGACTTGGAAAACAAGCTCTTACAACTTAGATTAATCCCTCTCAATTCTGCTTCCTGGAAAATTCACCAGTTTTCGCACCGAATGTGTGGGCCAATGAAAGAACCAAGATCAATAAGGGCTCCTGGGAATTCAGCTTCGGACCTTTGGGTCAAGAGGCCAATGCTCTACCTCTGGACCACGGGAACAACACATTACAGTAAAAGTTGTAGTAAGTGACCACTAATGGGTCCACCAAAAAGCAGTTGTTAAACAGAATGGTTGCTTAGTATTCGTTTTGGTTACAGATTAGATATATAATTTTGATAGAACTTGTATGTTTTTTCAAAAATCCTATGTTGTAAAAATTCAATAGAATTGTCTCATTGAGATGATTCTAATGAGTCTGAACAACATGGGATCTATTATACCCCCCACCTACGAAGTAGAGGGTGGTATATGGTTTCACCATGTCTGTCCATCCCTCTGTCCGCCCGTAGACCTCTTTGTTTCCGAACTCTAACTCAAGAACCAAATGTCCTACAATCATGAAACTTTATACAAATGTTCCTTATGACCCAAGGAAGTGCCATATTGTTTTCGGTAACAGAGGTCAAGGTCACAGTCAGCCTTTGTTCAATTTTCTTTTCCTGACTCTAACTCAAGAACCAAGTGGCCTACAATCATGAAACTTTATACAAATATTGTTTATGAACCAAGGAAGTGCCCTATTATTTTTGGGTCACATAGGTCAAAGGTCAAGGTCACAGTCAGTCTTTGTTCAATTTTCTGGACTCTAACTCAAGAACCAAGTGGCGTACAATCATGAAACTTTATACAAATGGTCCTTATGATCCAAGGAAGTGCCATATTGTTTTGGGGTTACATAGGTCAAAGGTCAAGGTTACAGTCAGCCTTTGTTCAATTTTCATTTCCGGACTCTAACTATAGAACTAAGTGATCTACAAGCATGAAACTTTATGCAAATGTTGCTTATGATCCAAGGAAGTGCTCTATTGTTTTCGGTAACAGAGGTCAAAGGTCAAGGTCACAGTCATTTTTTTTCAATTTTCATTCTTGGACTCTAACTCAAAAATCAAGCGAACTAGAATCATAAAACTTCATGCAAATGCTTCATACGACCTCAATATTTGTTACAAACACATCCTGTCATCTTCTCCGTCTGTCCATCCGTCCATCCGTCCGTACGTCTGTCCACTTTTCTTGTCAACGCAACTCCTCCTAAACTTCTGGCTGGATCTTCTTGAAACTTGGTCAATGTTATCACCTCAATTGGTAGATGTGCATGAAGGAAGGATTTTACGGTTCGATGATTTTTGCCTGAGTTATGCCCCTTGATTACTTAGTCTCTGGGTCCACTTTTCTTGTCAACGCAACTCCTCCTAAGTTTCTGGCTGGATCTTCTTGAAACTTGGCCAATGTAATCACCTCAATTGGTAGATGTGCATGAAGGAAGGATTTTACAGTTCGTTGATTTTTGCCTGAGTTATGCCCCTTGATAACTTAGTCTCTGGGTCCACTTTTCTTGTCAACGCAACTCCTCCTAAACTTCTGGCTGGATCTTCTTGAAACTTGGTCAATGTAATCACCTCAATTGGTAGATGTGCATGAAGGAAGGATTTTACGGTTCGTTGATTTTTGCCTGAGTTATGCCCCTTGATTACTTAGTCTCTGGGTCCACTTTTCTTGTCAACGCAACTCCTCCTAAGTTTCTGGCTGGATCTTCTTGAAACTTGGTCAATGTAATCACCTCAGTTGGTAGATGTGCATGAAGGAAGGATTTTATGGTTCGTTGATTTTTGCCTGAGTTATGCCCCTTGATTACTTAGTCTCTGGGTCCACTTTTCTTGTCAACGCAACTCCTCCCAAGTTTCTGGCTGGATCTTCTTGAAACTTGGTCAATGTTATCACCTCAGTTGGTAGATGTGCATGAAGGAATGATTTTATGGTTTGTTGATTTTTGCTTGAGTTATGCCCCTTAAAAACTTAGTCTCTGGCTCCACTTTTCTTGTCAACGCAACTCCTCCTAAGTTTCTGGCTGGATCTTCTTGAAACTTGGTCAATGTCATCACCATAATTTGTAGATGTACATGGATCAAGGATTGTATGGCTCATTATTTCCCTGAATTATGCCCCCCTAAAACTTAGTGCCTGGGGCTTATTGAAATTGCAGCTTTTGTCTTGATTTAAATGAAACTTGGTCATTTTCAATTTGGTTCTGTCAAAATAAGTAGTGTCTACAATTATTTTTCGTGAAACAGCAGCAAAGTGGCGGCTTATTTTGTGCCGATGGCACTCTTGTTAAGATATTTTGATGTAAAGATTGGGATTTTAAAAATGATGGCTTAAAAAAAAGGTACCTTAGTAGAAGTGGTCACTCTAGCAAGATTGATTGTACTTTTTACTTGACCAGAAAGGGTGTGCACATCATTTGCAGCTCCAACTATTCTTGATCACAGAATCTTATACACAGCTAAATAAAGACATATTTTAATGTTGTCTTCTCCATCCGTCTGTCTGTCCATTTGTCCAAAGGCCCATTGATTGGTCAATGTGTCCACTTCTTGTTAGTGCAACTCTTCCTTCATTCATGCAGAAAAGAACATGGGTAAAGATGAAATGACAGAAAAGACAATGTTATTCCATTTTCTATGTCTCTAGGTAGCTGTGTTGTTACCCATGGTTACCAAGCTGTGTAGTATGGTAAAAAACAACAGGAGTAAAGATAAAAAACTGAAAATGAATAGGTAAATGCACAATCTAAACTGTATAAGCTCAGCCGTTTACGGGTAAAGCCTTGGTGTCGTTGTTGTTTCATTGTCATGGTACAAAAACTCTGACATTTTGCGATATCTGTAGTTCTACTGAAGGCATTCACTTGAAACTTGGTACACATGTTCACCATGCTACTACATGCTATTTTGATTTATATGTCTCTAGGTAGCTGTGTTGTTACCCATGGTTTCCCAGCTGTGTGATATGGTAGAAAACAACACAAGCAAGGATGAAATGACAGAGGATGAATTAGTCAATACACAGACTGCATTTATATCACTGAAACTGTTATGTAGAAATATTGGTCATCAGAATACCAGTGAATTCTTGAAGGTTAGTTGAACTTTTTCTGATCTCATTATCTTGATATTCAGTTTCAAAAGATGTTCTTAACAAAAGATCACATTACAGCTGAAACAATTTGAGTCGAGGAAATTGATAGATTTTTGCCATATTTTCTTTTAAAGAACCTTAGATGAATATGAAAACTAGTAATTGTATTATGGTACTTTGGTCTAGGTTTGGCATTTTAGGCCTTGCCAGTTTCTTAGTTTATAGCAATTGTTTGTCTGCATGAGATTTGCCTTATGAGAGTTTTCACTATGTTCTAACTTACCTTCTCAAAGTAAGTTTGGAATGTTGATGCATATGTGACCAATCACTCAAAAAATGACCATCTGGGAAATACGTAAAATAAATATTTGAAGAAAGATATTGGCTCTAGTGCAGGTCAACTAGAGATTGCATTTCAAAAATTCCTTTGCTGGAAGTTTGATTTAACATTGTTGATTCAGAAAATTTGCAAAGTGCGAAAAGTATCAATTCTAGTCAGCCTGCACTTTACACACTACCAAGATAGTTCCTTTTTGCGAAATGGGTCACATTGATGTTCACTGTACTCTGTGACTGTTAAGGCTGCTCAAAATCTGCACTTCACACATTTACAACTACAAATGGGATGATTCTGTTGCTATTCAGTAAATTAATTTCAAAGTCTCAATGAAATTGTTTTGTATAACAGTTGAGAACCCGTAATAGTTCCTTCCAATTTCATAACTCATGATCTTTCACAATGTTAACGAAGGTTTCCTAATGAAATCATTAGGAAACCTCGGTTTACACTGTTAAAGTTCATGACTTCAAAGCGCTGCAGAACTATTACAGGTCAGTTACCTTAATACTGAGAAATAATAATAATTAGATTTCTTGGTTTCCATGAGTTTCATTGTAACTTGAGATTACTGTATTGTTACAGGTATTGAAGGTGTCTCTAGCTGTATTTAAGAACACCGAGATCAGTTTGCCTGTATCGTCCTGCGCATTGCTGTGTATAGCTGAGATATGTCACACCCTCAAAGTTCACACCATTCCACAGTTACCACATTTCATGCCTCTCCTTGTTAAAGTACTTGGAAACCACGACAGTCTATTCAAGTAAGTAAAATAAGTTATGCCTGATCCCTGAAAGATCAGCAGAACATTATTCAAGAACATAGATCAGTTTGCCTGTATCATTCCTTGCCTTGCTGTGTATAGCTGAGATATGTCACACTCTCAAAGTTCACACCATTCCACAGTTACCACATTTCATGCCTCTCCTTGTTAAAGTACTTGGAAACCACGACAGTCTATTCAAGTAAGTTGAAAAGTTATGCCCTTCCCTAAAAGATCAGCGGCTCTAAATTAAATAACATAGAAATCAGTTTGCATGTATCATCCTGCGCGTTGCTGTGTATAGCTGAGATATGTCACACCCTTAAAGTTCACACCATTCCACAACTTCCACATTTTATGCCTCTCCTTGTTAAAGTACTGGGTAACCATGACAGTCTATTCAAGTAAGTAAAAAATATGCCCAATCCCTGAAAAATCAGCAGCCCATAATTCAAGATCACCAAAATCAATTTGCATGTATCGTCCTACGCATTGCTTTGTATGGCAGAGATATGTCACACCCTCAAAGTTCACACCATTCCACAGTTACCACATATTATGCCTCTTATTGTTTAAATACTGCGTAAAATTGATAGTTTTTTAAAGTAAGTAAAATAAGTTATGCCTGATCTCTGAAAGATCAGCAGCCAATAATTTAATAATATGGAGATCAGTTAGCCTGTATCGTCCTGCGCATTGCTGTGTATAGCTGAGATATGTCACACCCTCAAAGTTCACACCATTCCACAGTTACCACATTTCATGCCACTACTTGTTAAAGTACTTGGAAACCACAACAGTCTATTCAAGTAAGTTGAAAAGTTATGCCCTTCCCCAAAAGATCAGTGGCCCTAAATTAAATAACTGAGAAATCAGTTTGCATGTATCCTTTTGAGTGTTGCTGTGTATAGCTGAGATATGTCACACTCTCAAAGTTCACACCATTCCACAGTTACCACATTTCATGCCACTACTTGTTAAAGTACTTGGAAACCACGACAGTCTATTCAAGTAAGTTGAAAAGTTATGCCCTTCCCTAAAAGATCAGCGGCTCTAAATTAAATAACATAGAAATCAGTTTGCATGTATCATCCTGCGCGTTGCTTTGTATAGCTGAGATATGTCACACCCTCAAAGTTCACACCATTCCACAACTACCACATTTTATGCCTCTCCTTGTTAAAGTACTTGGAAACCACGACGGTCTATTCAAGTAAGTTGAAAATTTATGCCCTTCCCTAAAAGATCAGCGGCTCTAAATCAAATAACATAGAAATCAGTTTGTATGTATCCTTCTGCGCATTGCTTTGTATAGCTGAGATATGTCACACCCTCAAAGTTCACACCATTCCACAACTTCCACATTTTAGGCCTCTCCTTGTTAACCCTCTCCTGTTTTACAAAATTTTGGACCTGTCCAAATTCAAAGGTTTTGCAGACGAAAATTAAAAGTGGATTTAATTTGAAAACTAACCATTCAGTAGGGTAGAAAATAGTGTAGAAAAAGAAGAAATTGCTTGTTAGGAGCAATTTCTTCTTTTTTCACAATGTTTTCTCAATCATAAAATCACAGGCACGTAAAAAGCAGGGATTAAACAGCAAAGGGTTAAAGTACTGGATAACCACGACAGCCTTCTGAAGTAAGTAATAAAAGATTCCTCCACACTAACAGATCAAGGCCCTTAAAGTGCAAAGTTATTGGTCTTTCTGTTCACCCATCCGTCTTCAAACTTAGCCAGAATTTTAAAATCTTTAATTGCCCTACGCAATTAATGCTCATGAGAACAACCCAAGCTTCAATCCTTTACAAATGCTAGATCTATACTCATTTATTACATGATTGATCACTCTTTGCATTTGCTGAAACTAAAGTCAAATTAAGATCTCATTTAGTGTAATTAGTATAAAATGATCAATTAAAAGCAGTAATTGAAGGAAAAATAGTCAACAACTTGTCACCGATATCAAATGGAAGGATAAGAAAATAATCTTTAAAAAATCTGTGATGTGTAAGATTATCAGGATTATAAAATGTGTATTATCAACAAAGCTTATAGAGACATGTCAAATTTATGTTTTAAAAAATAGGCTGTATCTGATTAGTGTAGAAGTAACTCTCGAGGAAATTTTTGAAAAGCTGTCAAATTTTGTCAAATTTTGTGTTTCAGGAATGAGCTGTTTCTGATGAGTGTAGTTACAACTGTCAATATATTCTAGAAAAACTGTCAAATTTTGTGTTTCAGGAATGGACTGTTTCCTGATGAGAGTAGTAACAACTATCAATAAAATTCTAGAAACTGTCAAATTTTTTTGTTTCAGGAACGAATTGTATCTGATGAGTGTAGTAACAACTGTCAACAAAATTATTGAAAAACTGACAAATTTTCTCAGCCCTTATCTACAGAGTATTATCAAAAATGTAAGTTAATTTGTATCATTGTATTTTCAAGCAATCAGCCAAGGCCTGACTTGCTTATAGTACTGACCAGCCCTGTGTTCAGGATGTAAAAACGTTTTGTGAGCGCTTTGAGATGATACCCAGCTTTGCATGTGCACATACATGCAAAGCGAGGTATCATTTCAAAAGCGCTTCGCTAATGTTTTCATTCTGAACGCAGGGCAAAGTTTTACTACAGGAGACCTTTTACACCCTTTACGTAAGTTTTTCCTCTAGAAAAAGTAGATCCAATCCATTCATACACATGACTGAGAGAATTTCTCTTGAACCCTTATTCCAGTTTACAAGAAGTTGTTTGCATTTGTGCATCTCGATCATAGAAATTGCTTCTACTGCATTAAAGTTGTGGTTTTAGGGTGATAGGTAATATTTTAAACTTTCCAATAGCTACTTTAGACATTGTAAAAATTTGAAGACATATGGCGGTGAACATGTTAGTGTCTTTAAAAATGTCAATGTTATCAGGTTCAGGTTGGGAGAATTTATCATGATGAGGCTTTGCCAAGTCATGATAATTTCTTGCAGCCGAGACCAGATAACATTGATATCTTAAGACACGTACATGCTATTCTATTTATCATGCAATCATCCTTTATGCTTTATTATAATAAACCCTTAAAAATCATACAAATTGGGGTGAAAGTGTATGCACCTTGTTTCTAGAAATAGACTGCCTGATATCATGTTATATTATCAGTCAGTTGATACCAGGTCAATACAGGCTTCATTGCATGATAAATTGTACATTTTCAGCTCATCTCATTTTGACACATCAACACATTTTGATTCCACACTCTTAAGAAATTTAAAAGAATAATCACCCTCACCTGTATTTTGTATGTCCAATTTCATCATATAATTATCCCCGATGGCAACACTCAACCTTTCCGACTATTTGACTACCACCAATGGGTTGATAATCATAGACCTATATGGGATAACAGCTGGAGGCAAGGAAAGGATGTTATTGTGGTACTGGTGTGAGAGTCACCAGGAATCCTTTGGTAGGTGCTCAAGCTGCCGTGGTATAACTGAAAGATTGTTGAAAGCAGCGTTAAACCCCATTCAAACATACTAAAATCTTATTTTTATGGAAACATTATATTTTCAGGTGTGCATCTTATCCAGTAAGTCTGACACTGATGTACTACAAAAACAACATGTACAACAGAGGCTGAAGGCTATCAGGTTGGTGGTATAATTGCTTGTACCTTTCCTGTTTAATCCCTGCTTTTTACGTGCCAGGGATTTTATGATTGAGAAAACATTGTGAAAAAAGAAGAAACTGTAAAACCTTTGAATTTGGACAGGTCCAAAATTTTGTAAAACAGGAAAGGGTTAATGAACAAGCTGAGTAATTGAAACTGATTTTGAAATGTTTGACATATCAATAACTCAGTGTGAAACGATTGTGTCTGCCTTTAAGCTCATAGGCATTTACAACTGTTTTGCGCCGGGCCATTAACATACATTTTTTACTGTCCTGGCATCATGAGTTTTGGGACATACTGCTTTACTGTTATCGATTGGTTTGTCTATGTGTTAGCCAGATTGATTAATCTAAGTGGTTTGTCTATGTGTTAGCCAGATTGATTAATCTAAGTGGCTTGTCTATGTGTTAGCCAGATTGATTAATCTAAGTGGTTTGTCTATGTGTTAGCCAGATTGATTAATCTAAGTGGTTTGTCTATGTGTTAGCCAGATTGATAAATCTAAGAGTATCAACATAAAGAAAAGCCACTCATCCATTGGATCTTGATTTCAGAGGTCGATTCAAAGGTTTTGTAGTATTGTGGAGAGTGTGCTTGAAGCTTGCAGAAAAAACTGTTCACATTCACGAAAAAGAATGAGTTTGATAAAGCACAGTATGATATTTCATGTGATACTGTCGACAATGTTTGACCACTATTTCGCGTAGACCGACGTGAGATAGTAGCTGGAGGCTAGGAAAGGATGTGGTGATTGTACTGGAGAGAGAAATACCAGGAAACCATTGTTAGGTGCTCCAGCCGCCGCGATATAACTGAAATAATGTTGAAAGCGGCGTAAAACTCCATTCAATCAATCAATTGACCACTATTTCAGGTCCACACTATCAGCCACCTTACCGACACGAGTATTGTTGCCAGCAGCAACCACATGTTATAAACAACTGATAGACAAAAATGTGGTAAGTTAAAGCTCTGGGTTAGCTCAAAACTGAATTGAAAAAGGAAAATATAGATCTAATTGAGTAAAAACAGACTTCCAATCTATCATAAGGATTAAACATAATATCTTAAATAAAAAAGAAAATAGCCAGAAAGAAAATCCATTAATTTTATTTTTTAAAATAGCATTATTTGACATGTACTTAAATCCAGCTGTAGCAACTATATCTGAATTTATTACATGCTCATTTAGGTAATTTTGATTGGATAAATGTGACCCGTCACAGAAAAAGGGACCATCTCAAATCCTTGTAAAATACTATCGTGGAAAAAAAGATTTGTTCCAGTAGAGAATATACAGACAGTGATGGCATTTAAAAAAATTCTAATACAAGAATGTATAGAGAATAATCATTTGTTTCAGTGTAAGATCGATTTATATTTCATTGAGTGAACAAAAAAGCTATATTTTCACGAGTGGTGGAGCATAGATGATGTTAGATGGGATGAAATTCATAAAAGCAGGGTATAAAATTTTGATAATTTCACTGTTTTTGCGGTGAGATTATCAAGTGATAATCTACTGTCATTTCTTGATAAACCACTGAAAAGCATTGAAGAAAGAATGATAATTCTAGATTCATAAAATTAGCACAGTGGTGAGATAAAAGATTTGCCTTTCGCAATTTGATATTGGTCACAAAAAGAAAGAACATGGAGAGGTCAGCCCAAGACTATTGTTAGTGCCTATATATTTATAGGCACTAACAATTGTTGAATAGAGATAGTCATTTAATCTGACTTTTTTCCTTTCAACTTAAGGTTAATATTCTATTTTATACTTTCTTGCATAGTATTCCCCTATAAAATTACATTTAAATAAAGGGGATGATTTCTCCCAATTTCAGATTGCAGTATCCTCACTCCTGTCATTAATGGGAGATCACCTGTGTACAATTGCCAGAGAAGATTTGAACAGTCACCTTACAGAGTTACAGTCCTTCTTTATGAAATGTTTAGACCTCAGAGTGGAGTACCCGGAGGTAGTTAATAAAATATATACCATAGAGCTCTAATACAACCTCGGGGTTCTGTTAGAATCATTGTATTTACATTAGAAAGGGATGGGCTTTAATGAGAGGCTATGCTACATATCAATGGCTCAGTTGGAAACAGTTAAACATATAGGCAGTTACAACTGTTTCATGCTGAGCAATCAATATTTGTTAAGACAGTGAAAAGATGGACAAAAATAAACATATTCCACACAAAATAGTAACATTTAATTGTGGGAAGGTTCATAAAACTTCTGTTGAATTTTTAGTGATCTTGAATTTTCGGGTATGGGTCTTTATTTTGAGGCGGCAAGATTTTGTAAAATCACATAAAAATGGTTGATTTTAATCTCTGAAAAAAGGGGGATGGGATTTTATTAGAGCATCGGACTCTATTTGAATTATTATGGTTTTTAAAATTTTATTCAAGGTTTTTAAAATGTGATAATCCAGATAGTTTTACACAAAGTATGTAAATATACTGTTAAACCTGTCTTAAGCAAGCTCCAAAGGGACATTCAAAAAGTGCTTGCTTAAGACAGGTGCTTGCTTAATACAGGTCAATTTCAATGCAATTGGTTCATTTGTGAACGCCGTGAACACTTGCTTAATACAGGTTGCTTGCTGAATACAGGTGGCCGCTAACACAGGTTTGACTGTATATTGAAATGTTATAGCTAACACAATTTTAGGGAGAGGGGAGTTATATTCCCTGTAATCTTTTTATGCCGCCACATGGATAAGATAAGATGGGGTATATTGTTTTATCAATGTCTGTCCGTCTGTTGGTCTGTCTGTCAAACTTGATTATAAATGTTAACATTGCCAATTACTGTAAGCCTATTCAGGACAAAATGCTGAGGTTTGGAAAGGTAATAAATCACATAGATACACATCTGCAGATACCAAGGTCAAGGTAATTTGACAAGGTCAAGGTCATCTTGTTTTTAAATAGGATATTGTGACTTTATAAATAAAGGACAATAAGGATTATGTAATGGAAACTAAATTTTTATATTGAAAAACATATGAAATTGGCTAATAGTAAGAAATATCTCGGAAGACGCCTAAAATCATTTTAACACTGTTTCGTTATTTCAATTTCAGTTACCTGATAAACAGATAAGCACAGTTGAAAGTGTTGCTATAGAAACTATTATAACCATGGTGCTAAAACTGTCAGAATCTTCATTTAAACCCTTCTTGTTTAAGGTAAGTGTTTGACATTTTAAGTAATAGACATATTAATACTACATGTTAAAAGTGGTTGATAAGAGTTCGTCTGTCTAACAGATTAATTCACAACTGAAGCAAATTTTGTTCGGTGGTAATGTGTAAGACTCTCGCTAAAATCAAAGAATATGAGTTTTGAAATTTTTGATGCCTTCTGATAGATGCATTTAAGGTTCCTTCTCAACAGCTACGATATTCAGAGTGCTGGGATGAGTGGTGATGCCACTCTAAAATCTTTATTATGTCCCTCTTTTGAAGAAGAGGGGGTATATTGTTTTGCACTTGTAGGTCGGTACATCTATCCTAAGGCCTGTTTTTGTACGGAGCATATGTCAAAAAGTATGTGAGCTAGAATCATGAAACTGTGCAGGTTGATAGATCTCATTGAGGAGATTTGAGTGCGCATGAACTGTAACTCTACTCATCATATTTTGTTGGTTATTGCCCTTTGTTGATTGACAAAGAACAGACTTTTGACCTGCTTTTAGGGAGGGGGGGGGTAATTGTTTTTTTTTCAAACATCTCTTGTTTATCAATGAAACCTTATAATTTTTGTACTCATTGGAATTGTCTTAACTAGACAATTCTAATGAGTACCCACAATATAGGATTTGAACATGTATAATTTAAATAATCTAATTTGAAATCCAAAATAACCAATCGTTCTCTTTTCAGTTGTTTGAGTGGGCTACCTCTGATGATGAAACACATGACAGAGTCCTCGTGTTCTATAGGCTGGCAGATAGGTTAGTTCATTTTCAAGTCAACGGGTGGAGCTAAACTTTTGTAGTGTAATGTAGGGTTAATTCTCATTTTTTAGGGCGTTAAAATTTGCATACACACCTAAAAATTGTTTACCACCCCAGTGCAAAGCATTATGAGGGTCTCTAGGAATGTAAATGCTTGAAAAAATGTGAATTGACCAGAACTGTAGATAGAGGGTGTATTTTGGATTTCAAATTCAAATAATTTCATTATTCCTCAATCAAACACTATGTTGTTGTTACTCATTTGAAACATCTCATTGAGACAATTCAAATGAGTACCCAAAACGTAGGGTTTCATTGTTGAAATGTTAATTGTAGACCGGCTTTACCCCCTCTAATCTGGACCCCTGATTGAAGCTATTATTGCATAAAACGAAAAACATGAGTATTTATTCAAACAGAGATTGCAAAATGATTCATAGAAACAACTTTAAACTAGCTACAAGCATTTTAGAAAAAGATCAGTTTCATTGAAATAAAGTTAATTATTTAGTCCCAGATTTAGGTTATTTAAGTAAAAAAGTCCTTGCGGAAATGGCACACGAATTTATTGATTAATTCAAGTTTTCTACCATAAACACCCAGGCTGTTAGTTAACAATGCATTTAATGACAACAAGAAACATACATTTTATGCTTTAACATTATATTTTAATAGTTTTGCCTACCCAATAGACATGCTCTTTTGTTTTGGAATTTTTAATATTTTCAAAGTCTTGCCAATAGCCTATTGAAGTTGTTTTGTTACTGAGGTAAAATAATAACTTAAAAAATCTTCTGAAAGTTCTGAACTTGGCTTCTAAGTGGTTGTTAAACTAATAATAATAAATAATATTGAAAAGAAAATTAGGAAGTAAAAATTTCACAATTCTAAGTGTGAATTCAAAAGCAACCCAACTTTTTTTCAGAAATTAAATCATCATATGTGGTAGTAAGACTTGAAAGAAAAGGAGATATTGTTTGTTTAATACAATTTCTTCTTTTTCCACTGTGTTTTCTAAACTATGAAATCACAGGGATTTAAAATTCAGGGACTGTAATGGAATGATACCAGACTGTAATTTTGCTGTCAATATTTCTTGAGCGACCACATCTATTAAGCAACCAATTTTATTAAGAGACCATTAAAAAAAGGCCCCTCCAATGTGAGCAAAATCTTTTAAAAGTAGGCACTTTTAACAAATGATTGTTTTTTATTGAATCCTATGATGTTCAAAACCATTAGAATCATCTTAATGGGTTTGAACATCATATGAATCAGCAAGACTTATGCAACAATCTATGAACACTATCAAAATGACCTGACTTATTGGTCTTGAAATTTTGTATAAAGCAGCCATTCCAATAAGCGACTGCCTTTTGGTGGTCCCTTGGGTAGCTGCTAAAGACAAGTTTTACTGTACATGCTTCGCAAAATTGATAAGAATATGAGCCTGTGTGGGACATTTCCAACAATTTCACACATGCTCAACAATAAGATTCAGATCAGTCTGTGCAGTGGCACATTCTGATCAGAGTCTTCATTATGGGCTCAATAAATGGCTATGTACCAAAAGTCTCTGCTCACGATCCAAGAAGAATTTTAATACATAATGGATGATTGTCCAAGTTGTTAAACGTCTATCCATCACACACACATGAAATTGTTGGAAATGTCACGCACAGGCTCATATAGTCTTGAGTCAGAAAAGATAGTTTACGTTCTAGAGAAAAGAATATGCTGGGATAAAAAATCAGGGGAATCTAAAAATCAGGGCCCTAGGTTATAAAACTTCTCAGGCTCAGGCTAAATTTTCTCAAATTTCAAATTAAAATAAATGAATGAAATGAAAAGATAATATTATTACAACTTATTAATATCATCTTTTATGTTTATACATTAAAATGAGTAATAAAACAGAATAACGGCTTAAATCTAAAATTGAAATTTGAGAAAATTTTGAATTGAGCCTGAGAAAAATTTTATAACCTTGGGCCCTGACGTCTAGGAAGGAGCTGATCAATAGAGAGAACTTATACATATCATGGAATTATCTTAATCCTCTTTTAGCTTGGCTGAGAGATTGAGAAGTTTGTTTACAATATTTGCTGGTCACATAGTCACTCATGCTGCAAAGATGTTGGAAATAAACAACAGTATAAAAGAAGGTAGGGAAGCTTTCAATTTTTTTTGTCAATAGTTAATGTTGACAAGTTACTGTCATGTGATGTCTTGTTCCACTAGTAGATTAACCTCACACTGAAATAAATTCTCACAACAAATTGAAGTGAGCTGCACATTTAATGCCAGAGCCTTTACGCAGGGTTTTGGGACAAGTTTAAATCCAGGCTGTTTGGGAAAAATATGTTATTTTCTCCAAAATATTATTATTATAGTTTTGGACAAAAACCTGAGTATTTATGTTCATGCCCCTGCATTGATATGATTAGGGGCATATTGTTTTACCGGCGTCTGTCTGAAAAAACTTGACCTGAAAGCTTAGCCTGCAACTAAATGTTTTCTTATTGCTTCAACACTATTCAATCGACAATGCTTATATTTAGTTGAAGATTTCTCTCAACAAAACACATCATCCAGGGTCAAGGTGAAGGTCATCAGTCAAGGTCAAACTTAATTAACATTTTCCTATAACTTCAAGTGACAATGCTTTTATTTGGCATGAAGATTCCTCTCAACAAAACACATCATCCAAGGTCAAAGTCAATTATCATGGTCAAGTTTAAAAAACAAAAATGATTAAAAAATTGGCAGTTTAAAGGGCATAAGTGTTTTCGAACATATCTTGTTTTAACAAAATTTAATGTGACAAGTAATTGTCATGTGATGTTTTTACAGTTCTACTTTAAGATTAACCCCACACTGAAATAAATTTCCTAACTTACAACAAATTGAAGTGAGCTGCACATTTAATGCTCCACAAAGGGTCATAATAAAACTGCAATTTTGCCTAGATTTTTATTCAGCATCATTTGGGTTAATTCTTTACTTCCTTCCTTTGTTTCGTCAGTCAGTACAATATATAATCTGTTAAGGGATGAATTCATAGCTCCTGGACCAAATTATGCATTAAATTCTTATAACTTTACGCTGATTCATTTTGCTGACTATTCATTTGGAGCCTATCCACAAGAACAGAGAACTTCAAGTACAATTTGGTTTTCACTGTAGTAGTCAATATTTTATAGTAAAAGATAACTAGAAACTTTGCACATTTGTAATAATTGTAGATAATTTATACTTTATTTTAGAATGTAGCTTATAACTTTTGTCCTTTTTTCCACAGAAGAAAACTTTTATTCATCAGATAACGGTGGAGAAGAGAAGACATGTCAACTACTGGTGTATATTCTAGATTGTCTGTATAAATGTTGTTTGTATGACACAGAGGGATTTATGACTAAAGAGAGGTTTGACACCCTACTTCATCCTTTAGTTGATCAGGTACATAAATCAGGAGTTAATAAAGGATTAAGTGTGAAACCATTGTAAGTGCCTATAAATATATAGGCACTTACTATAGTTTTACACTGAACACAAAATCTATAGATTGATTACTGGTGTATATTACACTGAACACAAATCCCATATATCAATTACTGGTGTATATTCTAGATTGCCTGTATAAATGTTGTTTGTAATATACAGAGGGATTTATGACTAAAGAGAGATTTGACACCCTGCTCCATCCTTTAGTTGACTAGGTATTATAAATGATAAGTTAATCAAGGATTTAGTGTGAATCCTATGTAAGTGCCTATAAATATATAGGCACTTACAATAGTTTTATGCTGAACACAAATTCTATAGATCAATTAATGGTGTATATTCTAGATTGCTTGTATAAATGTTGTTTATGACATACAGAGAGATTTATGACTAAAGAGAGATTTGACATACTGCTTCATCCTTTAGTTGATCAGGTATTATAAATAGGAAGTTTACCAAGGATTCAGTGTGAAACCATTATAAGTGCCTATAAATTTATAGGCACTTGCAATAGTTTTTCACTGAACACAAATCCTAAAGATCAATTACCGGTGTATATTCTTGACGGTCTGTTTAAATGTTATTTATATGACACAGAGGGATTTATGACTAAAGAGAGATTTGACACCCTACTTCATCCTTTAGTTGATCAGGTATTATAGATAATAAGTTAATCAAGGATACAGTGTGAAACCACTGTCTTTTGAGTTAAACTCAGTTTCAAGGTCATTCATCAAGATCAACATTTTAAAATTGGCATGAATTGTGTTTATCTTGCGTAAAATCACTATGTCAAGTAATTCCACTTCAAATAGATTTTACAGTAGGTTCAAGTTCAAGGTAGTTTATCAGAGTCAAATATTAAAAAACATGCGAGTTTATCATTTTGATTGTAGAACAGTTTTGCCCCCAAAATAGAAGATGATTATCTACACAAAAATCTAAATGTTTCCCATGAAAAAGCATTAAAGACAAATCAATTTATACAGGTTGAGAACGAGTTTGGAAGTGAAGAAGTGTATACAGAGAGAGTCAACAAGCATTTGGTTCCATGTATTGTACAGATGACCGTCGCATCACATGACGACTCTTTATGGCGATCTCTGAACTACCAAGTTTGCTTGAAAACCAGGTCACAGGATTCTAAAGTAAGCATCTATCAGAGCCCATGGTTTTAAAACTTTTCTCATTCTCAATTAAAAATTTACTCAAATTCCAATTTGAAAATTAAAGCCATAATTTTGTTTTAATACTCGTTTAAATGTATTAATATAAAAGATATTATTAATAAGTTGTTATAAATAACAACTTATTAATATTATCTTTTATTTTGATACATTTATTGAAATTTAGAATTTGAGAAAATTCTCAGTTGAGCCTGAAAAAAGTTTTATAACCTTGGGACCTAAAGTTTATAGCAATCATCAATATATTTATAGAATTGAACCAGGTTACTCTTTTAAACGAATCCACCTGTTATAAAACTCTGATCAGCCTTTTGCTAAGCACAGTCTGAGCTGAGTCTTCAGTGCACATTCTTTTGATAGCTACTGATCAGGGTTTGACACTAACTGCTTTTTGCCGCCAGCCTGAAGGACCTGTTAGCCCTAAATATTACAGGTCCTCCCTGGTATCATCAGGTTGTACATGAAAACCATGTTTGATTTTTAGCAATTTAAGGGATAAATTGCAGGGAAAGTATTGTTGAAAAGAAGACAAGCAATTTCTTCTTTTTCTACAATGTTTTCCATTTGGTAATGCAAATATTACTTTTGGAATGGCAGCTATTTTTCTAAACTGGGCAGATTTGAAATTATTATCACTGACATTATCAACAGGCCTGAAAGACCTGCAGCATGGTAACATCTACCAGTCCTCTTTTGGGGCCCAAGGCCTAGTGTTAGTATCAATCCCTGCTGATTTAAAGTTTCCCCAAGAAAATTAGTACATATGAATTGTATTTCTGCTTAGACTGCTCAATTTCTTTGCTTCACACAAATTGATGGCTCAGCGTGAAACAGTTGTTACTGCCTACACGTTTACAGGTAGTAGTTAAAAATGTTTTGTGCGGAGCTTTTGATATGGGTTATTGAAATAAAAGTTCCACACAGGCTCAGTTGAGATGAAATTTGAAGTTTTTAGTGGTCACCTTAATCTATACTGTTCACAAAAAGTTAAGTCGCACTTTTAGTAACATCGCAAAGAAGTCAAATAATTAAGCTGAACGAAAGTTTTAACATGAAATATACATGTCATCCAACTTGCTTTCTTTTGATGGTAGGTTTTTATTTTTTTTTTTTCTTGCATACATACGTCTCTAGTGATGTTTACGTGAATGTAACGTACTTGGTCGATATATTGGTGTTACAAAATGGCTTAAGATTCTTTTTTGTCTCATTTGATTTCTCTTATTCCCAGTTAACATTAAACATTTAAATGTTACGCATCCTTCATAGAAGAGCAGACTTTTGAGACGACGTTAAATTAGTCGGCGGTGCATTGACATATCTCATACCGTGTACATATTTGCGAGATGTTGAAATTGACTTTAGTTTCTGTCACAAGTGTTTTATCGACATGAGATTTGTTGCAAATAAACATTGACATGACAGGGGCCACTTTCCTTTAACAAATCTCGTTTAACAACAATAAAATTGCACACGAACGTCATGACGTTACGCTACGCAATGGAATATTTTTGTTATTCATATTGATTGCAATCGGTAAAACAACTCTGTGCATTATTCATGTCTTGCGTTTCATGAATGGAAACCAACTGAAAAAAACTACCAGTGAACATGTTAAATCAACGTCCCTGTGGCCGTCAACAGACCGTGAGTGATCGCTGAACCAGAAATGGGCAATAACTCAATTTCTTGGGATAAGAAGATGCAGGCACTAATGTTTTCTGTCCTGCTAGACAATATTTTACAAAATTGTCACTCATTAAACAATAGCTGCATTTTGGTGGATAGGGCAAAACGATGGTGCTGTAGAGCCATCAGAAATATCACATACTCTAACCAACTTAATTTTTACACAGCCGAGATACCCTAAATTGATATTGATGACAAAAATTATTTCGAATGTGTTAAAAAACGGAAGGCCGTCTGTTGTTTAAACTGTTTGACTTTTTCATTCTACCAGTCTGTAGCAAATCATATTGTTACGACTGACCAGTTTCGTCTAACAATTCAAAATCATTGCATTCAGGAAGGAAATTGAATAGAATCTTAATTAATATCAACTTCTTTGTGAAAGATTAATCACATCTTGAAATATATCCAATCGAAAACGGAACAACTAAACTTTTTGTGCTCAGTATATTTCAAAAAAAAAAAATCCCACTTTTTAAAATCTTATTTAGAAAAAAACTTTGTTAAAAATAATTGAAAATAGACAAAAATTGGTTTTTCAAGGTGAAGATGTTTGAAAATGAAAAAAAACCTCTGAGTGTTGTGTTTTGTGACTGGCAACTCTTGTTGATCTTCAGGTGAAGGATGCTGCCCTGGAGATACTAGACCAGCTACATAAGAAACTTGGAGAAGAATATATGCCATTATTACCAGATACTGTACCCTTCCTGGCTGAATTAATGGAAGGTTTGTACATATTGTTATACAGTTTGTAGATCAATGACATTTTTGATAATTATACCTCTTATATCTGATGTGTTATGGATACTAATTGGAATGAATAGTAATTACTAGCAAAAGGAATATAGATTCATAGATTTTTGCTGTCAGATGACCTTTTCATGTCCTGCATTGATAGATAGGGGGCAACTTAATTTTAGCTCGGCTGTTTTTGGAGAAACCTGAGGTTTTGCTATAGCCTTGGTGTTGTCTTTGTCGTTGTCATGCGAAAACTTTGACATTTTGTGGTAACTTTTGAATGGTCATGATAGGGCTTTCATATTCCACATGATGATTGCCTGGGACAAGGCCTTTCTATTGGTACCAAGTTCAAGGTCATCAGTCAAGTTCAAGGTCATTTTTCAAGGTCAAACTTGTGAAAAAAATGCAAAAACTTGTACATATTGCAAAAACTTTCGAATGATATGTGATAGGGTCTTCATATGTACATGATGATTGCCTGGTACAAACACTTTCTGTTGGTTCCAAGTTCAAGGTCATCAGTCAAGATCATTTTTCAAGGTCAAATTTGTGAAAAAATTAAAAAAACTTTGACATTTTGAGATAACTTTTAAATGGTAGGTGAAAGGGCCTTTATATTGCACATGATGATTGCCTGGGATAAGTACTTTCTGTTGGTACCAAGTTCAAGGTCATCAGTCAAGGTTAAGGTTATTTTTCAAGGTAAAAAACTTTGACATTTTTGTGATATCTCTAGTTTTACTGAAGGTATTCACTTGAAACTTGACACACATATTCACCATCAAAAGAGCAACCTTTTCTATCAAGGGGGATAACTTAAGAAGCAATATCTGAAAATTATGCCCCTGTTTCTACTTAGCTTTTTTCACCAACTATTTGTTTTTTTACCATCCAGCAATTAAAGCCAAGCGTAGGCACCCGTATGCTGTGCTCATGTTGACCTGTCTGTTTGTCCCATGGGTATTTCTTGTGACAAAACCTTTCTGTTGGTACCCAGGTCTAGTTCATCTGTCTGGGTAATTTTTCAATGCCAATTTGTTAAACTTTCTTAAAAGAGTAGTGGTGGGAGCATTAGTGTTAAACACATCTTGTTTATATACATGACTGAAAAAAATAACGAAAACAAATTCATGTTGTCAACAAGAAATAGTTCATTTGGAAGAATGTTAAAAACAATGCAAATAGATATTCCAATGATCATGACATTTAAGAACTGTGATTTTATTAGTTTATAGTAATACACATTTGATAACCTGTTTAATCCCTGCTTTTTACTTGCCTGTGATTTTATGATTGAGAAAACATTGTGAAAAAAGAAGAAATTGCTTCTGACAAGCAATTTCTTCTTTTTCCACACTATTTTCTATCCTACTGAATGGTTATTTTTCCAATTAAATCCACTTTAAATTTTCGTCTGCAAAACCTTCCAATTTGGACAGGTCCAAAATTTTGTATAGCAGGAAAGGGTTAATAACCTGTTTGTGTTACAGACGAGTCTGAAGATGTGGAGAAGAAATGTCAAGCTGTTATACGAGACATGGAGAAAACTCTGGGAGAACCACTACAGAAATATTTCTGATATGTCTGTAAGCTGGAAAAGTGATTTGTTACAGGAATTAGACTTCTGACATATTTGTCTTTGTGGCAAATTCAATCTTACTGAATAAAATTCTATCAAGAGCTTCATAAAAATCAAACCATTGATGAAAATAAATTCATGTTTATCAATGAAATTCACTTGTTTAAAAAATCTAATCTCTGCAAAGGGTAATGGTATGATTATAAATAAACAGCACAAACGGAATGGCATAAAACATTTCTTTATTTTTTTTGTCATGATAGCTCAATAATAACAATAATTTCTAAATACATCTAGTGACATTCTGAAAAATGAAAATAATCACTTATATCTGTTATTCAAAGAATTAAATAGTAATGGATGAAAACATAAAATTTGTTCATTCTTATTAACACCCCCCACACCTTATCAAATACAATTTGTAGTAGAATTTAAATGACAAATTGGTATGAGAGCTGCCAAATACAAATCTTCAATTATATGTATACATGCATGTATGTGCCTAAAATGCTTATTGTTTAAATGCTTATTATACATATGCATAAACATGAAATCAGCCCTGCGTTCAGGATCACAAAACCTTGCAAGTTTTTCGCTCACCTGAGCACGAAGTGCTCATGTGAGCTATTGTGATCACCTTTCGTCCGGCGTCCGTCTGTCGTCCGGCGTCCGTCAACAATTTCTTTATAGGACATCTCCTCCTAAACTACAAGGCCAATTAACACCAAATTTTACAGAAGTGTTGCTTAGGTCCCCTTCAGAAATAGCTAAAAGAATTGAAATCCATGAAAATGTTTGGTTGCTATGGCAACAAAAGGTGAAATTTTAAGAAAATCTTTGAAATTCTTCTTCTTCTCAACCAGTAGTCCTACAGACTTAAAACTTGGCATGGATGATCAGTTCATAGACCTGAATTAAAATAGCTAAAATCATATCTTTTGGGCCACCAGGTGCGGAGCACCAGGGGGAGGGGGTAGTACTTTGAGTAAATCTTGTAATCTTTAAGCTTCTTCTTCTTCGGAACCAGTGGCCATACAGACTTGAAAATTGGCATGAATGATCAGCATATGGACCTTTATAAAAATAGCTAAAATCATGACTATAGATTTACCAGGTGCGGAGCATCAGGGGGGAGAGGGTAGTACTTTTGTGAAAATTTTGTAATCTTTAACCTTCTTCTTCTTCTGAACCACAAGCCCTACAGACTTGAAAATTGGCATGGAGGATCAGCTCATAGACCTTAATAAAAATTGCTAAAATCATGACTGTAATGCCACCAGGTGCGGAGCATCAGGGGGGAGAGGGTAGTACTTTTGTGAAAATTTTGTAACTTTAACCTTCATTTTCTGATGAACCAGGAGCTCTACAGACTTCAATATTGGCATGGATGATAAGCATATGGATCTAAAATAAAATATCTAAAATCATGAATGTAGGGCCACCAGATGGGGAGCATTTGGGGGGAGGGGGTAGTACTTTGGATCAATTTTGAAATCTTTAACCTTATTCTTCTCCTGGATCAGGAACCTTACAGACTTGAAAATTGTCATGGGTGATCAATATATTGACATTAATAAAATAGCTAAAATCATGACTGTAGGGTCACCAGGTGCTAAGTGTCTTGGGGAGGGGGTAGTACTTTGGATTATTTTTGAAATCTTTAAACTTCTTCTCATGAACCAGGAGTCCTACAGACTTGAAAATTGGTATAGATGATCAGCATATGGGCATTAATTGAATTAGCTAAAATCATGACTGTAGATTCACCAGGTGCAGAGCATCTTGGGGGAGGGGGAGTGCTTTGTTGAGAATTTTGAATCCCTACAGCTTTTATATTTGTCATGGATTGATCAACTCATTAAAGAAAACTTTTAAAGTCTCAGACTCAGCCTGTATATCTGGCATAGATTAGCTGATCACAGACCTTTTATGAAAAAAGCTTATATAAATAATGACCAGGGGAGGAGCAGGGGGGGGGGGGGGGGGGGGTGGAAGGATTATTTCAAATGTTATCTGATTGAATAAGTGAAAATCTCTTTTTCTGTGGTTGCATGGACATACCTAGGTAATGAAGCTTTTTTTCAGGTGAGCGACCCAGGGCAAATGGCCCTCTTGTTTCCAATAACACCACGCTTTACACGTGCACTTGTGTGTGGGTATAATTGGAAAACTGTTTGCACCACTTTTTGATCCTGATTACAGGACTGTTGTTTGGAGGGTTCAGCACAAGACAGTTATAAGTGTCTGATATGTATGCGCTATAGTATAATAGTTTTACCCTGAAGCGTCAGTTTGTTCTTGTTAATTTTTGTTCATAGGTCATAATCACAAATAATTATAGATGATTACAAGGGCATAACTACCATTTTGCTCCTTATGCGAATGTTTAATAGAAATAAATCCTCTTTTGAAAAATTACGTGGATGAATGATCATGACATCCAAACTACAGCTTATTCAAGATGTAGTTCGATGTTTGATCATTCACCAACGCTCAAATCATAAGATAGGGGACTGGACAGAGGACATTCAACTTTTGTCACAGATCAAATATCACCTTTGTCCTATAAATTCTTCTGAGTGAGCATAAATTCCAAAATCCTAGTCATCGCGGTGGATTGTGAAAGGTCAAGTTTTACACAGTGCTTCTCTAATCATTGAACTCACCAAGACAACGAAATCTTTGGACTGGTCCAAATTTAAAGAAACTGCAGACGATAATTCAATTATAAACAGTATGTACTTGAATTGGATCCTAATACCAGTTTGTTATGAAAACGTTTACGATTAGAATAAGCAATTCGTCAAACACTTCCCTGAACAGTTTCTTTGGCATGTCAAATGTAGTATTTAGAGTCTTGATAAGGGTTAATGTAAAATTCAAATCTAATGGTTCTGCCAGTGTTCATGAGAAGCGCCAAGAACAAAGAAGGTAGTTTCTTATCAGAAATATATATGAACATGTATTTAACTTTTGAATTATAGATATAAATTTTTTAAGTGGCAGATTAAATGTTGAAAGTATTTATTTCCTCGTTATGTTAAAAAAATTGCGCCACACAAATAAACATGTAAAGCACTTGACTAGATAAAAAGAACCAGAGATTCAAGTCTGTCATGAGTACTTTGTCACGTGACAATGTCTGTCTCTCGATCTACGTTGCACTCCTCAAATCCCCGTTCATTGCCTAGTGGAACCAGCTCTTGTGATGATGGGTTCCGGTCATACTCCAAATTTCGTCTTTCCACAAGATTTGTACACGTATCTGGGCACGCATCTTTGACGTATCTGTGCCAGCCGAACAGAAAGTAGCCGATTCCGATCGCTAGAATCGTGACGATCAAGATCCACACATTGTAAGTCATTACGATCAACATGAGAATATAACTGATGATAAACTCGACCCCGTACAAGAACGTCTGCATGAGATGCTCTTTGCTTTTGATATTGTGTCTGAAAAGATAATAAAACCATATTTACAAAATTCTGGATAATTATATCTCCAAAGCATTCGCCTTGATACAACTGGAGCTAAATCACACATAAAACAACATGTCCACACGTCGTCGGTTACATTTTTCGCGGCATATTCCATCAGCAATACATTAGCGGATCCAGAGGGGGTGCGAGGGTTTGGAATGAACCCCCTCCGAATCTAAATTATTTCATTGTAATAGACAAATCCAATAAAAAATGTTTTGCAATAAAAGGAAAGACGCCCCCCCCTTCTTGAATTGTTCGAATTACAGGAACTTTAAATTCTATAAATAAGATATTTGATATACAGAATTTGAGCAATAAGTCCCATAGTATCTCTATCTAGATAGGGATACTATGGGATTAATAAATCGAATTCTAGGCCGACATCGAACCCCCTATAGAAACTCTTGTCCGCCGCTGCAATAACATGATTGATCTACCCATGTTTAATCGTTTATATACAGGCCAAAAGTCGTAACCGGCCACTAAAAAAATGATGACAACTTTTTTAAAATTTGAAATTTGATGTGTGAATTTTTAAGCATATTGTACGTGGATATCCATTATGATTTACCAATAGTTATCAAATTAAATCAAGTTATCTGCAACCCAGACCAAGAAAAAAATTGGAAAACATAGTCAATTCTGTGTGACATTTGACTACAGGAGAAACAGAAAGAATAGGAGGCATGGTAAAATGGTGTTTAAATTCAACCGGCAAAGCATTTTATCTAGCGAATATGCTCAAAAATGGTCTGGTGTGAAAAAAAACGATGTATCAAACTGATTTTTTTCACATATCCTACATTTTGTAGCTCAACGGGAAAAATCAGACTATCACTATCACTTTCTTCTAGGGACATATGTCGCGCACAATTGTCGAACATTTTCATTTTTTCCTAGTCTATGTTGCAGCTAACGACCCATGTGACCAAATTCGCTACATTGACAATATTTTGAGCTCTGTGTGAATTTTAAAATTTTAGAGCTTTTCGAGCTTTTCTCGTGTTGCGCTTTAAATTCAATGAAATAACGGTTACTTTTCGCCAAAATCATCTGGAAAGTTGCTTAAAAATTCACATGGCAAATTTCACGAAATTCCAAACACCACAGAAAAAAATCATCTTTGTTTTTAAAGTGGCCGGTTAGAAGTTTTGACTAGTATATATGGCCGGGATACAGATGACAACTCGGCGATATTTGACGACATTGAAGAGATAAGATAAAGCTGGTACGTCTTCGACAAGTATACAGCCAGTCTAAGCACATTAAATGATTATTTAGTAGCCCGGATGGTAGCTCACTCATATTATTTCAACATTTGTCGAAACCCATTACAAAATAAGAGGTGGAGTATCTTGGAGGGGTCGCCGATCAGAAAGAAACACGGTTTCGTCGCCCGGTGCTCAGCTGATTTGATGACTTTTCGCCGATTGTTCTACATATTTCTCGAATCCCGGTAACTTGACAGAAGCGCTTCGCAGAAATTACATTTTAGATTGTGCGCCAGTGCCGATTTAAACGGTTTTTGTTTTACTTATACGAATGAATATTATGTCTCTTGGTTCGACCCCCTTACATTCGTTTGTCAACAATTATGTCTTAACTACAGTTTAACTCAAGCTTGAATAACGCTGTGCCGGTTGTCATTATGCATATTGTAAACATTTCACAATTTCGATAGAAATTTGAGTCTGTGCGTGACAATTCCAACAATTTCACACCTGCGCGAGGTACAAACGTTGAATACATTTAGCATTGGCAATGACACAATGCGATAATAATATATGCTGAACGAATGAAGATAGATGAAACCCTTATATATCTAAAAAGCACATAGTGAAGGTTCTTGTAAGGCTTTGCGGCTGCACGGGTTGGCCAGAAGCTTTGCTTTGCGCACATTTTAAATTGTTGGAAATGTCACGCAAAGGCTCATTTTATACTGATTTATACTGATATGAAGGTAATAAGGACCCAAACTTTTATTCCTTAACCCTTTCCTGTCCAATCCCTGGTTTTTATGTCCCTAAGATTTTGTAATTGGGAAAATATTTGTAGAAAAAAGGGAAATTGTTTGTAACAAACAATTTCTTCTTTTTCAACAATATTTTCTTCCCTGCAGAATGGTTATTTTTCAAATTAAATCCACTTTAAATTTTCGTCTGCAAAATCTTTGAATTTGGACAGGTCCAAAATTTTGTAAAACAGGAAAGTGCTAACTGAACGAAAAGTTGTTTAGGCTGTTTGGATCAGGGAGGAGGGCGAGCCTTCTTCACCCCAATTACTTTTGAAAATAGGGAAATTGCAAATCTTCTACGAAACATTCTCCTACTTTCAAAAATAGCGACCTAAATCTCAAAATGCCTCCTACGTAACTGTTGTTAGATAGGAACTTCGAACTGCTATGTTTGCAAAATGCTTAAAAATTATTTAGCAAGGGACGGTGATTACTGACCGTTTGTCTTTGAAGTTTGCGTGTAGATATGTTCTCAGCCACTTTGTACCCTGGTAACCAACGCAGAGCAATGCCGTCACTAGACACGCCCAAAACATGTCTGTAAAGGGAAATGTAAAAAAATATAAGCCAGTGTCTGTCGCAATTTAATTAAATCTGCGTGTTCGTAAAGCGCATTAATTGAACAAAATTGACAGCCACTACAATTAGAATAACAACTAAATGTCTATACAGTTCATGGAATTTACATGTGACCCGTCACGCAATGCGCTTATTTGGTCCAGCATGGACAAAATTATCGATCATATTACCTCCCTTTAGAAAAGCTACATACTTTTGTAAAAGATTTTGTTTCTTTTAGAACGCTTCCAAATCAACACCAGCTAATAAAAATAACAGAGGAATCGTTCGATTTGAATGAGTTGATTTATCGTGAACGATTCTGTAGCATTTTCGAATGATTTCGGAACGATTCTGAATGGTTTGAGTAAGTATTCGGAATGGAAGAATGAAACGAGCGTTGAGCGAGCGATTTAGAATGGTATGAGCCAATTACATGATGTAACGTACTGTTGAAACTCCGAAGCATCAGTATTCTAAGAGCACAGTGTGAATACCGATAAGACTGTACGCCTGCACAGACTAAGGATTAGCCGGGTCTTTCATTTGCACAAAAGAGAAACTGTTAAAAATATCACGCGGCGTTGGATCATATTGAAAAAGGATCAATGGTGTCATAAAACAAATTAAGGCCAAATCTAAATGCGCTTAATTAACTTTAACTTTTCATTTTATAAGGCCGATATACATGTATTTTTTTCCTCCGATTAGTTAAATAAGTATACATATGTTACCCATCACGCAAAAAGGGACCATCTGGGAACTCTGAAAAATGACTTTGAAAAAGAGATTGGGTCCAGCATTGGTCAACCAGAGGTCGCATTTAAAAAATTCTTTCACTGGAAGATAGATTGAACATTCTAGACTCAGAAAATAAGCACATGGCGAAAAGTTTCGACCCTAGTCAGTCTGCGCAAACCGCGCAGTCTGACTAGGGTGGACACTTTGCGCTCTACCCAGATGATCCATTTTCGCGCGACGGGTCACATATGTATTTGAGGTTGTAATATAAATAGGTCGCCTTACGTGTTCTAGAGTTGAGTTGCCAGTTTTCAAACAACACCGTGACATTCAGTTGGGTGTTAAAAAACGCTTGGTGCTGAAATTGAGAAAAAGTCTCCTTTCTAAAACTCTTTCTTAGACGACTTTTCTATTTGCATATAAAA
Source organism: Fragum whitleyi (assembly GCA_948146395.1). Classification (NCBI taxonomy): domain Eukaryota; kingdom Metazoa; phylum Mollusca; class Bivalvia; order Cardiida; family Cardiidae; genus Fragum; species Fragum whitleyi. The sequence goes on from OX411548.1 coordinate 49,156,333, forward strand.
ATATTTAATCTATTTACATATGAATATAAAAATGAAAATAAAAAAAGGTATGATAGAGACAAATTACGGGGCCAGCAATCCGCTAAATAAACCGTCACCAGAAGAACAAAATTTTAAACAGTCAGAGCTACAGATAGAGGGGGTATTTTGGATTTCAAATTAAAAAATCTCAATTATACTTGCACCAATCATAAATTGTGGCTATTCATTTGAATTGTCTCACCGAGACGATTAATATGAGTACCCACAAGATAAGGTTTCGATGAGAAAAAAAGATTTTAGAGTGATATTACCTCCTCTCATCTGTACCTCAGCTTGAGACGGTATGCAATGCATTTTACTTGTTTGAGCACAATCTCCAACGTGCGACAACTGTCACGGATCACGCGACTCTTGTGAAAAAATCTCTCGATCATTAAGAAATAAAATCACTTTAAAATCAAAATTTTATTATTGCTTAAAAATTGTTGTAATTGAATATCATGGTGTTGGAACTCATTAGAATCGTCTAACTGTTGCATTTCTTGTGAGGCCATTTCTTATGAGTTATTCTATCAAAGGATTCAGTGAGAATTTCATTATTATTCAGTTGTTATTAAATGGTCAATTAAAATGAGAATAGAAAGAAACCCGGACTGGTCCCGGGTTCGATCCCCGACGGTGGCACTCATTCTTTCCGACTATTTGTCTCTCACCAATGGGTTGATAATCGTAGACCTATGTGAGATATATAGTAGCTGGAGGCTCGGAAAGGGTGTGATGGTTGTACTGGTGAGAGAAGTACCAGGAATCCATTGTAAGGTGCTGCAGCCGTCACGATATATCTGAAACTAGAGGCGCTTGAGCGCCTGGTTCGCTCCACAGGCCTGAATATCCTGATAATGACTATTAGAGGATGATAAAGCTGTTTAAATGAGAATTGAAGTGAATGAATGAGTGAATGTTTATTTCAAGTAAATAAGGGTCATATGCTGAAATATTTCTGCATAAAAAACTCATGATCAGTGAATAACATTGAAAACTGACCTCTACCTGTTACACAAATATATTTCATTTAATCACAATAATTTTGTGAAGTCTGATGATGGGTCACCCAAGGATCATTCTAGTGAAATTTTGTTAAAATCCAAATGTAAGAATTTCAACACTAACAGAATGTTACTGCACAAATAATACTGGTACTTTGTCTGCAAAATTTTGATTGTAGATCTTTCCACTTAAAGTGAAACACTACTAAAAGATGTTACTTCACAACAATTGTTTGTCATCAAAACAAAATTCTAACTTATGATAGTAAGAAGTGAAATATTCAATCCAATATATTTATTTTATTCTGCCCAATGCCTTAGAGTGCAGTCAATTCAACTCTTTCTACCCCACTCTGAATGTCAGGTCAGAACATCATTTTACACTCTGTGCAGATTCACCCTTCGTTCAACTAAACTCACCAATTCTGAGGGGGTATTCTCAGGCTACTTATTTCAATTAACGTTTCTTTACATTTGAATTTCAACGAAGGTTGTGTTCCTTCTTATCTATAATCATTACACCTATTAAATTTAACAAGTCTAGAAAAATTCATCATTGAGATGATACCAAAAGGGTGATCAAATATTCACTTTATATGTTATAATACCCTCTGCCAATAAAAAAATATGCTGTTCATCTAATCAAAATATTTTTTGAGGACTGATACAACTTCATGATATCTAATCCATCTGTTTAACCTTTCAGGATAGTTTGTTTTACCCTATATTGGATATTCCACCATATAACCTATCTGAAGAAATGACCTTTGCCCATAAAAGACATATTTTTGATCAGATCACAATATTTTTTCATAGACTGATTAAGGATCACTAAGGAATCATTCTAGTAAAATTTGGTTGAAATCCATTGATTAGATTCTGAGAAAATGAGTTTCAAAGTTTACACTATATAACATATGGGGAAATGACCTCCGCCCATGAAATATATATTTTTCATCCGATCACAATAATTTTTGCTAGACGGATAAAGGGTCACTCAAGTATCATTCATGTAAAATTTGGTTGATATCTATCAATTAGATTCTGAGAAAATGATTTTCAAAGTTTTCACTATATAACATATAGAGAAATGACCTCCGCCCATAAAATACACAATTTTCATCTGATCACAATACTTTTTTACAGACTTGTTGATGGTCACTCAAGAATCATTCCAGGGAAATTTAGTTGATATCCATTGGTTAGATTCTGAGAAAATGATTTTTAAAGTTTTCACTTTAAAACATATAGAGAAATGACCTCCGCCCATAAAATACATATTTTTCATCTGATCACAATGATTTTTTGTAGGCTGATAGAGGGCTACTCAAGGATAATTCATGTGAAGTTTGGTTTATATCCATCAATTAGTTTCTGAGAAAAGCCACCTATTACCATATATGGAAATTAGCCACGCCCACTACAGCCATGATTTTCAACCGATTAAAAATCTTTGAAGGAATCTGATAGAGGGTCACCCAAGGAACATTCCTGTGAAATTTGATTGGAATCCATCCAGAACTTTATGAGGAGAAGATTTTTAAAGTAAAAGTTTACGGACGGACGGACGCACGCACGCACGCACGGACGACGGACACCCCGCCATGACAATAGCCGGCTGGCCTTTCGGCCAGTGGAGCTAAAAAATGTTGAACTCAAACAATCAATAAATATATCCGGACTGGCTGCGCCCTTTTCTCTCTCTGTACGCATCGGTAAGAAGGTGGATGAATTCTAATTGCTTAATGAACCTCTTGATGAAGCCTCTTTGGTGGTCGCATACGAGTTTTAGGCCTACTAGATGTGTTAAATTTCTTATCTATATCGTAGTCTGTAATTAAGGTAGTGGATCCGTAATAATTCCGCAACATTTCGGAACTCACGAACTTTCACAATGTTGATCGAGCTTTCCTAATGAAATTCATTAGGAAACCTCGGTTAACACTGTTAAAATTCATTACTTCCATAATATTGCGGAACTATTACGGGCGCAATACCTTAAACTACGTTTTGGTATCAAACCAACGAAATTTTGAACTGATCTTTTGACTTGAATGTATGAAAAGATCGTGATTTCTTTAAGTTGGTCGCATGATGCAAGTTTTGCTATTATATATGAGCCTGTGCGTGACATTTCCAACACTTGAAATGTTCATGAGGTGTAAAGATTGAACAGCATAAAAAGCCACATACTTTGAAAATAAAGTTACCTGATGATATACAGATACTTTGAGATTTTATCTATCTACTAAACGCATAGTGAAGACTCTGATCAGACTGTGCGGATGCACAGGCTGGTCAGAGTCTTTGCTTTGCACATATTTGAAATTGTTGGTAATCTTACACACAGGCTCATATATATTTCTTACATGAGCGTGACCGGGTCCATGATGTCCGTCGTGGTGATCTCCATAGTGTAGTGAATGATCCGGAACCACCGTGTATCCAGCATCGTTTCCATGGTTACTGTGATCTGTATGATCCATGTGGTGATCATGGTGATGATCGTGGTGTGAATGATCCATCTTGTGCTGGTGATGATCACTGTACTACTTGTTTAGAATAGATGTCCGATTGTGATGCTTTCATGAATCTGTGGACAAAACAGACAACCAAAACATTCAAACATGCGAATTATATTAAGATCTTGGAAATAAGGCGTGTTTTTTTTTTTTTTTTTTTTTTTTTTTTTTAAATAGATCTACCTATCTTTAATGCTTTCTTGATCAGAAATATAAAAGACAAAGACTCACTTTCGCCCATCTACAGATGACAAAAATCAATCTGGTAGTTGATGGATATATTTTACACGAAAGCCACTGGAGCGACACAAGCCCTTTTTGACTACTTATTTATTGATTTTTCCATTAGTTAACGTATTTCTATCAGGGCACAGAAAAATAATCAGTTGTTATAAGAGATGAAAATATGTATAATGAAGGAATCTTTAACTAAATGGTGTATGAAAAAACTAAATCTTCGGATATATCTCAGCAGTTAACTTTATTATAGGTGTATATCTTCAAGTTAGTGGTCTAGTCAAATTGTCTTTAACTGTATGGAAAAAACAAGGCTCGATCACTCAATTTATAGAAGCACACGTTTAAGTGAGTGGCCAAATGTCAAATTCTCTATACCTGTATGGACAAAACTGAGACTTGACCACTTACTTAAACGTTTGCATGTAGATCTATATATACTTCTAATGTTTTTAACTACATAGAGAATAACATGTTAGTCTCTTAGAGTATCAATGTTATCTGGTCGAGTTAGGGAGAATTCATCATGACGAGGCTTTGTCCAGTCATGATAATTTCTAACACTAGACTAGATAACATTTATATTTATAAACACTTGCATGTTATTCTATTTATAATGCAAGTATTTCCAGCGCTTAGTTATAATAAACCATTGAAAATCTAAGAAATACAAGTGAAAGTGTATGCAAATTGTTTCTAAAAATAGACTGCCTGATATCATATTATGTCATCAGACAGGTGATATCAGGCCAAAACTTTTTTTTTTTTGTATGATAAATATAATTTAGTTATGTAAATACTATTTTATGTTTTGTGTACAATGAAAATAATCTTTGATGGTTGTGTATTGTTCGACTTAAAACAGAAGATATTAGTCATAATCACAATATAGATGTCCAATAAAGCGTGTACTTAAGTATACAAATTCAATATACAAAAGTTATTTTTTTATTTAATTTAATAGTTATTTTGATTTAATATATTTGTAGAATTTTAACCTTTACGTAACCTCGTCCTTAAAATTGAGAAACTTATGAAACGAGAATGTTTCCCAATTTAATAGTTATTTTGATTTAATATATTTGTAGAATTTTAACCTTTACGTAACCTCGTCCTTAAAATCGAGAAACTTATGAAACGAGAATGTTTCCCAATTTAATAGTTATTTGGATTAAATATATTTGTAGAATTTTAACCTTTACGTAACCTCGTCCTTAAAATCGAGAAACTTATGAAACGAGAATGTTTCCCAATTTATTTGAACTGAGAAAGGGTCGTCGGTAATCACATTAGGTTTTGCGGGTCCAAACATTCTCTCTGTTGTTTAAATCTTAATGTAGTGGATCCGTAATAGTTCCGCGACATTTTTGAACTCGTGATCTTTCACAATGATAAAATCATCAGGAAACCTCGGATTACACTGTTAAACTTCATAGCTTCCGAAACGTTGCGGATCTATTACGGGTTCATTATCTTAAGTATTTAAATGGTGTACATTTAGACGAGTTTAACTCTGTTTTGATTTAATAAGATTTTTCCTGTCGAGAAAAAAATGTTGTAAACTGACGAATTGGCATTCCTTTACTTAAACAGAAAGCGAATCTCAATCTTCGATCACGAGAAATCATGGGTTCGATCCTCGGCGGTGGCTCATGTATCCTTTCCGACATTTATCACCCACGAAAGGGTGGAAAATCGTAAACCTTTAACCATTTTAAAAAAGATAGAGTCCTAATGGTAGTACTGGTTATACCTGGAATCTATAATAAGGTGCATCAGTCTCGATGCGATATGAATGTAAAGTGGGGTTCACACGATGTGTTTTTTCACATCTGTCTTTTCAGATCTTCAAAAACACATCGTGTGAACCCCTAGATAATGAGCGTTCTGTTAACAGATCTGCTTTACAGACGGAATAGAACATGTTCTATTTTGCCTGCTTTTTCATACCGAATTGACCAATCAGAAGCTATTCTGAGGATACTGACCGAGATGAATTGATAACAACTGTTTATACTTGTCAATTACCTGGACAAACTGTTTACTTTTGGTATCATATGAATAATCATTCATTTCAATGACAGCTCCACCAGCAAAATCCTACTATAGCTATGAAAAAAAAAGAGTTTACTATTTGATTTTTCTTCTATAAAACACTATTGAACACTCAGCCTCGCCCCCCCCCCCCCCCCCCCAAAAGAAAATGTGGCTTCCAAAATGACTTATCTTAGTTTTGTCAATGGAGAGGAAAACTATTTTAACTCCCACACATGCTGACATTTCTTGTTCTTTTCACACAATATCCAAAAAAACTTTTATTTTATTGTTTAACTGATAGAGGTATAAAGTCAAATTGTCAGTCCACACTCTATGCATAGTAGTAGTGTAACTAGTTTTGTTTGTTTCATAAATCAATGAAGCAAAGTTTTTAGGATGTTATAACTTGATATCATTAAGTAATGAAATATGAAGATTCTTGATATTTTTCCATGGATAGTTTTTTTGTCTGCAAGAATACCAGTTAGTGGCACTTTTTCACAGAATATTCACCAGATCAATATATGGTACTCACTTACCATTTTTTTTCATAGCGGTATGAATAGAAATATTTGGTATTTGGTATATAAATATCACGATGTAACTTCTTGTTACATGAACTAAAGAGTAAATCATTATCAGATAACACATTTCTATACTTTTCTAATTGTTTTAAGATGTTAATTAAGAATCGGTATTCTTGCAGTAAAAAGTATAGATAAAACTGTATGCAAACACCTTTGCTTCCTTTCACATGATGTTACCTACAGCGATATGGGCCGTCGTAATAGAACAGTTGGAAGTGCGTCATACTGGCTAATTGGAGGTCCTTGGTTCGATCCCCAACGGCGGCACTCATCCTTCCATCAATTTGTCTCCCACCAATTGGTTGACAATTGGTTGAGGAAAGGATGTGATGCCTGTGTATTAAATACCAGACATCCAATGTTAGGTGCACCAGTCACAGCGATATAACTGAAAGATTGTTGAAAGCAGCGTAAAAGTTCACAATTCAAACCTAAGGCGTTACATACCCTTATTTTAGAGTAAATACATAATAAGAATATGCAGTAAAAATAAAAAGCTGAGAAGAAGTCTGAGCTATGCAATCACAGATCTTGTTCTCAGCTGTAGTTATGACATTAACAGTTTGATATCCTAGCTACAATTAACAAATTTATTGTTCAGACACAGAATGAGCAATGTTTGATTTCGTTATACTCATGTTATTGATAAGAAGAAAATTTATATAAGGGATTTTTTTAATTTTGAAAAAGAAACACTTTTATTTGAACCAATTAAAAAATTACTATCATTATTATCGTGTTTATCATTATTATTATCATTATTGTTTGTTTGAAAAGTGCATTTTAATACTCTTTGATGCTGTTTGTTTGCTTGTCTTTTGATAACTAGAATGGTAATTTTTTTCTTTTAATCCATGTTTATTAAAAAGGGCAAAGCGGTTGGGTAAGAAATAGATATCCATCTCCAAATTCCAGTAATGTAATACAATACTTCACCTCAGAAATAACTGACCTGGGTCATCCAAAGCAGATATGTAAAACATACCGTCTGAACCCTAAAAACATATATGTTTCAAAACATGTCTGGTTTTTCATATCTGCTTAAACATGCCGTGTGAACCCTACTTAAGATTGTTAGAAGCGGCGTTGAACGAAAATGGAAATACAGTCGATATTTTTCGAGCGATCACGTCTATTAAGCAACCGATTTTATTTAGCGACCGTCATAAAAAGTATCTTCATCGTGAGCAAAATCTCTGAAAAAGAGGACATTCTGAACGAAAAATTGGTTATTGTTGAATCTTATGTTGTTGAAACCCATTAGAATCGTCATGATAAGACGATTCCAATGGGTCAGAACATCATAATAGTCAGTACGACTTGACCGACAATCTATAAATGCTTTCAAAATTAGCTGTCATAGTTACCATGGTATTTCGTATTAAGCGACCATTCCAATAAACGACCGCTTTTTGGTGGTCCCTTAGGTGGTCGCTTAACACAAGTTTTTTAGCCGCCGTCATAGCGCAGTCGGTATCGCGTCGGACTGTCAATCCAATAAATCCATTCAATCCATTAACACAAGTTTTACTGTACACATTCCCGTTCTAGCTTCCAATGATTTTAGAATAGAATACTTGTATTTCATTGTGAAGAGCAACTAACATCAAATGTTTGTAAAGGATTCTGCGAATTTAAATATGAATGAACGAATTTCGATGTATTGTAAGTGCTGGTATGTGTTGGTTTACTTACAGTAGCTTTGAATGAATATTAAATGTAACATTAGAGTGGTTTTATAGTGGTTCATAGGTTTAAATTACTCTTTTCTTTCACTACATGTATACATCTAAACAACTTGGAGTGATGCATCGCTTAGCCATTGTTAAAACGGCCTGTTAGATGCACAATGGTAAGTGAGTGACCAGAGGTCAATTTTGTCTATATATGTATAGACAAAATTTGACCTTTGATCACACACTTTAACGTGTACACATATATTTCATGTTATTACCATAGCTATAAACGATATCGTGGTCAGTAATTATCAGTACGGTTGATTGATCGAATGGAGTTTTACGCCGCTTTCAACATTTTTTCAGTTATATCGCGGCGACTGGAGCACCTACTAATGGATTCCTGGTATTTCTCTCATCAGTACAACCATCACATCATTTCCTTGCCCCCAGCTTCTATCTCACATAAGCCTACGATTAATTATCAGTACGTTTTTTTTTTTGGTTGTTTTTAGCTAGATTCAAACTATTTTCCTTGTCGTCTGTAGGACTTTTCATAAATTTGACCAAATAAAGGAAGATGGCGCTCGGGGAAGATTTCGAAAAGTAGTTTTTGATTGATTATATATTCGTTTTATTTTGAAAGATTTTTTAAGGTATTATTTTCCTGCAATAGATGAAAGGTACGTGTATACATGAGGAAATCGTAACAAGAAAGATGAGATAGACCGAAAACACAAGTTGCTGGCACAAAATCAAATCATTATATTTTTTTGATACATGGATATCGTCCATGAGAGACGGAAAGCTTGTTACTGCAGCCTTTTAAGCTGTTGTAATGAGCTTTTGGTAAAGAAAATCACGAATTCATTTCTACAACTCACCGTGATAAGTATCATATCCTTATGATATATGTAGCCAAAACATGTGTAATTCACAGCTGACACGACTTCGTTGTATTGATTTCGCGAGGCTAGATTCATTATAATACTTGTATACGGCCGATAGTCTGACTCTGACTTCACTAACGTCGTAGCTGCATGTTTTTTCAATCGCGGTAATCGACCAAAATGTCGTAAACGCAGCTTTATTGAAAGCTGCAGTAAACACTTAAAGGTCGCTCACCGGTGATATGTGTTCATAATGCCTGTATGTCTATATTGTCCACCGGCGATTGTTTCATAGTCCGATTTTTGTCATTTAGGTTTTTAACCTACATTTTTTGTATTTATCATAAATTAATAACCTATATAAGGGTAATAGGATTTTGAAACAATCGAATCAGGCAAGACGGTATGTACCACTGCTTTATTTAAAGCTTCATAAACGGCTCTTTAGTGGCTCACCGGTGATGTGTATTCAAAATACCGATATATTGTCCAAATGCGATTGTTTCATAATCTGATTTTTTTGTCGTATACGTTAACGACCTTTTTGTTGTCATAAAGGTAATAAACCTATATGAGGGTAATAGAACTTGAAACAATGGAATCAGGCAAGCCAAATATGTACGGAATTCTGTGACTCGAGTTTATCATGTCGCTGGCTTGTAGGTAATCAAATAGTTACAATACAATAAATTCCTGGAATATCTCACAACAGTACTATCATTACATCCTTTGCTAGCCTCCAGCTGCTATCTCACCTGGGCAACGATTAGCAATAAGTGAAAGACAAATAGTCGGGAAGGTTAAGGGCCGCCATTGGGGATCGAACCCGGGACCTCTGAATTGGTAGTCTTATTCGTAATGACGGCGGCTGTTAAAAGAGAACGTGTGAAAATACTCGGTTATTTTTTTCAATAAATGACCTTGTAGGCAGTTGACGCGAATGTAGGAAGAGCAAGCTATGAATGGGGTGGGGAGAAAGAAGGAGTCACAGAGAGATGAGAGCAAGAGAGGGGTGTAGGGTAAAGCCAAATATGGAAGAAGAGATAGACAGAGGGTAGGAATAGATAGATGGGGCTAAAGCTTAGTAATTTCCAAAATTGATAATAAAAAACCGATATTTAAGGTACTGAGAGACGGACTTCGGAGTTCTATGTTGCTTCTCGCTCTCACAATCGTTCCTCAACTACGTACCGGAATTTAGCCTAGGAAATACTTCGTGTCGTTTAAGGTAGTGGACCCGTAATAGTTCCGCACCATTTCGAAATACATATTCTTTCACAATGTAAACCGAGGTTTCCTAATGAAAATCATTAGGAAACCTCGGTTAACACTGTTAAAGATCATTACTTCTGAGATATTGCAGAACTATTATGGGTACACTACCTTAAATGATCAAGATTTAATTTGCCTTGCCGAAAGGGATGCAGATTCGATCGATTGTCACATTACAGTTGCCATGACAACAATTGTAAGATATATCAATACCTTCCAGACATGATACTTATCACCATTGTTTGTGCGATATTGAACGATTATTACAAAATATGCCCTAAATGGGATTAGCAGCTGGTGGCTCGAATGTTGTTGTACTGGTGTGAATAACGGCAAAAAACATGGGTGGATGCACCGGCCTCCGCGTTAGTATAAATGCAATTTGGTTGAAAGTTGCATCCAATTTTGAAAATCAAATTCAAATTAAAAAAATGTGAAATTATATGCTCTTGGGTCTTAGTGATCGCTACACGTTCAATATCATATACAAATATATTGCCAATGAAATTTAATCATCAATACCGCCCGTACACTGTCAATTAAATTGCCAATCCATAGGTTTGTCAATATTACTGACCATGACGTGTACGGGTGACATTGAAGATAAATCTATTAATTGATTCAATATCATTGTCAATAATATGTGACCCGTCACGCAAAAAAGGGACCATCTTGGCTGTGCGTAAAGTGTCGACCCCAGTCAGACTGCGCGGATTGCGCAGACTCGACCCTAGTCAGACTGCGCGGATTGCACAGACTGACTAGGATCGACACTTTTCGCACTATGCTTATTGTCCGAATCTAGAATGATCAATTCCAGAGAAAGATTATTTTGAAATGCGACCTCTGGTTGACCTATGCTTGACCCAACCTCTTTTTCATAAATCATTTTACAGAGTTCCCAGATGGTCTCTTTTTGCGTGACGGGTCGCATATATGTCGCGCATGGGCCACTAAAAGCACAATCTTTACTAAAATAAAACATCAGCATTTTTTTTCTTTCTAAAAAATAGAAAATAGAAATTAAGAAAAGCAAACATACATACCATTGGGTAGTCGGCAACATATATCCTTGTATAACATATTATCCTTTGTGTCCTTAATTGTTTCGCCAATTGTATACCATAACATATATATTGTTTTATGTTGAAATGTTGAAATATTCATGAATGCATTTTACTTGATCGGTCGTATATCCATGAAACAATGAAGACGTAGAACGCTTACTCTCCAATTTCAAATGATCTTAACATCTTGCTTAAAAGGCGATTGGATAAAATGGTCAAGATTGTATCAAACGTGTGATTGATAGTATTTCTTTTTTGTTGTGTTGTATTTCAACCAGATTCACATCGGTTTAGAACTAAAGAATAAAGACTTAATGATAATATTTTACTATAATTATATTTGAAAGATGGCTTTCCCTTATCCCGCTGTGAGATGAAAATTCATTTCACACAAATTACCATTTTTAGGTATTTAAACAAGTCTGGCTCAAGTTTTTTCCTCAATGATTCAGTAGAACGAAGGCAGTTTAGGCCAAGATCAGGCTGCATGCTTGTGCAGCCTGATCTTGGTCTAAACTGCCTGCCAAAGCTTTGTGAATAGCAGGAATATGTTCCGAACAGCATGGGAAGGGTTAAGAGGGGATTTTCAATGTTGTATATTTTCGGGACAGTCGGCTTGCCTCCAGGCAAGTGATAAATTATGCGATGATTTATGTTAATTTATCTTTTCACGACAGTCGACTAGAAAATATACTGGACAAGATTGTAAAGCGACTGCAAAATGCTCAAAAAACTACTAAATATCGTAAGTTAGAGGGCTACCAAAATATCGTACCTACAGTACTATTCGCAGCATTACTCACTGCCCTCAACGGCGGCTCCGTGATTTCTGTAAAGGGGGCTCGAACATGCAAAATTCCAAAAGAGTTTTAAGGGATACAGGTTTTGCGAGTCTGTGTGATTCACAAATGATCGACAGGGACTCTCAAAACTGTGTGGTAATAATAATAATAATAATAATAATAATAATAATAATAATTTCTTTATTTAGAGAAGGTAGCTCATTAAGTTAACATCATACACAAATAAATGAATGAAAAAAAAAAACTTATTTACAATGAGGCCTTCTGTGAAAAAGAAAGTAGATCTAGTATGACAATGCTAATGAAACCGTAATTGGTTCGATGATTTAAGAAAACAATGAAATGAAATGAATATATGTCAGCAGAATGTAAAACAATATTGATACTATTAATCCCGAACGGGATTTTTAACGCAATAAGAAGTACCAAATATGAAAAATTAAACTAGAGATATGACTAGACATACACAGCAAAATACCTTGATAAATAAGGCTTATGATTGTCAATAACATGTACAAGTCGTCCATAATGAAATTACCCGTTGAAAGACATTAAGTGTTTTTTCAAACAAATCTTAAAATTTGTTAGATTATTAATTTTCCTTATGTGTAATTGGATATCATTCCAATATTCCATGCCGGTAAATGTAAAAGATTTTTTCCAAAAATTCTGTTTTAGGAGTGCATTTGTGGGATATTTGATTGTTAAAAGTCGATCTTAAGTTATAGAATGAATTATGACTTACTTCTACCAAATCAGACATATAAGATGGAACTTGACCGTGAATAGTTTTATTAACCATAAGAATCGTATAATATTTACACCGATTTTTAAATGTCAGCCAATTCAAGGATATGAAATTTTCTTTAGTGCTAGATCTTTTTGGTTTGCATAGAATTATTCTTGCTGCCCTTTTTTTGGATTTTATTGATTCTTTGAGTTAATGAAGACTTGCAATGGCTCCATATAATGCAACCATAATCAAAATATGGGGTAATGTAAGCATTGTAAAACATTTGCTTCATATCAAGAGTTAGAAATTTATTAATCCTCTTGAGAAGGTAAAGTTGTGAAGACAATTTTGAACACACTTTTTCAATATGAGTTTGCCAACACAATGTATTATCAAGGTGAACCCCTAAAAGCTTTTGTGAAGTAACATTTTCGGCACGTTCGTGATGTATTTGTATATCTAAATCTAGTGAATGTCTTAGCTTATGATTGGAACCTATAAGCATACATTTAGATTTGGTAGGATTCAAAATCATGTTGTTATGTTTACACCACTCTTCAACTATTATAAGGTCTTTTTTCAAAGCTTTGTTGATGTCTATAAGCTTTGTTGATGTGGTATGGGTTGAATATGAGTATGTGTAGGGGTGTTTGTGTGTTTTAAAGAGTGAGAAAGAGAGAGAAAGAGAGAAAGAGAGAGGAAGAGAGATTACTTAGTACGAATATTGTTTTTCAAGAGGGCTATGTTGAAAAGAAGATTATATATGTATCTTAACACGTTACCTTCTCTAGATAAAGTTATTATTATTATTATCATTATTATTATTATTATTATTGTTGTTGTTGTTGTTGTTAGTCCGTAGGACCGTCTGGAAATCAACTTAAGAAAAGAAATGAAGACTGTTTTTACACTGTCTCTATTTCTTTTCTGAAGTTGATCCACATACGTACATATCCATCCAATACCTTGTGTAGCTAATCCCGAGAAAAGTTCAATATTGGCAGATAAACATGGGGACAGCTTTAGAGAAAAATCTACATTTAATGCAGAGACTCCACGTATGAGCCTTACTCTAATTGAGTCCTTTGCACCCTTTTATTGATGCCAGGCAAAAACTAGGGGATTGTTTTCCTTCTAATATCCGATTTTGATTAAATTTCTCCAACTACAATGTAATAAATAGGCGTCAATAATAATAATAATAATGATAATAATAATAATAATAAAATCTTTATTTAAAGAAGGTAGCTCATTAAGCTGTCATCATACAAACAATACAATGAAGAACTTATTGACAATGAGGCCTTCTATAACAATAGGAGGTATTGATCATCATGTATATTCATGCATTTGAAATGATATATGTAATGATTTAAAATTATGCTAGTAAACATGAATATGACGATAACGTGTTATGATTGGGAGTGATGATGATGATAATGATAATAATAATGGTGATGATAATTATGGTGATTATAACAACGATCTGAAATGATAAGGATATCAATTATTTTTAAGACATACACAGTAATGAATAAAAGGAACCGTTCTGGTTAAATCCCGTTATTTTCCATCAAACAGTTTTTCAAATATTTTTTAAAGCAAGATACATTTTCAATCAATCGTAGGTTATGAGGAATAATAATAATAATAATAATAATAATAATAATAATAATAATAATAATAATAATAATAATAATAATAATAATATCTTTATTTAAAGAAGGTAAAAATATTAAGACAAACAATTTCAAATAAACAATGAGATGAAAAAGTGTCTTTTTTACAATGTTGCCTTCTCTCTCTCTCTCTCTCTCTCTCTCTCTCTCTCTCTCTCTCTCTCTCTCTCTCTCTCTCTCTCTCTCACTCTCTAACTCTCTCTCTCTCTCTCTCACTCTCTAACTCTCTCTCTCTCTCTCACACAAACAAAAAAACCAAACTTACACACGCATTTAAAACATATTAATCATTGAGCATAAATATTAGTTATGCAATTGATAAAGGCAAGATTCAGCACGACATTTTTATTTTTGAAATTGATAGAATCACGTACGGACAGACACACTGTATAACTTAACACACCTAAATTTGAAATAAAATCAGGCAGAAACAGTTATATTTTTTCTTGGTTCAGTAAATAAGCCTTTATTCTTTTTTTAAAAATGTGAACTGTGTTCGGTTCTCTTATGAAAGTGGGAATTTTATTCCACACTTCCATACTGGCATAAGAGAACGCCCTTTTCTTAAAAGATGTCTTAAATCTTGAGTTAGTTATATCATGGCGGGAAGCAGATCTTAAGTTATATGTACAATTTTTAGAGAATGAAATAATATCTGTAATGTATTTAGGCGTGAGATTATTTAGAGATTTAAATATTAGTAGCGCAGTATGATAATTGCACCTGTTATCAAAACTCAACCATTTCAGTTTGGTAAAAAGAGTTTTTGAAGGAGTTCTAATTGAGGCGCCAAGTATGATGCGAGCAGCCCTTTTCTGGAGCATGTTAATTTTAGATAAATTTCGTTTGGTATTCCTTCCCCAAACGGGACAAAAATAATCAATATATGGGAGTGAATAGAATTCCAATACCTGTATATGAGAATGATTTCTTTAAAAAATCTGTTTTGGGAGCACATTTATGAGATATTTGGTTGCAGTATTCAGATCGTAATTCATAAAATTGGTTATGACTAAGTGTTACAAATTTCGACATATAGGAGGAAGCTAACCCATGAATGGTTTTGTAAACCATTAGAATCGTGAAATATTTACGTCTGTTTTCAAACGTTAACCATTTCAAAGATAGGAAATTTTTCTCATAATTAGACCGTTTTTGGCTGGCAGAGAATAATTCGTGCAGCTCTTTTTTTGAATCTTATTAACTCTTTGAAAAGATGAGGATTTACAATGGCTCCAAAGAATACACCCATAGTCAAAATACGGAGTAATGCAAGAATTATAAAACATTTGTTTCGTGTCGATTGTGAGAAAGTTACATATTCTTTTAAGTAAGTATAACTGTGATGTTAATTTCCTACACAATTGATCAACATGAACTTCCCAGCCTAACGTGTTATCAATATGTACACCTAAAAGCTTTTGAGAGGAAACATTTTTGATTTGCATATCGCTTATACTTAAGTTTAATGCAGAACTACATGTATTTTTTATTTTATGTTTAGACTCTATTAGCATGCATGCAGTTTTAGTGGGATTTAGAATCATGTTGTTTTGTCTGCACCATCGTTCAATTCTTGTAAGATCGTCTTGCAAATATTTATTGATCAGCGGTACAGAAGAACCACATTCGTGTAGTGTTGTATCATCAGCATACATGTCCAAGTTTGACGTTAAAGTCAAAGAAAGATCATTGACGTAAATCAAAAACAGAATAGGCCCAAGTATCGATCCCTGAGGAACGCCTGATGTAATTAGTTTCATATCAGATTGAACAGTGTCATTTTTAACCACTTGACGTCTTTCACTTAGATATGAACGAAATAAGTTACATGTATTATATGTGAAATGTTGTAGCTGTAGTTAATATAAGAGAATATCATGATCAACAAGGTCGAACGCCTTTCTAAAATCAAGGAACACAGATCCCACCATATTACCTTGATCTAATTCTGATAACCACGTATCTACTAATCGAATAAGGGCAGTTTGGCACGAATGATTCTCTCTGAAACCAGATTGCTGGGAAAACAATATATCTGTTTGTTTTAGATAGGTTTTTAGCTGATTAGCGATGTGTCGCTCAAAGACCTTTGATAAAGTAGGTAAAATTGAAATGGGTCGATAGATATTAGGATCGTTCTTTTCGCCTCCTTTAAAAAGGGCTTTAACACTAGCCATTTTAAAATCTTTCGGAAAAATACCTTTAGAAATACAATTATTGATGATACATGCAATGGGGTTTGAAATAAAATCTTTACATATTTTCAAAATTTTTGGCCCAATTCCATCGAGCCCAGTTGATTTATTACTGTCTAAATTATTGATGATATTTCGTACTTCTATAGGTGTAATGAATGTTACCTCAAAATAACGGTCGGACAGTTTTCTATCAAGCTGATTTTTCAGAGTTTTAAAATAACCTGTATCAACATGAACCTTATCAACTATATATATATATATATATATTAACGAAATGATTGTTCAATGTATTCACGACATTTAGAATACCCTCAACTTCATTCGATTGAAATTTTAATTTAGAAGGCAATTGATGGTCATTTTTTTTGCTAGTAATATTACGAAGATTTTGCCAAAGATTTTTTGGATCGGATTTCTTTTTTATTGCTTCATTAAAGTAATTTTTTTTACTTTTTCTTATAATTGAGGTTACTTTATTTCTCCAAAGTTTATACATTTGCCAGTTTCCTTGATGTTTAAATTCGTCTCTAGTTAATATTGCATCTTTTATAGATTTATTATACCATTCTGGCTGTTTAAATCTTTTAACACGTTTTTCTTTAACAGGTAGATGCTTAGAAAGAATGTCATTTAATAACCTATAAAGAAACCCTAATGCCTTATCAGGGTCTGATATTGTTTCAATAGTATCGAAATTAATACGAGATAAATCATGCAAGAAAACGTCCATGTTTAATTTCGCAAAAGAACGATAGGAAATCGTTTGGAAATTTTCCTTATTATGAAATTTAGCATGATTTTGGTACGTTAAAGCTATAGGGAAGTGGTCGCTGATTGCAATTTTCGACACGAAAGTCTCGGAAATAAATTGCTTGCATGTAGGCCTACTATAAATATGATCTATTATGCTAGAATATTTATTCGTTACCCTAGTTGGCGTTCTTATGTGCTGATAAAGGCCTAAGTCCTGAACCATCTTTGCCCATTTTATATTACTGTAAGTAGATGTTAAAGAATAATGAATGTTATAATCGCCTAGTAATATGAAATCCAAATTGGCAGCATCAGCGAAATTTAATTGCTCTTCATACCTATCAATCCATGCCTGTTTACTGTTTGGTGGTCTATATGCAAAATAGTGTCAGAGGGGGTTCTTTTGGACACCCCGATGCCCCTCTGGATCCGCCACTGGTTCGTCGTTGGTTGGTTATCAAAACCTTGTCGCCATTTCATAAATGATACTCCGCTTTGATTTGTTTGTTAGTTTGAATGGGGTTTAACGCCGCATTCAACATTATTTCAGTCATATCGCGGCGGCTGGAGCACCTAACAATGGATTTTTGGTATTTCTCTCACCAGTACTACCACCACGTCCTTTCCTAGCCTTCAGCTGCTAATCCACATAGGTCTACGATTATCAACCCATTGGTGGCAACCCCGCTTTTAACTTGTAGGCCTAATAAGTTACGCGAAAAATCGGGATAACATTTTCAAACGCTCACAAACGTTCTGTATCTTCAACACAGATCAGCTTTTTGGTGACCTGTTAACGAGATGGATAAAAGATAAAAATGCAAAAATAAGTGAGACCATTTTGAAGATTAATACCGTATTTGAGAAAGTTTTTTTTTTATTTCGAGCATACAGCGCAAGCGAGCTCAGCCCCCTGAATATATGGGGGACAAGGGAGAGAACCGCATTCGACATCAATAAGGTAAAGTACGTGCTCGTTATTGTCCGCTACGCTGTTGGGAAGAAACTCCGGGTCTACATCTAGACAAATAGATTCATAGGATCCCCTTCCTGGACCTGCCAAGTTTGTCACGAGATATCCGCTGTACTGCAACGTCCACCCAGGGTAGCAATCTTTTCTAGCTGGAAACATGACTGTTGTAGGAAAGGGGGTTCGGCACAACACACACGGCATATCCTCGTTGAAGACATCTTTATCAAAAATATGGCTACCGGACCAAGCGTCGAGTTCGCTACCGTATATTTTCCCTCTAAATGCTGAAGGACTGACATCATACTTATTCCACGTAGGGTCGTCCGGCAGACATTGAGTGTCACTTCCGCTTCCGACGTCGTCGTACTTTTTTCCAGCTATGTAACCTAATAATAATAATAATAAAATCTTTATTTAAAGAAGGTAGCTCATTAAGCTGTCATCATACAAACAATACAATGAAGAACTTATTTACAATGAGGCCTTCTATAACAATAGGAGGTATTGATCATCATATATATTCATGCATTTGAAATGATATATGTAATGATTTAAAATTATGCTAGTAAACATGAATATGACGATAGCGTGTTATGATTGGGAATGATGATGATGATGATGATGATAATGGTGATGATGATTATTGTGATTATAACAACGATCAGAAATGAAAAGGATATCAATTATTTATAAGACATACACAGTAATGAATAAAAGGAACCGTTCTGGTTAAATCCCGTTATTTTCCATCAAATAGTTTTTCAAATATCTTTTAAAGCAAGATACATTTTCAATCATTCGTAGGTTATGAGGAATAGAATTCCAAAATTCCATACCTGTATATGAGAATGATTTCTTTAAAAAATCTGTTTTGGGAGCACATTTATGAGATATTTGGTTGCAGTATTCAGATCGTAATTCATAAAATTGGTTATGACTAAGTGTTACAAATTTCGACATATAGGAGGGAGCTAACCCGTGAATGGTTTTGTAAACCATTAGAATCGTGAAATATTTACATCTGTTTTCAAACGTTAACCATTTCAAGGAAAGGAAATTTTTCTCAGAATTAGACCGTTTTGGCTGGCAGAGAATAATTCGTGCAGCTCTTTTTTGAATCTTATTAACTCTTTGAATAGATGAGGATTTACAATTGCTCAAAAGAATACACCCATAGTCAAAATACGGAGTAATGTAAGAATTATAAAACATTTGTTTCGTGTCGATTGTGAGAAAGTTACATATTCTTTTAAGTAAGTATAACTGTGATGTCAATTTCCTACACAATTGATCAACATGAACTTCCCAGCCTAACGTGTTATCAATATGTACACCTAAAAGCTTTTGAGAGGAAACATTTTCGATTTGCATACCGCTTATACTTAAGTTTAATGCAGAACTATTTTTTATTTTATGTTTAGACCCTATTAGCATGCATGTAGTTTTAGTGGGATTTAGAATCATGTTGTTTTGTCTGCACCATCGTTCAATTCTTGTAAGATCGTCTTGCAAATATTTTTTGATCAGCGGTACAGAAGAACTACATTTATGTAGCGTTGTATCATCAGCATACATGTCCAAGTTTGACGTTAAAGTTAAAGATAGATCATTGACGTAAATCAAAAACAGAATAGGCCCAAGTATCGATCCCTGAGGAACGCCTGATGTAATTAGTTTCATATCAGATTGAACAGTGTCATTTTTAACCACTTGACGTCTTTCACTTAGATATGAACGAAATAAGTTACATGTATTATATGTGAAATGATGTAGCTGTAGTTTATATAAGAGAATATCATGATCAACAAGGTCGAACGCCTTTCTAAAATCAAGGAACACAGATCCCACCATATTACCTTGATCTAATTCTGATAACCACGTATCTACTAATCGAATAAGGGCAGTTTGGCACGAATGATTTTCTCTGAATCCAGATTGCTGTGAAAACAATATATCGGTTTGTTTTAGATAGGTTTTTAGCTGATTAGCGATGTGTCGCTCAAATACCTTTGATAAAGTAGGTAAAATTGAAATGGGTCGATAGATATTAGGATCGTTCTTTTCGCCTCCTTTAAAAAGGGCTTTAACACTAGCCATTTTAAAATCTTTTGGAAAAATACCTTTAGAAATACAATTATTGATGATACATGCAATGGGTTTTGAAATAAAATCTTTACATATTTTCAAGATTTTTGGCCCAATTCCATCGAGCCCAGTTGATTTATTACTGTCTAAATTATTGATGATATTTCGTACTTCTATAGGTGTAATGAATGTTACCTCAAAATAACGGTCGAACAGTTTTCTATCAAGGTGATTTTTCAGAGTTTTAAAATAATCTGTATCAACATGAACCTTATCAACTATATTCGATATATTAACGAAATGATTGTTCAATGTATTCACGACATTTAGAATACCCTCAACTTCATTCGATTGAAATTTTAATTTAGAAGGCAATTGATGGTCAATTTTATTGCTAGTAATATTACGAAGATTTTGCCAAAGATTTTTTGGATCGGATTTCTTTTTAATTGCTTCATTAAAGTAATCTTTTTTACTTTTTCTTATAATTGAGGTTACTTTATTTCTCCAAAGTTTATACATTTGCCAGTTTCCTTGATGTTTAAATTCGTTTCTAGTTAATATTGCATCTTTTATAGATTTATTATACCATTCTGGCTGTTTAAATCTTTTAACACGTTTTTCTTTAACAGGTAGATGCTTAGAAAGAATGTCATTTAATAACCTATAAAGAAACCCCAATGCCTTATCAGGGTCTGATATTGTTTCAATAGTATCGAAATTAATACGAGTTAAATCATGCAAGAAAACGTCCATGTCTAACTTCGCAAAAGAACGATAGGAAATCGTTTTGAAATTTTCCTTATTATGAAATTTAGCATGATTTTGGTACGTTAAAGCTATAGGGAAGTGATCGCTGATTGCAATTTTCGACACGAAAGTCTCGGAAATAAATTGCTTGCATGTACTATAAATATGATCTATTATGCTAGAAGAATTATTCGTTACCCTAGTTGGCGTTTTTATGTGCTGATAAAGGCCTAAGTCCTGAACCATCTTTGCCCATTTTGTATTACTGTAAGTAGATGTTAAAGAAAAATGAATGTTATAATCGCCTAGTAATATGAAATCCAAATTGGCAGCATCAGCGAAATTTAATTGCTCTTCATACCTATCAATCCATGCCTGTTTACTGTTTGGTGGTCTATATGCAAAATTAAGTAAGACTGATTTATTATTTGAAAACATAACTTCTAGCCAAATGCTTTCAATATCACTTATTTCAAGATCAGTTCTTCGCTGATAATTAATGTTAGCAGCTATATATATAAGTAAACCGCCACCGAGCTTTTGCAGGCGATCTTTTCTTTCAAAAACGTAACCGTGTAAGTATAAATCAGAATCTGTAACATTTTCAGTCAAAAAAGTTTCAGACAAGCCAAGGATACTAATAGAATGTGTTTTGCTTAGAATTATACGAATTTCATCTAATTTAGGAAGTAAATGCTGTATATTCAAGGAGGCTACATGTAATTCCTTTTCTTTGAAATTAAATGCTAACAAGCTACTGACTTCTTCATCATCATCCGTATTTTGACTATTCTGTTGGTCTGATTTATGTAATTTTGCAGAGGGGGTTCGGTCAGTTTTTGCATGGTTAAAAAGCGAGCTTTCAGTGTTTATCTTTTTTGTACAGTTTACGTGTAACTTAGGCGAAGTGATGTTCGATAAAGTATTCGGGACATATTTTAAACTAACAGATGAATGATGATTACATGAATTAGGATAGTCACACAGTATATTATATCTGTTATAACATTTAACAGAGGAGTGTATGTCTAACCCGTCCTAGCAATTACTATATCTACACTCAGATTCAATATGGTTTGTTAGGCCGCAATTCCAGCATCGTCTTTTATTAGTTCTAAATTGATATGTGTGAGGTTTTCCAGCAAATGGTTTGTTTCTGTTGGTGTAGGAGTAACGTGGCCTACGTGTGTCATCTTGGTTCCTTCTGGGATGAGTTACTCGTTTCTTAATGATCACGATTTCTCCATTAATAGCGTTTACTAAGGCACTAGATCCGCTCTTGTTGAGATGTATTGAATCACGACTGTATAACTGGCACACTGTTTTCCCATTAGCGAATACAAATGCCTGAAAGCACTCAATTAACCCCGCCTTCGTATCTTCACAAACTTGCTTTATGGTATCATTTAGCGGTATGACGTCAACATCACTTCTCGGACAAACAGTACACAAAAATACACTGCACTTTATTGCTGAAACAATGTCTTTCATTTCTTTGTAAACAGATTCTAACCGTCCTTCAGCAGCATCATTTCCACCTATGTACACGATGATATTTTTGTAAGAATCTAGATTCATTTCATCTAACTTTGATTGAATATCCTTTGTCTTCCTTCCTGGCAAGGTTTTAACATCTATTCTGGTATCGAGACCGCGTTTATTAATTCCCTTAAGTATGGAATCTCCAATAATAAGAGTCCTGTCAGCCGATATTTTAGCTGGCGTATTCGAAATAAATTTCGATGTTTCCAGATTTGTTAGCGGTGTTTCCAGATTTTCCGAATGCTTCCCGTTAAAATCACCTACATTTTCTTTCACGTTACTTGGTCCAGGAGTACTGATACTAGTAGCTGATTTCACGTTCTTTTCAACAACTTCAATGGCACTTTGCGGATATCTTTTATCAATTTGTTCTCGTGAAATAAATTTCACTGTGTCCTGGAGTGATTTAATCTGTTGTTGCAATTTATCATTTGTTTGTTTTGTTTCAATAATACATTGATCGTTTGATTGTTTGAGACAGTCCAGCTGCTCGGTAGTTCCCTTTTCCTTTAATGTAATTTGCTTTTTAATACTGGCAATCTCATCTCTTATTTGAGAAAAATGTAGGCTGGTGTTCATGTAGAATTCATCGGATTCATGCTTTAACCGTTGCAGTAGAACATTCAGGGATTTTATTTCGTTTACCATTTGATTTTGTTGTGTTCGACTCGCGTTGTGCATTTCCGTTTTTGCATTCTGATCTGAGTCTGGTCTTGTTTCCGGTTGTTCTAATTGAGGTGATGATATGTTTCGTTGTGTGATTTCATCATTTGTTTCCAATATTTCGGGGGTAGGGCAATCTGTTGATAACCGTTTTTCTAATGGATGTGATAATGTGTTGCATTGAAAATTTTCATCATTTGGTAAAGAGACTTTTGAACAATGTACAATTTTACCATCAAGCTCAGAATCCATTTTCTTCTTACCATCCGGCGAACCATTTAAGAATTTTAAAGCCAAAAATTTGACACAGTCATTCAGATCTGTAGCTGTACTATTCTCCTGTATAAGCCACTGTTGCATGTTATCAACTATGTTCGGTAAATCGACTCTCAGAAAATGTTTTTCAAATTTTCCGTTTATCAGACTTGTGCATTTCGTATGATAAAGATTAATTGTAAACAAATTAGATTTATTTTGACTGATCTTCATTTGAGTCTCTACGAGGTAACCGTTCTTGTCAACAATGGGTTTTTGATTTACATCATATTTTTCGGAAACAAAATAATTACCGACAGCATTTCTGAATAGTTCATACATACCACTGCTCAAAGTTAATATAATTCCTCCACCGGATTGTTTAACGATTATATCCTCCCTTTGAGTGAAAAGTAGCTTCTTTTCCATAGCCAATATTTCGTTTAGTTTGTAGTTTCTCTCTGAACTTGCGTTACTTTGTTCACCCTTTTGTTTTTTTCTTGTTTTCCTTCATTTGTTTGAGCATCACTCGTGCTTTTTCAATTTCAAAACGTCCGTTACATTCAATTTCGTCCGTTTCCGGTCCTCCCGACGCCTCTAGCGAACACATTTTTCTTGATATTCAAGCTATTTTTCACTTGATAAGCATAAATTACATACCAAAATGTCCCGCATGTTGAAAAGAATCAATTTTTTCACTTCTCTTCTTCATTTCAATTGATGTTACGTTGAATAATAAAATATTTTCAAAAATAACGGCATTCGAACATTTCCAACGTGACGTCACCGTGGCGCGAAAACGTAAACGGTAAAGCGAAATCAGATTAAAGTAGAACTAAACGGAATTTGTTGATTTCTTAGATAGCCAGAAAGTGCAAAAAAGATCCTGGTGGGACTGCACGGCTCAGAAGACTAGACAGGGTCAAAATAATTCGCTTTATGAAGATTTTTTGAATCTCGAATTATCACCATTATTATATAACATTTACGTTTTAAATTTTTTTGGATGTCACAAATATTTGCTAATTATCTAAATATTGAATGGATGATGTCTATAGTATACTAACTCTTGCTCACGAACCGATGTTTATTTAACCAGACGCATAATTATGATAACGTTTTATAATGATTTTATTTATTTATCGAAAAGGCAAAACTATATACAAAATTCTATTAAATGTTTAGCAGGATATGATTAATTGAAGATTTACGAGATATTTAAAATTCTATTTCTCGCTGACTAATGGAAATAAAACGTCACCTTACTAACATTACACAATACGTCGAAAAAATCTGACAGACCTTTATAGACATAATCGCTAATGTTTGTACAAACTGTTCTCCCCCATCTGGTGTACGTAGATGCTGCTTCGTCTGTGAATTATGAAAAAAAATTAATTGATAGCAAGGTCCCTTCGGTACAAAAAAGGCCTTAAAGAAATCAAGTTTATATCGTATATCGTAAAACTCACATACGAGAATACAACGATACAGTATTCTACCAATAAAAGGAACAGGAATTTAAGATTGGGCTATCGACTGGACACACCCACAAAAAAAACCCCAAAAAACCAACAACAACGAAAGAAAAATACCAACAACAAAACACTGCTGAAATGAGAATCGTGTAATTTTCATGGAGTCATTCAAAATGCAGTGTATCTAAGACAGGTCTGCTATAAATTGCTTGACGAAGCAGTACCAACATGACAGCCACTTAACTAGTCAGTAGACTCTATATTCATATAATCATTTCAGGTGATGTTTTTCCGAATAGGTAAAAAAGACAGTTGCGCCGACGCGGCTTATTGTCCGAAAACACGGTAGTATTTTCTCTGTTGTTCATTTTAACGTATAGAATATTTGACCTTCGGCAAAGCGCAATCAGATTAAAGTAGAACTAAAAAGAATTTGTTGATTTCTTAAATGGCCGCAATTAAACCACACGGGCCGCCAGTTTTAAGGTACACGTTCGACCCTTCCAATCTGCCCGACCTATAATAATAATAATAATAATAATAATAATAAAATCTTTATTTAAAGAAGGTAGCTCATTAAGCTATCACCATACAAACAATACAATGAATATCTTATTTACAATGAGGCCTTCTGAAATAATTCAATGTATAACAAAACAAGTAAAGCAAGATTGGTGATGACAACATATTCATGATATTAATAATGATCTGGCGAATTGATTGAAAGGTTAATGACTTGCACTTTCTGGAAATCACTTTGCATCAAATGGAAACAAGTTCTTGCAAGAATAAAGTTTTGCAAATAATTTCTATTCTGTTGCAAAACTATTCGCGTAGAATTTGAAGGTTAAATGAAAGACTGAAGAGATTGCATTAACTTTTTCCAGAAATAAAACTCAGATAAATGATGATGATAGGTGGAACACCTCGCTATAAAATCATGCAAAGTCATTATATGAAAATTAACACATTACAATGATGATGATGATGATGACAATGACGATTAAGATGATGATGGTGTAATGTAATTATGATAACATAACAATATTGTTTGAAAAGACTTACACAATTGTGAATGGCGTAACTTAAAGAATTATATCTCATACAGACATCAAATAATTTTTCAGAGATCGTTTAAAACATGAAATATTTTCAATGCTTCTTATAGTAAGAGGAATGTCATTCCAACATTTCATCCCATTAAAAGAAAATGATTTCTTTAACAATTCTGTTTTTGGAATGCACTTATGCGATGTCTGGTTACCTGATTTTGATCTTAAATCATAAAATTTGTTGTTACTTATCTCTACAAATTCTGACATATATGCTGGAGCTAATACGTGAATAGTTTTATAGACCATAAGAATCGTGAAATACTTGCATCGGCTTCCAAAGGTTAGCCATTTTAGAGAAGTGAAATTTTCTATAGAACTGGATCTTTTAGTTTGCATAAAATGATTCGTGCAGCTCTCTTTTGAATTTTACTAATTCTATTCAGAAATGAGGATTTACACTGGCTCCAAATAATACACCCATAGTCAAAATACGGAGTAATGTAAGAACTATTAAACATTTGTTTCATTTCACTTGTGAGAAAGTTATTAACTCTTTTAAGTAGATACAGCTGTGATGATAATCTAGCACAAATATGATCAATTTGGGTTTTCCAACTCAAGGTGTTATCGATGTATACACCTAAAAGTCTTTGTGAAGTAACGTTTTCTATTTTTCTATCTCGTATAACTAAATTCAATTGAATGCTGGATTGTAACTTATGTTTTGACCCAATTAGCATGCATGTAGTCTTTGCAGGGTTCAGAACCATGTTGTTATACTTGCACCATTTTTCTACCTGTGTAATATCATATTTTAAAGATTCATTTATAAGGTTAACAGAAGAACAACATTTGTGAAGCGTAGCGTCATCAGGAAACATATCTAATTTCGATGATATACAGATCGAAAGATCATTAACATAAATTAAAAATAAGATAGGGCCAAGGATTGGTCCTTGAGGAACACCAGATGTAATTGTTTCCATACGGGATTGCATAATACCATGCTTGACAGTCTGGCGTCTGTCGCTCAAATATGAACGAAAAAGATTACATGTATTTGACGTAAAATGGTGTAGTTTAAGTTTATATAAGATAAGAATATTATGATCGACTAGGTCCAACGCCTTTCGAAAATCAAGAAACACGGATCCTACCACATTACCCTGGTCTAAAGCTGATAACAAAGTATCTACAAGTCGAATTAGGGCAGTTTGGCATGAATGGTTCTCTCTAAAACCAGACTGGTAGGAAAATAATATATTTGTTTGTTTTAGATATGTTTTGAGCTGGTTAGCAATGTGTCGCTCAAAAATCTTAGATAAAGTAGGTAAGATAGAAATGGGTCGATAATAATTAGGATCGGTTTTATCACCGCCTTTAAATAAAGGTTTAACACATGCATCTTTAAAGTTTTGCGGAAAAATGCTTTGAGAAATACAATTATTTATTATGCAAGCAATGGGTATTGAAATGAAATCTCTGCATAATTTTAAAATGTTTGGACCGATTCCGTCAAGCCCGGTCGATTTATTGCTATCCAGCTTATCAATTATATTTTTAACCTCAAAGGGAGTTATGAATTCTATACCAAAATATCGACCTGAAAGTTTACTATCAAGATGAGTCTTTAAGTTCTTAAAGTATCCTTTATCAACAGGAACTTTATCAATCATATCAGATATATTAACGAAATGGTTGTTTAGGGCGATGATATTTATAATACCCTCAACCTCAGATGATTGAAAGTGTAACCTAGAAGGTAATTGTTCTCATTTACGTTTTTCGATGTAATGATGCGAAGATTTTGCCAGAGCACTTTGGGATCAGATTTACTTTTAATTGCTTCGTTAAAGAAATGTTTCTTATTTTTCCGTATAATTGCAGTTACTTTATTTCTCCAAACTTTATACATGTTCCAATTTCCAGTGCATTTATATTCATTTCTTGTAAGAATTGCGTTTTTACTTCCTCATTATACCATTTTGGTTGTTTAAGTCTCTTTACCCGTTTTTCTTGTAAAGGTAAATGTTTAGAAATAATATCATTCAATACACGATAGAAAAACTCTAATGACTTATTAGGATTTGATATTGTTTCAACATTATCGAAATTAATGCATGCCAAATCATACGAGAAAGCTTTCATATTTAATTTTGAAAAAGACCGGTACAAATTAGACCTAAAATTATTTTCGTTGTTTATTTTAGCATGACTTTGATATGTTAACGCAATTGGATAATGGTCACTCAATGCAAGTTTCGAGACTATGATTTCGGAAATACATTGTTTGCTAGTGCTATATATATGATCTATTATGCTCGAAGATTTATCCGTTACTCTAGTTGGTACTTTAATATGTTGGTAAAGACAGAAATCTTGAACCAATTTAGACCATTTATTATTGCTGCAAGTAGATGTTGAAGAATACTGAATGTTTAAATCTCCTAACAATATATATTCTAAACTTGAAGCATCGGCTGAATTTAGTTGCTCTTCATACTTGTCTATCCATGCTTGTTTGCTGTTAGGCGGTCTATATGCAAAATTAAACAAAACCGGTTTGTTTTTAGGAAACTTGACTTCGAGCCAAATGCTTTCTATATCACTTAGTTCTAAGTCACTTCTTCGTTCATAAATAACGTTATCAGCTATATAAATAAGTAATCCGCCACCGACCTTGTGAACGCGATCTTTCCTTTCAAATACATAACCATTTATATTAATATCAGAATCTTTGACTGCTTCATTTAAAAACGTTTCAGATATGCCCAAGATACTAAGAGAAAATGAATTGCTCAGTAATACACGAATTTCGTCTAATTTTGGTAGTAAGTGCTGAATATTGAAAGAGGCTATGTGCATTCCTTTTTCTTTAAAATTGAATTTTATTAAGTCCTTATCTTCATCACCATCCGTGTTTTTACTTTTCTTAGATGAATACTGTTTAAAATTTTGTAACTGTAGGATAGGTTTCGTGACAGTTTTATCATGCGTTAACAACGAGTTAAAAGCCTTAATTTTGTTTGTCTGATTTGATTTAGGTGAATGATTTTGAGATGAACACTTCAGAAATTTATCAAAACTAGATTGCGATCGTTCGTGATATGAGTCGATTGAACCACATGTACATGTATTTAATAAATCAAATCTGTTACTACATTTAACAGAACAGTGTATGTCTAACCTGTCCTACCCAGTTAAAAACCAACATTCCGATACTTTATGGTTCGGCAGTCCACAGTTCCAGCATCGTTTCAAACTATGATTTCTATTTATGTTGTCTCTGTTGGGTTTCTTTTGATACAAATTGAAATACAAATTACTAGCATGATGAAAGTACATACGGTATTTATCATCGATAGATACCTTTTCTTTGATTTGCCTGTAAAACTTTAATCTGTTCCTTCAACGTTTTCACCTCGTTGTAGATGTCCATTTCTTCGTCCAAGACAAGCCTTGCTTTAGTTCGACGTTTTCTTACCATCCCTGATGTCTCGACTGCTAAAGACAATAGGATTATTCCACCCCAAAACAGAACATTTCTAGTTGTAGAGATGTATGGACGTCCTGCCATGATTGTGTAATTCTTATCTATACTAAAAAGATAACATGTACTTTGCAAGGAACATCACAAATACACCAACAGTTCTATGGTGTACCGTTTTGGTCAAAATTGAACTATGAGTCGAGCTTGGCGAAAAAAAGTACGTGCATCGTTAAATGATATTGGTGCACCCTAGAGTTTTGGTGGTGCACGTCTAAACTTTGATGTTTTCCTCCTCTTAATTAGCCGGTATAATTTCATTGAATATTTACGGGTTTAACCCCGTTTTGTACATGCTCGTTTAAATTTAGGGGCGAACCCGTAAATTTTAGACATGCATACAAGTCCCGTCATTTTAAAGGGCACACGTGTTCTGCTTACAGTATGAAAAAATGTTGCACCCTGTTTGCAAATTATATGGGATGAGAATTTGCAAACAACTTGATACGCTTTGTCATTCCGAACGCAGGTCAGAAGTATAGAATTTGAGTAAGTGTATTTCGAATGGTAAGGAATCTACCCCACAGAATATATCTTAACCGATAAAGAGTTATGTTAGGGCACACTTTATGGATCGAAAGTATTTATAGATCTGCACGTATACATTAAGGCATGCACCCGGAAAAAATGTACATAAACTTGTCAAAAAAATAGTCTGTGTTCTCAAAATATTTTCGGTCAGACCACAGGCGATTGTTTCACAATCCAATTTGTCTTATAGGTGAATATTTCATCATTGCTTGGTTCCATCAATTTTCGTGCATTCTGATTTGCTGAAAAAATTGGTTTAACCCCCCCCCCCCCCTCTCCCCCTTCATACACTTCATACAGTGTGATTAGATTTTTAGTGTCATGCCGCATTGAAATTAAAAGATACTCCCTGCATCGCTTGATTATTCAAGACAAGATGTCAAACCCCTGCTCATATTAAACAGTCATTGAAATAAAATTCATCTTTCGTGTCCATTGATATCAGGATGAGTAAAATCGGCTCGATATCATGAGAGCTATGTACAGCGGCTACATTTTAAAGAATTTGCCCCCCCCTCCCCCCCCCCCCCCCCCCAAAAAAAAACCCCAAAAAACCCAAAAAACCTCCCACTATAATCTGTGAATTTCGATACCGCAGTTATTTATGTCTATGGATATTCATTCGTTTACTTGAAAAAACTCAAGTTTTTATAAATATGGCTATGAAAATCATGAACATGGGATTTTATCAAGAGGTAAAAATTTAACTAAAACGGCAAATTATACAAGTATTTTGTTTCATGTTTCTTTTGCAGAAAGCTTTAGGTATAGTTTCTGTTATCTGAATAGCCAATTATAACAAGTTTTTATTCAGCCATTTTCAATTTCACGGTTATTGGTGATTGTTATAAAATATACACGTCAACGAAATATGAACCTCTGTATCTTTCGTATCACTTGTCAGAATTTCTTATTCAAGAACCAATTGATAGAAAACCGTTTAGAAAAATGAAAAAAAATAAAAAATGAATAAACGAAATGAATAACTCTCTACTTCTAGACCACGGACACCACTGCGATGACTCCGTCATGTTCTCGCATCCTCATGTGATCATTTACTAACTATTATTTGTTGTCGATCGTATGCGTTGTTTTTAACGCCTTTTTTTAAATCATGCTATATAACGACATCATCATCTCACTATTGCATTTCCCCTTTCGCTGCTGAAATCTAAATTTTTGGAGTTAAAAAAGATAATAATGATAGTCATACACAAATGTAATTATAAATAGATAAAATACTATTTTGAGAGTATGTACAGCCTGTAAACCTAGTAATTTTCTAAGGACAGCATCCATATCTTCCTAAAACTAAAAAAAATCGGGGGACGGACTGACTGACGGACGGTCAGACGGAGATTATGACACCAATAAACGACATCCTTCGGCGGCGTATAAAAATCGATTGAGCAATCAAAATAAACATTTTTCAATAAAGTTGGCCTTTACGATACTAGCAAATGTAATCAGGTTATGTCCCGTAATTAATGATAGAAAAACAACTTGAGGATAGGCGTATCTAGGGCTTTGAAATTTGTACGCACTCAGAAGGCGACAACCAAAGAATATATAGAATAAAGGCGATATGAAGACTGTGACAAAAGATGAATGCAATACGTCTGCTACCTTTTTTATGATTTGAGCGTTGGTGAATTATCAAAACATCGTAACTACAGCTTGAATAAGCTGTAGTTTTGGTGTTATGCTCAGGTATTTTTTAACTGATGAATATTTCATTTACGCACTTGCGTAAATTGCGTATTGGAAGTTACACCCTTGTTGAGGCCTAGGAGGGAGAAGTATCGCCCCACTGGATAATCATTCATTTGCTTTAAGTAAAATTTAAGTTAATAACAATTTTGAAAAGCAGCTCAAAGGTCAAGGTCAGAGAAAATGGTGAAAAAAGATGCTTGAATATACGAGAGCGTTTTTTTTTGCTTAGAGTAAGTCGAGGCGTCAGTGCAAAAACATTGTAAGTGCCTATAAATACATAGGCACTTACAATACTTTTGCGCTTAACCATTGAATCGTTTTGAATGAATGAATGAAAGAAAGAAAGAATGAATGAATGAATGAATTAATTAATGAATGAATGAATTAATGAATGAATGAATGAAGGATTAATTTAGAATGACTTGGTCGAGATGAGTGTCGATTTCACGATTTCATTCACTGTACTCGTATCCTCCCAGTGCATGTTTTGAAGAGAATCATACGGAAGCTGTGTACTTTATAACGATGAATTGGATATTTAAACCAAGTTTCATACGGTTCCTTTTCCCGTAATTTACAGTCCAATTTTCGTCTGATTAAGAATTTTCATTTTGATAGTTGAAGTTAGTCTTCGCAAGATTTAAAAGTACCCGACGAAAACCATGGATTATATTCCGATTACAAGAAAAAGTTACAGACGCATTTACAGACGCATAGATGAACAGAAAATATTCCATAGACTGGTAGCCGTCTCTTAAATAGATGTTCGTTATTGAAAATATATTCAACAGTCATGTCTAGATTCTTTAAGCCTGTTTCTTTGAAGAGAAGTTAACCAATTTAAAGATATTTATCTACCTTGTTACAAAACTTCTAAAAAACAGTGCCTGAAACCCAGCTTAAACATGCCATTGCTGTAGCTCTTCTGTCTGTCAGAAAAAACAGAAAGGTTCGTATGTAGGCCTCTTTTGCGTGCATACCACAGGGCATTTAATCGTTTATCATATTTAAGATGTATATATTAGACTCATATGTACATGTTAAACAGAAAAAAAGACGTTAAAGTGTCCTATGGTATATACAAATGACATTTTTAAGCAACTTATGCGATGCTTTGGAGTCCGCGTTATGCTCAAAGCATTTAAAAGAGTTATATAATGATTAACTTCGGTAGTTCCGTTGCCTTTAAAAGTTTTTTGACATAAATATGGTTTACATCGAATACAGTAATGAGAGGTCTTGGTCTGGCATTCTTTATTTAGAACATACAGCACAAGCGAGTTCTGCCCCCTGAATATAAGGGGGACAAGGGAGAGAACCGCATTCGACATCAATGAGGTATAAAACATGCTGATCATCGCTCGATTGGCTGTGAGGAATAAACTCCGGGTCTACATCTAGACATATGGATTCATAGGATCCCCTTCCTGGATATGCCAAGTTTGTCGTGAGATATCCGCTGTACTGCAAGGTCCACCCAGGGTAACAATCTTTTCTAGCTGGAAACATGACTGTTGTAGGAAAGGGGGTTCGGCATAACACGCATGGCAAATCTTCATCGTGAACGTCTTTGTCGAAAATATGACTAGTTGACGAGATGTCGATTTCGCTGCCGTATATTTTCCCCCTGAATCTCGAAGGAGTAGTGTTGTATTTATTCCATGTAGGATCTGAGGGTAGACATTGGGTGTCACTTCCACTTCCGGGATCATCGTATTTCTTTCCGGCTATATATCCTTACAGAAAAAAAAAAACCGGATGATTATTTATTTTCAAAAAATCGGTTTATCAAAGTTCATTAACTAATTATTTTAACGAGTCTCATTAATAAAATACAGACTTTATGTGAAGAAAATATATATAACTTTTTTTGGGGGGGGGGGGGGGATCTCAAAAACGCTTCATGTGGTACGCGAGGTTACGTTGAAGCTTGCATTCGGAACTGCATAATTTGTGGAATAAAACGGCAGAAAAGAAATGATATTTTCCTGACCAAAACAGTATAGGTGCCCAGTGCGGTAAAAGCCCAGGGGCCTGTTTTACTAAACATCTTACGATCAATTTTTTGCGTAACTTCAATAATCAAAGATGCTTGTACTAAATATGGATAACTAAATATGGATTTCTGTCATGCATCATCTCATTGAAATTGCCTTCTAAAGGCGATTCTAATGGGATATTGCAAGGCAAAATATAACAATGAATGAAAACACCAGGTGGATTCGTGATTATGACTTACGATTAATATTTTTGGTAGGAAGTTTAGTAAAATGGGCCCCTGTACGTCAAGTGACAGGGATTCAATAATGGGTCGCAGGGTCGCACCTTGGCTGAATCAACTTCCTTTTGACATTTGACAAAAGAAAATGTGACACCCGCCTTTTGTCTTAGCTGGATGGGTAGCCGGTGGACCAACTAAATGTAGTGGTTGTAATGGTGTGGTATTTAACGTAATCCTATGATTAGCTTCACTCGCCGTTATGATATAACTGAAAAACCATTGAAAATGACCTTAAACACAATTCCAAAATAAAAAGAGACAAAGTAATAAGTACTTAACCTCGATAAACGTTATCAGTGTTGTTAGCGCACGTAGTCCTGCCCCACCTCGTGAAGGTTGATGCTGCTACTGTTTGTAAAAAGTGATCCATAATGTCATAAAACGTCTGGGCCCGAGGTAATAAAACTTTTCTCAGGCTCAGGCTCATTTTTTTTTTCAAATTTTAAATTAAAAAAATGTATGAAAATAAAAGATGATATTAATAAGTTGTTATTTATAACAACTTATTGGATATCATCTTTTATGATAATACATTAAAATGAGTAATGAAACAGAATTACGGCTTTAATCTAAAATTGAAATTTTAGAAAAGTTTGATTGAGCCTGAGAAAAGTTTTATAACCTCGGGCCCTTATGCAGCAAAATATTTCTTTTTTGGTCCGTTGTCATTTCAAATCATAAGAAATGAAGATGCTATTTACAAATTTATGGAAAAAACTAAACACACTTAAAAACGAATGCGCGAAATTAGTTCATCTCTTGATTGATAAAATGATCCTCTTATGAATGTAAGAACGATTTTTTCTATATATATTTTTGAGTTTAGGAAACGATTTCTTTAAGGAAAAGATTTAGTCTACCTCATTAGCTATCTCTTTGATGCAAATGGAAATATATACCAAACTCGTGATTTTTCAAACTTCGCTGTTGATGTTTTCGGAAAGGTTATAAAATTAGCATTTTAAAGTATTTTTAAGTAACCAAAAATAAGAATTGTTTACCAATCGTAAGTGTTTTGCTCCCAGTTTGGTATTTAGGGGTTAATTTGATAGATAAAAACTATTGATATTGATAAAACGTCATCATTATAAATTTTCAGTTTTGGAAAATATTTTATATTGATTTTAATTGTCAACCTCACGTTTGTTAAAAGATTCCTTATTTATCCTCGACTTTACTTTCATTTTCAAAGTAATTCTTACCTTTGCTTATAGATTCTAAAGTTATTCTCTTATTTCCTTATAGATTATAAAGTTATCCTCATATTTCCTTGCAGATTTACCTTACAGATTCTACAGTTATCCTCACGTTTCTTAACATACTCTGAAGTTTTCCTCATATTGTCTTACAGATTCTGAAGTTTTCCTCATATTTCCTTATAGATTCTTAAGTTATCCTCGTATTTACTTTTATCATGCAATGAAGCCTTTACTGACCTGATATCACCTGTCTGATAACATAACATGATATCAGACAGTCCATTTTTAGAAACAACTTGCATACACTTTCACCTGAATTTCTTTGATTTTTAAGGGTTAATCAAACCTAAGCTCTGGAAACTGATTGCATGATAACATGTAAGTGTCATAAAATATCAATGTTATCAGATCTCGGCTGTGAGAATTTATCATGACTCGACAAAGCCTCGTCATGATAAATAATCCCAACCTCGACCAGATAACATTGTTATTTTTAGACACTAACATGTTATTCTCTATACATATTATGTCACCACCTACTCCCTTTCAGATTCTGAAGTTATCCTCACCTTTGCTAACAGCTGACATTAATGTTTGGATTTGCTCCTCGGCCTTCTTCAGTTTATCAGTTAATAGTTGTACCTCTGTATTGATATCAGTTTCCCCGTCAACTATCAGACGCTTTCTCATCACATCATCTATAGGTGTATTTTCCAAACTGAGCTCTGACATAGACGTTGAGTCCTTTGCCATAGGTATATGAGTAAACCTTAAGTTCTAAGACAAGCACTAGGTTTCATTTGAAAGGTTATTTGTATCTTTTTTAAGTCTGTTTTATCTATTTTGAAAGAAAAGCACGGAAATTTAACCGTTAAAAGTAGATTTCACAGCTCACCGCTCAAAATCTACCTATACCAATAGATAAAATCAAAATAAATTGAACCCTAGACATATGGTAGGCAGTATGTTTACATACTTGTCAACAAGTCAATTGAATTTAAAAAAAAACCCTTTCATCTGCAAAAAACAAACAAACAAACAAAAAAATAAAAAAAACTCCAAAAAACAAAAAAAACTCCCTCATATAAAATGTTTCACCTATATTTCTAGAAATTTTTAAAAGGTATACAGTGAGACTTATATTAAACGACCACTGACGAGACTACAAAAAAGGTCGTTAAATAAACTGGTCGTTAAGTACACGTTTTGTTTACCAATTGGAAACATAATTTTTATTGAATATGTATATTTTAAGAATTTCTCAATAATCATGTGTTGTAAACACTAATCAGATTCGTCTCAATAAGATTTTTAGTTTTAGCAACATAGGATCAATTTTACAATAATTTTTAGACCAGTAAGATCTACTCTATAAGTAATTTTTATTTTCAGAAAGGGAATTCTGAAAACGGCCGCTAATAGAATCGATCGCTTAATAGACATTGCCGCTCGAGCAAGATTGACTATATTTGATGATTACCTTTATTCTGATTTTCCTGAAAGGCATTGACCTTCTCCTTCAATAGGTCCACCTCGTTGTTGGTAACTTTTTCCCCTTCACCCATTGGATTTGTATGTGGACGACGACGTTTTTCTAATCCGTTTGTAATATTTATCAATTCCAATAAATACAAGACAAAATTTTGATGCAATGCATCAAAGTAGGCCGCAAATTATTTGGTTATCATCAATGAATAATGTATTTTTTTTATTAAAATAATTTTTTGGAAACAATACCTATCTAGATTTTTAAGATTTTAACAACAATAATGGCCCTACTTTAGCATGCACACCCGGCTTAAATACACTAAGGAGTACTTTATTTCAACATTGGTACAGTGAATTACACATGATGGTAAATTGATTGCCTTGTTTAGCTTGTCTGTTTTCTAAGAAAACTTGAGGTATGGAGATCATTAGGGCGTTGGCATTGTTGTTGTTGACCTGTTGTTATTGAAGATATCTTCATAAAATTTAGCATGTATGTTCACTATCTCAAGAGCTATCCAGACAATTAAGGGGGACAACTCTTAAAAAGGGTTTTAGTAAGAGTCCCTTTTTCCACCCAGCTTTTTGTATTATCCAGCACCTGCAGCCAAGCACAGCCAAGGGTTACACCCATAGGCGGTGCTCTTGTTAGAATAATATATTCACTCAACCTTCATGCTGATGTATGCTGAGTTATACGAAGAAATGAGCATAAAGAAAGAAAATACAGACTCAAAATAATAGCACAAACAATTCTGAAATCAGAACACGAGGTCAAGTAATCAGCATTCAATAGCTGTCATTCAAACTAGTACTAAGACTGCACCTATTTGAAGTAAAAGGACCTACTTCGGTTGTTCCAAAATAGTTTGGTTAGAAAAAGTGATATGCTCCTTTTGTCGCATTGTTTTAATGCTTGAATAACAGTAACTGGCTTGAAATTATGTTATGCTAAGTGCCGGACAACTGCTACATATCACACACAGGATAAGATTAATTAAGGTAGAACCAATTTTCTCTAGACCAAAGCTTTGATATAAGTCATCACACACTTTTGTACCAAAAGGATTTCGAGTGTAATTGTGCACAAAGAAGTATTGTGTTTTTTTTTTTAAATCCGCAAAAATGCCATTTTTACTATATGTTTAACAAGACCAAAACAGACAGGAGTGTAACCATAGATGTATCTCCTGTGAGAATCACTTTGATGTAAAAAAATTGCAGAAAACAGGGGGAAAGAGAGAAAAACTAGGTCAAACATGGCTGACTGATCAGTCATTTTAATGAAATGTGCAATATTTATAAAATCAAGTTCATAACCAAAAATCATGATTTTATTGCTCAATAATTTTCATAACAAATTAGTTTTTGAAAAACTGGTGTTTGATCCAGGCTGCATTATACAGTTTTCTATGTTTTGAATAAAAACATTGGACAGGTTTTATAATAATGTATCCCTAATCCCCCATGGTCATATTCAAAACGCATTCATACTGGTAGGCCGCTTCTGCGGCCTACCAACAAGAACGATCTTTTGCGGTTCCTTCATGATTGTTGTATTCTTATCTGTGCTAAATAGATAATACGTTTTATGTGACCAGTCCTGCCAAAAGCGACCTTCTGGAAATTGTGAAAAGTATATGACCTTGTCAGGGTTCGCATACTGTCCAGGCTGACCCGTTTCGATTCTTTTCATTATAAGACGATATTCTGAATGGGTTATTTCGAATTGTTTTCTCCGATTGACCTCTATTGGATCGTATCTACTTTTTAGCTCACCTGAGCACAGCGAGCTCAAGGGGAGTTTTAAGGGTCAACCTGAGTCAGTCGTGCGTCAGTGAGTCGACAACTTTTAATTTTGCGAAGGACTTTATTCAGAACGACACGTCGCCCATTATAAAAGAAGAATTTAATGAGTATTTGCTATATTAAGATTCCGAAAAAGAAGTCTGCGGTCAGGGTAGTCCAGCGCCTACGAACCCTTGAATATTTGTTTACAGCAATGGTATTTGAAATCATATCAAATGCTTCAATGAAGTTTTCATGGACTTTGCACTAAGCCCTGTCAAAGAGCACAGTGTGCTTCTAGCAATTTACCTTCCACCTAGTCCGTTTGATTATGTAATGTTTGAAAAACAAGGTTGACTCTTGTCATGCTGAATATAAGGTCTTTGCAAATTTATATTAAAATCAAAGAACCGAAAGTACTGAATGCACTAATTGTAAAAGGAAAAGCAGGTGGTGTAGATTATGATCAGACTGCACATATGTGCAGGCTGACCTTTGTCTATACCTCCTGCCAAAGCAGGGATATATCGCGATCGGCATGCCATCGGGTTAAACAATCACTTTCTCTTTAATGCTTTTTGGTGGTTTATCGAGAAATAACGGTAGATAATCACTTGATAATTTTACCGCAAAAACAGAAAAATTCTCAAATTTTTATACCTTGCTTTTGTGCATTTTACCCTATCTGACGTCATCTATGCGGGGCGAAATAAGTGACGTCACAACGAACGTTGCATAGCAATCACGTGCAAAATGACGCGCTTTTCAAAATATGTCCTAGAAATTTCACATTTTGTCTCATTTTTGCATTTAAGAAATAGAATAATCCTTTGCTTTTCGAGTAAGATCGATTAATTTTTCATTTCGTGACCAAGAAAAGCTATATTTGCTGGTCGTGAAAATGTAGCTTTTGTTGTTCACTCAATAAAATATAATTCGATCCTACACTGAAACAAACGATTATCCTCTATGTCTACTTGATATAGGACTGATCCATCACACGTCAACCTATAGTTGGCCGAATGGTATAGACGCTCGAGTCTTGACCTGAAGGTCCGTGGTTCGAGCCCCACCATCAACGGGGTATTCTCAGTCTCAACTGCGTATTTTCTCAAATTTAGAAATCGAATAAATGTGTGAACACAAAAAGTACTATTAATACATTGTTTTTTAAAACAACTTATTTATATTGTAATTTTCTAAGTTTATACAGTTATATGAGTATTTTTGTCATAATTATTACTTTAAACTCAAGTTGAAATTTGAGAATTTTCTTAGCTGAGAATGAGGATAGTTTTATAACCTCGGTACTCGGGTTGAATGTTCAAGACCGACTACATAAAAGCCTCTCGTTACAATTGAACTTCGAACATCGCACCTCGAACCGTTTCACTTTGCATTACTCCTTCAATAAAGCCAAGTCACATGTTCAGAATACAAAAACGTTTGCAAACGTTTAATAATTACCGCGACTTGCACGAAAAGGGGTGTGCATATCGGTAAACAATTTCTAAAGGTTTCCCGAACGCTTTCATCATAAACACGGGACAGACCTTCCCTTAGCCTACAAAAATTTATATAATTAAGTTCCCTGACAAGTCGGAATAGATTTTTGAAATCGATTTTCATTATTGAATGGATTTAAACAGCCTTTGTGACATTTCCTTTATAGCCTTTATCTCTAGCATTTTTGAACCAGTGATTTCAACCCTTCCCAAGCTATTCGTGGCATATTTCTGATGTTCACTGATTATTTTGCAGATAGTGTGGACCCCAGTTCTGTTTGTGCAGTCTGACCCACGCATACACTATCTAGTTTCGACTTAATGACTGTGGTAAAAACTTGTGAGACACTTGTTGAAAGGTCGATTGTGTTAGATTCTCCAGCCTCAAATATCTACCATAAAAACGTCTTCCATTATCACCAAAGTTAATTTCAGTTTTGTCGATAAAGTTTTGTGCAGTTTGACTGGTTGATTATTGGTTTCATTCCAATTTTGAGTAGACCCCCTAAGCATCTATTTTGCCATTTAGGGCACAAGGTTGTCTCAAAGGAAATACAGTCAAACTTCGGTTTCTCGAACACAGGTTCTCTCGAACAGTAGGGAAAATTCGAACAAGGAACTAAGACCCGATAGATTTTACTCATATTTCATCGTGTTCGGCCACGGAAAGCTCGTACATAGGGACTGTCGAACAGTCGAACACATTCATCAGTCCGGAACTTAAAATCGCTTTATAGTTAACCTGGTTAAATTCGATAAAAAAGGTTATCCCTACTTAAGGGGGGAAAAGATGTCATATATAAGTGATTTTCACACATTTCGAATCGTGATCCTTTTTTTGACACCTTACTATCATTTACGCACCGTACGTCATAATATGAAGGAAGTTTTTATTGATTTAAAAAAAAAAAGCATACTTTCTTCGGACAAAATTTTCCTATCTTTTCAGTGTGTGATGCAAAAACTTTTGCAAATGATTAACCTATTTCGCACCTAGAGTTTTTCTAACAATTAGTTGTCCTTCTATGTACCTTTATGTAGATTTATTTTTGAAGTACTTGCATCCAAAGGGTAAGGAAATTCATTAATATACTTGGAAATCACCTAGTACACAAGTCAAAGAAATTATGTATTTATACGAATGCAATGGTCAACTCCTTGAAATACACCGTGTAATTTACCAGCCCATCTTCAGGATGACAAAATGGTGCAAACTGTTTGTCAATTTTACCCCGCTTTGCACGTGCACTTGCATGCAAAGCGGGGTAAACTTAGCAAACAGTTAACACCGATTTGTTATCCACAACGCAGTGCAGAATGACATACATTTATATTTTTTAAAACAAATTTAAAACTCCCATTGAGGTAGAACACTCCTAATGAGAAAAAAAATTGAAATCAGTTCCATGTCGGAAAAGCCTCGGAAGACACCGTTATATTTCAGTTTAACCAAACGTTGCCGTTTTTCACGTTATCGTCGTTGTAGTACTGAAATGTCGTTAGACATACACACACAACAACGAAGTAATCGATCGATGACGAAATTATTACGTCATTATCATCCACAATTTGAAAGAAAAAAGGCGCCGTACGAGAAACATTAATTTATGCCGACTTCAATAATTTTCATAAGGGGTTGACTACGTTCAAATGCCTGATAAAACGAAAAAGTTTGCTGGCTATATACAATGTATTTCCACATGAGAAGTATATGAAGATGTACAGGTTTAAGTGAGTGATCAAATGTCAATTTTCTCTATACCTGTAAAGAGAAAATTGACGTTAGATCACTCACTTAAAGTAGTACATCTATACTAGTTAGTATTTTAAAGAGCCATTGCCAAATCGAACTCTTATTGAATTCGAAATTCAGAAATATGCATTAAGGTTTATAAATCTCATTAAGATAAACTATTTGTATGTTAATTCTAATGCTTTGTAATCTCATGTATAACTACCATGGAGGACACAATACCAATATCCTATACCATACAGCCATGATTGAACCCGTTATCAGACGACAAAAATCTATACAAGTTAGTTATACTAGCTAGTACTTTAAAGAGCTATTGTCAAATCGAACTCTTATTGAATTAAAAATTCAGAAATATGCATTAAGGGTTATAAATCTCATTAAGATAAACTATTTGTATGTTAATTCTAATGCTTTGTAACCTCGTGTATAACTACCATAGAGGACACAATACCAATATCCTATACCATACAGCCATGGTTGAACTCGCTATCAGACGACATGATTTTAGATTGATCGAATTTCGAAGAATTTGCAAACGACATTCAGAAGTTGAAATTTTTTTTACATGATATATGATTTTAAGTGGAAGAAAATATTGTGGATAATAAAGAAACTGCTTTAAGCAAGCAATTTCTTCCTTTTCAACAATGCTTCCCGAACATTTTTTTTTCTTCATGGGCGTCAGTATCTAGCTTGGGAATGGGATAAGTCTGGTAACATTTGCTAAGGACGCCCTACGACATAGACAAGCGGTTTTATGTTCGAAAATATCGACACTCTGCAATGGCAACCTACGTGATTATTCACTTTCTCACGGTAGATTTGAGTTTTACAATCAAACTGCTTGTCTTTTTTTCTCATTTTTTTTTTAAATTCAAATTGAGCTCGACCTCTGCTGGTTCCGATCTCTTTTCGGCAATGATAGTGAATTAGCGGAGATTCGGTTGGATCCCCTTTAGCCTAAACAGGATCGCAATTTTAATTGATCTTGTGCATGACGCTACTTGTGTGCGTGATGAAGAGATATTTAGCAACCTGGATGATCACACAGCTAAGATGCCTTCAATATGTTACCATAAAACGAGCAGACAAAAAGTTAAAAGCTATCTAATAAGAGGACACCAGCCGCCGTCATAGAGCAGTTGTAAGCGCGTCGGTATATATCATTTAACCCTTTCCTGTTTTACAAAATTTTGGACCTATCCAAATTCAAAGGTTTTGCAGAAGAAAATGTAAAGTGGATTTGATTTGAAAAATAACCATTCAGTAGGGTAGAAAATAGTGGGGAAAAAGAAGAAATTGCTTGTCAGAAGCAATTTCTTCTCTTTTCCCAATCATGAAATCACAGGCACGTAAAAAGCAGGTATTAAACAGCAAAGGGTTAAAGGAACCCGGGCTTGATTCCCGACGGCCGCACTCATTCTTTCTGACTACTCCACCAATGGGTTGATAAACGTAGACCTAGGAAAGGGTATAATGGTAGTACTGGTATGAGAAATATAACTGAAAAATTGTAGAAAGCGGCGTCAAATCTCATTTAAACAAACAAACATACAACAACAACAAAAATCACGCACAGACACAGACCTGTCATGCAAAAGTGGATCATATTGAAACTCCACTCAAGCTAATTCTAAAGTATTTTCCCCTTTTAAAGTACACTCCAAGATAGTTCAAATTCGTTTTATTTTCCCACAAATTACTTTAAATGAAAGTGAACTTGTGTTAAGGGTGTTATTTTTTATCTATAAGTTAAGGACATAAATCATAGTTAAAGATTATGACAAATAAATCCTTACAGATTCGATTCAACACTTGATCTCGCGGAAAACAAAAAGATTTTCATTTAGTCCAACTCGATATAAACCTAGTGGAGAGGGCATTCCCAGGGAAAAGGTAGCTAAAAGTAATTTAAATGATTGCAGCAATTGGAGAAGGACGGCAATTGTATAGAGCCATCTTAAAGTTATATTTATTTTCAAAGACACACATTGTGGAAAACAGCCCTGCGTTCAGGATGAGCAAACGATGCAAACTGTTTGCAAATTATACCCCACTTTGCACGTGCACTTGCCTGCAAAGCGGGTTTTGATTAACAAACAGTTTGCAAAGTTTTGTCATCCTGAACCAAGGATAGGTAAATCATGTCGCAAATAACATAAAAGACAAAACAGACGCTTTGACTTTCCACAATTTGCCATTTACACCCATAAAACCTGTCCTGCGTTCAGGATGACAAAACTGTGCAAACAGTTTGCCAATTATATCCCGCTTTGCACGCAAGAGCACGTGCAAAGCGGGATATAATTGGAAAACTGTTTGCACCGTTTTGTCATCCTGAACGCAGGAAAAGGATCATCTTTAGCATATATGTGACCCGTCACGCGAAAAGGGACCATCTGGGTAGTGCGTAAAGTGTCGACCCTAGTCAGACTGCGCGGACTGCGCAGGCTG
Source organism: Fragum whitleyi (assembly GCA_948146395.1). Taxonomy (NCBI): domain Eukaryota; kingdom Metazoa; phylum Mollusca; class Bivalvia; order Cardiida; family Cardiidae; genus Fragum; species Fragum whitleyi. The sequence continues at coordinate 49,200,881 of OX411548.1, forward strand.
ACTGGGGTCGAAACTTTTTTCACCGTGCTTAATTTCTGAATCTAGAATGATTAATCTACCTTCAAGTGAAAGAATTTTTGAAACGCAACTTATGGTTGACATATGGTCGATCAAATATCTTTTTCAATAATTCATTTTACGGAATTCCCGGATGGTCCCTTTTCGCGTGACGAGTCACATATAGTATTTGCGCAGCCTTTATATTGCGCGGTATGAAAAGCAACTCGCACAAATTTTCTGTGATTGATACGCTTTTATTCTAAAAATACTGCCTCTTTAAAATTCAAAAAAGATTTTGAATGGTACTTAATAATTGATATTTTCTCGCACATATGACACGTAAGAAATGCCACACGCATTCTAAATCATATTTAAGAACAGCACTAAGCCTTACTTAAATCGATAGTAGAGTTGATAGGACAAAAGATTGTCAAACAATAAACGATTCAAATTGTTGTCAACAACTTTGAATATTTCGTTAAAATGGTCGCGAAATTCCGATAACTTGTGAAAAATAACTTCATATAATAAGTAGAAGTTTTTTTCTGAGAGCTGTCAAATGTTTAAACGCTGTCCTGTTCAAACTATCGAATATAGATTTAGATTTACAATAAACCTTTTACGCTAGCGCCCATTCAGTAGCTTTAAACCCAACCGGGTGTTTGGTAACCAGGCACAGATATAATATATGCCGCATATATTCAGTGTACACTGCGAATAGTTCAATTGAAATATATCGGATATTTTCGGTCTTTGACTGTCATTTCAATAGACAATTATTTATCTGCGGGATTTTTACGTGTGAAGGTCATTTTTGAAAACATGGATTAATCAATTAGGAATTATTATGAGCGACCAAGTAGGGACCACGAATGGCCCCGAAACTGGGGCCGCCGGTGACGAGATGATTACTGAGAAAGCATCGGTGAAAGAGGTTCACCAGGAAGAAGTTGGTGCTAACTCAGCTGACGTGAATAATAACAATGCAGATGTTGAAAATGAAAGAGGTATAACAGAACGCGATGCTCATCCAAGCGGGGCAGCAGAGGGACAAGTAGGGCCTGACAATAAGGGACAAGATGTCCATCAAACAGAAAATGTAGACAAAATAGAAAACGGGATTAAGACAGAAAAGGACGTTGTGAAAGACGATCAACATATTCACAAAGACGGAACAAGAACGAAGTTAGAGATTGAAGACAAGGAACCTGAGGAGATTGATCAGTTTGACTCCGTATCTAACGCCGTCTCTCAACATGGTCGACAGGACACTCGGCTAAGCATAATGAGGAGGGAAGAATCTGTTCATGTTCCGCGACCGGACGAAGACAAACCCAGAAAAACTCCTGCACAACCCGCCAATAAACAGAAAAAGGTCAAAAAGGGAATTTTTGTGTCTTACTCACCCGATGCTGGATTTCTTGAGCGTAAGTTTGTAGTTGAAACTGTTAAACAATTGAAAGAGAATAACCTCGCCGAGGATATCTGGTTTGATAAGGACGAAGAGAACACGGGAAGTCCGTGCTGGTTCTCTTTACGAATGGAGGCCGTGGAGAAATGTCGTGCTGGGATTTTATTTCTCTCCGACAGTTATTTCATGTGCCCAGTGTCAGTGTATGAGGGGAAGGCTTTGTTAGAACGTGTTAAAGCTGACCCTCATTCTGTTGCAATATTTCCAATTCTGTTCACCCAAATTGAAAAATCCGAACCTCATAAAGACTTCATGCCTCTTCTCAAACAATCAGTGGATTTGACTGGAGAAAACTCAAAGTTAAGTATTGCTGAAAGGTCGTCAGTTGTGATTGGCACGATCATGGAAACTCTAGAAAAGTTCGCTTGTATGAACCTTCCACCTCAGATTAGTTCCATAGACACGGAATTCACGGGGAATTACAGAAAGAAGAAAATCTGCACGTGGGACGCATCGGATTTACAGGAATGGATGTTTAAACTGGGAATTAAGGAGTTTTACCGACAAAGTCTGGCTGAAAACATGGTGGACGGGTTTCTGCTCATGTCACTCACGGATCATGACATGGTGAATTATTTAGGAATAGACAGCCGTGTGGTCCGGCGGAAAATCATGCAGAGTATTCTTCAGACGTTAGATAGGGAACAAAAACAGACGGATAACTGGCATTTACGGGCAAGGTCACAGCGGCCAAAACCGGATATGGTCTACTTGGTTTACGATCCGGCAGATGTTCGTCTGGCACAAAACCTCAAAATCGATCTCAAGAAAAAGAATGTTCAGGTATATTGTTTATTCAGATTTATAGCAAGAATAAAATGTGGACTTTAAATGGTTTTGCTCTCAAGAAAAACTATTACAAGTTAATATTTAATTTGAAATCTAAGCAACTGACACATTCTTTTCCACAACCTCTGACCTTCAACATCACAGTTCACACGATATTAACTAAAGTTCTATGATCGCAAAATATATGGTCGATGAAAAGGGGAAAAACCCAAAACTTTTTCATATAAATGACAGAGGTTTATGTAAGGTCAATGAAACTGACTCATTTACGAATTATTCAAAAAGTATCATCGTCGCAAATACATATTCTACGAGATAATAAAAATAATTTTCTAATTTCTTAATTATGATACCCACACTTTTCTAAAATTCTACAGAATGTTGGGTCCTCAGCCTGCTACCCGCTCTATCCATGAGTTATTAACCCTTTCCTGTTTGACAAAATTTTGGACATGTCCAAATTCAAAGGTTTTGCAGACGAAAATTTAAAGTGGATTTAATTTGAAAAATAACCATTCTGTAGTGTAGAAAATAGTGTGGAAAAGGAAGAAATTGCTTGTCAGAAGCAATTTTTTCTTTTTTTACAATGTTTTCTTAATCATAAAATCACAGGCACGTAAAAAGCAGGGATTAAACAGCAAAGGGTTCAATAAATTAGGGAAGCGGTTTCGTACAGGGTGATAAAAATATCAATTAACCGTATATTGCTACATTTTATATAATGTGTTATCAAATTGAAGACTCTTTTGCAATGCTATCACAAATCTATTATCCTTTGATATTTACAGATGAAGATAAAAAACAACAACCATTTTTTACAAATTCTTCAATAAATATATACATTTATAATAATTCTTTTGGTGAAACGTACCCGGTGGCGGCAAATATCCTTTCCGACGTTTGTCTCTCACCAATGGGTAGATAATCGTAAACCTATGTGAGATAGCAGTCGGAGGCTAGGAAATGGTGTAATGGTAGTACAGGTGAAAGAAATACCAGGAATCCATTGTTAGGTACTCCGACCACCGCGATATAACTGCGAGATTGTTGAAAGCGGAGTTAAACCCAATCAATCAAACAAACAAACGTACAAATGTATATGTATATGACATTTTTTAATTAAAAACCGACAAAAATTGCACCTTCAAATAAAATAATGTCGTATAATTTCATGGTGCTCGTTTGTAAGTAAGATACACATTGTGAATGCTTTGTGCGAAGTGCGAAGCAAAATGCTTAACATGGGGAGTTTTATAGATGATTATATTTAAGATGGTCGACCCGTAATAATTCTACAACCTTTTGGAACTGATGATTTTTCACAATGTTAACCGAGATTTCCTGAAATCATTGAGAAACCTCGTTTAATACTGTCAAAGTTCGTGACATCGGAAACGTTGTGGAACTATAAGGTTCCAGTACCTTAAGGTAATGCTACTTGTCTTTTTATCTGTATTTTATAGACTTTGTTATTTTCCCAAAATTGAAAACTCACTCGTTTTAATTAAAGTGCGATAATTCAAGCTTTTGAATTGAAAAGCCATTTAGTTGATTTCATTTTAATCAGAATGAATACATTGAGAAATAGGTTAATTATCCAAATTCCGTGCCCTTGCATTATAATGAGATTCTTGAAAAACGAATCGCTATTGTTATATAGCCGGATACACATTTCTTTATAGAAATGAATTGTCCAATAATGGACCAATATAAAATTTACACAAATACTGTACTTTAAAAAACCCCAATGAAAATAAATAAAGATAACAAAAAATATTACAAAAACGAATTAAATCCTTCAATGATGAGAAAGACCGACAGGCGTAGGACGGAAAAGTTATTTTTTTTTTGTTTTAGTCTTCGAGACAATGGTTTTCGGGAAAAGGACGAGTCCGACATAGGGCAATCGCGTAATATCAGTCAAATTCGAATATCTTTTATTCAACTCGGACGACAATTTCAGTTTCGAAACAGTCTGGCCAATTCAGCAAGAAAAGGGTTATATACGTGACCCGTCACGCGTTGATTGGCCATCTGGGTGGTGCGTAAAGAGTCGACCCTTGTCAGACTGCGCAGATTACGCAGGCTGACTAGGGTCGAAACTTTTCGAACTTTGCTTATTTCCTGAATGTAGAATGATTAAGCTATTTCCTGTGAAAGAATCGTTGAAATGCGACCTCTGATTGACCTGTCCTCGATCCAATCTCTTTTTCAAGTATTTACTTTACTTTACGGAGTTCTCAGATGGCCCTTTTTCGCTTTACGGTTCATACGTTAGAATTAAACCTACGTAGGCAAACCAACATGAACAATAAAGAACTTCGCTGAGAATTTGAAAAGTCTATTCGAAAGTATATGTCTGCAAGGGTTATAATATACTATTAAGCTCGTTCATTTAAAATGTAGATAGTTATCTTGTTAAAAACTGGCAAAATGTCATACCAGTATTGAATGAGTAAGCATTTCACAAGTAGATTTTAAATGACATCTGATTTTGTTCAAATAAAAACTGACAGGCTTTTTTCAAATTGAAATATGATGAAAATCCCCCATTCTATAAAACTGAATGAGAGAGTGTTGGTTTGGAGAAAAGATTTAGGAAAAAAGGGGAAAAAAAGGGGACCCCCCCATAATAGGTACATGACCATATTTCTAATAACCCTATATTTTCATGCTAAAGATACACATTGAAATCTAATCAAATTCAAAAGTAAGTTTAGAAGAGTAAAAGACTCGAAATATTAGCATATGACATAAATTTAAAAAAAGGGCAATACAAAAAAATCAGCTAATTATTTAGGTTAAAACCTTTATTCTAAGCATTAAATTTTATGGCATTGATTAAATGATATGAGAATTTAATATGTTTACACAATTTTAAACTTAATCATAAAACAAAGAGACTATCTCTTCGGAACAAAGACTTCTAATAGATTTGAATTTGATTGGTTAAACACTTTATCGGGCGACAACACTTTAGATTTATTTTTGAAGAAAAAGAGACTGTTTTGTTTGCTTTCTCGGAGAAATTAAAAGATAATATACCGACATTGTCTGGAAACACGAAGTTACAGCGGCCTGTAAGCCAGCCCTATGTTCAGAATGACAAAACGATGCAAACTGTTCGCCAATTAAACCCCGCTTTGCACGTGCACTTGCGTGCAAAGCGGGGTAAAATTGACAAACAGTTTGCAGCGTTTTGTTATCTTGAATGCAGGACTGGTCAGTGACGATACTTTTTGCATTTTCATGGTGGTATTTTCCTTGGATTCGTCGTTTGTTAAAACCCTTTAGGAAAAAAACAAAAACGCAAAAACTGTATGATGGATTATTGATATAAAATACGGCTTTTAATTGTTTACGTGGTAAAGTGGGTGATTTGAAAAAAAAAATCACTTAACTTTAAGTTTATCAAAAATTTCTGACCTTTCGGGCGAAAAGAGACGAGCTGGGTATTCGGCATTGGTCTACCCTAGTCAGACTGAGTGGGCTGACTCAAGTCGAAATTGAGCCGATGCGCGACATTTTCAACAATTTCATGTTGGCGTGATAAACAGACGTATAGCAACCTGGACAGCAACATAATGTAATGAAAATATTCTCTGATCCACTGAAGAAAGGTTAAGACATTATCTTTTCCAGAGCGCATAGTAAAGATTCTGGTCAGCCTGTGTGGATGCACAGGCTGGCCAGGGGCTTTGCCATGCGAACATGCGAAATTGTTTGAACTTTGAAATGTCACGCACTTGCTCAATTATTCAAACTTGGATGATTTTCTGAACATCGAATGATCATTTTGCTTTCCTGTGTGACATTTTTAAAATTCATTTCAGTTAAACCTCTACTGGAACCAACATCCTTTTCAAATATTTGCCATCTGTGTTTCCTGATGTTCTATTTTCGTGATCGGTCACAATTGGGCATTCGAATGATAAATCATTTATACATGTATCAGAAACTTTATCCATGTGAAGTTTACAAAATCATTGTTCACGAACAAGCTACTGTTAATACCTTTATTTGATTATCTCGATTAAAAACAAATATTTGTGAAATGGATTTGAGGCTCTGCAAACGTTAGCAGTTACTGTGTAGTCGTTACTGATTATGAAGTGAAAAAATCAGTAACACGGTATTCGTCTGCTGGACTCCTTGAAAGCACCGTTATAGCTATCCGTCTGTCCGTCAGTCCGACCGTGGTTCCGTCCGTCGTTTTGTCTGTTCGACGCAATGTTCCCCCATTGCTAGATTGAATTTTATGAATTTTTTATAGTTCATCAAAATATGACTTTAAAAGGAGACGCAGGTCTAAAGTAAAGTAAATTTTCATTTTTTTTATTGATTTGTATTTTACTTTCATTGACATGGTCGTTACGTCGATTTACGCGAAAATATATTTATATGTACAAGTTTCTTTTCCTGCGTTCTATTAATTTTTTAGATGTTGGGTATTAAGATGTTAAACAGCAGGCTAACAATACTGATCTATGTTTGAAAGCACAATAATCCATTACAAAGTCATATCTTATTTCAAGTAATCGGATCAATAGGAGATAATCCTTCTATGGCTATATTTAGAATTGAAGCGTAACGACAAATGTCAAGCTTCGGGAAATTCCGTGACAAGTTTTTCGTTTATCTTCGTCAATGATAACCGTGACCCCACCTGCCCACATCAACTGCCAACGATCAAAAAATGAAGCCAGCGTTCAATAAGCAAAAATGTTTGCAAACGTTAAGAGATAATACTCTGCTTTGCACGGCGGTACAAAGGGACGTATCGTTCTAAACGTTCATATACCAAGGCGTAACTCCCATTACGCTATTGCGTAATACAAAATAAATTCTCTGTGAAAATATATCGTTGATAACTGGTCATAACGTCGTCTCTACAGCTTTTTCAAGATTTTTTTAACCATTCATCAATGTTGAAATTATTATAAGTCAAATTGTCTTTTGGGAGCCCTTACTCTATCCTCCATTTCTGGCAAAAAGGAGCGGATGGACGTCAGTTTAAGTTTTTCCCTAACGCCTATATATTTTCGGGTTGGCGTATGAACTTGTACGTATGAATTTGTATGTATGGATTTGTACGTATGAATTTGTACGTATGAATTTAAAATCCTGGCTACGCCATTTTATACGGCTTTGCATCCTCAACGCTGGGTAGAAACATTTTTCAAACAAAGTTACCCGTCAGTTCAGTTGGGCACACTAAAACAAAAAAAATATTGTTCGTTTTATTTTGGATCAAAATTGCCGTTGATTATTTTTAAGATCAAAGCCCCCTTTCCTGTGATGCTACATCATGTGAATGAATATGCCTGTTACAAGATGGAGAAAATGCTGTGAAAGTACACGAAGGAACCAAATTAATCCTTTTATGAATTCCTTTAACATGACGTTTCATTTTGATACCCCTTTTTCTGTGACATAGGAGAAAAATCATCAAAATTGGGGCGTACGGACGTATACGTTGACGTTCTGATATGGAAACGACGGATAGACGGAGAGAATGATGTGAATTTACGTCCACCTCCGGCGGCCTAAAATAAAGCAGAAAAACAATCTTAAGATGCAAGTTTCTAAAATTAACAGCACTATGTCATTGTTATAAAATAACCATGTGATTGATATCACAAAGAAATATCATATGGGATGTTATCACACGGATATATATATATATATATATATATATATATATATATATATATATATACATACGGCGTTCAATAGAGAAAGATATCAACTTGTAACGAGACGGGTGATATATGTGATTCGTCACATGACAATGGAGAATCTGGGTAGCGCGTTAAGTGTCGGCCCTAGTCAGACTGCGCGGATTGCGCAGACTGACTGGGTCGACACTTTTCACAATGTGCTTATTTTCCGAATCTAGAATGACCAATCTACCTTCCAGTGAAAGATTTTTTGAAATGCGACCTCTCGTTGACATACGGTGGACCAAATCTCTTTTTCAAAAAAGCATTTTACATAGTTCCCAGATGGCCGCTTTTCGCGTGACGGGTCACATATGTTTTAAACTAAGCGTAATTTTTTATTTGGAGATTAAAATATGCCCTATCAAAGCCATTCATCAAAAATTCATTTCTCAAATATGTTTACTTTAAAATACATTCAATCTTTTTTAAATCTCCTAATTTAGTACCGCGGCATATTAGAATAAGAACGATTCCTTAAGTCTTTGTATATGACCTTCTCAATATCTATACACATGTGGGAAAAGTGAAGATTTTAACCCATCCTGCGTTCAGGATGACAAAACGATGTAAACTGTTTGCATATGATACCCCGCTTTGCACGCAAGTCTATGTGCAAAGCGGGGTATAATTGGCAAACAGTAAACACCGTTTTGTCATCCTGAACGCTGCAGTATAACCTATCGTAAAGTATGCCCTTCTGATATCTGATTAGAGCATTTACTACTCGTTCTTACCCCATTACCAGACGACAAAGGTATAGACTGGTCTAATTTCAAAGAAGTTGCAGACGACAATTTCCAGTTGTCGAAATTCTAAGATTTTTGATTTGCAAACTATAATTCATATCTGTTTTACATTTACTCATGAATATTTATAATGATAGAGGCTAATCGCCTTATCGAATAAAATGAAAGCTATATGTCCCAATGGTGCCCAGGCGTACTCTATAGGACACGAATAAAAAGGCCAATAAATACATGCCTATTTCATTTTTGAAAAGGCTGTATTAAAGTTTATACATTTGACTCTTACGTTTGAATGAATGATATTTAATCGAATAATTGATCGAACAGATAAATAGCATAATATAGATTAGCTTGTGCGTGATATTTCCAACAACTTCGCGTGTGTGCAAAGCAAAGCCTCTGGCCAGCCTGTGTAATCGCACAGTCTGACCTGAGTCTTAACTATGTACTATGTAGTTAGATACTATTTTAAACCCCCATAAGGCAAGAACTTTTTTGCATTGTGTGTTTGTCTAGGCTGCTCAATGTTTATGCATAGTGCACATGTGAGAATGTTGGAAGTTTAATGCACATACTCAAATGTCATTCTTTTAAATCTACAGTTTACAAAGACCCAATCGTCTCAGGTAGGCATTCGTACGATCGATAGTATGGGTAAAAATATACTATATTCTAGAAAATCAATGTTAAAATCGAAAAATATTAATTTTACAAGGATCAGTACAAAATCGAAATTACACCAGATGAATCAAATTATTTGGCGTGTAAAAGTTCTGCAGATTACATTTTAAGGTAGTGGACCTGTAATAGTTCCGCAACATTTCAAACCACATACATGTATTCTTTCACAATGTTAACCGAGGTTTCCTAATGAAAATCATTAGGAAACCTCGGTAAACACTGTTAAAGTTTATTACTTTCGTGATGTTGCATTTTACTATTACGGGTTCACTACCTTAACTTTACTTCAACTAATTTTGGTAGGCGTTGGGAACTTTCTTGAAACCCTTCCTGATAGTATTTTGAAAAGCTAAAATTGATGTCTGCAGCCACTGGTGTATTTGTTCACTGTTTTATTATTATCTTCGTAGAATCTGATATTTTTCAATTTGTGCATGTACACGTACTAGTATTTAGTAAGAATAATCCAGAGCTTATATCTCTCCAGCCTTCCTATTATAATATGAGCCTATGCGTGCAATTCCAACGGTTTCAGGTGTGTGTGATCAAAGGGCATGTAGCCGACAACATAACCACGCAGTGGAGTTTGGATATTAGTTGATTGCGCGAAGAATAATTGAGACACTATCAATCTATAAAGCATAATGAAGACTCTGATCAGACTGTGTGGATACACGGGCTGATCTGAACCTTAACATGTCGCGTTTGTGAAATTGATGGAATTGTCACGCAGAGGTTCATTTGCATAATTGTCTTCCTCCAAGATAGCATTCTGATGAATAGGAAAAACGGGATCCGAGAATAACATATTGTCTTAAAATATCAATACTGTATCAATATGGTGGAGGTTTGGAAAATTTATCATGAAAGGCTTTGCCGAGTCATGATAATTTCTCGCTGCCGAAACCAGATAACATTGACATTTGAAGACACTTACATGTTATTATATTAATCATGTAATCATTTTTCAGCGCTTATTCTTAATACACCCTTAAAAATGAAAGAAACTCATGTGAAAGTGTTTGCAAATTATTTTTAAAAATAGACTTCCTGATATCATGCTGTGTTATCAGAAAGGGGATATCAGGTTAATACAGGATTCATTGCATGGTAATTGGTAATACTTCATTTACACAAAAGAAACCAGATATTGACGCAAAGCTTTCATCGGGAGAAGTATTCAATAAAACTTCGGCAATTTATCTTCGAACTAGTTCTTTAAAAAATTATCAGTCTACTTCTCTTTCTAGTAGCATCGGTCATCAGAAATAGAAATTCCTTTGCTATGATTTTACTTCAAGATATATGATATGTATTTGAAATAAAACTTAAGCAAAGAAATCAAATATTTAATTATGTGTACATTAAATGCAACATTTTTTTCTATTTTCAAAACCCGCTCGTCACATCTCGAATTCTGCTTTGTTGTTACTTTTAGCCATTAACCCTATAGATATGCGCACTGCGTGCTGAAAAAGAGGGTACGTACATTTGGATTACTGGGCGCACACGGCACCCACAAACTCGCCGTAAGCCCTTCAGATTTAGAAAAAAGATATTGTGTATTTTTTGTAAAACAATAAAATCGCATGCACTAAGGCATCCGTGTAACCGTACAATTAACGTACGGACACTGTAGGCAGCTGCAAGGTCACAAAACGGCTAACTTACATAGGGATACTATGGGACTGATTGTTCGAATGTTATAGGCCGGCGCCGAACCCTCTTTAGAGAAACCCGGATCCGCTGCTGATAGGCGTATATAAGTCATTTTTTATTTTCTGTTATTTAACCATTATACCCGGTGAAAAACAATCAAAATAGCTAGCTTTGATAATCTCCTTTATCAGCTTTATTGCATACCCTATAGATACTTTAAGTACTTTAACTATCATAAATAACCCCTATCTATCTATCGCTTTTGGTAGCTTTATGAAAGTCCTATATTTTTGACCTGCCTCATATACACAGGGTATAACGTGCCACTCCGACACCAGAAGGTTCGTGGACACCTGATCGATTTTTTCGATACGGAACTAACGGTGGGGCAAGTTTTTGACTGATTTGTAAACCAAAATAATCATTTTCATTTCAATTTTTAGTATCACTGTCGAGATAAATGGTTCTTCTTTAAGGAAATAAAAGTAGAGGGTAAAAACTAAGCCAAATTAGCGAGTTCTAGCCCTAGGAGTGAGTGACTTTGCTTGGTCTTTAGATTTGTCATTAATTTTTTGTCAAACAACCTGATTATTCTTAATTGCTTGTGATTGTCTAAGAGCATTTATGTGTCCTCTACACGCATACCAAATTTCTCGGCGAAAGATCCTCATAAAGCGAAGATATTCGTACTTTTATTGGCCTGGGTAGCGGAAAATTTGATACCTAGACACCCCCTATCACAAATTCTGGTGTCGATTTCCAATCGAAAAAAATTCAGGGGGTGTCTAGTTATCAAATTGTTCGCTACCCAGGCCAATAAATGTACGAATATCTTCGCTTTATGTGGATCTTTTGCCGAGAAATTTGGAATGTGTGTAGAGGATACATAAATGCTCTTAGACAAACACAAACAAAGAAGAATAGTCAGGTTATTTGACAAAAAATTAATGTCAAACCTAAAAAACGAGCAAAGTCACTCACTCCTAGGGCTAAAACTCGCTCATTTTGCTTACTTTTTACCATCCCCTTTTATTTCCTAAAAGAAGAACCATTTATCTCGACAGTGATACTAAAAATTGAAATGAAAATGATTATTTTGGTTTACAAATCATTCAAAAACTTGCCCCACCGTTAGTTCCGTATCGAAAAAATCGATCAGGTGTCCATGAACCTTCTGGTGTCGGCGTGGCACGTTATACCCTGTGATATATAGAATATATAGAATATTGGTGAAAATAGTCGAAACTCTCTATAAACCCTTTTATATATCACTGAAAAACTTAAACTATAGTATGTACTAACTCATTTTTATGTTTTTAATAACACTCCTTTATTCTGAATTTGGACAATGAAGTAAATTTCACAACAATTTGAAATATGTAAGTCTTGTTTGGAAAATATAGTTTTTTGTTTAAGCCTGTGATATATCTCTTCTTGACAAAAGTCTATGTTTTTTTTCATTAATTTGTTAAACATTTCTTATCATTTTTGGTCAATTAAGATATTCGAACCAAGATATAGTCATGGGCTATTCTTTTAAATCACAACTCTCTATTTGTTGTGAGTGATTGAACAAACACAACATAGAAATATGTTGGTTTCTTGTCGTGACACGTGTTTGGTGTATCTTTTAAACGAATTAAACGAATTCATGGACAAATCTTGCTTTTGACAACGCAACACTTTTTTGATAACGTTTATTTATTATTTGATGACTTGTATCTTTGGCCTTAAGAGATGTTTTTTAAAATTACTGAAGGTAAAGATCAAACTCATCAAATACTTTATTTCGATGCATATATACCTTTCAGGTGATACACCATGATAGTCTTAAACTAGGGCGATCAAAAGAAGAATTCCTGGAAATCAACGGCCCCCAAATGGCAACAGCCAGTCACGTGATCGTCTTGATCACAGAGGCCTCGGCAAACTCGCCATTTGTATTCCACGAAGTTCTCTTCGCTGATTGGCTGGGGAAGAAGCTGGTTTCCGCTGTTTTCAAGAATGTCTGGTTCTCGTTTCGACCGGCTTTGAAAGCTGTTCTCGGTAGGCTCTCCAATTTCATTCTTTTGTAATGTTACGATAATGTAATATCCTATTTCACACTCAAAAAAGAGTGAATTGCTTTTAAAACGTTGAAAAAATGACATGCAGCGTTCATACGATCAAATCCACCCTTGTACATTTTCTTTTTTTGGCATCCAGATACAAAACATCAAGGGGAAATAGATGTAAAATCATAGACTTTCTGAATTGTGCAAACTTATTTGTGGTGGGTATTGTTGTCAGATATATTAGATTATCTCTCAGACAGCGGGCTACCGGCTTTAGACTGGTTCCAATGTCGACTATCAGAATAGTCTAGAACAGGCTATTCTGATAGCTGAATTGTGAGGCCAGTCTACGCTCGGGTATGATTCGTGCCAGAAATAAGTCGACACTGTTTTTCGATGAAAGTGATTTCTTTAAAGCAGCATTGCGTTCAAAATAACGAAGCATAAGCGAGCGTTCCAGATATGGTCCCCAGCATTACTAAGTGAAGCGTATCTAATGCGTGTTTCAAACTTGGGTCGATCGCTTGTGCTTCGTTATCCAGAACGAAGCGCATTTTTTTGTGAACAGCATATGGCACTGTACAGCTTCAAAGGATCTAACTTACCGAATTGAAATATTTTGCTAAACTAAGTGAACCAATTTTTTTACAGTGCACTTAAACCGGTTAAAGCTGTTTACTTTAACAAATTCTTCAAACTTCATTCATATATCGTGAAATGTTTATTCATTTAAGTATATAACCTATTGAATGTTTATTGCCCATATAAAGATGTTTACACCATGTTATAGACCTGAGTGACAAAACAGTCAGCAAGTACGTCAAATCAATGGAAAAGTGCTACACGGTCGTATGTGCCTATATTTATATAGGCGCTTATGACTGAGTTGCAGTAAGCCCTAGATATATTGAATGTATACCCGATTTCGTAAGCACATGATATTCATAAAATATTGTCATAACTGTTATATATATATGATAAATCAAATTTATTCCGTTGAAAGTTTTTGATTGGCTATTTTAATATTATACAAAGATTCCTTATGAATCGTGTTTATCTAAATAAGAAAAGAAAATGACATTTACTAGCTACCCTCTTTGAAAAAGAAATATAGCGATTTGATACTAGAAAACTAGTGGAAAACAAAAGATATATATATTGAAACACACTTTTCAACGGCCTGTTTGTTTTTGCTAAAATTTAACATTTTCCTCGAAAGAGAATTAGTCAAATTGCGATAGAAAACTTATTCAAGGAGAAATTTTCCAAAAAGTGTTGAGGAAAAGAACGCACTGGATTGCAATTGAATGTCATTGTTGATTTAAAACATAACATTGATGGGCGGTGTACTTTTAACAAAGCATACACGTTTAAAGATGCAAAACCGTCACAATGTCCCTTTCGTAAGTAATGCCTCAAGGGGAAAGCTCGCCGAAGTTTGCTGAGTTTAGGAGTTATTTCTGAGACTAAGATATTGAAACATTCCTAAAAATTACTCCTTTTGTGACTTATGTAAACGAGGCGCCTTTTATTACAAATACTGCATGTTGAGTCAATTTCGAAAACGGCTTGCTTCAAGAGTATAATGATTTGGCCGAACATCCGTAAAGTAAGAGGGGTTCTGTAAATGAATAACGACGTACTTGGCTTATGTTAAGATTTGACAAATGCCAGGTGGCTGATTAAAAGTTCGTTAAAAGTGTGAAAAAATCCTTCCTACACAATTTTTGCTTATTTGAAATAATTTTCAAAGTGGAAAACTTCGTAAAAGTACACAAATCTTACTGATGTTTTCGGTCATAAAAGCATAGACTGTAAAAGCCGCATAAGTAATTATTACCATACATATCACATAAACCTTTAAACTTAGCAAAAATGCGTTGTTCTTTTTATATTTCCAGGCGACTGTCCATCTATAGATTTCGAGACGAAAATGTACACAGAGAGTATAGATGTTTTAGAACACCATATTAAACCTTTAAGACGGGTACCAGGGGTCGTGCTGGAACAAGCCTACTTAAACAAGATGGCGGAGGGACTCAAGCCTCTGGAGGCATTAGCATACTCAAGAAGTAAATCATTGAAGAATTTATTTATATAGTAAAACGTGCATTAAGCGACCACTTACGGGACCATCAGAAAGCCGTCGTTTTAGAGATTGGTCGCTTAGTTCTCATTGTGACAATTTTAATAAGTTTAAGCAACAAGGGATTCATTTATACTAAATTTTAGTCCAATAAAAACATAATTTTAGACATAAACTGTTCATTAAAATCATTATTAATTTTACGTATATTCTTTATACACTAAAGGTGAAAACTGTTTTTGCGATTAAATAATTGGTGGTACATTTGTTAGTTATAATGTTCACTCTTTGGTGTTTTTCTGAAATATCCCATTGCAGTTACTTCTACAAATGAACTAAACCTATTTGTCAAATACCAGAATCTTTTAATTCTTAATATGTTTGACGGATGACGTGATGAGCTTAGCTTTCTAGTTGCCAAATGATGATTGTTTCTGATTTTAATTGCAGATGGAATGCAAGATGTGTTTGTATTGGAGGGAGATCCTAAAGTATTCATTAGCTATCAGTGGGACATGCAAGCTAAAGTGGAAGACATTAAACAAGTGTTAGAAAATAGTGGATTGAACTGTTGGGCGGACATCAATATGGCGCCGCAGCCAAATCGAGGCCATAGCAGTAAAAGTGGGCGGAGCAGTACATCCACGCATGACAGTACTTCGGAGAACCTCCAATCTCTAATTCAGCGCAATATGAGGTCATCATCCGTTGTTCTGACGTGTATAACACCTAAATATCTACAGAGTGACAATTGTAAGAAAGATTTAATGCTCGCTGAGACATTTAATAAACCAATCATACCGGTGTTGTTGCGCTTTTCTCCGCTTGAAAGCGCACCTGATCAAATTCGTAAGATCTTGGCAAGACTGAGTTACATTGATTTAAGTAATGAGAGATTGTATAAACAGAATATCGGCTATGTTGTGGAAAAGATTAAGAAATATATGACTTTCGCAAAATAATATTTATATAAACTAAAAGAAGAGCTTTCTGTGATATAATGATGTACATGTAAATGTCAGCATTGCGCGCGAGGAATAATGTGAAATAAATTGAATAATATAGAAGGATTTTTTCATTTCAAATGGACTGGTTGTGCAGTGCAACAATTTGTGTGCATTATCAATGGATAAATTGTCATTCATTATTATTTACATTTTAAAACATTATACGGATGCTAAAGTTTGATTTCTTTGACCGTGGCCGAACTTGACCTTTTTGGAAAAAAAATCCTTACTCACCAGTTTCTTACATATTTTAACAATTTTGAAAACATATATATGTATAGCGGTATAACATTCAATAACGTTGATAATTCATTCTTACAAAAGGGCGTGCTAAGCCGAGTAAAAGTTAGGAATTCTATGATTTTTATTCATCTAATAGACCTTGGACAAATAAAGGTCAATAGAACAAACACATATGGCTTTTCAATAGTAAATTGAACCTACATTTTAAAGGTACAGAAAAATGTACTTACTTTTCTAAAGTCTGGCTCGTTTGCCAGTTGGATGGAGTAACGGACTCGTATTAGATAAATGGTTGCGAGTTCAAGACAATTAAAGTCAGTCCTGTAGGCGAGTTGTGTATACAGCCCAGAACACCCAGCTCTGCGCCCCTCACTTGAGAACCTAATATCTGTCGTGGAACTTATCAGAAATGAAAGTTTGTCAGTACAAAAAGATGTGTTCACAAACGCAAACCAGTGTCATCAAAACCAGGGTCATCGTATAAACGATTCAATGGACAAAGGATCGTGAAGTTACCTTTGGGCGCATTTGATTATGCATGCGTTTTGCGCGGAGCGAGTTTATGTGCATATCTACATACCCGGTACTTGTGTGATTTATACCAGCATGTGCGTGACATTTGCGCCAAGTTCACTTCTGCTCCGAAATCATGCCGCAAAGACAGTAATTACTAATTAAGAACATTTACATCAATTTTTGAAAAGAAAGTTTGAGTTAGTAGGTTTCTACAGAGCGCGAAGTGCAGACTCAGATCAGACTGTGCGGAAGCACAGGCTGATCTGATTCCTAACTTAGCGCTCATGAATGTGTTTTTGTTTTTGGCATTATCGCTCGCCGGCTCATATACTTTTCCGGGTGAACATATCTTTTATATCATATGATGACTTTCATAATTATTTGACATCTGGGTTATAAAAAATAGTTTGAAATTCTGTGGGACCTGTGAAAATTTACTCTGATCGCCCATGACTAAAAGTATGTGATGTGATATGTAAGTGATGAAAGCATGACAAATATTTATACATGTAATTTTGCAGATATGGGCTGCTTTTCTTTTCACTGTGACGAAAAAGGATTCAAATCTTCATACATGTATATTTCTGTTCTCTGAAAATGTGGTTCGTTCTTCCTATATGTAATAAGTCTATCTTTCTCGGTGCTTTCATTGTGTTCTTTGTTTTATATTTTTTTTATTCCTCATCCTTGTGTAAAATTTTAAGGAAAATATGCATCTGCATGACTGGCAGTCATTTAATTGAATAAATAATCCGTATTATAAATATCAATCATGAACGGATTCAGGGGACAGTTTCGTGAAAACATTTTAGACGTATTTTTGTCTTACTGATGACTTTCGAAACATTGGCAACAACAATCACTTTATAAAGGTATTGATAGATTGGTGATACGTGAATTTTGTCCTAAACATTTGGTAAGTCATCGGTATGACAAAAATGCGTCTTAAATGTTTTGAGGAAACCGGTCCCAGTAACAAACAACCAGATGTATTTTTTTCCAAGAAAAACCCCCGTTCATATTATATAATGGAATGATAATTCTAGATTTTGGAACCCCGTAGGGTAAATATTTGAAAAAAGAGATCTGTTCAAGTAGAGATCAACCGGAGTTCGCATGTCAGACATTCTTATACAGGAAGGTAGAATGACCATTCTAGATTTGGAAAACATAACAAGTGCGAAAAGGTTCAGTCCTCGTCAGAGTGCGCATCACATATATTGAATTACTTTGTTGAAAAAAGTAAACCCATTGTCAGTGTTTGTATATTGAATATTTTCATTAAGATATGTCCTATTTGTACCAAAATGTGTGAGAATGATAATTAAGAAAATCAAATGAAATCAGTGTTTTTTGTTTAAATATTTGTCCTATACCCCCCTTCTATCCCAATAGCATTGCCTAGTGCCAACGACTTCTGCAATGCTAGGCCACAAAACATTTAGACTAGTCAAAAATGAAAACATTTATTAGACGACAAATAATTTGAAGAATATTGTATGCTACAATGTATCTTCACAAGCCAAGGATTTTAATTCCAAAATTCCCATCGCACGGAGCAAAGTCGGTTTAGAACCCTTGGCTTGGGAAAATGTTTGTAGACACATGCATGTTTTTCTTTCTCCTTTGAATCCTAGGTGTGCTGTGAGCATTACGAGAAGTCAAGGGGAGCGGGTTGGGAGAAAGAGGGGAGGATGTGACAGTTTATGTTGGCTACAGTATCTGTAAGTAATCGCCATCAATGAAAGCAATCTGTATTTTGCAGATGAGAATGACCTCACATTGTATTGTTATTATTGTCATCTTGATTTGGTCTATACAAATCTCAAAAAGCCCGACATACGGTACCACAAATATACGACTGTGTCTTTATTTTTTGTACAAGATAACTGAACATTGCCTTGAAAATATAAACTCTCTTTTACCATATTTCGTTATCATACTTCAAAATTGGACACCTCAATTAAAAACTTTCGTTTTCGATGTTTTAAAAACTCTTTTTGTGGGACTTATATGTAGGAGACAACTCAGGGATCATTCAATGAAAATTATTGCTTCTACCGAAAAAGGACGGGCGCTTGATGGAAACAAAGCCTAAGCGTATTCGGAACATCGTTCGAACTTTTCCGTAAACTGGAAAGTACCTCGTCTATTACGTAGAATCGCCGAGGATTCCCGATTAATCCTAGGCGATAACCAGCTTTTCATATAGCTAAAAAAAGAGCATGGCGAGAGATTCACGTAACTAAGCTCGGCTAAAGGTGCTTGTCTATGAGAAAAGTACGTCGAGAAAGGACATAACGTTCAATTGAAATGCAAAGAGTTATTGTCTTGGAAGAATATGTCGCTCTTGTGATAGGAAATACACTTGCCAATTCCAAGCAAATACCTTTAACACATAATGATTAATGGCAAAGAACAAAGCTTGTCACACCAAAGTCTAAAACTACGCCTAAGCCTATACCGACAGGATAACGACAATGATGTTGCCCTTTCCCCAACCAACCGAACTAAAAATAATCAGCTATCAACAAGTTAACCAAAAAGGCATAGTTCAATTTAATCACACTTCGAGTCGTATTTGCTGTTTAAAGATCCAGCGGGCTGGCAAGGAACTGATCATAGTTTCACTTTGAAATAATTTGATATTATTTGTTTCTATCAATTTTCGTGCAATCTGATTTGTTAAAAAATGGATCTATTTGTCAATGAAAACTATTTTAAGTACGCAGCTAATTTAAGGTTGCGCGCAAAGTAGTCCCGTAGGAAATCTGTCTTGTTATGGAGAATTCTTCCATTTTTGCTTTGCTTCATGATGATAAATTATAAGAGATGAAGAGAGTATTTTGTCAAAATTTCCTGGAGGTATGAAACCAAAAATGTAATCACACACATGTATTAATCTGTTTCGCTTATTCATACGGTGGGATTAGGTTTTGAGTTTCATATCTCAATAAAATTACAAAATACTCTATCCATCTCTTAAACATCTACTCCTCCATAGGATAACTTTTTTTTTAGTAAACTTGGTTTATAAAATGTGTGACCATTCATAAATAGTGTTAGAATTTGAATGGCTTAAAAATATAAGCCTTTTGGGACTTATGTAACCTTCGATTTTTATACTTCCCGAAAGATTTTCGCGGAGCATATAGTCGCTGGGTTGTGGGCGTCCGAAGATTTCTACAACCCCTGGGCCAAATTGGACGAAACTTAATTCATTAAAAAAAAACCATGATACATTTTAATGAAATAAATTACTGTTGGAGGCTGCGTCACGGTAAAAGGATCCTTAATATGATAACTGTTTGTCTATTTTCTGCTGGTCTTATTGTCAGAATTTAATAAAACTTCAAATTTGAGTAGCAAACCAGATTCCCTTGCCCATGAATTACTTGAAACATAATGCGTACAAAAGACGAGTCATGGAAAAAAAGTAATGTTGTTACGGCTGAAAAATACGTTAACGTTATCCGCAAAAAACGTGACTGGTCATAAGTTTGATAGGTGAGAGGTATAGTACTTATATTTTGCGTGTACATTGCATGTGGCAAGCCGATATTTTGGTGACTAAGTCAAGGTCATTAGTTAAGGTCAGGAGTTCATTTCAAGGTCAATTTTTTTTGTAAATTTAATCTTTTAATTTGGCCGCCGTTTCTGATCATGCGGTAAGTGATATAGCCTTTGTATTTCAAATGTGTATTTCTTGTGACAAGATCTTTCACTCAGATATCTAAACCAATTTCATAAGTCGTCAAGGTCACCTGGTCACCAAGGACGATAATTTCTCACATAAAAAACACAAGTTTTGCTTCGTTAGTACCGTTCATTGGTAAGATGCATAGTGTCCATATTTCACAAGCGCATTGCACGTGACATGACCCTTCTCAGTGTTGTTACCGTGTTCAAGATCACCAGTCAAGGTAAATGTCGTTTTTTAAGGTCAAACTATGGAAGTTTAAATTTAAATTTGGCCATCAGTAGTATGCAGATCACGGTAATTGATATAGCCTTTATATTTCAAATGCCGGTGTCACGGTTACAAGTGATAAGACCTTTCAGTAGATAAATAAATCAAGATTAATGTTATATTGTCAATGTCAATAATTACCTTCATATATAAATAGGCAAATATCTTATTAAGCTTAAACGGCGGGGATCCATATGGTTCATATTCGTCACCATCGATTGTGCCATAGCCCTTATTTTCCGTTTACCGCCTTGTATCTTCGGTTGCTCCAGGGTTTCAATAAATAAAATGTTCGAAATGATAATTTTGTTTGAATTTCTGCATGGAAACGAAATATTTATGCAATGCTAGTTAAAACTAATTTATAAAGAAAACGCGTTTACAATTACTTTGTTCGATTACAAGATCGAACACTATTCGCCAACTCCAAATTTTACCCAATCGACAGAATCCACTATAAGGTCACATTTGAGGTTAAAAATTTGCATTTTTGCCTTGTATTTCTTTGCGTGATTTGCATAAAATAAAACAATGTCATTGGCAATAGTTATGCATGCATACTCATTAAGGTATGTGGTACCTACCAGTATAATG
The DNA here is from genome assembly GCA_948146395.1 of Fragum whitleyi. Lineage (NCBI taxonomy): Eukaryota > Metazoa > Mollusca > Bivalvia > Cardiida > Cardiidae > Fragum > Fragum whitleyi. The sequence continues at coordinate 49,222,420 of OX411548.1, forward strand.
CTTGGAAGTTCTCCGATCTTCATTTCTTTGTGGGGCGCTATAAAAATATTGACGTTTTGCCTACCCCAGCGGTTTTACACTTCCCTTGATGATCGATTGTATTCCATGTATCAAAAGATGGTTCTATTTTTCTTCAACACAGTAACAGGAGTAAAGGTAAGAAAGAAAGACAAAACACTGACAAGTTCCTATCGTGAAATTCATGCAGATGATTTATTGGAAATGCCTTCATTATGAAGGAGAATTGTTTCATTGAATTATAAAGAACTTAGCATAAATGGAACAATCCACTATTTTTCTCTTCGTTTGAAGTATTATTGATAAGTTCTGATATTTAATAGTAAGATTAATATATCGATATATACTGGACAGGTTGTTATTAAAACTTAGGTGTTAAATCATGTTAACTTGAAGTTAAGCCCAAAGCTTTTTTTTGTAACTGGGTTACAGCTATAAACTATTTTTATTTGTTCTCATGATATCATTGCCTTTAAGGAAGAGGTTGAGTCTCAAAGATGATACAGTTATTTTGATTTCCCTGTATTTAGGGCCTTTTTTTTAGTTCTTTAAGCTACTTCACAATTCCATAAAGGCTCTATTTTTCCCATTTGTTTCAGAAAAATTTCCCAAAATGAGAGATAGTTCTCGCATTACATTAATTTTTTGCATTCAAATTCAATTTCTTTGATATTTGCATAATTTTAATGACTGAAAATTCCAAAAAAGGAGGTGTATATCATGAAATTTTTCAAATGAGGCATAAATTGTACTTCTAATACTTTATTTTATCAATCTTATGTATCCCAATTCTTCTGAAAACTGCGCTGAAATTTCCCAAAATGAACGGGCTAAGGCATTCTCCCAAATTCTAGAAAAAAAGCCGTGGTATTTCTTGTACACATAATCAGGAATTGTTAAATCAGTCAAAGAGGTCATTGCTAACTGTAAATAAATTATTTCAGGTTGACAAACACTTTGATATGAACTGGTTGAAAAATCATACCAAATTTACAACTTGTTGTTTTTATTAAAGCTTTGATGACTCCCTCCATGTAAAAAAAGTTCTGCACATGTTATTTTTCTCTATTATTAAACAGATCAGGATTTATGGGGACACTTCAAGATTGTATGGAGAAAAGGAAAATGTGATTATTCTGTTCAATCACCAGTGCACAGGTAATTTTGCAGTGAATTAACCTTTGTCATGCTGAATAAATTTTAGCTAAAAAATTTTCATCAAAATCAAAGGGCAAAAAACACTGAAAGTCCAAACTGTAGGTCAATTTTTATTTGAAAACTAAATCTGTTGACAATTCTGGTCCGAAAGTGAGAAACAGGTGGTGTAGACTAACATCAGGCTGCACATATGTGCAGGCTGATGTTTGTCTATAGCTCCTGCCAAAGCAGGAATATTCCGGGTTCAGCATGACAAGGGTTAATTAATTTTATATGGTAAAGATTTTTTACTTGAATAAATGATTGTTTCTTTCATATTAACACAAATCAAACATACCCTCTGTAGTGTGTCTATTATACTTTGATTGTATATTCTTGAACAATACTATCAACTGATATTGTAAAATTAAGAATTGAGGAAAAGTAAAATACTTAAGCAGGGTTCCAGTCATCTTGTCGAGCCAAGGGTTACAAACGATTTACTTATCTTACCCTTGGCTGAATGAATGGGTAATTTCTGTACGCTTGACGTCACAGAACAGAAAACGAGGCGGACCAATCAGTAACCTTCTTACAAAAAGGCCCGAAAGCGGGAGGTATGTTAGGGTCAATATGCCCAACGGCTACTTGCCAGATGTGAATTAGACCCTTAGAATTGCACTTAACCCCTTCAGTTTTAGGTGACACTTAGTAAGACTGAAATACACAGTCAAAAAAGCTTAGCGAAAGTCCTATATCTATTTGAATGACAACTAGTGTGACAATATATCTTTTTAAAAATTTGATAGTTCATTGAAAGGTTCTCAAATTCAGCTTTTTTGCCCGCGATATACTACAGTTTTTCAATGTTTATTTGAAATTTTAAGTTATTTAATCCATCAATACCGGTTTAAGTTTGCACTGTTTTTAAACCTCATCGAAGGGAAACTCCAATAAAGCAGAATGTTTCTATATTGAAGTGTGCGAAATTTGGAAATTGGAATGAATTCGATAATAAAGCCGTCTTAGAGAAATAATTTATAAATAGAAATGTTATTAAATTGAACTCTCATATTAATTCTTTATTTCAGAAAATTTCCCCCGTCTTTTCCATCAGGTTTTTCTTTTAGCACATATGATGACCTAAGAGAAATAAAAAGAATTTATTATATATGTATTTATTTCAATTTTAAAGATACCAGTGTTGTAGGTAGTCACAAGGTTTTGATAAATTTAAAATTTAAACTTGCTGTTAAACAACGTTTTAAATGAAGAAAAACCATGCAATGTTCATTAAAATCGAATTAGACATGTATTTTCTAAAAAGAAGGATTTTTGATTTACATTTCTTAAATATTTGAAATATGCGTGTATTGTGATTGGGCAGTCAAAAATCTCGAGGCTACAGCTTATTCAAGTTATGTTTAGTAGTTTTGGTCGCCCGTTGACTATTTTATATATATTTTGGAACGTCATTTTCTTTCAATATAAAACAAAAAATAACAAACTGGCCAATTTTTCCTCATATTTTTATGTTATTAATTTTTTATAGGGGGAGGCAAACTTTCTTTCCTCCAAAAATATTACGGAATTTGCTTTATGACGCGGCGGGGGTTGGTATGTGTGTGGTGGTGGTGGAAATAGATTAACTGAAAAAACATTTATTGTTATTTTTATGTCGACAAAAATAGTAAAGGGATTAATAAAACATCACCTGAATTTTCTTATCTTGTTTATATGAAATTAGAATTATATTAAAGTTTAATCAAGTAGTGCCTTAACTTGACCGTTTGGTAGCGGACATGTTTTATTTAAGTTTTGATAATATTGCACGACATTTAGGAAGGGTGTAATTTAATAACAATACTCTCTTTTTTCATATATTGCAAATAGAGTAATTTTAGTTTACATAGAAATATTATAAGAACACTGACAATGTTCAATAATCATGAAAACAAAAGCTAAGCATTCGAATTAATTTTTATAAAAGGAATTGAATTATATCTTGATGATTTTATAAATCAACCAGTCACAAAATAAAAACATAAAAAGCGACGCATTTTCTTTAAACCAGGAATGAAGGGTTTATCTACACAGTCGTCGGTATACAAAAGGTTACCATAGAGATTAAATGGTACAGATGCTGTTTGTAAGAAGCTCTCTGATTAGCAGTTTCGGAAATCGTGTTTGACCTTTTGATTGGTCGCCTAAAAATAAATCGTACAGAAAATACCTATTCATTCAGTCAAGGGGTATTCGAGAAGATCTTATCGATTCGATACCCCTTGACTCGTGAAGATGGGTTCCAGTCTGACTTCGACTGGGTCAAAAGGACTCCATAATTGGGATCTTAGGTGTTTTTTCCTAAAGTTTGGGAGTCCCTGCTTAAGACATATATCTAAGGACTATTTCTTTTAAACACTTATTTTGTTTTTACATGCATTTAGAGCTATCTCCTGGAAATAAGGAGATAATTTTTTTGGGAATAAATTCATTATTTTGAGATCAACTTCACTAAAGAATTGAAGACTGTTTTAAACAGTCTTCAATTCTTTTCTGAAGTTAATCCAAAGAGGGTCTTGGGGACTCAAATCAGATATTTTGAAGGGTTCTGGCTACTAATTTGAGAGACTCAGTCTCACAAAACCTGCGTCCCTTAAAGCCCTGCTTAAGGTAGAATCTTGTGACAAAGCTTGCCTTCAATATTGATTGAATGAGCATTCTTAGTAAACCAAGCAATAATACATGGCTTTAGTTTAGAATACTGTGGGCAAATAACTGAAGGATCTGCAACAGGTAAGGTAAAGTCATTTTAAGGTGGCCCTGTAAAAGTTCCACAACATTTCAGTAGTAATTATTTTTAACAGTGTGAACCAACGTTTCCTAATGATTTTCATTAGGAAACCTCGGTCAACATTGTGAAAGTTCATGAGGCTCTCAGCCATAGGAACAGGGATTCAAATTTACAAGCTAGACAAGCTAGTGATTTAGCTTCCTTCGCTAATCACAAATCACTAGCCAACTATAGATTGTAATTGTTTTTAGAGAAAGCTACAACATTATGAACCCATTATAAAGTATATCTATTTAGCTTTTAGCTCACCTGAGCACATCGTGCTCAAGGTGAGCTTTTGTGATCATTGAATGTTCGTCGTGCTTTGTGCTACGTCTGGCGTCCGTTTTCCGGCATCAAATATCTAAGTGTTTACATTCTAGAGGCCACAAATATGGGCCAATCTTCATGAAACATGGTCAGAATGATGGCTAGGTCACAAGGATGAAATCTTTTGAAAATGAGAAAGATCCATGCCATATCAAGGGGCTTTTATAACAATGTTCTTGTTATAACTCTAGGGGCCACAATTTTGGCCAAAACTTCATTAAAGTTGGTTTTATGTAGAAATTATCTCCCCAGTGACATCTGCCTATTTAATTGATGTGATGTCCTAGGGGGTCAAAGAGACTCACTCAGGTGAGCGATCTAGGACCATCATGGTCCTCTTGTTTTTTAATTTAATTTCTAAAACTTACTTGAGCAGTTAAAATGAGAGCAAATTAGATATGATTTGTTCAACCTTTTTCTCAAGGGGACATAAATTTTAAAAGCCAAGAAGACAATCAACTTGCTTTTGATGGCTAAACTAGTGCTAATTTTCACTACTATGCTCTTGACTGGTTCTACTGTTGACTCCTGTATACATTGATTTCTTCGTCCATAGTCTAGAGACCTATCCCTTCAAACTTTTAAGTCTATGAAAATGAAAACGTGGCTCCAGTCCGTTACAAAGTTAAAGCGATAATGGTGTTTTTTCATTAATCTATGTGTGAAAAGATAACAAACTGACGAAAAAACTTTAGTGTGATATAGTTTATCTATGAATGTATACTCACAGACATAACCTTAAAAAACAAACTTACGGGAAAGACAAAATGGCACCTTTTCCTGACTTGTTGTTTAAAAACAACTCATTAGCCAATCAGAAGTACTAGGTGCGCGTGTGTCATCAATTATTGAAAAGCCAATACCATGTGACAGTATTTTGGTGACTACCTGTCGGCTTTTATGATAGTCAACAGTGGGATCAGTCTATACTATGCTCATATTTTACATTTCAGTTGACTGGGTGGTGGCCAATATGTTGGCCTCAGCTCAAGGTTCTATAGGGTCCATAAGATATATACTGAAAGATGGACTCAAGTTTTTTCCTCTCTATGGCTTCTACTTTAGACAGGTAAATGTTTGTTTCAATGCAGTTGTATCACAGTGGTTGGTCACCATGGTTGCCTTTTGCTTCTCTCACTAGCTCAACCACAACATTTCATCCGAGCTGCCAGCTATCCAAACCCATTAGGCTTATTAATCATCATTCACCTATGATTGGAAAAAATAAAGTATAAATCAGTATTAAGCCAGGGATTAAACCCACCACCCCAAGATTGAGGTCCCAATATCAACAGAGCTTACCTAGCACAGCTGAAAGATAAACGCTATTTAAGGTAGTGGACCTGTAATAGTTCCCAAACATTTCAGAATGCATAATCTTCCACAATGATATGGTTTCCTAATGAAAATCATTAGGAAACCTCGGTTAACACTGTTAAAGTTAATGACTTTCAAGACATTGTGGAAGTACTACAGGTCCACTAGCTTGATATTTTTCAATACAAGCTTTCACCTCTTCTGAATTGAAAGAACTTGTGAACATTATTTCAAAGCTTATAACTTATAAAACAATCCAATTTAGTATCAAATAGCCACAAGAATTTTATATAAGCTAAAACCATGTCACTATAAATGTAATAATATTATATATATGAAGTTCAAGATTGACAACAATTTGCTTCAGACACAGGATGAAACTTGTGTGCCATAGTAACAATAATAAAAGTAAAATTTAATTGAAATTGTGTGCATCAAGATTCATGCATTCTGATTTGCTGTTTTTATACCTTAATGAAAATGATTTTTATAACACAGACCTCTAGTTTATAAGCCACATATATTGTCCGAAAATAAAGCCTTTTCACAATTATAAAATCTTTACCCGTTAGCTAGATGTTATTGAATTAAAAGATAAAAAAATAATATTTGTTGATGGAGGTATGAAAATTAAAAAAGATAATCTCATTCATCTATGAATCTAATGTAAAGTATCTCTCTTGTCATATATTTACAGCATTCCTGTGTATATGTTAAAAGAGACAAGAAGTTCAATCAAAAGAAAGCTGAAAATCATCTGGCTGCATTGAAGAATAGCAACATTCCAGTAAGTTGAATTTTTAAGCAGATAAACAAACATTGATTTGGGTGTCTGTTATTATATGATATAATCAGCGTTATGTTAACACTTCTTTGACAAAGTAATTGTTTTTTATTTAGGACAAGTTGAATCAGTGTTAAAAAATGAAAAAAAAAAAAAATCCAACTCTGATTCTAATCTTTTTTCTAATACTTATCCATTTTATTTCTGTTGCAGCCTAAACCTAAAGCTTGTATTAAGAGGTTGGCCTTTAACTATTGAAAGTAGCTATTGTAAGTGCTTGTATATATAGGCACTTACAACAGCCCTGTGTTCAGGATGACAAATCAGTGCAAACAGTTTGCCAATTATACCCTGCTTTGCACACAAGTGCACATGCAAAGCAGGTTAAAATTGGAAAACTGTTTGCACCATTTTATCATCCTGAACGTTAAAAAGCACTTTTTGAACCGCACAGATGTTAGAAATGCGGCAATTACTTGTGTTAAATAATGTCAGATGACGTAATTTAGAATGTGATCTTACAATGTGCAAGACAAGGATATCTCTGATGGATGTTTGTTTTCGAAGACAGGAGTGGCAATATGGGAAATCTTTTTACCATGCAATGAAACCTGTATTGACCTGATATCAGCTGCCTGATAACATAACATAATATCAGGCAGTCGATCATTTTCAGAAACAATTTGCATACACTTTCACCTAAATTTCTTGGATTTTTAAGGGTAATTATAATTAAGTGCAAAAAAAGTTCCATGATGAATAGAATGACATGAAAGTGTCTTAATCACAAACCACACCTGGTGTTTTCATTCATTGTTAGATTCTGCTTTGCAATATCTTGTCAGAATTGTCTTAGGAAGATGATTCCAATGAGATGTTGCATGACAGATTTCCATGTTTCGAGGGTTTAGTGCAAGACTGTACTAAGTGTATGTACACTGTATATACACTTAGTACAGTTTTGCACTGAACCCTCAGTTTATTAACTAATCTAGAAGCAACTTAGATTTTTGACTTAGGAAAAAAAACTATTGTACAGTAGAGGTTTACTAAAACAGGCCCCTGATCTGTGTCTACAGTGTTTGCTTGGACCTTTATGTCTGATTACTTAGGGTCAATTCTTGACAGACTCATTAGAGCATAGGATTCTCTAGAATTACAGAAAAAAGTAAGGCCATCCCAATTTGTAAAAAAAATTTCAGGTATGGATGGTAATATTTCCAGAAGGGACTCGGATGAACCCTGAGTTACCTGATGTCATAAAAAGAAGTAAACAGTATGCAAAAGATCAGGGTATTTTGTTTTCAGTATCTTTGCCTTTTGTATTCTTCTAAATAAAAAAAACTTTTTTGGAAAAAAAAAATTTTTTTTGAATGTTATCACATATTATACTTGAATGTTATCAAGAAAAGGTGTACTGATATTTGCTTTATCTGTATTTTCATTTACTTTTAAAGCTGCTCTTTCACAGTTTTCATAGAAAAAATACAAGACTGGTTCTTAGATTTGAAAATTTGTGCATTTTCAAATTGAAAAGATCTGCAACATTTGGAACTCATTAGGGTGAAAATCATTAGGAAACCTCAGTTAACACTGTTAAAGTTCATTACTTCCAAAACGTTGGGGGACTATTAAAGGTCCACTACCTTAAACCTGCTCAGTATAAAACACCTACCCTTGGTTTAACATCTCATTCCAAAGAGTCTTGAATCTTGTTAAAAAACAAGTAGTATGGTATGAATACTCTATCCATAGGTTTAGAGGAGCTGAATCATGTGTTGATGCCCAAAATGAAAGGATTTCAACTGAGTGTTGAACAGTTACAAGATCATGTAACAGCCATTTATGATGTCACAGTTGCTTATAGTAATACTATAGATAAAGAAACTGGAGAAAGATTGCCTGCACCAGGCATGCTTGGTATATACAGTTGTGACCTTTCACGAAAAAAAAGGACCATCTGGGAACTCTGTAAAGAAAAATCAGCCTGTGCATGACATTTCCAACAATTTAACACATGTGCAAGGTGCAAACTTTGAGCATTGTAGACAACGACACAATGCAATAAGAATATATGCTGACCACCTAGGGAGCGATTAAGACCTTACCTATCAATAAAGTGCATAGTGAAGACTCTGGTCAGACTGTGCGGCTGCACAGGCTGGCCAGAAGCTTTGCTTTGTGCAATTGAAAATGTTGGAAATGTCACGCACAGGCTCAAATATTTGACAAAGACTGGGCCCAGTATAGGTCAAACAGAGGTCAAATTTCAAAATTTCTTTCACAGGAAGGTAGAATTTAAAAAAATCTGCCAAGTTTGAAAAGTTTTGACCCTATTTAGCCTGTGCAGTCAGTGCAGTCTGACTAGGGCTGACACCTTATGCACCAGGTCGTGCCTTATCGCATGAAGAGTCTCTGATTATTTGTCTCCCACCAATAGGTTGATAATTGTAGACAGCAGCTGGAGGCTAGGAAAAGAGGTAATGGTAGTACTGGTGTGAGAAATACCAGGAATCCATTGTTAGGTGCTCCAGCCCCCGCAATATAACAGAAAAATGTTGAAAGCGGCGTTAAACCCTATTCAAAGAAACAAATCGCATGACAACTCACATTTGAATTATGGTACTTATTTGATGACTATTTCTTGACTTGTTTTGCTAAAAAAAATCCTAGAGGTCTACTAGATCTGTATTAGGAAGGATGGAAAATATGTTGGATAAGAGAAGAAATGCTCTTATACAAAATACTCATGTGTTAACTAATGGTAATTATTGGTATTAAAAGTTTAGATATGAAAAAGGCTCAATATTCCTTATCACCTTGAATTTTTATGTAGGGATGAAGATAAGTAATTCTATAGAAGCAAAATTCTAGGGGATATAGAACATGATATTTTACTGTTTTATTTCAGAATTTTTAAATGGAGCCTCTTCGGAAATTCATTTACATTTTGAAAGAATACCAATGAGTGATATTCCAAATGAGGAGTCAAAGTTAAAGTTGTGGCTTTATAACAGATTTCAATTTAAAGACAGGTAGATGTTTTCGTGTCAATAGGAGATTTACACTGCCAATTATTCTATTTTAGAAACAATCTCTGGCCAAATACTTTCTTTGATATTTATATTATTTCTCTCACCAATGAATGAATTAAAATAGGGTGCTATGAGAAGCTAGAGGGAGTAGGAGGTTGAATGAATATTTGGTGTTAGAAAAACACAAAGCATCAAGGGTTGCCTTATTGCAATTCCCAGCTAACTCAAATTATTTTGGGACATGAGATATAGAAGAAAGAAAAAGCCATTAACATATAAAAGTTTTAAATTAACCCTTTCCTGTTTTACAAAATTTTGACCTGTCCAAATTCAAAGGTTTTCCAGACAAAAATTTAAAGTGCATTTAATTTGAAAAATAACCATTCTGTTGGGTAGAAAATAATGTGGAAAAAGAAGAAATTGCTTGTCAGAAGCAATTTCTTCTTTTTTCACAATGTTTTCTAAATCATAAAATGACAGGCACATAAAAAGCAGGGATTAAACAGCAAAGAGTTAACCAAACTTTCAGCATAGATAGCAATTAACCCTTCTCCTACTGGTCACACAACATATTCCTGCTGTACACAAAGCTTTGGCAGGCAGTCTGATCTTAGTCTATGCTGCATGCCCCTCTGCTTAACTATTGTGGGAAAATATAAGCCAGACTGGTTGAAATTTTCAATGACTAGAAACAATCTTCATTAAACAGAAAATAGGTTAAGTTTAATTTAGCCTATACTTCTAATTTGAGCTTTTTATGCCCCTGCCTTGATAAATCTAGGGTATAGTGTTTTGTATTGTTAATTTCTTCTTGTCTGTGACTCTGTCCAGTTATCTATCCCAAAATTTTAACATTGGCCTTTACTTTTGATTGGTAGGAGATAAAGTCTTCACTTTTCATATGCCATTTGCTTGTGACAAGACTTTCTTGTGGTACATTTGTATTAACTTTAACTTCAAGGTCATTGGTCTCTCAAGGATAAGGTCAATTTTGAAGGTCAGATATGTGGAAAATTTAAACTTGACAGTAAAATTTGTTGTGCTGTTGATCGAGGCTAGAATTTCATTGTGCTTTTGATTACTGAAATGTGTCTAATCACTATATATGAAAAAGGCAGTTGAGGGGGGATAGATTTTTAGCTCCACTGCCCAGAGGCTAGCGAGCTATTGTCATGGCGAGGGGTCCGTCGTGCGTCCGTGCGTCCGTCCGTCCGTCCGTGCGAGCGTGCGTAAACTTTTCTTTAAACATCTTCTCCTCCTAAACCAATTGGTGGATTTTGACGAAACTTGTCAAGAATGTTCCTTGGGTGACCCTCTTTTAAAGTTGTTCAAGAAATTTGGATTGACCCACAAATATGGGCGTGGCAGGGCGGGGCTTATTTTGACCCCAAAATCTTTGAACGACATCTCCTCCTGAACCATTGGGCAGATTTCAATGAAACTTGACCAGAATGTTCCTTGGGTGACCCTCTTCTAAATTTGTTTAAGAAATTTAGATTGACCCCCAAATATGGGCGTAGCAGGGTGGGGCTCATTTTGACCCCAAAACCTTTGGTTGACATCTCCTCCTGAACCATTGTGCCAATTTCAATGAAACTTTACCAGAATGTTCCTTGGGTGACCCTCTTCTAAAGTTGTTCAAGAAATTTGGATTGACCCCCAAATATGGGTTTTGCAGAGTTGGGCTTTTTTTGACCCCAAAATTTTTGAACGACATCTCCTCCTGAACCATAAGGCTGATTTCAATGAAACTTTACCAGAATGTTCCTTGGGTGACCCTCTTCTAAAGTTGCTCAAGAAATCTGGATTGGATTTGATCCACTGGATCAATTAAAATTCAGGTGAGCGGTTTAGGGCCATTCTGGTCCTCTTGTTTCAAAGTGATATCTAAATATTTTTCTTCCTTGTAATTTTACATATCAGTTAAATAAGTTCATTCCTTCATTAGTCAGTTTCAACATAGAAAAAGTCAGAGTTCCTTCTGAATGATGTTCACTTTCATTACCTTCTATTTTCAATATCTCTCTTTCAAATCTTGAGATTTTTAAGCCAGTGGAGCGATACAGGCCCTCTTGGGCCTCTTGTTAACAAACATTTTTTGTTCCTGACAAAAGTTTGGCCGATAGCTTTGTTTTTTTTTTTGTAGACAAAAGGTGCATTAAGCTGCTGGTCATTTTAAGCGACCTGGTGGTCTGGTTAGTGGTTGCTTCAAACAAGTTTTACTGTATTTTCATGACATTTAGGCCACTCACTGACAATTTTAATTTTTTGTTTTTTTTTTCAGGTTATTTGACCATTTCTATTCCAAGAACCCAGAACAAAATGGCCATTTTCCTGGTGAATCAAACATTTTGCATATCTCTAGAAGAAAAACCTTGCCAGCTTTTATCTTTTTTGGTTCCTGTTTGACTGTTTTATTGGCCACTGATAAAGGGAGGTTATTCTATACGAGAGTGGGACTGTTTGGTTCATTAGCTGGTATCTTATATATGAGTGTTAGATCTTAGTGGTTACAGATCATTTGCCTATATGACTTGATCTGACAATGTAATAGTGGTAATCATGGATTATGAAAAGTAGGGCTGTTAAACTGTTTCAACTGTGTAAGAGACTGGTAAGAGATGATACCTTTGCTTTTTGGTAGAGTTTTGTTGTATAATAATTAAATCATGCTATATATTGCAAGGGGTACAAGATCCAAATAACTGCAAATTGATAAGGAAAACAAAACAAAACAAAAAATATTTTTTGAAAGGTTTTGGTAGGCCAGCTAATATCAATATTTTAATGGTCATTGTTTACCATTGCCATATCTAGTAGCTTCACCATGGATTGGCAATTTACAAATTATTGCCCTTTCCTTGACAGATCAAAATATGAACTAGTCTATTAAATGTTTTTTGCTGTGAAGTATTATTGTAATTTGTTTTTCGGTTTGCAATGATCAAAATTGTAAGGGTATTTTGAACAAAGAAATTGTAGTTGAAAAGAAGCATGTATTCTTTAAAGTGGATAATCAAGAAATATTAGTATATTAACATGTGGTAATTTCACGGCTAAACCAGTGAAATTACCAAAAGACAATCCCTTGCTTTTATTTTTTCACAACACTCTATGTCATCCTAGCAGGGCCTTTTTTACACACGAGGTCATTTGTAACTTGTTGTAAGGTAATCACATGTAAAATGACACACTTTAAGTAAATTTATCCTGAAAACTGTTAATAAATTCTATCTCATTATGTTTTCAAGAAAAAGAATTATTATTTATTTTTCTTGTGAGATGATAGACCTTTTATTTCATGAACAAAAAAGTTATATTTTTAGTTGTGGCTACACTACTTGCTAACATAGAGCTTTTGTTGTTCACTCATTGAAAGAAAAATAGATCTTGCACTGAAACAAACAATTATATTCTATATATTATCTTAAGGGTTGTTGTATTTTTAACAGTTTTAAACTCTTTCTATTTGAGATAATTTTGAACTGATCTAAAGAAGTTTGAGATGATAACTTATATGTGTTATATCAGGTAACGTTATTGTAAAGCACATACAAGCTTGGATTTAAAGCAGTGAGAAAAGGAGAAAGTGCTTGTAACAAGCATCTCCCCTCTGAACAATGTGTTCAAAAGCTGTTTCTCTTTTTGGTCAAAATGGATGTAGAATCATAGGGGGAGCAATATATCTTAGGAAAACATTGTGCCAAATATTTGTATTAAAATCTGACCTATCACCCGAAAAGGGGCCATCTGGGTAGAGCGTAAGGTGTCAACCCAAGTCAGACTGCCCTGATGGCGCAGACTGACTAGGGTCAAAACCTTTTGCAATATGCCTTTTTTCTGAATCTACTATGATAAATCTTCCTTCCAGTGAAAGATTTTTTGAAGTGCCACCTCTGGTTGACCTATGCTTGAACCAATCTCTTTTTTCAATTATTCATTTTACACAGTTCCCAGATGGTTCCTTTTTGTATGAAATGTCTTATTATATTGTCTTATAGTGCCATTACTCATGTTAAATTCACCCTTGTTGTTTTCTCTATTGCTCATATGTATAAGTGTTAATCAAATTCAAGTTTGCATTTTTTCCCTTATCATGCTGAACTTCGAATGTTCCTGCTTTAACAGGAGGTATAGACAAAGATCAGCCTGTACCTATTTGTGATCATGGTTTGAATTCAGCAGAAATAGGGTTTATCTGAAAACAACAAAATGATTAAGTAATAGCTACCTGCACCCTTCACTACACTTCCCTACTAAAGGTATCTCTACCTTTTTAACTTGGCTGATTTGGGAAAACACCAGAGGTATTGTTATCACCTTTGTGTTGTTTGCGTTGGTGTTGGTGTTGGCAATGGTGTAGACATTGGCATTATCTTAAACCCTGATTATTTTCCTGCTGTTTATGAAAATATCTTCATGAAACTTGGCATTTCAGACTTTCAAGGGGGATAATAGTGAAAGCATTTTTGCGAGAGTTATGCCCTTTTTTCGACTTCGCGAGAGTTATGCATTTTTTTCGACTTAGATTTTTTGCATTGACTAGCACTTGCAGCCGAGGATTGGCACTCCTAGGCATTGTTCTTGTCATTCATTTGATTGTATTTTATGAACAATTCTTTGTTGGTTATAAATGAGTCTGTGCGTGGGATTTCCAACAATTTCAAATACATGTATGTGCCAAGCAAAGACTCTTACCAGTCTGTGCATCCGCACAGTCTGCCCAGAGTCTTTACTATGCGTTTTGTAGATAGATAAGGTCTCATATTATTTGTAGACCATCAGGTAACTTTATATTTACAGTATGTGGCTGTCTATGCTACTCAATGTTTGCACCTAATGAAAATTTCAAATTTTTAGCTCACCTGAGCACAAAGTGCTCAAGGTGAGCTATTGGGATCGTAGAATGTCCGTCGTCCGTCGTCAGTCGTGCGTCGTCCGTCGTGCGTCGTCCACAATTTCTTTAAACATCTTCTCCTCCTAAACCAGTGGGCCAATCTAGATGAAACTTGGCAGGGATGTTCCTTGGGTCAAGCTCTACCAAAGTTGTTCAAATAAATGAAATCCACCCTTAACTTTCCCTTTACCCTTAACAAAAAGGCTGAAAATATGAAAATCTTTAAAAATCTTCTTCTCTGAAACCAGACAGCCTTATATTTGGTATGTAGCATCATCTAGTGGACCTCTACCAAGTTTGTTCATATCAAGACCCTGGGGTTATATTTGGGCTTTGCCCGGGCCCAACCATTTTTACATAGAATCAAAGAATGAAAATCTTTAAAAATCTTCTTCTCTGTAACCAGATGGCTGACAGCTTTAATATTTGGTGTGTAGCATCACCTAGTGGGCCTCTACCAAGTATGTTCATATCAAGACCTTTGGGTCATATTTGGGCTCCACCCGGGTGCATCCCTTTCAGCTCATATGAGCACGATGGGTGAAAATGGGAAAACCTTCAAAAATCTTCTTCTCTGAGACCAGAAGGCAGACAGCTTTCATATTTAGAATGTTGCATCATCTTATGGACCTCTTCCAAGTTTGTTAATATCAAGACCCTGGGGTCACTTTTGGGGTCCAGCCGGGTTATCCCTTTTTGCATAGAATCAAAGAGCAAAAAGGCATATCTGTCTTGCTCTTCGCTGAAAATGTTCCATGGTATTGATCTTAGGCAATTATCTTCTTTTTGACATCTGCCTATCTAATTAATGTGATGTCCCAGGGGTCATAGAGACTCAGGTGAGCGATCTAGGACTATCTTGGTCCTCTTGTTGGAAATGTCACACAGAAATTTAAGGGTCAAGGTCATTAGACATGGTTTAGTTCAGCTAACAATACCCTACTTGAGAAATGTCTTGAGTAACTTGTTCTTTAATGTACAAAACACTTATATAAGTATATCAGTATATAATATTTATTAATGTATCTAGGGCATTTTAGTACTCACCGTTTCCAAATAGATGACTCTGAGAAAAATAGTTGTAACTGCCTATAAACATATAGGCAGTTAAGATTGTTTTGTGCTGGGCCATTGAAATAAGAATCTTTCATAATTAAATGCCAAAAAGTTAAATATACATGATGTATATTCTTATATATTGCATAATTTTGTTCAATTTACGAACCACCATATTCAAGTATGGTATAAATCATTTTGCTAAGTATTGTGGTATACATGTTTTAATTTAGAATTTTGAATAAAGATATTGCACAGAGTAGAATTGTTACTTCTTTCAAAATCAAAGAAAATTTCATTTTGTTTTTTCCCATATGTTTTTGAACTTAGCCACACAGGAAAGTGATGAACATTAAGGAGGCTGTTCAATTTAGTTTATTTTCTATTCTATTAAGATCAGTTTGTCTCGAACGAAATCGAGTTACAAATTATTTTTCTCACTAGAACACCAGCCCTGCGTTCAGTATCACAAAGCGGTTTAAACAAATTTCCAATTATACCCCGCTTCGCGCGCAAGCGCACGTGCAAAGCGGGGTATGGTTGGAAAACTGTTTGCACCGTTTTATGATCCTGAACGCAGGACAGTTTTGTGCATTCAAACCCATTTATGGAGCTGGAACGCCAAGAGTGTAAAAGATACCGCGATAATAAGCGTTAGATCACGTCTTTCAGCGAATGATTTTACAGATGTGTCAGACAAGGAAATCTTTAATGGCCATTCGTTAAGCAAGACAAGGGTGACTGACTACATGTAAGTGAGAAAAGATGATCCCAGCCTCGTCTAGAATAGAAAAGCCAAGGCTTTGTTGATAATTTTTTTAGGATCGACCTTTTAAGATCAGCTCTTCTCAAACAAAATCTCATGACAGATCTAACAGGTCTGGTGTAGCGTCTGCTCGTGTGTCCATTTCCGTGTTGTGTCCGATTATTTGGCCTTCTACGATTGATAAATCGCCGTCGTAAGTAGAAAATGTTTGGTCAATCAATTAATTTCTTTGGAAAGGATGACAACGCTGTCCTTCGTCATTTTCCGCAAATATGGTGTCGGATATTTTTGTTGATGGGTGACTTAAAGTCGTCACTACAGCTTCATGAAGTTGTAGATCATGGCACTCATAAACTTTCAAAATGTTGACCAAGGTTTCCTAATGAAAATCATTAGGAAACCTCGGTTAACACTGTTAAAGTTCATTACTTCCGAAACGTTGCGGGATTATTACGGATCCGCTACCTCGATGGGCGTGACTCATGGTCCGCTAATTGATGGATCGCTGAGGTTGAGCTCGCTTGTGGTAACCTAGACATAGTTAATTTAATTTGAGTCTGTGCGTGACATTTCCAACAATTTGAAATGTGCGTGAGGTGCAAAAATTGAGTTGCATAGACAGCCACCTATTGTAAATATTTAGTTACTTGAATGTCTACAGGCGCTTTGAGATCCTATCTATCTACAAAACGCATAGTAAAGCCTGTGTTCAGACTGTGCGGATACACAGGCTGGTTAGAGTCTTTGCATTGCGCACATTAGAAAAAGGTTGGAAATGCCACGCGCCGACTTATTTAAATTAAAAATAGGAATGGGTGCTTAAGTGCGTGCGTTTGTCCGCCCGATTTGTCCGGAGAAGAACCCCTTAATTTTTTGATGGATATTAAACTTATTTGACTCTATTGTTCACCATCATGAGTAGACGTGCTTTTTGAAAGAAATTTTCAGGTAGCTCTCAAGGGCAATGTTAACATCGGACTTTTCTTGAGCTGTGGTCAATTTTTTGCAGGCTCGACAGAAGTTGTCTTGTGACATTACCTAGGTATAATTAAGATTCTTAAAGATCAAAGTTTTTTTTAAGATTAAGCGCTTTCAGATGTCTTCTCAAAAGAAAATCAAAGATCATTTTACATGTGGTTTAAATAATATTACTTGGTGGGATTTTTCATATGGCTCTTAAAACGCATATGTGGCCTGGCCCCGCAAATATCTAAAAAAATGAAATATATAGTAATAGACATGGAAATAAGGAAACCGAAGTAGAGCGACCTGAACGTCGTAACTACAGCTTTTTCAAACTGTAGTTTCGTCGTTTAAGTCGCTCATCTATGAAAATGATTGAAACAAAATGGCGGTAAATGTCACAGTCATCTAATTTATTTTAACAACATTTAAGAAACAGGTTCCTACAACTTAGATTTATACCTCTCGATTCTGCTTCCTGAAAAAACCACCATTACTCACGCCGTATGTGTGTACCAATGAAAGGACTAAGATTGATAACTTGTCAAGGGAATGGAAGTTAGGATATTTGGGTCAAGAGGCCGAGGCTCTACCCATAGACCGCGGATACAAAACTTCTTCTGAAGTTCGGTTCCTTGGCTGGACCACTAACAATCTAATTGTCTTTCGGATTAAACTTTTACCATCTTATGGGGCTTCTCATTTTGACATATGTTACGACAATCGGAATAGATCTCGGGAATACTTTTAAAATGTGAAGCTTTTGTATATGTTTCTCTTTCTTTCAGTTATGAGCAAGCAAACTGGTGCGCGCGCGCGCGTGTGTGTGTGTGCCGGTGTGCACCCAGGAAAGTGTCGTTTCGCACATGCGTTTACATGACGTTGCGAAAGGTCAAATTTTGTCTCCAAATTGTAGCAGGCCAAAAGTATCTCCACAGACGATCGGAAAGCATAAGAGGAATTTGATTTTTTCTTCTAGCGTATTGACCATTGTAGGTCTACCACCAGAAGCCGAATTTAATTAACATTGACTCAACACTCCTACCCTTATGTCCTATGTACTTTCTTGTAAAAAATAATCAGATAGAAAAAACTTATTAAGAAAAAACAAAACAAATTTAATGCAACTTCTAGAAATTTCTCGTACCTTCGTTTTACTTTCGTGATGTCCAATAAATATACGAGAAAGGGATAAAGTTGATTGGAATCAAGGGCCAAGGAGTATAGATATTAAGTGAAAATACAATTATAACTTCACAATTGAAGAAAATCGATAAGTTTTCAATTCTATATAATGACTTTATTAAAACCGTCCATTTGTATAAATCTACTTTTGATAAACATTTAAAACCTTTATACATATTACACAAAATGGTCTTTTGGCAAATAAAGATATTTAAGAGTTGTCCTATATACCGATAAATGCGGAGGAAAAGAAAGAGTAATTTGCAGAAAGAACGCCGCGTATATATGTGGCGTTAATGTAGTGGACATGTAAAAGTTCCGCAACGTTTCGGAAGTAATGAACTTTGACAGTGTTAACCGAGGTTTCCTTATGATTTTCATTAGGAAACCTCGGTCAACATTGTGAAAGATCATAAAATCCGAAATGTTGCGGAACTATTACGGGTCTACTACCTTAACTAACGAGTGATGCCGCAAATAGTATGTACAGGGTAATTGAGCATGTGCGAGACATTTGCAACAAATTGACATATGCGTGAGACGCAAACACTGAGCAGCCTTGATTGACATATAGTAAAGTTACAAGTTTGTCCGACTCTCTAAATACATATTAATACCCTTTTTTACAATTAAAATTCTATCACGCATAAGACTCTGGCCAGACCAGATTCTTTGCTTGTCGAACATGTGAAATTGTTGAAAATGTCATACACAAGTTTACCTTTTTTTCTGTACTTATTTTGAACCTTAAATCCATAATTTTGATTATGCCATAAAAATGGACCGTATTCATGTTTGTTGCATATATCCCTGAAATAGCAAAACTTCGAAACTACGACCACTTTTATCTTGAGTAATGACGTTTTGGTTTTCCAAAATCAAAATAAGATTATGATCCATCTGAGGGACCATCTCATTATCTTCTTACAGATTTAAGAAAGAGTTAAAATGCGACGATTTTTTTTTTAAAGCAAGGCAGAATGTTCATACCAAACATAGAAAAAATTCGGAGAACGAAATAGGCTGACTCTGACAAGTTTGGGCTTTTATGACCGTCTGATCAGGGCCATTAATCTTCCTTCTTCCAAAATTTTCTGTTTACGCATTACATATCATCGTCCAGCGACTTACATCCAAACTACAACTTATTCAAGTTGCAGTCATGGGGTTTGGGTCGCAAACTGGCGAAGTGGCGCTTATTTTCGGAAATTTCAATCGATTCAACGGGAATAACCATGCGTAATTAGATATAAATATTATGTTCTGACTACATTCAGAAAATCCTACTTAAGCAATCAAAATGTCGTATCTACAGCCTTTTTTCAAGCTGTAAATAGGTTATTTGATCACTATTCGGAGAAATGTACAAAGAACCAAACGTTTGAAACAATACTGTCGGTGACAGTATTTTGGTCGAATCTTCTGGCTCATTTTCCAACGCGACTTTTCTCTGTAACCCTTTGAAAAGGACAAATATATACCAGGGGCCCGTTTTACCAAACGTCTTACGATAATATTGATCGTAAGTCAAAATCAAAAATCGTACCTGGTGTTTTTATTCCTTGTTAGATTCTACCTTGCAATATCTCATTGGAATCGTCGTCTAAGGACGATTCCAATGTGACGATGCATGGCAGAATTCCATATCTAATTTCTACTGTAGAAGTAACATTAATTTTTGTCTTACGCAAAAAAATAGCGTTAGACGTTTCGCAAAACGGGCCCTATGACGTTACAGGGTGTTATATCATTGCAAGCGCTTCCATTTACGGTACGGAATCCGAATCATCTGTACCTTATACAATGTATATACTCGGTAAAAGTATCATCGCTGCAATTCAATATCTGGCAGAACCCCTCTTTGCGGCTTTCTGCTAGCTCTCCGACGTTATTCTAACACCTTCAATGTCATCTTTACTTGGCCTTTTTTAATAGTTTGTGTTCTTATAAAGGATTATTGTATGGTTTTCACTAGAATTCATAAAATAAAAGTTATTTTATGTTTAAGTTATAATGAGTAAATACAAAATTGATATTGGATCCGTTGATAACATCTTTATCGTGCACCGTCTATATACTGATTCATGTTTGCGAAAATCAAATCTGCTTCCGATCAGAAACAACAATGTGGATTCTTATTTTCTCTCTAATCTCTCTCATAAGCCCATTTTACGAAAATAATCCCCTAATTTCATTATTTCAAAATTGCACGTTTCACTGTTCACAAGTGCATCATGGACGCCCACAATAAGGAAAGTCTTTGTTTTGCACACGGTACATCCATCTTCCCCATCTTTTGCATAAATCCCGTTTCTTCCGTCAGCCAATCGGACGCTGTAACTTCTATTTTGAACCGTGATTCCGTTACGATACGCTAAATCGGGATATTCCATTCCTTCAATCACACTATCGAGCTCGTAATCAAGCAGGTAAAATCCATGACTAGCTACGATCAATCTTCGTGCTTTGTAATCGTAGATTGCAGCTTTGCAAGGTGTCGATTCCACCAAATTATCGTAGATATAATTATCCCAAATTTTCAAAACATATTCTTCCCGCAGCGTGACATCTTGGCGCATAGCTACCTCCATAGTTCCACAATTCTGTTTTGTTATAAATTAAACCTCTCTGCGAGCATAAATTCCAGTCAAGATGAAATACCTATTTAATTGATTTCTTTTATCAGACTTGTTTCAACCAAGTAGGCTAAGAGGTTTTGTCACATAAATATACACCAAGTATGTGAAAGAAGCAATCCGATAAATATTTTTATATATCCGATAATTGTTTAATTGTGTTGTATACGTAGACTCTTTGTAACCCGATTCTTTACAACCTAACATGTTAATGTGACAGCTATATCACAAAAGATATGATACCGATTTAAATAGATGATAATCGTTTGTTTTAGTGAAAGATCTATTTATATTTCATTGATTGAACAACAAATCTATTTTTCACGAGTGACGGAGCTACGAGTGAAAATTTAGTTTTTGTTGTTCACGAAATGTAGTATTAATCGATCTTATTCGAAAAAAAAAAAACCGTTATTGTTTCCTTAGTGTAAAAATGATGCAAAGTATGTTGTTGTTTTTTCTACATTTTTTAAAGCACATGATTTTGCACGTGTTTGCTATGCAACATCATGACGTCATTTGTTCATTTAGGATCCGCTTAGATAAAGTAAAAAAGTTTGAATGAACAAAAGCAGGGTATACTTTTTTGTATTTTCGCTGAATTAGCGATGACTTAATGAAAGGATAATCTAGCGTTATTTTTTAGATAATCCACCGAAAAGCATTCAAGTAAGAAATTATTCAGATTATTGATTTAGATAAATTGTCATGATTCAAGTCATCAATATCATATGTTATACATGTATTGTTTTCAGATGAATCAAATTTCGTTTCGCTTTATAACAACTTATTATTGGGTAAATGATTAGGAAGAAAAAATGTTAAGAAACTACAGTTTGATTTTATTTAATTTATCTCAACAGCCAATTTGTAAAAACTCTACTTTTGATAACATTTAAAACATCACGTCCGGCAATTTGGTCTCAATTTCTATTTAGAGAACAGTATAAAAAGGAGACAATCTTGTTATTATAAAAGAAGGAGACAATTATGTTCTTCCATTACATGAGGGCTCCGATAGGAAGGATCCAAATAATTATAGACTCTATATTAGGACCGCTTCTATTTTTGATTTATATTAATGACATGAGTTTGTATGGAAATATCTCAAGTTTAGATTTCTATGCAGATGATTCAACATTATATAATCGGCAAAAAAGGAAAGTATCCACTTTTCATTTGTCAAGATCTTTTATATTTTTAAGATTAAATGATCAATTAAGGTACCACTGTGTTTGCAGCGCTTCGTTTTCTCATGCACACAACATTTTTCATTCAAACAATTTGTCATTTTTGGTGTTTTTCGAAAAATGTCGGAATCGTTGTTTTTTACGTCGACGTACGTCACGTGTTCGATCGTGAGTTTCTTCTCAAATGAATTTAACCTCTAAAGCTCTGTGGTTAAGAAAATCAAACATTAGTTGTGTTCCGTACAACACAGTTTTGTAACGTGACAAAGAAAAACATGACCACAGGCGTAATCAAAACCCGTCACACGTTGAATAAATAATACGGGCGTTAGTTGAAAAAGAAGAAGAATAAAGACGTGCGCTGGCCATTTTCGATAGAGTAGTATTGTCATTCGCCCTCTTCAACTCAATTGGGTCACTGGGAAGACGTCACGCCAAATTTTCTCATTCACGTTGACGCGATTGCCTATACGCTTTCTTAATCACTATTTCAAAGCGGAAGTGAAATTAATGTCTGAACGTTTAAAATCGTCAAACTTTAAAACTAAATCAATTGCCATTTCATTCTAAACGGATGTAAGACGAGCAAATTTCCTTGATATTCATACGAGCCTCTCCAATGAGGAAGATGGAACGTTGACGTTACGTGGCAATGCTAATGTTGTTTTGTTTTCAGCAAAAATGAAATAGAGCATTTTGGGTTTGGTTCTCTTGACAAGGAGCGAGCAGACAGAATTTTGTTAATTTTAGCTTTGAATCTGCGTAAGATGTTTTATGAATGTTTGTAGTCATTTGACGTAAATTTAGTAGTAATTAGCAGAAGGAATAAAGTTGTCTTATCAATCCAGAATACCTATAGCAATAATATTGCATTTCGCAAGCTTAAAACTGTCAGAAAGATCATTTGAATATTTAATTGAGAGTTTGCGATTGTTGAAAACGACCCCCTGGCTACGTTAGCATCTACAATTCGGTAGCGGTTTCTTTAAATTACATAAAACTTTTCAAATTTATTTCCAAATGATTAGGGCGTAATTCGCAATATGTTTCAAACAATTCCTGTGTGCACTTTTAAAGAAATCCGAAGTTTTATTGGGTGGATACTTTTTATTTTTGCTCAGTATATAAGTCTGGAGTAAACATTAACGAAACACAAACCAACTTACAAAGTACTTTAAAATCTATACTCTCTTGGTGCTCAAATAATAATATGCTTTGCCCAATTAAAACAAAATGTATGCTTATTTGACCTAAACATAGATTAAAGAATATTAACCTATGTTTAAAACTAAACGATGTTTGCGTTGAAGTCGTTGAATCTCATAAGATATTGGGTGTACACGTCGACAACCATCTATCTTGGAATATACACATTGTAAAACAAGTTCTAAAATCAACAGTAAAATTACATTACTCAAACAAATTTCGAGTTATCTCACCTTAGAAATGAAGCAACTGTTTTACAATTCGTATATACTTCCTCTCTTTGATTATTGCTGTCCAGTTTGGTGGAAAAGTGCTAAATGTAGGACTTCTAAATTATCTGTACTTCAAAAAAGAGCAGCTAGTGTTATTTTGGGCGCTTCTTCAAGAACACCATCGTCTGAACTTTTTACTAAACTGGATGACTTTTGACAACCGATGTAATTCTTTTACTGGTGTTTTAATTTTCAAATGATATAATAACCTTTTACCAGAATACATTAATGAGGTTATTTCACTTTGTAAAAACAGTAACTGTAATTTAAGGTCGTCTGCACATAATGACCTCACACACTCAAAATATAATACGTTGTACAAAAAACGTTCTTTCTCATACAGTAGTATACATGTATGGAGTGAAATCTCAATTTCAATTAGAAATGCATCTTCTTTATCTAGCTCCAAAAACAAATTTAAACAGTATTTGCTCGTAATTCAATCAACAGTCGAAGCATCTTATTTACTCAAGTAAAAAAGTCCGAAGATTTACTTATTTATGGATTTTCTTGTAAATTGTTTCCATTGTTATTTCATATGTCATCATTTGTCTTAATCTTTTCCGGCGTCTTTCATCATATTTTTATCATATTATCATTAAATAATCAGATTATCACTTTTCATTTATTTTTTGTTTCACTGAAGGCAACATTGTAAAAAACAGAAATTCAATTTGTAAATTTTGAAAGATTTGTCTTAATGTTTCATCTGCATAAAATAAAGATATCATTATTGTTATTCTAACAACTTTGACAGAGCTGATTTAGGCGAAAAAATCTTTTCTTAGTTTTTCTGTTTTCCGGCGTCTTCCGTTACCAAGGCAACCAGACTTTTTGATTGAATTGAATTCTTTTATCACCTTTGGTAGAACTTCACACAAGGAACATTCATGCCATGTTACAGCTTAATCTACCCAGGAATATATAAGGAGAAGATTTTGTTCTAATCACTACTCAAGAAACATCTTCATCACGTTAAAGCATAATTTACACAAATGGTTTAGGTGTTGCAGATGTTGAAGAAATTGTTGACGGACGGACGATCGACGGACGACGGTCGGAGAGTGAACACAATAGCTAATCCTGGACTTCTTTTGCTAAAAGCAAAAAAGTACGCGCTTTTTTCCCATTTTTAGCCTTTGGTTTTCAATCGAGATTATAATTGTCCCTTTACTCTAAAAGATGCGGAGCCTAAGATTTCTAGAGACGATGCAAGTGAGTTCGAAAACCACACGATTCGGTTACAACATGTTATCATAAAAAATGTCCGATTCATACAGAATTTTACTCTTTTTTTGACTATTTTGATGACAGTTGCAATATAGATGTGGTGTCTTTATAGAACTGGTCGCGGGGGCAAGTTCGAGATTAATATCAACAATGATTCAAAGTTAACGGATCGTTCGTTCCGTAATGACTTACCGTTTCAGAAGTTCAAACGTCATCAGTCTCCAAAATATATGGTCGTGATTATAAAACAAAAAGCAACACTAGGTATTCTGCGTAATTAATGAACTGGCAGGGCGGGGCTTAACTGTGACGTAATTTGGCGAGTTAACTTTTCAATGGTTTGGGTTCTTTCAAATTTTAGTCGGTAATCATCGTTAACGCGTGCAAATAACTGTATCATAAAACCTAAAGGATTCACTTGCTTTGAGAGAGTGAACACATTTCATCGTTTGGTAACCAAGGCCTCGTAACTTCAGCTTAATTAAGCTGAAGTTACGAGGATTTGGTTACCAATCTACGATTTAAGGTCTCGAATTATTTTGTCGACTCTCTTTAGAAGTAGGTTATTTTAGATAAGAGCTGATTTCCCTTAACCTTAAGTGCAACGACCCGTTACTTAAGCTCCGCCCTGCCAAGGCTTTTATCATGAATAATAGCAGTCTTAATGTCGTAACTATGCGACAATTAGGTCGCCCTTTTCCGAAAATGTTTAAAACAAAATGGTCTTAAAAAGACTTCAATTGACTAATCGAATGTTTGATTGGCAGTGGTATTTAATCAATTAAAAATCAGTTTGAAGAGTATCAGTGACAAGAACACAACCCTTAAAAAGTATGTTACCATCACCGTGTTTTAGACAAGGCCAGACCAAGGCTTTGACATCGTTAAATGCGTCACCGTAAACAGGTTTGTGTGAAGAGTATTTATTAAAGTATCCTTGCATTTCCGAGTCGTATTCTTTTCCAGCTGGACTCAAACCGAAGTCCATCATAATGTCTTCGCCCGCTACAGTAAACAACCACGTCGCTTTGGCAAACTTTTCGAAGAATTCACCACTCTTTTCTTTGTTGATATTTGGGTTTTCAGCATAATTCGTGTCAACAGCACTTTGTACAATTTTCTAGGAAGAAACTATTATGATTAAGGTCGATGGAAAACCAAAACATCAATCTGTATAAGGTTTTAATCGCCCAACTACGATAAATGATTAACAATTTAAATAATACTTATAGAAAACTGATTCCAGCACGATGGCGTAAAAAGCATAAGAAAATACTACATAGAACTTTAGTAGCAACGAAGTTCGCTTGCCATGTGTTTTATCTATCAATGTATAGGGGACTTCGGCGCAGGTAATAATGACGTCATGAAAATATGAGTGGTTGGCGTTGGGAATCATTTTTACATACACAAAGAGCAAAAAGTCAAATATTCAAGTAATAAGATTATACATTTGTAATGATTTTTGTCGAAGTGACAAATGTGTCAAAATGTAGATAAATCACCCGTGCTTTTGGTTATGCAGTTGTCAACGTGTGACAATGTCTTGG
This sequence comes from Fragum whitleyi, assembly GCA_948146395.1. Classification (NCBI taxonomy): domain Eukaryota; kingdom Metazoa; phylum Mollusca; class Bivalvia; order Cardiida; family Cardiidae; genus Fragum; species Fragum whitleyi. Next base: position 49,248,825 of record OX411548.1, read on the forward strand.
AAATGATTACTTTTACTGGCAGGTGCGCGTCTGTGCTGGAATAAAACTTAGTCATTGGTTAGGGTGCCAAATTTTAAAAGTATTGGAGTCTTAGATTAAAAGAACATATAAAACATATTTTGGTCATTCAGGGACGGCTCACTAACTGAAATGTATCGAGACTCTTCTTGAACGAGGCAATGTCAGGTTTCTGTTCGATTGTTTCTGGTAGGCTGTTCATAAGTATCACTGTGTACGGAAAAAAAGAATATTCAAAGTAGAAAGCATTTGTGTGCATTTGTCTAAAGGATGCTGTGTGTATATGTCGATGATCCTTAAATAAGTTGGTATGGGCACTGCAACAAAACTATTAACAATTTTATAAAACATGGTGACTCTGGTAACGTCTCGTCTATTTTGAAGAGTTTGCCAGCTAATCTCCTTCTGCATGCATGTGACACTGTCATATTAAGAGAAATTATTTTGAACCCATATTGCTGATCTTCGTTGTACTTTTTCAACTTTGTTTATAGAGATTGTTGTGAAAGGGCTCCAAATGGTTGATGCGTATTCTACCTGGGGTCCAACCAAAGTTTTGTACACTATTTCTCTGATCTTCTTGTTTTTGGTCTGGAAGTTTCTACAGAGAAAAACTAGTTTTATTAGCATTTGATTTAATATTGTCAATGTGTTTGTTCCAGGAAAGATCTCCAGATATTATAACTCCTATTAGTATTTGGCATTGTTTACAGTTTCTAGTACTTGTCCGTGTAGCCTGTAATAAAAGGAAATACATGTATTTTCACCCTTTAGTAATATTTAGGACAATGCATTTGCTGGGATTAAACCTCATTTCCCACTGTTTCTCCCACTGTATTAACTTGTCTAGATCTTCTTGCAGAGTGATACGGGTTGCAATGAAAAAGAAGAAATTTAAAGGTTTGAATGTTTAGAGAAATTCTGGGCTTCACAGATTAAGCAGATCCAGGTGAGTGACGTGTTTCGAGCTACAAGATCAAAAAAGGTTTCTTTCAAAATATCTTGACATTTGATGTGGAACCATCTCTGACAGGTGTCGCATTCAACAGCATTGTTATCGCCGTGAACCTCATATTGACAAGAGCCACACAGAAAATCAGGGCCGGGATTTGTTTCTACTTCTGCGGACAAAGCCAATAAAAGAAGATATAAATATGTTCTTTTGTATTTCACGGCCGGAACGGACCACCGAGTCGATTTCATCTAACAGACACAAACATATGAATTACATGTACTTGGTTTTGGTACATTTGGGTTAGTAAAAGCTAAGGGTTGATCTTCTGTGGTTGGATAATAATAATAATAATTTCATTTCGGCATAGGTAACATATAATGGCTCATGGGATAAAAAACCATATAAAAATACACAATTTGGAGTTAAGATATAATAGATTACTTAAATTTTAAAGGACCATGACATGCTTCCTAACACCAAGGATAACGCAAAAAAAAAGAGTAAACCCTTATTTCCATTGCGGTCCTGATCTTGTCCTATCTAGGTGCTAAGTCAGAAAGCTGCAATTAGAATCTGGGCAACACACCTGTAATCATTTTCAAAGCAAACAATGTATCATGGGTTTTCGTGGTACGAAAGCCGAAAAAAGGTTTGAATTCGATTTTTCGCGATATGAAACAGGAAAGAAAAAAAACAAACTGTTAATAGCATGGCGCATGGGCACATCGTCTTTCTGTGTACACTGATAACTCCGCTCTTGTATTATACCCAACGTCATCCTTAGCGGGAACGTTGATGCCTTTGGTGCCATATGATCCAAGTGCTTAAGGACATGCTTTGCTTTTCAGTAATTTTCTTCCAACGTCGATATTATTTCTTGTTCTATATTTTATATCACGAAAAAGGTTTGAAAAGGTTTTTATACATAGAAAAAGTAAAACTAAAACCGTGATCTTGTTTTAATAGATATAATCTCATTTTCGCGATGATATGTCCACGAATGAAGTCTGATGGGGGAAGAGTTAAATCCTCGGACTTTGGTCTCCAATTTTACGGCCTTTTGCTTACAATTCCTCCTACATCAGACTCTATTCACGGACACATCAACGCGAAAATCATGGAAAATGAAATTATTTCACAATTTTAGATGACCTAAGACCCAAGCATGAAATAATTGGATATGTCGCGCACTTGCTTAAATTAAATAGGGGAATAAAGATATAAATGAATGGTTTACAAAGAAGAAAACTATAAATTGACGAGAAAAATATCTTGACGATTTAAGGCCTTTTTATGAAATTTAATAAAAAAACAATCAAACTTGGTTTATAAGTGTTAATTTTATCAAGCAAAAGTCGAAAAATGACCAGGCTAAGAGAAGTCTTACGTTGGACCGCCTTTGTGCACTATTCTCATGTTTCATTTGTTTATAAAATGAGCAACTTTATACCTACCGACGTCATATGGCTTATCCTCTCGTCCTTTATATTTTCGTTTCTTCTGAGGCAATAAAGCTCACGATACTGAAACATGAAAGTTTTTGGAGTGTAAAAGCAGGACGCGTATACTTTATGTTAAATTAAAAACTGTGTCATAAGCATCACATAAGAAACCTTGCTATAGAAAAGTCTCGAAAAACATTTTCTTCTATCATTTTCAGTGCAAACTTGTTCCTGTGTCACTCACTCAAAACCGTCTAATTTAATTGGGTTTTACGCTACTTCAAACTTTTTTCGGTCATATTTTGCTGATTGGGGAACCTTACCATGTATCCCTGGTAATTCTCTCGCCAGCACTACAACTATGCCTTTCCGAGCCTCAATATCACAAAAAAATAAAAGAAAGAAAACGATAATGAACCCTTTTGCGGGAGACGAAAGTCCGAATGTGTCATCGCCGGGGATCGAACCTGAGACGCAATTATTAGGAGTACGTAAAGTCACCAACTGCACAGTAACCTAGGCTTTTCTTTGACCTGTTCATATATGTGACCTGTCACGTGAAAAGGCACAATCTGGGAATTCTGTAAAATAAATATTTGAAAAAGAGATTGGCTCCATCATAGATCAACAAGAGGTCGCACTGCAAATATTCTTTTACTGGAAGGTAGACTGATTATAGTAGATTCAGAAAAAATGGAAAGTGCAAAAATTTTCTACCGTAGTCAGTCTGCGCAATCCGCATAGGATCGACACTTAACGTACTACCCAGATGGTTCATTTTCGCGTGACGGGTCACATATACATAGGTACGTAAATTTGCAACGTTAATCACAAGTTGGAGGACGGGTTGTGTGAATGCGAGTGATTTATTCCATCTATACTTTATATACTTAGCAAAAAAAACCTGCGAAACCATTAAGAATGCAATTTCCGTCGGTTTATGGAAGTTTCAGCACCGAATGTCCGTTAAATGTTTTTTTGGTGGTCAAAGGAGAAAGGGGTCGATTTCAAAAAATGCAGAAATGAAAGAAAGTGTATCTATGATGTTTCGAGTATCAATTTTTGAATTTTTCGTGCTTACAACCGTTCCAATATCATAAGTGACCAATGTCTGAGCTTAACACAAATAATTGTCTTGCAATTATCTTTCCTTTGATGAAATGAATGAGAAAATAGGCAATGGCAACAACGCCTCTACATGACGTCACAAGGGGCCTATCTTATCTCGAGCGACATCTTTAGCGGTTGCGAACCAATTTTTGTTAAATAATATGGGTCCAAACGTCGTCTTCAATAGTTGTACATTTAAAATTCGAAGGCTGGTGCACCTATTCAAAGTGTCTTGTCCTTTCACACGACACGACTAGAACATTTCATCTGAGCCACCAGTCGACCTTCTATCGTAGGCGTATCACTCGCTCATTCTATGGGAGACAAATGACACTATTCAATATGACTTTTGTCAATTATGGGGTGTAAGATGGCGAGCTGAAGATACAATCCACCACCCCATGATTGAAAACCAGACGTGTTTCCGACAGTCCTAACCGGGCTTGGCAGTTCAATACCAAGATGTTTAGATGTGATCTACCTGTCCCGAGTAGCCAAACTTAAGAGAGGCGTTATAAACAGACGTGTAATCCCAAGCATGTGAAGTTTTTTTTTTGCTAGGTATACATAACCATGCAAACGTTATAAACACTTTCACGCAAACATTTCGATAAGAAAGAGCACAATATTGTCCCAAACAAGGTTATGGAGAGCACGAATGTTGATTTCACTCATTCTGAACACATTTATCATTTGAAAAAAATGTAAATATCAATAAACCTACGACCATCCACATGGAATCGCAAAAATCCAAATCCACAGACAAATTTGGTTGAGATACCTTGTTCTTGAAGTATTATTTTGGAATAGTTTCTTTGTCTTTCAGTATGCATTGCCAAACGCAATTCTTGGGGAAAATTTGAACATCAAAGAATTAGAATTTTTGTACGAAATCACTTACATGATTGAATGGTGAAAAGTTGTTGCAAAAAGTGACATTTTTTTTCATCAAAAACCGCGATCTTAAAGACGAGAACAGAGTATCAAAAGTGATTGTTCGTTTTTAACCTAAGATATAAATTGTCTTGCATCTTACAAACAAATGCAAGATTTCGGTTTATGAAAGAATCCATTACCTCGTTTATTTTTGGTATACTTTCACCCTCTTTAAGTCCACAAAATACCCTGATTTGATTATCTGCGTAGGTTTTGCTCTCTTCGTATATTCTCTGTTGACAGAAAAGGCTTATGAGAATGCAACATTCGGAACACCACTCGGTCAATCTCATGATCAACCTCCGATGTATTTAGACGGACTTTGTTTGAAAATTACGGAAAACCCTTGGAAAAACTCGATGACGTCTGTTAAAATGGCGTTAGCCCTCGAAACTATGAGTGAAAACATTCGACGTCGCCAACGCTACTCGTTTAAGTCATTGACATGCAACCATCGTATCCTTATATAAATATCTTTAGATTCTTAAATAACAGCTAAAAAAGCTTAATTTTTAAGAATGACTCGTCATACATCTTTGATAAAAAGAAAGGAGGAAGTGTAACAAAGTAGTTCATAGTAATTGAAAATTTGTTACAGAAAAGGGAAACTAGCCCTGCTTTAAGGATGACAAGGCGGTGCGAGAGTGCACGTGCAAAGCGGGGTATAATTTGCAAACAGTCTGCACCGTTATACCATCCTAAACGCAGGGCAGATCTTTTGTCGACCTTCTCATTTTAAGCTTTATGTAAAGTTTTTGGACCAAATTTAATGCTTCTTCTAATTACAAAAAAAGAAAATTTACCCGACTAAACAATATATCAAATTGAAGCTGTAGATGAGAATAGACAGTTGAACAACATCAGAGGCCCCATCTCATAACAGAATACCCAAACAATTATGGAAAATGGATACTTTTTTCAAAACCAACAACATTATAACGGCTGGATATAATGCCTTATTTTGATCAGAATTTAGACAAATGATCCTACTTTAGGTATTACTACAACCTTAGATGCAAAGCTCAGTCTCTAAAGGCTTTATGAAACAATCAATTTCAATTTATTTTGTCAACAAACATGTTAAACCGGGTTTTATCTGTTTTTAAGGTTTATGTATAGTTTTTGAGACCAAATTTTAAGGACGCTTTATTAGCCAAGAAAAAGCAGTATTTCCAGGTATATTGTATATCAAAACGAAGCTTTTTTTTTTTAGCAAAAGCAGTTGAGTAACATAAGACCGCAATAGCTATAGCGGTAAAGCCAAAACATTGTGGAAAACGTTCATTTTGTACAGAACAAGAAACTGCATGACAGTTGGATAAAATTGGCTCATAAATTGCTTGCATAACTACGTTTTGGCCCGAGCTTTATACCAACGGTACCTGTGTAGTACTTTTGACTGTACTTTGTTAGAGTACGAGTCAATTTTATGCAACAGTCACGCAGTTGCCTGTTCTGTACAAAATGACCCTTTCCACATTTTTTTGGCTATACCGCTATAGCTATGGCAGTCGTAAGTTGCTTAACTGCTTGTGCTTATAAATAGCTTCATTTTGATATATACCATACCTGGACATACTGATTTTTACTTGGCATATGTAGTTGCATATGTAGTGCCTTGAAATAGGGTCTCAAACACCTCACCTTAACGTAAGTCGTAATGTACCAAACTTAATGATCGAATATTAAAGTTGAATTTGAGGAAAAACGAACAATAACCAAACCTGCATTATCTCGCTTATCAATGTTATTATTACAGAATCATCTTTGCTCTCATTCCAGATATCAGGCCAATCGTGCTCATATAAATGATGGAAGTCGTCTACAAGCTTTTTGGTTCTATATGGGTCCTCGATGTTTTCAAGTGTAGTATTTTTTTCTAAATGTGTCCGCACTTTGACTCCATAGAAGAGCATTTTCCGATTTCAGCACTTCATTTGCCTTTTCTAGCTCATCAATTTTCTGCTTTAAGATGGAATTGACGCCCCATAGAACTTTCGCCTCCTCGAAGACGCTGGGAAAAATGTATATTTATATGTTGTTTGATTTTTAGGTGGCGGAAAATAACTTAGGTCAACAGCGAAAGCCCATTCGATCGACGATTGTTGCTGATATTGGTTCATGTTACATTTAAAACGTCGACAAATTGACAATTATCACGATCAAAATCATTCTTAATCATTCACTCATCGCTACATAATTTATTTCAAAAACTCACTCAAATCGATCAAAAACGTTGTGAAATTATTAGAAAACAATTCGAAATCCTTTTAAATCGATCTAGATTTAAATCAAATCGTTCTTCTTGAACAAAAAAAAATGTTGGATTACCTCACTTGAATTTACTCCAAACTCGCTCCACACACGCACTAAAAAAAAAAAAAGAAAAAACCCATTCCAAAATCAATCATCGTGTCAATTTTACGATGTCCTTAATTGTTCTTTCAAAGTGGCGAATTCGAATATTTTTTGTACTACTTAGCCTAACCTATGGGGAAAATATATCATAATTGTCCAGCCAAGACAAGTTAGAAAACATGTTTCAATTTATATGCACATGTTTCTGGATTTAAAGTTTTTCTAAGCCCAGATCATTTTGTATTATTCAATTGGTTCAACTATTTTATTATTTTATGCCCCCGTATCGAAAGATCGGGTGCATATTGTTTTATCGTTGTCCGTCTGTCCCACTGTCGGTCTGTCTGTCTATCTGCAAAACTTAACCAAAAAACTGAACATTGCCAATATTTTCAAGGTTATTCAAGATATAAGCCTCATATTTGGCATTATGATAGATCTCAAAGATACACATCTGCTAATACCAAAGTCAAGGTCATGTGACAAGGTCATGGTCATCTGTCAAGATCAAATAAATCGCAACCCTAACCAAAAAACTTAAAATTGCCAATGTGTACAAGGCTATTCAAGATAGAAGCTTCATATTTGGCATGATGATAGATCTCAATGATAGACATCTGCTGATACCAAATTCAAGGTCATGCGACACGGTCAAGGTCATCTGTCAAGGTCAAATAAATCGAAAACGAAAAATTAACCAAAAATACTTAACATTGCTAATATTTACAAGGATTTTCAAGATAGAGGCATTATATTTGGCTTTATCATATATCTCAATGATACACATCTGCTGATACCAAATTCAAATTCATGCGACAAGGTCAAGGTCATCTGTCAAGGTCAAATAAATCGAAAACGAAAAATTAACCAAAAAATTTAACATTGCCAATATTTACAAGGCTATTCAAGATAGAGGCATTACATTTGGCATTATCATAGATCTCAATGATACACATCTGCTGATACCAAATTCAAGTTCATGCGACATGGTCAATGTCATCTATCAAGGTCAAATAAATCAAAAACGAAAAAATAATCAAAAAACTTAACATTGCTAATATTTACAAGGCTATTCAAGATAGAGGCATCATATTTGGCATTATCATATATCTCAATGATACACATCTGCTGATACCAAAGTCAAGGTAGTGTGACAAGATCAAGGTCATCTATCAAGGTCAAACTTCTTAACATTTCGTAAAAACCTAACATTGCCAATATTTTCAAGGCTTTTCATATTTTTTTAAATATAGACCGGAAGTTATTTACAAGCAATCATGCGTGTTGTCCCAACTATGTCAATTGAAAGAAGAAACCTGGTTGCTAAAAGAAAGTTCCGGTTTAAACTTAACAAATGATAATTTTTATACTTTTATACAACGGGCACTGAGGGATATATCGTGACAGAGCTCAAAGGGCGGGGCCAACGTTTCGAAAAATTTAATCTCAACTTTGAACTTACTCAAGCCATCTTGTCAATGATATACACATATGTCTTTTCCCTCTCATACAGATTCACAAAATGATAACTGGTTTAAGTAATAAAGTCGTACTTATCATTACGCCCCATATTTTTATTTGTTTTATCACAATTGGCGCTTCGGTTTTCCTGAAATAAAGGAAATGCAAAAGAAAAAGAATTCTTCGCCTGAAAATAAATGTATTTATATCACAATTTATTTGCCTTAGCACATGGCGAATAACGCCCGTAGGGCGTAATGATTAAGCCATGTGCTAAGGCAATTGCACTTTTTACCCCAATAAACGCAGTGAAAAAGACACTCGTCCCTTATGATTGCAATCATCTAGATCAAAGAAACTATTTTAAAATACTCAGACAAACATTAAAGCTTCAAGTCTACTTTCTGCGCGTATAAATTACACGATCTATTTTTAGATCGTGTATTGTTTATCTCGCTATCGAAGTGAGATGTCATATAGTAAAACAAATGAAACACAAATAAAAGACAACATTAAAATTCGTAGAGGTACTTATGACAAATAAGCTTGTTTCTGCCAAGTTAGTCTGTATTTTTGAACGAAATCGGCGAGGTCGGTCTTTGTTGAGAGGGTTGCTTGAAGGTCTTCGTCGACTCGCTGTTTTCTAAGTTTAGGTCGGCTCAGAATCAGAACCGCATGCTTGTTATCGTAAATTCGTTCGAAAATATATAAATTCATAATAGATTGAATAGCAATTTTACGTTGATGATCGGGAACTAGGTTAATTCGAGTTCCTACAACACAGGACTTGCAGATCGAATTTCGGGGGTTTCCCGAAAGACCTATTGCATTTTATACAGAAATAAAGTGCAATGGATTTCCCCACGTGATGCGATTTAAACCAATCAGAGTTCTTTATTTTATTGGATTGCAATTATATGATGATAGAATGGCTATTCTAATTCAGACAATCAGCCAGGTTCGAAAAGTTTCGATCCTAGTCAGTATGCGCAAAATGCACAGTCTTACTAGGGTCATCACTTTTCGCACTACCAATGTCACACTTCTCAATAAACACGGACCTACTTTTTGTTTAGATTCCTCGTCTTTTCCTGAATGTGTCGGTTGCTGTGAAGTTTGATTGTAATTGTGATGACTTGTTCTGTAAAACGCAAAAAGAGGATATTGAACCAACCCTGCGTTTAAGATGACCAAACGGTCCAAAATCTTTTCTTATTTTAACCCGCTTTGTATGTGCACTTGTGTGCAAAGCGGGGTATAATATGAAAACAGTTTGCACCGTTTGAACGCGGGGCAGTTCTGATTTTTTTGTACGAACATATAATCAAAGCACTGAACGCAATATTGCATACTGATGCATGTATTTATATTTTGAACGCAGAATAATTAGATCAGACCGCTCCCCTCTGTTTTAGTAAACATGTGTAGGCCTGTTAAAGAATTTCCTATTTGTATATTTTGATGAACGGTTTTGCAAAACAAAACTACAAAACTAAATTCATCTAGTGTGCTCGATTGTTAGTATAAAGTCTTTCAAGAAGTTTTATTACACAAAAAGTGACGTCACTGTCCGGGTATTTAAGTCCCTGCGATCATGACCCAAAGCCACGTCGCTCTCTTATTCGAGCTCTCGTCATGTTCATGCGATATTTATTTCGAATTTCAAACGGAATGGCGGTTTTTATTGACTTAAAAGTTAGACAAGTTATTGAGTCCATGAGACCAGTCGAAGTTTGGTAAAATGCGATAACAACCAGGAAGATTAACCACCTATCTACTTTGCAAATAAAGAAATAACTGATAACGTCACCAGTTAACCAGATGAGATAGTCGGAACGAGAGGACTTCCCATTAGCTTATCGAAGAGATGGCTTACGTTGTACATGCAATATCGATTTTCCTTTCAACAATGTTTGAACTCATATCAGATCTTTTAAATTTTTCACCGGGAACTGGGGCTCTGGCTTCCAGTTTGTCTCAAACCCAATTCGAGTAATGGTCGGGCGTTTTCACCTCTCGTCCAACGTGGCAGGGCGGGGCGCATTTTCACTTTAAAAACTTCGAATATCTACTCCTCACGAATCAAAGGGCTTATTTGAGAAACATGGGACGCATGTTTCATGAATGATCTTTTACCGAAATTGTCTAGAAATTTCGAATGTCCAAAAAATATTGGTGAGACAGAGCGTAGCTTACTTTGACCTTAGGATTTTAAGATTATCTCGTCCAAAACGGCTGGTAAAATTTGATTAAAAATTAACATAAATGAGCCTTTACATTAATTGTTAGAAAAATGTTGATTGGTCAATCAATATGTACGCAGCAGAGCAGAACTTATTCTAATTTCAAAATCGCCCCCGCTCCACTTAGGCAGATTTTATCTAAACTTGATTTGAATAATCATTTGGCGACCCTTTAAATAAGTTGTTACGTGTAATTTGCCCAGAAATATGGGAATGGCAGGGAGAGGTAAAATGCCGACTCAAAATCTTAAAAACCTCCTCCGCTTTAACCGAGAAATGATTGTTTTAATAAGCTTTAGAATACTTATCTCATGAAAAACATTACCAATATTCCATTTTAATATATCACTTCTGGAAATGTTAAAGCTAGCGGAGCATAAAGGCCCTCTACGGCCACATGTTCATACTTATGATTTCAAAATTAAGAAATGGTGGTAAGAAATTACTTGAAAAAGAGCAGAATAGAATTGTCTTAACGAAAATAGACCAAATAAGAAACTTGATATCAATATCGCCCTGTCTTATTTGGGCCTGCGGGCTGTAACTTCAAATGGTTCCCGATTTAAAATAGCTGCCCGGTACGCTCAAGGGGGAACGATCATGAGCTTGTTAAATATTATGATTCTAGAATTTCAAAAGATAGAGATACACTTTTGTTTCATTAAAATGTAGTGAAATACAATGCGACTTACTTCCTTGTTTTCCATTTTGGCGTTTAAACGTTTACGTGGCATCGCGCCACAAAATGTATGCTTGTCGGATAGTTACCGTTTCATACTAGTTTTTATTCATAATGCAAAATCTTTCGATTTGAATGGTGAAAATCAACGTTTTACTTTAACTAGCTTAGAGAAGTTACACGAAAATATAAAAGCCTCCCAAAATGTTACCTGTCATATGTCTACGTTGTTAGTGTTCGTTAATAGGAAATGAAAATATTGAGCAAATCATAGTTCGGCAATCAAATCATATACCCATGTAGGATAGCAGCTGGAGGATGGGAAAATATGTAATCGAAGTACTGGTGTGACAAATACCAGGAATCCGTTATAAGGTACTCCAAGATATAACTGATGATTATTGAAAGCGGCGTAAAACGTCGTTCAAACAAACAGTGCATGGGTAATTAGTGATTATTATCTATTAATCTAAAGAAGTATCGATAACATACAATTATGCCTTCTTAAAATGATTTCAAAAAGATACGCCAGTAGTCGCATTATTTTCATAGGCTTATACAAAAAAGCGAATGATTCACTTGTCAACAGATATCACCAGGGGTAACCCGATGTAGGAATCTCGGGGGATAACAGAACTTGGAGGTAATCAAAGAAAGGCAGATAGCATACATGTCTGTATTTCCTTATCGATTATTCAATTTAAAGGCAATATGTGTTTACTTCTTTAGGCGGTTGCTCTCTGTAAATAAGTAACAGCATTTGATCACTTTTAGTCGTTCTTAAGAGATTGAACACTCTGTCATAGCTTCAAAGTTGAAATTCCGTATTTCTAGCAAGAGGATGTCATTTTAAAATCACTTACAAATTAGGAACGTAATTCTTTGAACAGGATTTTATATTGGGTGAAATTATTGTGATAAGGGACTAGCTTCTTTACAAAAAAATGTCGAAAGTGCAGTTTAAAACTATTTCGCTTTGATTTTTTGTTCGAGAAATCGCGTGTCGAATAATTTCTCGTTATGCATGTACAATTAAAAAATATGGTGGATATGGTGGAGTAATTTCCCTATTACTATACTTTCACGCATCTTCTAGAATGAATAAGATTTCTGTTAAATAAAATGAGAAAATGAAATAATAAAATTATAATGATTATAATACAAAATTCTCAATTATTTTCGTAACCGGAACGCATATGAGTCTATTGAAAGTACCTTTGGTTACTATTATCCCTTTATAGCTTTATTCGTTATGTAACATTCGCCGTTCGTCATTGTATTTAACGCAAAGTAGCTAATTATGTACTAATGATCAGATGTCTTACCCGGTTGCGCAAACAGGGCACATTTTTTTTTATGAGAAATAGAACTTGAGAGAATGAAGTATTATTGTAAAGCTTCTTATCTATGGTGGTTCTGTAGGAATTGATCTACGGTCTAAGAATAAAACTTCGTAATAAAAGCACGTTACATTGTCATACTACGGTATACTCTAATCCAAGCGAGGGCGAAACTTAATGAACAAAAATCGTGCATACCATCATCCATCTAAATGATATCGCGAATACATTTTTCTTAAAAAGGGTCAACATATCGTCGTTTCAACTGTTCCGACTATAGTCGTTAAAACACGACCTAAAGAACTCTGGAATTCAGAAAGAGGATGTCAAACTTTATAAACAACGCCTTATTAATAAGATACGTGTTTCGTTCATGCAAAGATGACAGAAAATGTCGAAATTTCATGATCCATTAATAAATCTGCAAAAACATAAAACGTTTGTTGAAATGTTAATAACGTTTCTCCAAGGCAATCAATTTTCTACAAGTTGTTAAAGTGTTTTCCTTATGGGTTATTTATACTTGCAGAAAAAATTAGAATGTCATTAACGTCGTTTGGACTAAATTTAAGCATTTGTGACCAAATGCCGGTAAAAACAGTCCCTATGATTTGAAGATACATAAATTACATTTTCAAAACATATTATCTCTCAAATTATTGGCTTTATTGAACATAACAAAAGCGGACAGAACGTTTGCCTTTAAGTATATATGTTAAAGGCATGTTACGCCTTATCTTGATACTTATATAACATTTTAATGGCATTCTTAACCTTTGTAGAAAAAATGATTACAGAAACAAAAGTTAAAGGATGCGCTGTGTTACATATATGAAATTATACTAAACTGACGTTAAGAAAAAACGCCGCTCAAATAAATCTCTATTGACAATTATTATGAAAAATCGATTTTGTGAATTTCCTATGCCTTAACATTTTTAGAGGTCATTAGGCTTCAGAGCAACCTGTACACTCTTCATACATATTTTTTTCGAATCATAATTGCACATGTGTCTTGATCATTCAATATGAAAGTGATTCACGCAATGTAGTTTTAAAAATCCGACATGTTTTGTGGCAAAGTCAACAGTCATTGTCATCATGTCTAATGGCACTTCAAATGGGGTCGATTCAAGAAAAAATAAGCAAACATGAGAATGAATCGTGTACTACACTTCTTTAATTATTTGCGTCCTAGAAACGCTAGCAAAAATAATTCGGTAGGTTAGGTCAAGGGTAGTCGCTTGTGACCCTGTACGGCAGGGAAACTTCATCGGAAAATGCCAATGCCGTAGTCGGTGTTTAATTAAAAAGTCTTCAGGAGCATTTATATAGGGGCTAATAGACAATAAGTAAGTCGAAATATTGTTAGAAATCGCATCGGAGATCTCAGGGTCCAGAGATCGGCTAACCTTCGATGTCTTTAATAGGCCCAAACTGTACATTAATGCTATTGTCTCTTCATTCTTGAAGTAAAGCTTATCCGTTTATGTCACTTTTTATTGGACAGTTTTCACAAAAATGAGCCAAACCATACCCTTATCAGCTTCTCTTGTGATTTAAAATGATATCAATGTACATTTAACTTCGGTGGCGGATGAAAATAATTATTTAAAGATTCCCCAGAACGATCAATTTCGTTTGGCAATACTATTGACAATATTATTGAATTAGTCTTCAATGGACATTATTTACAATAAATTGTCGAATTGACAAAACTATTGATTAAATTTTATTGTCCATAACATTGTGGCGTATTTACTACTTCACACGAATCACCCTTCTCTGTCTCCTACCGGCCGAATAATAGTTACATAACACCAACATCCGCATATTACTCAAAAATCAATGGGTCGGATCGACACTTTGACTTATTTAAGCGTTAAAAAAGCATCTAAAAATGCCACATCCAAATATTTTTAATGTCAAGCATCCATTTCTTTTTTTTTTAAAAATCAATGGACCGGAACAAACCTTGTAATCTGAATTCTCGGGCTTATGGACTGAAGACAAATTGAAAGGGATTGAGAGGGACAAATTGGATATCTGAAGTCTTCTCAGGTTTCGAACCACTCGAACCGATATGTTAAGAAAAAACTATAACAACATATCAGGCATTATCTTATAACTATACACATATCCGTATGATAACATCCCGTATGATATTTTTTATGATATCACATAGTTATTTTTAGAACAATAATATCATACAGTTATTTTTAGAAACTTGCATTTCAGTTAAAAACATCGACGAAAACGAGACAAATAGAGATTATAAGATAAATATAATACATACTAAGTGTATTGTATGAAAAAAAATCTAACTCGGTTGTGAGAATTGATAATTGTCTCGGCAGAGCCTCGACAATGATCAATTCTCCCAACCTTGTTAGATATTTTTTCCATACAAAACACTAAGTACGTATTATATATTTTCATATTGACCTCAGCATTGTATCAATGAGTTCACCTTTATAAATAAATCTTCTAACTCTTGACTCCCAACATTCCGCTTCCAATTTTAATTAACTTCAAAACTTGATAATTCTTACATATTTTACAGTTAAAACAGTTTCCTTTGGGAATATACTAGATATTCTAATGCAGTTCAATTCTTTGAAATGTATGCTTGATTTGTCAAAATTAGTGAGCACATTTGTAGTTTCAATTGAAAATATCACGAATCTCTAAATTGAATTCATTTTATTCTTTTTTGAACATAACTTTCATTTTCCATCTGTGTCGTTATTACATCGTTGGTTTACTTGACTCAATGTGTGTGTCTTCGCAGTATTCTGATATTGTTGGATTTTTATTGATAAATAGTGAAAAATACAGACCTGTTTTGCATATGCCTTTCTTTGTTTACCTCCAAGTTCTGGTATCCTTGCATCGGGTTACCCCGCGTGGATATACACAGCTTGAAATAACGTTAAATGTATATGTTCGGCACAAAGTAAGAATTGGTACTATTCCGGAATTGTCATGCCCAAAGTAGGAATTCCTACTTTGTCCTACTTTTTCCTAATTGTACCGGACAATTCTAGAATCGCGCTAGGGGATTTTATCGATTTACACTAGACGAAGTCCCTGCGCAAAGCAGGAATAATATTGGACAAAGTAAGAAATATAGGCGTATATAGACGTAAAAATGTTCCCTAGAATAATTACTCGTATAATTTTGTAAGTGGAATAAGTATGATATTTCCTTTTTAATCATTTTTGATATCGTTCAGAATGCTTGAAAACAGATATTTTACGTCTTTTTTACGGATTCTTATATGTTACTTTTGACTAGTTTTAGCTTAGAAAAGTAGAATGTTTTCAAATGAATAAAAAAAACTATTTAATCTCATAAGATATACAACAACAGCAACAATAGAATGTACACGATTAATTATAAACTAATTCAAAATTCCTTATAATGTTTAGAAGTCTAAGTTTACAGTGAAACAATTACAAATATTCTTACTTTGTCCCGATTCCGACTTTGCGCACGGACAATTCCGGAATCACACTGCGCAAAGTAAGAATTCTTACCATACCCGACGAAGTGAGAATTCCGACTTTGCGCAGGACAATTCCGGAATTGTACCGATTCATACTTTGCGCAGAACATATATAAAATAGCAGATCTTACCCGGGCGCCCTTGGTCCCCCAAACAAATCTGAAAAATACATGATATAAGCGATACTACTCACTACCATGACACGCTAAAAGTGACGAAAAATCCCAAAGAAAAGCAGAAATCTTGAATACTTGACTTCCATTATAAATGCAAAGAATGGATGCTTTTTGAATGAAAAAATCTTTATGTTATGAATAAAGTATGCGTCTGCTATTTCAAATATATTGTAGGAAAAAGATTTAGAAAGCCGTGTTTATGGATGTTCGTTCGCTAAAACTATCAAAGTCATCAAAATCTAAATTTTGAGGTAACTTAAGAAGAACAATAACAACTCGAACAAAATCAAGACTACAAACAATAACAGCAAATATATATATAAAAAAACTAACTTACAATATGCCATGTCCATATATGTTGATTTCATCTAAATACGAGATATACGTAGATGTATGAAATGGTTTATCTGATAATCGACGTATTCATGCCGTATTTATTCTTAACATTAACTGGGTTAACAATCAGAACAGAGAAAAATCTAGATAAATGCAATCAGCACAGGCTTTTATCTATATTGAACATTCTTTACAAGATAAAACACGACTGCGAGATGACATAGGAAGGATTTACCTTTATGAACTATTATTCCATTGACATGGAATTTGAGGTAAGTTTAAATAAATATTATCGAAATGTGTCTAGTTCTTCAAACCAGATTTGATAACCACATACTATTTAAATCGACAACAATAATAACAAAATCAACAACAACAACAACAACAACAACAGTTACTGCAAAAATCGTTTTGGAAATCCTCTTACATATCTCATCAGATTGAAAGTGTTCCGTTGTTCACCTGACAGTAAAACTAACTCTTTTTCGACTAATATGAGAATATGAATATACTTCCCTTACAGTAGCCCCCAGATACCTTTTACCCAGAAACTACCTTTAAAGTTGATTGAAACTACCCGAATTTCAATTATTTTGTGAATTTTTCTTTTTTTGGAGGTTAAATATTTCTTAACAATAACTTATTAAGAAGAAATTTACCTTCTCTAACCAATGGAATATTAACGTCAACTAAAGGGGCAAATCAATCACACGGTAATTTATTTCAAACGGCAATCTATAACGCTGTAGAAATTAATTACTGAAGAAAAGCTCCCTGTCCATATTTGTATAGCTCCAGGAAAGATTCATTTTAAAAGTACAGTTTACATTTTGATTTTTAGACTTCTAAGAACCCAGGCCTTGTGATAACTATAGATTTTGGTTCTTATGCATCTGGATTTGCTCTGCAATGGCGTAAGGATTACGAGAGCAACAAAAAGGATATCTACTGTCATAAATGGAATGGTGGAAAATTTCTTTCCTATAAAACTGTCACTTGCCTTCTTCTCAAACCTGACAAAACGTTTAAGAACTTTGGCCATGACGCTGAAAAGGAATTTAGTGAGCTGCCAGATGTTGACAGTACAGGAACCAAGAAGCGGGCTGACTGGTATTTATTCAGACACTTCAAAATGGCTCTGTATAATATAAACGTACGTATATGGTTTAATCTATTTATACAACTGAGTATGCACATTCGCGATTTGAAATGTGGTTGTTGCAATTTTGGGTAGACGTTCATGCTCACAAGTGTTACTTAGTGAGAACAATCCAGTCAGATGTTAATAGTTTTTTTTTTAAATAATGCCCACTAACGTTCAAGTTACTCTTTTTTTTTGCTTTCGACAGACAGCTGTGCATTTTGAAAACGGCGTGATACGAGGATTCTATAAGTTTTGTAGATTACCTAAATACCCATTTTAATTACAAAATGGCTCGCTATTTTTTACCCACGCGCATTGAACTTTCGCGCAAGAAAATTAAAAACAAGGCGTTGATTCGCCTATTGTGGTTTCTCGTGGTCTAAGGAGACAGCATCTTACTTTTTTTTGGAAAGAATGGTTAAATCCCCCCCATGACTTTCACGTATGTAAGTTAAGACTGGTCCTACTGTCGACTAAGATAAACGCATGCATGAGTCGACAGTAGTACCAGTCTAGTCTAGGTTATACACATACACTGTTTATAAAACGTTGATCAGTTCAGTGTTTACTGGTACCACTTAAAACATTGGACCCTTCTGTCATGAAATCGCACTGCATGTTAAAAAATTCAGGGCCATGTGTTTTTAGCGTATTACACGTTGCCACTTTCAACTGTCCAATATCTTTTTGCTTCTACGGTTGTACCAGACAAGCCATGCAGTGAAAGGACAAGAAGAAATAGACGACACTTTAACCTTCTATCGTAGTTCATTGATACTCGTACGTGTATATTTAAACGGAGCATCTAAATTCAAAAGTAAGCTAAAAGTGATATAGGTATGATAGAGTATAATTGAGAAGATCAATGGTCTACTAATTTGGCATGCGATGTCTTTGATCTTTATCAATTACCGGCACATGCATCTTAACCCAATTGCAACGAACGAACTCCGTTCGCGATATTTACAAAATTGCAGAGATAAGTTAATTTCGTGGGGAAAGAGGGGAGTAGAATCCAAACAAGTAAAACAGTGCCTCTCATTTCAAATCTATGCATCATGCGATATCATAATTAACAATCTTTCCATGACGTTCATAGACCTTTGATAAAAGAGCCTGTGCGTGACATTTCCAACAATTTCAAATAAGCGTAATGCAAACCCTCTGGCCAGCCTGTGCAGCCGCACAGTCTGACCAGAGTCTTCTGTATGCGTTTAGTAGATTCATACGGTCTCAAAGTATCTGTAGGCCATCAGGTAATTTTATATTTACAGTACGTGGCTGTCTACGCTACCAAATGGCTGCACCTCACGTACATTTCAAATTGTTGGAAGTGTCACGTACAGGCTCTTTTATATTTTCCGCGAAACTTATAACGCCGTTTAAAACTGACGTCACAATATATACATTATCACGTCATTTTTGCGGTTACAAAATAGCGTTGCTATTCGCTCTGAGTTCATTTGCATTGTTATTCCACTAGTGTAATATCAAAAATATTCAACGGGTTTATTTCACTCCCGCGACGTAGGTCATATTATAAACAAATTTAACAATGATCAATACTAGACAATTAACACCTCGTATTTACAGCTACAATTGCGAAATTTGATTTGTTCCTTATTAAAATAGTTGTCTGATGCTATTTGGATACGTACATTTAAGTAACTACAATAATTACATATTTACAATCTGTCTCTCGTAACATTGTTTCAATTGCGCCATTGCTATAATTATTTCTATATTTCATTGCATAGGCAAATAATCCTAAAATTGGAGAAATTGAAGAATATATGAGAAAATCTTATAGCAATTTCAAAAGCAAAAGAAAGTGTTCATTTTTCAAAATATTGCATTTCCATCTCGGTATTTTGACCTGCTTTGTCATGGTTACATGATTGGAAATAAAATTCAACATATTTATGGATAACTTTAATCTCGTAAGTCTCCTTTTTTGCCACCATGCCACCAAACATGTCCACCTTCAGTACTTTCAATGCTTTGATTTGTTCTAGCTACGACAAATAGATATTGGATATTCTACACGAACTTGATTTTAAATAACAGTACTTTTCCGACAAAAAAACGCGGCTAACACCTTCATAAATTAATTTTTTCACTGGGGCGACTTATATGTCGGTGTAGCTTATACGTAAATTTATTTTTCAATAAGATCATGATAAATTATTTAGAGGTAGTTAAGAATGGATATTGTTTTACGGCCCGTTGATAGCTTTAGAAAATACATTCTAATGATATATGCTTGACAGTAAGAGAAGTGTTGCATGGAATGCACAATGGATTTTCTTGTATCATTTAGTAGCGGTACTAATCAAAATCGAATGAATAATAATAATAAAAAAAATCTCATGAAATGGTCTTCTCTGAATCCGATCATTTGATTGGCAGGTTTTGCTACAGGTAGGCTAAAAAATTGGTTAAAGGGCAACTAATCAATAATATTTGATACATTAGAACATTTTATTAAGCCTTCTTTGTGACTTGTAATTAGGTTTGAGTGATTGTAAAGATTCACTTGTTGCCTTAGTTTTCGAATTTATGGGCGTTTGAAATTGACAATGAAACGATTAATGCCCTTTTGAGTTTTTTAATTTGTAACTTTACATACACCGAGGGACTTAAGAAACTCAAAACTCAGTTTTGGTAAACTTCTCAGTCTTCAAAATCTACGATTATTTTATTAGAAGGGCTATAAAGTAAATTTTTTAAGCAAAATATGTTAAATAATTTCAGCCACAAATACCTGAATTCTTAAGATCAGTTACCTCTTAAAGGCAACTTACCCCTATTTTAAAAATCACAACCAGCCATCGTTACAAACTTTTGAATTTTATATTCTGTTGCGTTATTCAAGTCCCTTGATGCATAATTATTATAATTTTCTTTAATACAATCAGTACTTCATACAGAGCAGTATGTAAGATAAAAGTTTATAATTTATCACAGACTTATGAACACAATATTAATGTATATTTATTGTTAAAACATCTCGAACATTACACAGGAAGTAACAGAAAATACTTTGGTAGAAGATGTTGACGGGAAACCTTTACCGATGATTGACGTTTTCACGCCATCTATAAAATACATGATGGACGCTGCTAAAGAAAAACTGAAAGACTCTGGACTTACCTATATTGAGGATTCGACTAAATGGATTTTGACTGTGCCGGCTATCTGGGATGAATCTGCTAAACAAATAATGAGAAGTTGCGCAGAGAAGGTAAATGAAATAGAATATGAAATCTAGTTACAATCTCTATATCAAATTGACCAGCCATTCATTAGATTTTATATGTTATATTTACAATGCTTTTTGCAGCATGTTTAACCTTGACACATTACATTGAGGATAATCGTTTGTTTCAGTGTAAGATCGATTTATATTTCATTGAGTGAACAAAAAAAGCTATATTTACACGAGTGGCGGAGCCACGAGTGAAAATATAGCTTTTGTTTTTCACGAAATGAAATATTAATCGATCTTACTCGAAAAACAAACGATTATTCTATTTCTTTAATGCAAAAATGAGACAAAATGTGAAATTTCTAGGACATATTTTCATAAAGCGCGTCATTTTGCACGTGATTGCTATGCAACGTTCATTGTGACGTCACATATTTCGCCCAGCATAGATGACGTCAAATACGACGAAATGCACAAAAGCAGGGTATAAGTTTTTGATAATTTCACTGCTTTTGCGGTGAGTTAATCAAGTGATAATCTACCGTTATTTCTCGATAAACCACCGAAAAGCATTAAAGAAGATATCGTATTTGGTTCAATTTCATATTTTTGCCAATTGATATATATATTTTAGTATTAAATACTTTTCCGCCTTCTTCTGGGTAAAATCAGTTTTAGGTGACATATACATGTTCACGAATTTCAGGCAGGCATAAAGGGGAAATATTTAAGTATTGCCCTTGAGCCAGAATGTGCTGGTGTTTACTGCAAACAGATTCCAGATGATCAGTTGACACTTGTCAACCAAAATGGAGAAAAGAAATATATCGGAGATCCTGACCGTTCTTTTATGGTTCTTGACATTGGAGGTAGGTAGTTTCTGTAAAAGAAAGGTATAAAAAAAAGAAATCCAAGTTTCGTAGGAAATTGGATGCTTGAAGCATTGCTTTACTCAAAACGGTTCATTCTACAAGGTTCAAATGCGCAGGCCCTCGAAAAAGATATTTATTTCAAATTTTCGCATTTATAATCTTTCTTTTTAAAAATTTATTTCCACTCGGGATAACTTATGACCCGCGAGCTAAATAATACCCTGTCCATAAATGCAACAAAATCTCATTCTTATTGTCGAAATTTTATTTGAAATCTACATTAATGTAGACAAACCTGTATTTATGGAGACAATTGGGTTTCAAAATATATGGATAGTTGAAGAAAAACGTACTCTTTTTCTGATATATGCGAGACTTTATACTCGGTGTGGTAACAATACCATTGTAGAAGTCTGTCCGGTACCTCAACAATACTTCGGGAAAAAAAAAACTTCAAAGGAACTAGGAACAATTTTTGTCTGCTCCTGAACGTTAATTACTATACAATATTGTTTGCAAAGAAGTCTGACAGTGATAAATCTTCTCCGCAAGTAAAATTATCTATATGTACTACGTAAACGAAAATGGCAGTCAATCCGCACAAACCCTTAAAATTACTAATGTTCGTGAAGTTGGCAGACCAGCGGACAAGCAGAGAGATTACAGAAAAGAAGGGTGACTTTTATCATGTTTCAAATCTGTTACACTGATTAGGTTCCGTCAGACTCGTCAAATTATTTTAATAATCCTACACTCCTCAATCAACTTCGCATTTGGATCATAAGAAAACGTGTGATTGTCAGCTAGTCTGCTGGCAGCGTGAAATAAGAATTGAGATCAACAGACTGTCTTGAATCAATTATAGTTTTTGGCGAAAATGCCTCAAACATTTCTCTTAACAAATTAAGATAAAACTTGGAACACCGTATTCTTATTCTAAGTCCCTTTCTATTCTGAAGCAACAGGCGAAGCTGATTGGGTTTTTAATCTCTCAATAGCCTCTTATCTTTGCAAAATTACCTTTTTTGATGGGTTTTCCCGCTCAATGTCGAAATTAGAATCTGAACGCTGTTTTAATTTTTTGTGACAGTCAGCTAGTCTGATGGCACCTTGAAGTCAGCAGTCTAGAAGATTTACTGAGTAACTTGTTTAATACGACGTTTAGACACAAATGTTAATTTTGAACATTGTTTAACAATATTCTGTCATTACCTGAGGTTGTTATGGTATATTGTGAGTCAGTTTGTTCTATATCTACCAATTTGGAAATTGTCATTTAGGGGCTCAGATAAAATGGAGTTGTGCTCGAATGATAACGGTTTGCAGCACCTTTGTCGTGATGAAAAATGAAAAATTATTACTGATGAAAGCAGCACTAAATTCCCTACACGCAAAATTAAACGAAAACCTTCACCATCCTCGGAAGAAGAAGTAGGATTGGTTTCTTGGTCAACTTGATGTCCAATAGTTTCAACAGAGCGTCAGACTGAAAAAAGGATTTTTGTATTTGATATGCGTTCGTAAACCATTGTTTAAAGGCATTAAGTAAACTTTATGTTACGAAACACACTCAATTCTGATAGTTTGTTAACTTCACGATTGAAGCAAGCTTACTGACTGACACGTGTAAAACTACAATTATGTTTCCCGTTTTTTTTTTTAAATTCATAATTTAAAAATACTAGCAGCGTAACAGACTTAATTTAAGATTAATATAAAAAGAAACTAATAAGAAATAAAGATGAAAGACTATCGAAACTATCACTAAATTTCTTTCTTATTTCAACACCAAACGTCCTCTTATATCAACGGACAATTACAGTAAGTAAGAATAGTTACTAGGGGAAAAATTGTATCGCATTGTTTTACATAAATTATTCTGTTAATATCGTTTTAAAATAATGAATAGATTTATTTCAACTAAAAAGGTATTGTCTTTTTCTCACCTTGAAGGAAAATGTATCTAAATATGGTCAATAATGCACTACTCTTTTCTTTTACACAGAAATATATGACTATTTATAATATGACCGACGTCGCGGGAGTGAAATAAACCCGTTGAATATTTTTGATATTACACGGGTGTTATTACACTAGTAAAATAACTATGCAAATGAGCTCATTGCGAATAGCAACGCTATTTTGTAACCGCGAATGTGACGTCATAATCTATATATAGTGACGTCAGTTTTAAACGGCGTTATAACTTTCGCGGAAAATTGATATGTTGAATTTCAAGAATTTTGACGATTTTTCGCAAAATTTCGGGTTCAATATTATTTTATCAGTAGAATATCAAATTTGTGCTCATAAAATATCGAATTTATTAAAATCGTCATCTAAAACAGATAAAAACTCGGCACAGCCTCGTTTTTATCTGTTTATAGATTACTCGTTTAATAAATTCAGTATTCCATGACCACTCATTCAATATCCTCTATGTAAATAATGACATTCTCCCTTTCACAAATTATTAAAAGAAATCTTTGATTGCTCAAATATTCTGTTAGAATGGTACAAAAGTATATTTAAACTGATACATTAAAAGGGAGTCTTATAGACAAAAATAAATACAGATAAACGCATTTTCTAAAATATTTATGAATAAAACTGACATTGCAAAGGTAAATATAAAAGTTGTACAAGACATCAGTTGTACATTTATACACTGTCTTCAAATATTTGAAATAATGTAAGGAGGAACAGACGATATAACAACACTTCAAGTAAACAAGGACGGGACGATTAGACAGATTTACAAGTCTGTCGGCGGGCGATGGGGAGGACAAACTGTCGATGCAAAATTCTATCAGATGCTAGAGAACAGTATCGGTCAGGAACTTTGGACATCGTTTTGTGAACAGAACCGGGAGGCTGAATTAGAGCTACGGCGTTCATTTGAATGTGAGAAAAGACAGGTATTGTGTTTGCTTCGTCAAGACTTATTCCTAAAAAATAAAAGAATAACATAAAAATACACGTCCTCGGCCTTTAAACATGATACGTTCTACCGATCTCAGACAGCATATTTTTCTGTAAGCAAACTTTTAAACGTTTTTAAAGAATGAAACCTGCCTGTTTATAGTATTATAGTAAATGCTCGTACATACTTTTTTCCTTGTTACCTTACGGAGCGAATTAAAAAAAAATAGATAAATTTGCCCTACAATATGAATATCTACAGTTTAAGATTGAGCGTAGCTTTCCAAGCAATTTTGTGTATCTTCAGAGACCAAATTGTTGAATTATCAGACGATGTAGCACAAATTATCATTGTATTTTTTGCCAAAGCTCATTTATATTCATGAGGCGATTGCATATTTGTACTTCCATATCCTTTAAATCAAATTGACTGAAACTAAATTGAACTCAATTTTTTCCGAAGTACATTGTATGTTTAAGAATCATCCAAATATTTTTTTAAAACAGTTTTGCGAGTCTGAAGAAGCTTTCAAGATAAGCATCCCCTCTGATCTGATGGACTTTTTACGAGCTGACAAACGGCTGAAAAATGTGTTGCAAAATGGTTGTGAATATTTCAAGATTGCAAAGGGTAGATTCAATTTTCCTGTAAACATAATACAAAGAATATTTGATGAAACAATTGAAGGAATGTTACAACATATTGATAATATAGTTGGCGATACCAAGATGACTGATATTTCTTTAGATGCGATCATAGTAGTTGGCGGTTTTGCCGAGTCCAAGTACGTTGTAAGACAACTGCGCAATGCTCTCGAAAAGTACGATATACCAGTATTGAGCCCACAAAACCCAGAAATTGCAGTTCTCAAAGGGGCTATTCTCTACGGACACAATGAAAAGATTATTACCGCAAGGGTGATGAGGTACACATACGGGGTTGGTATGGTAATGAAATTCGACGGAAACCGCAACAAGGTTGAAAAGAAGTTCACCGATGAACACAACATCGAGTGGGCTACGGACGTGTTTAGAAAACATGTGACTGTAAACGAACAGGTGGAAACAGGCGTCTGGATAACGGACAAAGATTATTTTCCAGTGGATAAAAATCAGAAAAGTGCTACTGTTTATGTGTATTCATCAACAAATGAAGATCCAGATCACACTACTGATGAAGGATGCAAGTATATTGGTCAATTTGATATAAGCTTTCCTTCAGATAAGGCTGAAATAGATATTTCTATGTATTTTTCTGGAACTGAGATCATAATACGTGCTAAGGACAAGAAAAGCGATAATGTATCATACCAAACTCTTCAATTAGCATAGTCTTATATTTCAAACCAAAGTCATTTTGATTTCAATTTTCTTTTGGTAGTAAAAATGTCTACAATGAATAGATGTAATAAATGCACAAAAATACATTAGCTCAGAAAAACTACGTCTATGGTGTTGAAAGTGGTTGTAACGCCCATTTTACTAGTTTAATTCACAGTCATATCGCGGCTGCCGAAGCACTTTAAAATAAATTCTTGGTATTTATCGGACCAGAATTACCATTTACATCCTTGCCTAGCTTCCCACTGGTTATCCCAAATGGGTTTATGATTATCTACCTATTGGCAGGAGACAAATGTCGGAAGAAAAATCAAAACTTTGAAATCAGCTTAAGCAGAAATGAATTCCCAAAAGATACACACTTATGAATATTTTGGCAGGTCCTTGTGTTGACAATAACTTCAACTTACTACCTACGTATTATCCGTGAGAAATGTCCTGGCAGGGCGGAGCCTAAGTAATGGGTCGTTGCGCTTAAGGTTAAGGTTCATGTAAAGTGTTTGAAACCGAATTTTAAAGGCACTTCATTTGCCAAGAAAAAGCAGGATGTTCAGGTATATTATATACCAAAATGAAGCTACTTATGAGCACAAGCAGGTAACCAACATTAGACTACCATATCTAAAGCGGTATAGCCAAAACATTGTGGAAAGGGGTCATTTTGTACAGAACAAGCAACTGCATGACAGTTGGATAAAACTCCCCATGTTTTAACAAAGTACAGTCTAAAGTTCTATCCAGGTAGTACTACAACCGTTGGTATAAAATTCGGGCCCAAACTGTAGTTATACAAGCAATTATTTTTGACTTATTTTATAAACACATATGTCATATATGTCATTCTAATTTTGTAAACGTGTAGTTCTCTATAAGGTATGGTGTGCTATCACATTATAAATGGCCATTTATAGTTTATATACCTGTAAGGTTGTTTAGCAATATACCTATTTCTATTTCACTGAATTATAAATATATTGTAATTTGTTATAGATCTATGAATTAAAAAAACTATCATTTGTAATAAATCGCAGAAAATAATTCACAATATTATGGTGTGATGTTGCACCATACCTAACATCTATTTTGAAAACAGACCAAACCGGTTTGACATGTATGTTGACAAAATAAATGTAAATAGATTGTTTCAAAAGAGCCCTTTGAGACTGAGTTTTATACCAACGGTTGTAGTAGTATCTGGTTAGTACTTTAGACTGTACTTTGTTAAAATATGAGTAAATTTTATCCCCAACCGTCATGTAGTTGCTTGTTCTGAACAAAATGACCCTTTTCCACAATGTTTTGACTACACCGCTTTAGCTATGGCAGTTTTATGTTGCATAACTGCTTGTGCTCATAAGTAGCTTCATTTTGATAAATGATATACCTGGACATACTGCTTTTTCTTGGCAAATAAAATGTCCTTAAAATTGGGTCTCAGACACTTTACTTGAACCTTAACGTATCTTTCGAAGAAACACTCAGTTTGGTAAGATAAGACAAACGTTTAAATTACATCATTTATGTTAACCTAATCCCCTATGTTGATTAAAATTATCCACTTTGGAATGTAGCATTTTAGAAACCATGTTTACGACTTCAATTTCCGATTGGTTTTCTATAATACTCGCCGTATTAACGAACAGTTAAAGAAACAGTTATATTGTGTATAAACCACTTACTAGACTTCTCATGTGATAAAACGTCTGATTTGATGGGCTTAGTCCTGATTTCATCAATTTCCTGGTGCAGAACGTTATTTCAATACAATTAATTGCACTTTAAGATAAGTAAAACTTGACTCGCTTAGAAGGTATTTCAGAAATATTGATCAGGTAGGAAAGCTGTTATTCCATGTAATAGTCAATAACAATTGATCTGTATCTTGCGAAATTCGGCATCGGGCAACAGTGATGGCATCGGGCATCAGTGATGGCAGCGGACAACAGTCAAGAACCTCATCCACCCGCACAGGGACATTATGTTTTATTGTACACGAAACACAATGAAATAACAGAATTCTATTTCCTTTAGCCCATGGGCTAGAATTGGTATCGCTCCGTTCAAGGGGGGGGGGGGTGGCTGTTGAGTGTTGCGAACCATATTTTCGAGATTTGCGAGTTAAGCTTTATCGTGTAAGAATACTATACCTAGACCACCTATCATATTTAAATATACGACTTAAAAATGTAATATTTTGATGAAAACGTTTTGATAACAAGGTTGCAAGTTGTCAAAGGGTACGCCCGTTGAAGCGTTGGATGCCAAACTATGAACAAGCAACAAAGGGAAATAATTGAAAAAACTAAGCTAAGTAGAATTACGATTCTTGCGCTCTGCACATCGTAATCACGAGAAAAACATGCGATTAAGAGCATCGTGAAATTGACACGATGAATGATTTAAATAAACTTTATGTATGTTTCTGTTTGTGTGTCTTTGTGGACCAAACAGACAAACTTAAAAACTCACACCAGCCAATAAAATCGTAGAATAATTTGATCGATTTGATTTGAACGATTTCGAACTGTTTTCTAATAATTTCGGAGCGTGTTTGATCGATTTGAGAGAGTGTTTTTTACATTCGTAAAAAGAAGTACTTGTTAAGGTACTATAAGAATACACAGTCTCTTTTTTTTATCTGAAAAAAGATGACACATTTTATATAATAGGAATTTCGAGACCATTCATTCAGTGTACACTATGCAAATTAAGTGTTACTTAAAATATAAAAGTTTTAATTTGACATCACAATTTTACTTTTTTTTTTAAATTCACTTGTCAATATTTATCGTCATTATATGTTTGTTGATGCGGGGGTCTCGAATGATCTTCAGCAGGATTCCGTGCTTTATTAAAAAAAAATATCATTATGATAAGCTATTTACACAAACCCGTTCTCATCTGCTCCTCCATGATATATGTGATGACGTCATTTTGCAAATGGAGTTCTATGTTCCACGAAATGTCATAAATGTCTATGTCATTTATGTCATTTATTGATAAATTTTGACATTTTCTTTCAATATGTAGGCAAGATTTTGGTCTCATATATATAAATTTTAAATCAATTTTGTGTCAATGAAATATCAAGATCACTAGACTAGTCATCTAAAACAAAGACATACTCTACATGAATAAATTATAAGTGTGAACAATATTCACTTAATGATATCTATCGTCATCATGTGTATGTTGATGCGAGGTCCCAGAATCATCTTCATCAGGAGTCCGTTTTTTATCAAAAGGTCAATCATTATGATATGCCATGTTCACAAAACCATCCTCATCTGCCCCACCATTATGTGATGATATCACTCTGCAAATGGTATTCTGTGTTCCACGAAATGTCATTTATGTCTATTTCATTTATAATCTATTTGTAAATTCTAACATTTTCTTTCAATACGTAGCACAGATTTTTGTCTTATATAAATAGAAAAAAAATGTGTGTCAGTGAAATATCAAGATCATTAAACTAGTCATCTAAAACAAATTAAAACTAGATAAAGCCTCGTTTTAAGCTGTTTGTAGATGATTCGTTTAATTAATTTGGTGATTCATGACAACTCATTCAATCATTTGTTATTGAAAAATATCACAGCAATGATTTCGCATAATTTTTATATTCATTTCATAATTCACTAGTCACTATTTATCATCATCATCATATGTATGTTGATGCGGGGGTCCCGAATCATCCTCAGCAGGAGTTCGTATTTTATCAAAAGGTTCATCATTGTCATGTGCCATATTCACAAAACCCATCCTCATTTGCTCCTCCTCGACCAACCGTTTTGTACGACAGAAATATAACAAGGCTGCGCCTATAACCATACCGGGTATCAACATACCGACGGCCAGTCCGGCCATCGCTCCTGTAAAACGAGATGATTATAGAGAATAATATGTTAATGCCATTACATATCAATGTTATGTGGTCGAAGTTGGCTTTTCCTCTTCATGGTAATTTCTTACAACCAAGACCAGACAACATTGATATTTAAGGGGCACTAGCATATTTTTCTACTTACCATGCAATTATTTCCAGAGTTTTTTTTCATATGCAAATTTTAAAACCAAAGAAATTCATTTGAAAGTGGTTCTGGTCAGGGACTCTTAATATACATGTATATTCAGGGTCCGTGTACTGGTAAAGATCGGGAATGTGCGACTTGTCTACAAATTAACTGCTTGATATCTCATGTTATGAGACAAGTGGTATCAGGTGAATGCAGGTTTCTTTGTGTGATGAAAAACAAATCAGTCACACAAATCATAGCTTAAATGTCTAAACGTATCATGAGTAAAGGCATTTTTTCATAAGGCAAGGAAAAGAGCATATAAATGAATAATTGCAATCCAATAAAATAAAGAAATCTGATTGGTTTAAATCGCATCACGTGGGGAAATCCATTGCACTTTATTTCAGTATAAAATGCAATAGGTCTTTCGGGAAACCCCCGAAATTCGATCTGCAAGTCCTTGTGTTGTAGGAACTCGAATTAACCTAGTTCCCGATCATCAACGCATCATTGCTATTCAATCTATTATGAATTAATATATTTTCGAAAGAATTTACGATAACAAGCATGCAGTTCTGATTCTGAGCCGACCTAAACTTAGAAAACAGCGAGTCGACGAAGACCTTCAAGCAACCCTCTCAACAAAGACCGACCGTGCCGTTTTCGTTCAGAAATACAGACTAACTTGGCAGAAACAAGCTTATTTGTCATAAGTACCTCTACGAATTTTAATGTTGTCTTTTGTTTGTGTATCATTTGTTTTACTTTATGAAATTTCACTTCGATAGCGAGATAAACAATATACGATCTTAAATAGATCGTGTAATTTATACGCGCAAAAAGTAGACTTGAAGCTTTAGTGTTTGGCTGAGTATTTCAATAGTTTCTTCGATCTAGATGATTGCAATTATAAGGGACGAGTGTCTTTTTCACTGCGTTTATTGGGGTATAAAGTGCAATTGCCTTAGCACATGGCTTAATCATAACGGCCTACGGGCGTTATTTGCCATGTGCTAAGGCAATTGCACTTTATACCCCAATAAACGCAGTGAAAAAGACACTCATCCCTATAATGAAAGCTACTTCAATTTTACTCACGACTATGCTTCTGAAAAGGTAACAAAAACTGATTCATTCCTTATTTTGGGAAGTTAATGCTGCAAACACCAAGAAAAAAAATGAATAATTTTAGAATGTTTTTAAGACAAATTATGGGGGGAAAAGCATGAGCGAGTTTTGAGCATTCGGAGGTTTGGCGACTTGTTTACTATCACAGACCAATCAGAATATCCGAACAAATCCATATAAGTCAATGGAATGGATACGTTTTATTTGGCGATTAATTCAACTTGCAGTATGTTTCAAATACTTCTAAGTAAATGCTTTGACTGCTATCCATGTATTGAGCTTTGAACGAGCGACTTTGAATGGAATTTAGCTCGATGAACTTGAAAAAATCACGGTTGCCGATCAAAAACCCCTAATTAATGAGCATGTGCTTGACAATTTCAGAGACTTTGATGTGTGCGTGAGAACCAAAAAATTCTAAGCCTCGACAGACACATGGGATTGCTTGCCTGTCTAATGATACTTTAAGACCTTGTCTACCTGCGAAGCTGAAAAGGCGAAGACTATGTATATGAAAATGCTGGTCAGTCTTTGCTAGGCGCTCTTTTGAAATTATTGGAAATGTAACGGACAGACTTAATATTTTACTTTTCATAGTTAATCTCCGTAATTTCCCGCCTTTCTTTATTTAGAATTTTTAGGTGTCTTAAACCTCTTCACAAAACAGTTATTTAAAGAAATCCCTTATTTACACGAAGTCCTTAACCACACTAACCTCCAGTATACCCTGAACTGTCCGAAGATTTTTGTTGCTGTTGCTGTTGTTGAGTATTTGCGTTTCCGGGGCTTTTTGAGCTTGGAAAGTATTTTCCTGAAAAAAAAAAGAAGTGTTTGATAGAGTCCTCAATAATGCTATCTTTCAAATATCTATCAGATATCCATGTTTTCTATATTGTACGGAAATGCGATTGAGATAGCAAATCTGTTGCGTATGTGGGAATAATAATCCGTTACTCGCTTTTTTACACAAACTGAAATCCCTGCGTTTAGGATAAAGCTTGATATTATTTCAATTTACTTAAATAGCGTTAAAACAACCCAAACAAGTTTTAGTCCGACCGCTGTATTCGAAAACGCGAGAAAATGTGGTTTAGCTAGGAGTAGGGGTGGAATAAACTGAAAATTAACATTTTTGTCGTTTCATTACTTTCTTCATGATAAAGTCGGTTTTGAAAGTATGTTACTTTTACGCCATGACACACCCCGTCTATCGATGCCATTCAAAGGATGTTAAATGCTAGTAGTTTTGCGTTTCTTTGATCTTTCAGTACAGTCAGAGACCGTGACGACAAAAATTTCGTTTGTCCAAATTGATCTTTATCAACTCGTCGAAAGTCTGTTTACAAACATTCAAATAACGTGGTTTACCTATAGTAATTTCATTTCACGAGACTTTTATATGGTGAAGCAATAAAGTTAATTGGCCATTGAATCATTTAGTTTGATCATAAGTAGATAGTTGGCTTTCAATTCATGAATTCAGTAAAGTTCAAGTAAAGGCAATGAAATTAGTCCAGTTGATTTGGAGGAGGCGCTTTTTTGAGATTTCAAAGTGAAAATAAGCCCATCCTTGCCCCACCTATATTTGGCGCAAATCCATCTTTCTTGAACAACTTTAGAAGAGAATCACCCAAGGATCATTCATGTCAAGTTTCATTAAAATCGGGCAAATGGTTTTGGAGGAGAAGGATTCTAAAGATTTCATAGCGAAAAAAGCCCCGCCATGCCACGTCATATTTTAGGGGGGTCAATCCAAATTTCTTGAACAACTTTAGAAGAGGGTCAGCAAAGGAACATTTCTTTCAAGTTTCGTAAAAAACGCCAGCGGTCTAGGCGAAGAAGATGTTTCAAGAAAAGTTTACGAACACACGGACGCACGCACAACGGATACGCCGCTATGAAAATAGCTCTCTGACCTTCGGCCAGTGGAGCTAAAAACGTTTGTTTTGATTACCAAGCGAACCACTTTGCCAAAAAGACAAAAAGACAACCTGTTTTTCTTAGGTTATGATGTCTATTGAGTTTTATTTAATTTTCAAAATTGTATTAATATTACTTTTTATTTACATCCAAATGCAATCCAATCAAATTTTAGAAGAATTCTCTAGAAAAAAAGTAATGGCCAATCAACAATGATATGCTATAAAATTATCTTATATTTACTGGTATAAAGTTCGCATGTTGAGTTAATCCTCTGTTTGGTAGGTCCCTGTGCTGGGTTCAAGTTATATATTGTACAAACTCCTGAGGTTTGACAGAATGTGAAGGAATGACAATCCGATTGGCTATTTTCTACACACAGTTTTGCACAACCGTCTTTTGAAACGTTGAGAAATTGGATTGACTTTCCATTAGAAACTAGGCTGTAATAAGTGGGATCAAAATCTGCGATGTATTTTCCTAAAAGAAGAAAAAAAACATATTACCAAAGTTACAAATATATTACTTTAATCGAAACACAAGTACGTGAAATAATAAATACATGTAGATAATGAGATAATGAAGTGAATATATAAACTAGCAAACACATTACTCAATCGTATGTCTTTGATTACATTTACAAGAGATGAATGGAATATTTTCTTTCCATTGTAATCTTACTTGACAGTTAAGAACATCGTGAAATTGACAAGTTAATGAGTGTGTGGAGCGCGTTTGAAGTGAAATTTAAGGGATATAATCTATTATTGCTATTTTTTCAAGGTCAACAAAATAAGCGATATTTATTACCTCCTTTTAATAAAATATGAATACCGATTCTATGATAAGCTTTCTGTATCTTCAGAAACTCATAATAAGCTTAAAATTCAATTATGTTAGTTAAGCAGTGTTTTACCGATCGGTTTTTATTTCGAATGAAGCTAGTGATCTTATCATTTTCACTGAATTTTGAGCATTTTTGAATGGTTAGAGTGAGTGTTTGCCATGGGAGATTGAAACCATTGAGCGATTGAATTTGAATGGATTGAAAAACAACATAAAACAGAACAAAGCAAAAACAAAAACAAAAAACGAATAATAAAAAAACCGAGAGAAAACCATTCATCATTAAACTCTCACTTGAATAATGACTACAAATTCCACTCTGGTTATTCACCGCAGAAGCAGACACTTCCAAGATATGCGTCCGTCTAAGTACACAGAGACGTGACATAGGGCAATAATCAAACGACTTGCAAGGATACGCGGTATTTTTGTAACATCTTTGAGCACACAGGTCAGCAGTGGGTACGTCAGTTATAGATGTGTCTCCCGGTATCTTCAGCTGTGTACCGGGGTAAGGGACGTAGCTGTCGAGGTAAGTTCCTGAAAATAAGTACATCGGGTGAGCACACAAATAAGGAGAGACACAGATAAAGGCGATTTTCTTAAAAAAGGATTGGTTCCAGGAGAGATCAACCATAAGCGGCATTTCGAAAATTAGTATACGAGAAAGAAGAATTGACATGATATATTCTGAAAATCAGCCAATTACGAAAAGTTACGACCCAGACAGTCTGCACAGTCTAAGGTCGAAAGTTTAAGCACTAACCATATGGCCCTTTTCTCCTTAAGGGTCAACATTAATCATTTTAATAAAATTAACTAATAAAGTTTTATTTTCACTCTTTGGAATTGTAAATTAAATAGCGGAAAATGAGAGGAAGCTGTGCTGCACTTTATTTCATATTTAATCATGAGTTTGTAAATGTAATAACTGCTTTCGCCAGACATTTGACTAAGACAAGGAGAAAATAAATTTCAACATTTAAGATATAAAATTCGTTGTAAAAGAAATCAGGTGTAAACGATGAAGGTCTAGCATGAAATCTACACGTTGAAGCTACAGATAAATTCTACTTATAGGCTTATAAATCACAGTTCGCAAGTTCAACAACTACGACGTTGAAACTTAAGCTTAATTCTTCTTACGGGCATACAAATAACAGTTCGCATGTACAACAACTTCGACGCTGAAGCTTAAACTTAATTCAACTTACGGGCATATAAATCACAGTTCGTAGGTACAACAACCGCGACGCTGAAGCTTAAACCTGATTCTTCTTACGGGCATATAAATAACAGTTCGCATGTACAACAACTTCGACGCTGAAGCTTAAACTTAATTCTACTATCGAGCATATAAATCACAGTTCGTAGGTACAACAACCGCGACGCTGAAGCTTAAACCTGATTCTTCTTACGGGCATATAAATCACAGTTCGCATGTACAACAACTTCGACACTGAAGCTTAAACTTAATTCTACTATCGGGTTTATAAATCACAGTTCGTAGGTACAACAACCACGACACTGAAGCTTAAACTTAATTCTACTATCGGGTTAATAAATCAGAGTTAAAACAGTTCACAACAACCACGAGGTTGAAGCTTAAATTAGATTCTACTTACGGGCATATAAATCACAGTTCGCATGTACAACAACGACAGACATGTTAGAATCTGGATGCTGACTACTCAGTATACAAATACCGGTGTCAAAACAGTAATCAAAGGACTGACAGTCCAGAGTGACCTCTGACAGGCATCGTGATGCACACTGATCTACGGATAAACCTCGGAACTGTAGCTCACTCTTTGGTATGACAACTTGAGATCGGGCAGGAATGAAATGTTGTAAATTGACACCTGAAAGAAAAATAACACTTCTTTTTTTAGAAAGAGTTTCAGTTTTAAGGATCCCTGGATTATGCTTTGGCTTAAATGGATATCAGTTCTATTGTAAAGTAAGAGAAATCACCTACCCTTTAAAACGGAAATGATTGATTGATTGATTGCATGAATTAAATATGAATAAAAAAAACCCAAAACATTTCTTATTTCAAATACACAAAAAATCATTCAATTATCAACCGTTGTAATTTCCAAATATCTCATAACGAGATCTATCGAAAAGCGGACCAATACCCCCTTCACACACAGCGCTTGACCCCTTGTCCGGAAGCCTATTCCTGACTAAATTCAACCGTGACATAGACCTATGACCTTTATGACTCCAAAACAAAAGCATACTTCATTCAGATGGATGGATGGACGGAAATACAGACAGACACTGGAAAACAAATACACCCCCACTACTTCATAGGTGGGAATAAAACCATATTAGTCCTCTTAGGACGTAGACTCTTATTTAGATCTTACTCTGATCTTGATCATTCAAACAGTTTTGATAAGCTTTGAAAGTAAATCATGTAATCAACATAAAATTGGCTTAACGGAAGATGGATTAAACGCATAAGACGCTCTTACTGCAGACTCTCAATACTGTCTTTCATTGAATAGTGCATATACATCATGTAGTAAAAAGGGTTTGAAGTAAGTGTTTCTAGTAACTTAATTAGACTTACTGGTTGTTGAAGTACTATCAGGTCTTGTAATATCAGTATCAAATAGAACGGCTTGATAAACTGTGTTCTGAAAAGGAATGCTATCGAAAATTAGCCATGCTTGGCAATTCGTTTAAAATGATGAAATAATCAATAAAATCAACACTTTTATAAGCTTAAGTAGTTCAAAAGCACCAAGTAGTTTAAATGAATAAGATATTTTAGGCCAATCTGGTTTGATTGTTCAATTGATATAATTCAAAAAACAACTCCGATCGGCTGAAAATGTATATTGGTAACAAATTAATAAGTCATTATGTTAAATACAAA
The DNA here is from genome assembly GCA_948146395.1 of Fragum whitleyi. Classification (NCBI taxonomy): domain Eukaryota; kingdom Metazoa; phylum Mollusca; class Bivalvia; order Cardiida; family Cardiidae; genus Fragum; species Fragum whitleyi. The sequence continues at coordinate 49,285,681 of OX411548.1, forward strand.
TGTATTTCAGTTATACAAAGTGAAACACCAAACCCATTTGCGAAAATGTCTATGGGCATCGATTTAACATTATATTAAAAAACAAATGTATTTCAGTTATACCAATTGAAACATCAAACCTATTTGACTGAAATGCCTATTGGTTCCAAGTTTACCAATTTCATATTGAATACAAATGGCGTGTCCAATACTGTGGAAGATGCACAAAATATTAAATACATTTGTGACCGAAAAGGGAAAAGGGACCATCTGGGTAGTGCGTAAACTGTCGACCCTAGCCAGACTGCGCGGTTTGCGCAGACTGACTAGGGTCGAAACTTTTCGCAATGGGCTTATTTTCTGAATCTTGAATATTCAATCTACCTTCCAGTGAAAGATTTTTTGAAATGCGACCTCTGGTTGACCAATGCTGAACCTAATCTCTTTTTCAAATAGTCATTTTACAGAGTTCCCAGATGGTCCCTTTTCGCGAGACGGGTAACAAATGTTTTTCAGTTATACCAATTGAAACATCAAACCCATTTGGCCGAAATGCCTATAAGTTACAAAATTATCAATTTCAAAATGAATACAAATGATTTGTCAAGTACTCTGAAAGATGCACAAAATGGTAAATACATATTTTCTTAAGATATCAATGTTTACGAAATGAACCTCTTACATAAAATTGATAAAATTCTACTTACCGACCCGTCGTCATTATGTATCGTTATATTCATTCCCATCTCATACACGTTATTCTTTAAAATGATAAAAGCAACATCTACTGTTGGCTCTATTGGTACAGGATTGTTGGTCGTTCCTTAAAGAAAGCAAAAGAATGTATAATACGTGTACCGTCACGCCAAAAGACATGATGAGGGTAGTGCGTAAAGTATCGACCCTAGTCAGACTGCGCAAAATGCGCAGACTGACTAGGGTCGAGACTTTTCGCAAAGTGCTTTTTTCCTAAATACAGAATGATCAACCTACATTTCAGTGAAGGAATCTTTGAATTGTGATATCTGGTTGACCTATGCTGGACCCAATCTCTTTTTCAAATATTTATTTTATAGATTTGGACCGGACCAGAGTCCCTTTTCGCGCGACGGGTCCCAATCATGAAACATATGAAGATCTAAAAACTTAGGTACTTTCTCAACGTATATCTGACATCTTGTTGTATTTTCTTTTCAATCATTTTACATAATTTGGGAAGCCGCCACCATAGCGCAGTTGGTTAGGCATAAGTCTTCCAATCTGGAAGTCGTGGGATCGATCCCCGTTGGCGGCAAATATCCTTTTCGACGTTAGTCTCTCACCAATGGGTAGATAATCGTAAACCTTTGTGAGATAGCAGTCGGAGGCTAGGAAAGGGTGCAATGGTAGTACAGGTGAAAGAAATACCAGGAATCCATTGTTAGGTGCTCAGGCCGCCGCGATATAACTGCGAAATTGTTGAAAGCGGCGAAACATTCAAACAAACAAACAAACATAATTGGGGGGATAAAAATAGTAACTTGCTTTTCCCATATTCATTTTCTTTGAATCGCCATGAAAAATTTGTATCCTAGATTTATTTGTCAACAAATATGAGCATTTATGTGATAACTATATAACAACCATTAACTCTAGTCATATCAATACCAAGAGTTTGGAATAAAATCAAATTGTTTAATCCGAATATCGATTATTATTTTTAAAAAGAAAGCCTGAGTAAAAAAGCTTATTTACAATGGACAACAAGTATATCGTATTTAGCAATATAAATTCAAGGAAGTTAACTATATAGCCAATATTAGTCAAGTCATGGCTCAAAACATTTTTTTCAATTCCACAGTTTTAACAGTCACATAAATGAGCCTGAGATTTCCAACAATTTCAAATTTGCGAAAATTATAGACTCTGACCAGCCTCTGCATCCTCAAAGTCTGGCCAGTGTCTTCACTATGCACTTAGTAGATAAATAAGGTCTAAAAGTATCAGTAAACTATCAGGTAACTTTATTTTTACAGAATGTGGATGTCTACTTTTGTCAACATCTCAAAAACATTTCAAATTGTTGGAAAGTCACACACAGGCTCAAATAATAAGATTTGATAAAAAAAAGTTAAAAGTTAAAACAGTACTTACTTGAATAATGGTCACACGTTAAAGATGCAATGGTAGATGGTCCACTTTGTGCTGCATGTTGACGACTAAGCTGACACTTTTTGGCACTCGGACAGTAGTCAAAGCCCATACAATTGAACGTTGACTCATTACGGCATAACGCAGCGCATGTCATATCACTGTTAACGTTGGCTATTGTTTTGTCCGCAACATAGATGGCTACATTATTAGACCTCTTTGTGAAATCCACTGCAGAAAAAGAATAAGACATAATTATAATAATAATTGTGAATGGTTTTTTGTAACTAAAATAACCAGTATGTAATGATTTGGACTTTTGAACTTCTACGAGCATACAAATATGTGTCCCGTCATGCGAAAAGGGACCATCCGGAAGCTTTGTAAATAAATATTTAAAAAAGAAATTGGTTTCTAGAAGAGGCCGACCAGAAGTCGCAGCTCAAACATTCTTTCACAGAAAGGTGGATCGATTTTTGTAGATTCAGAAAATAAGTAAAACGCGAAAATTTTCGACCCTTGTCAGTCTGCGCAATTCGCGCAGTCTGACAAGGGTCGACACTTTATGCACTTTCGAGATTGTCCCTTTTCGCGTGAAGGGTCACATATATTAATAAGTATATGTATACGTATATGATCCCTGTCTTGGCCTTATTTTATTTGATAACTTGACCATATCGTTAAGATGTCTAAAAATCTTAAAATATCTACTGGACTTAGCATGTGAGATCATTGGAATAAATTACTAATTGTATTAGATGCAATATATATTTCTTGAATTAATAGCATATGTCAATAATTGATAATTTTAAAATACAATGTAGCAAAAGTATCAATTGAGCCAGTACGTGAAATTTCAAACAATTTAATAGGTGCATGGTCATACACCGTGCCACCAATACAACCAAACAATACAAGACTGTGATCAGACCAGGGCTGCATTGACATGTCAGAGGTTTTGCTTTGCGCACATGTGAAATTGTTGGAAATGCGACGCACAGGCTCAATTCTTAAAAGCATTTTCCTTAAAGGTCAAGTAGGGGTCAAATAAACCAAGGTATATTATACCATAATTTAACTCAAAAGATCATCGCCATTCGGATATATTATGAATTTACGAATTACAGCTAAAATGTCTACAGGTTCTTCATAAAATTTCATTAATAATTTCAGATACCAGGAAAAATAGAAGTCTTCTTACAAATTAGTAGTGTATTTTATTCCCCGAATATGACTTACATGTATTATCTAAAAGGACAAGTTTTTCAAGTGATACCTACAAATATAAGGTGCTTGTTCCACCATTGTTGCTATGTAGTAAATGGAATTGTCGTCATAAGTTATTTGTGGATCTTGGAATCGTAGGAATGACGCAGTTGTTACAAACGACATTCTTTGTTGTACCGCCTTTGTGAATTCCTTTAATTTAGTCTCTAAAGTTGGATGGTATTTTCCTGAAAGGGAATTAAACGAAGTATAGGTCCACAATGGTATGTTGGTTTCTCTTTTTCAAAAATACTTGACGGCTTTTATTGCTTTGTATAGTAATCGGCGCAGTTTTCAACAAAATTACAGTTATATCACGACACAGGCGGTGCTACTTATGTTTTCCTCAGGCTTCTCTTACGTACCTTTGACTTTTGCTATATATTTTAGTGGAAAACTGCTAAATATAGAACATGTTAAGTTACTGTGTTTCTGAAAATTATTAAGTGTCATTTTAAGGAAAATATAATATTATTTATAATAATAGTTGATCTTCCAAGGATTTACCTTGTCCTATGACTCTTTGTTTGTGAGTGTTTTTGCAATGTTTTTAGCTTTTTTCTATTCTTTAATTTACATAAATACGTTTTTTTCATTGCATCATAATTTTTATGAATAGGAGGCAACCTTGCATTAATGACTATTTTCAGGCTACTGTTGATGTTCGACATTCGTGAAAAGAAAGATATACATGTATTATCATTATAATTATCATTATAATAATTATCATCGTTACTATGATTATTTATAAGTTATTTTGAATTCAGTCGTGAATAAATGGCAACAGCATACGAAAACACCATTTTTTTCGAAAGATTTGAAAGTGTACGACAGACATAATTGTTAGGCGACGAAAATCATATCTACAGCTTTATATAAGATGTATTTATATAATTGATTGCCCTGAACAATCTTCCATACCCCAAAACTTGATTAAAAAGTGCCGTTGCTGGTTTCCACTGTAACAAGGACGTATATCAAAGTTAGACAAATCTGGATGTTGTTCGCTGAAGTCATAGAAATTGTATGTCAACGTGTAGCCTCCCTGCAAATATAGAGATAGAGACTTTTCAGTCATGGTTACAAAATGAATAAACGAAATTCTATGTTTTCTTACATTACATATAAAAAAAACTTGTTCGAGTTAAAATCTAATAGAGTTTCGTAGTATCATCATTTATCTAATGCATATATCATAAAATAGCGCTCATAAAATGAGGCTTAAGGTTCATGTAAAGAGTTTGAGACCCAATATTTAGGGCACTTCATTAGCCAAGAAAAAGCAATATGTCCAGGTATATTATATATCAAAATGAAGCTATTCGTGAGCACAAGCAGTTAGGCAACATTAAAACGCCATAGCTATAGCGGTATAGCCAAACCATTGTGGAAAAGTGTCATTTTGTACAGAACAAGCAACTGCATGACGGTTGCATAAAATTGCACCGTATTTTAACAAAGTACAGTCTGAAGTACCATCCAGGTAGTGCTACAACCGTTGATATAAAACTCAGTCTCAAAAGGCTCTTTTAAAACAACAAATTTCCATTAATGATGTCAACATACTTGTCAAACCGGTTTGGTCTGTTTTCAAAATAGAGGTAAGGTATGGTGCAACATCACACCATAATATTGTGAAATATTTTCTGCGATTTATTTCAAATTATAGTTTTTTTTTAATTCAATGATCTACAATATTACTATATATTTATCATTCTGTGAATTAGAAATTGATATATTGCTAAACAACCTTACAGGTATATAAACAATAAATGTCTATTTATGTTGTAATAACACACCATACCCTAAAAAGATCTACACGTTTACAAAATTAGAATGACATATATGACATATGTGTTTATAAAATAAGTCAAAATAAATTGCTTGCATGACTACGTTTTGGGGCTGAGTTTTATACCAATGGTTGTAGCACTACCTGGATGGTACTTTAGGCTAGACTTTGTTAAAATATGAGTCAATTTTAGCCAACAGTCATGCAGTTGCTTGTTCTGTACAAAATGACCCTTTTCCACAATGTTTTGGCTATACCGCTATAGTTATAACAGTCTTATGTTTTTCAACTGGTTGTGCTCATAAATAGCTTCATTTTGATATATAATATTCCTGGACATACTGCTTTTTCTTGGCAAATGAATGCCCTGAAAATTGGGTCTCAAATACTTTACATGAACCTTAAAACGTTTAACAGTTGTAATGGGAGACCACTCTCACCACTGTCCTAATAGCTTCTTTGGTTGAAATTAGGGATGGTAACGATTACCAATTTTACTGATCGGGTAATCGGTCGCCTTTCCGATCGAGTACTCGAGTACTCGGATGGAATTGATGAGTTTTGATTATTGACTTCAAAAATATTGATAAATGCTACTTTGCAACATATCTATCGATACTTTGCAGCATATCTATCGACCTATCAAATTAATAGTTGAAATGATATTTAATTGCAAAAAGAATTGAAGATACCGAAAATTGTTCAATACATGATGAGAGAGTGTCTTGTGTGGTTTATATTGTTTAACATTTCATCTTTGGTGGACCAAAAACCAAATAGCTTAATATCGAAAAGCGAGAGTAACAACTTTTTACCGTGGCAATAAAGCACTCTGATGCTGTAAAGTGAATTCGAATGTAAATCTAACGTAAAACTAAAAGGCGCGGACCACAATCAGGGTATTTACCATGGAAGAGGCGAAAATATGACATTGTGTGACAGGGAGAATTATAACTGTTGACACTAGATTGCAAATTAACGACTGATAAGGTGATCGTTAAAGGATCAGGTACTGAATGCTTAAAGCTTTGTATAGCGTAGAAAATAAAACATCGAAATTATGAGAAAATATTTTTAAAAAATGCGTTTAGAGTCGATTTTTCTTATGTTCTTATTTTGCTTTCCGATTAATCGGTTAGTAAAAAAAGTAATCGATACTCGGACGCTCGACCGAGTACTCGATTAATCGGGTACTCGCACCCATCCCTAGTTGAAATACAATGTCTGACACCTGCGTCAGGGAAAATCTTCTTTGGCTCAGTGGTTAGCGCATTGGATTTGTAAACCATTTTTTTTCAATATATCTATCCGCGTGGGTTGGAAGCCGGCTCACGTCGGTTATTTACAGCTATGCTTAGGTTGTGGACAGTTCGTTCATAAGATGGAGGCTCGTTCGAGATAAGGCCAGTGAGCCACTAATATCGGCACTGTACCGACTTTGTTAGTACATGCACATGTAGCACAATACTGTCTATATAGGCTTATCGTCATCAATATATGATGACTCTTAAGGGGGGGAGTGTGTTATGGGAGACCACTCTCACCACTGTCCTGCATAGCTTCTTTGGTTGAAATACAATGTCTGACACTTGCGTCAGGGAAGATCTTCTTTGGCTCAGTGGTTAGCGCACTGGACTTGTTAACCATTTAATTCAATATTAATGATCCGCGTAAGTTGGAAGCCGGCTCACGTCGGCTATTTTCATCTATGCTTAGGTTATGGACAGTTCGTTCATAAGACACTTTGATAAGATACCACGATTCCTTCCGATGTAAGAGAAAATAAACTGACATACCGCAGACGAGCTGATCACCAAGGCTATTGGTTGGGAAAACACTGTCTGTCCGTCATCCTCTGATAGCTCCTTCCAGTCAGACTAAATAGGACAATGGGAAAAGACAATGAATAAAATCAGAGAAAAACTACAAAGATTGGCCAATTCTTCACTTTTTCTATTTGTAGGTTACCTTTGGTACCTTTTAATCACTTAAAGCATTTCACAATTTACTTAGATTGACTAAATGAAAATAAAGCTAAACTGGTTTTTTGAAGCTAAATTTGCGCGGCCGCTAAAAGGGTTTGTCTGATTTTTTTATTTTTTTTTATTTTTTTATTTTTATTTTTTTGGGGGGGGGGGGGTGTAGTTAACTATGGACAAATAGATATTATCGTTTGTTTCAGTGTTGGATTGAGTTAGTTTTAAATGGGTGAACAACAGAAGAAAATATAGCTTTTTTTATCACACGATGAAATATAAATCGATCATACTCGAAAAGCATACGACTGTTCTATTCCTTTAATGCAAAAATAGGATCATCTTTGAAAGTAAGTTGACATACTTTCTTAACGCGCATCTTTTTTTAACGTGATTGCTATGTAACGTTCATGATGGCAATACTATTAGGGCTTCGCTTATATGACCGAACAAAGGGTGAAATGAGTGAAATCGGGCAAAGGTTTTTGTTTATTTCTCTGGTAAGGCGGTGAGTTTTTCAAAACTATTATCTATCGTTATTCCTCGATAAACCATTGAACAGAATTAAAGAATTCATTTTTATACCAAGGACTTCGATTTATCAAATTCATATCTGCTGCGCCCGGGAAAAAACTTTTTTTCATGTATAATAAGACCTACCGACATGAAGTAGAACTGGAATATAGATTCCGTTTTTAAAGGAACATTTCCAAACTGGAAGTCATTTCTTCTGTCTTCGAAAACATCGCACAGCATGCCCCGTATAGTTCTCTATTAAAGAGATAAAGGTGTAATTTAAGGTTGGTCAAAATGTTTTAAAGAAAAATACGTACAATGTATTTCATTTTTAGGCAATACACAATGAATCACGATGACAATTTCCTGGACGGTTTTATTGAGTTAAGCCTGAAGTGCATACAAAATATGAAATAGCAACAAACTGACAAATTTATTATGTTTTTTGTGAAATTGCAATGAAAAAATATCTAAATATCAATATACTCAACAAAGGAAGAAGTTCGACCCTTTCTTTTCTTTTATTCGAAGTAACAAAACAAAAACCTTGTCAAAATTTCTCAATGAAACTTTTATGTTTTGTCTTTAGTTAGAAATTTTTATATTTACCTGTCCAGCGTACTTATACGTTCCATTCAGGTAGAATATTTCTAAAGGACTTTTCATTTTTACAACATATCCAGGATTCTTGTCAAAGCCAACATCAAATGAGTTGTTGGTAATTGGCGCTATGGTACAGTTTCCTTGCTTCTTGTCGTATGTGTAGGACAAACCTAAGTTTATGAGATTATTTTGGGTTAAATAAATGTAAATGCGAAATAAATAATCGCACAATTAAATTTGTCGAACCAAATACCCCCAAAAAATCTTGTCATCTGGTAAGTATAATGACAATTGGATTTTTTCTCGAGTATATCTTTTGTTTTTACAAATAATTCAAGACAAAGATGCTTTTAGTTCGGGAAAAGGCTTCAAGAAATGTACTCGTACTTAATTGAACTCAGAAGCGAGTGATAAAAGTAAACAAGAAGGTTTTTTTTATTTGGTAGTCTCGAACATTACCCGAGCTGTAATCGTGTATAGTTGATATAGGGTCCACGGTAAAGAGAGGAGGGGAAGGTTGTGTGTTCACCAGGTCGTATCTCACCAGTTGATAGTCTGAGTCATAGTAGATCTGAAAAATATATAGAGGATAATCGTTTGTTCCATGTACAATCGATTTATACTTCATTAAGTGAAAAACAAAAGCTATATCTTCGCGAGTGGCGGATATAACTCGAAAAACAAACGATTTTTCCATTTCTTTAATGCAAAAATGAGACAAAATGTGTAAAAAGTAAAGTTATTCAATTGGCAACCTAAATCTCGCAAAAAAAGTATATCTTATCTCACAAACTTTCTTGATACTGATAAGTATACTTACATGAGAATTAAACACCCCTCTAAGTTTGGGAACAGTGATTTCGAGATGGTATGAAAATTGTCCTGTCAGAGAAGGAACTGGTTTAGGCGTCAGCCAACCTACAAGGTAAATAGTAAGATAAAGGAAAAAAGTTGCATTGTTTTCCACTTATAAATCAAGAAATCCAGAATAAACTATTTATAAATGTTAAAAATATGCTTTGTTATTTTAGGTAAAATGTGAAATTGGGTGCAGTTGTAAGGTACAGGAACAAGTTGTTAAGGTAGTGGATCCGTAATAGTTCTGCAACATTTTGGACCACATATTCTTTCACAATGTTAACCGAGGTTTCCTAATGAAAATCATTAGGAAACCTCGGTTAACGCCGTTAAAGTTCATTACTTCTGAGACCGTGCAAAACTATTGCGGTTTCACTACATTAATTGGAAGAAAATATTCCGCTTCTCTCGCCAAAGCTTGGCACAAAAAAAGAAAAGTTTCGTGATAATGAGAATAAACATTTAATATATGGCCGCTTTTAATAGCGACTCCGTTTCAACTGTTATGACTTTTTCAAAAGCATGTACTTAAACAGTTGGATGATATTATCAGTCGTTCAAAATGATATTGACTTTTTCTGCTTACATGCTATCAACTGAAAAGGTTTCTACAGCAAAGGAGTTATGTAGTAAAACGAGTACATGATCTTCCACGAAATCTTTACTTTAATGTGTTTGCTTTTAGAAGTGTTTTATATAGAGACACAAAGAATTTAAAAGAATCTTACCAAATGTTATTTTGACATCGACTGCTACATATTTTATCTGGATGGAATGAAACAAAAGAAGTAAAAAACTTTTTGATAATCTATTAGTAACTATAAATTGCAGTCAAAAAATGTTTGAACCATACGAATGAAACTAGTGCGAATCATATGATAAAAGAGAAAATAAGGGGTTGAGTAAAAACATGCACCTGGCACTTATGAAGATTCCTGTTATATTACTTACTCAAGCAAGGAAGACTATTCTAAATCTGGGACTTCCTTCAATAGCACATTAAGCTGGGGCATGTTAACTCGTTAAAAAGTCGAAGTGTGAGAGAACTTAGTTTGCGGCTAATAAAATTTCAGGAGTACAATATCAATATATCAATATAAGTATCATTATTGAATACCAGAATTAAATGTAACATTTGATTTAAACCATGGTGCCATTGAAATTTTGTTCACATGATGTAACAGCAGTCGGATAATCACTCGGTTATTTCCATAAACTACCACAGACCTCGGATGTACATCAGGCGGATGGGTATGTAACAAAATTACACTGTATGAAAAATTAGCGCGGAAACAACATGCGCTATCTTTAGATTTATATTTTTACAGTAAATAACGGCTGAAAAATCTTAATCTTTCGAGAATGATCTCAAAAAATAAATTTTATCTGCTGTTATTTAAGAATCTAAAGTTAAATATATATAAGAATACGATTATATTACGTCTGTGACTTAAACGAATAGCGTTTGCGACGTCGAATGTTTTCACGCGAAGTTTCGAGGGCTAACGCCATTTTAACTGACGTCATCGAGTTTTTCAAAGGTTTTCTCGTCATTTTTTTAAAATAATCCGCTTATGCACATCCGAGGTTGACCCTGAGATTGGCCGAGAGGTGTTCCAGATGGATGTAACAGCAATGGACTATGTCTAAAGTGTTATCACATACCGGATCAGGTAATCCATTGACATAAGCATCAATCTCCATACCCTGGGTGTATACCGATTTTCTAAGGTTGTTATAGGCATCCGTAATTGAAAGTTCTTGGACCGCTGGCCCATTTACCGTTCCTGTGTGTAGATTGAAAAATGGTAGAGCAGAAACATACAAATAGTTGGGTCGTGGTGAAGATATGATTCCATTTACTCAAGCCAATTAAAGATGCACAGCGCTCGAAAAAAACACCCCCAGACATATGTATTACACGTAGGTAATACTATTCACAATTATTCAACTATTTACAAAACATATAAATTCTTCGATCATGGGGTGTCATCGGCTCGATCCCCTGCGGCGGCACAAATACTTTTCGGTATTTTTTTCAGTCTCCAACAAATTAATAGGTTGATAGTCGTGAACATAAGTTGGAAAGCAGCTAGGAAGAGTTGTTATGATATAATAAGGGTGCAATAAATACCAGGGGCCTTTCTACTAAACATCTTACGGTCATTTTTGAGCAAGACAAAAATAAAGTTTTTTCAATAGTAGTAACCCAATAAGGAATTCTGTCGTGCATCATCAATGATGATGGAATCGTCTTCTTAAGATTCCAATGAGATATTGCAAGGAAGAATCTAACAATGGATGTAAAAGAAAGGAACGAAATCTGATTTTGACTCACAATTATTTTTTTCATAAGAAGTTTAGGAATACGGGCTCCAGGAACCGATTTTAGGGCTCCAGTCGGCGCGATATGACTTAAAAATTCTTAAAAGTGACAATGGGCCTAAATTAAAAAAAAAACAATTTTAAATTAATTTAGCATTATTTTAATCAGGTTATCTAGAAAAAAAGAAATTTAACTTACTAGAATAATGATCACAAGTACTATTTGTAATAATCGCCTTTCCGTCCCCGATGTGAGCCTTACTAAGTCGACAAATACCCTGTGGATCAAGGGGACAGAAGTCAAAGCTGTTACAAGTAAACTTCTTTGTTGTAACGCACAGTTGAGCACAGGTTGTAAAATTTGCCGCAGTGCTATATGGATACACGGCGTCATCCATCTGCTCTATTTCTTTCTTGGTGAGATGTGTGAATTGAGCTGGAATTAGATGTAACATTTAAAATTAAACGTGAGCCTTAACATGTACGAAAACGTTAATTAGAACAGCAAAATCTGACATCCTTAGCCATTGTCGTTAGTTAAGGTTGTTTGATATTCTATAGCTCTGCGTTATCGTCTACGCTTTTGTACACTTTTCTATATTTTGATATTTGATCATACAAAAATAATAACAGAAAGTAAACAAACCTAACACCATTTGACACTAAGAATATTCCTACAAATGTATGATAATCTTCTAATCAATGTGGTTGAGACATAATTTTTGAAGTTGTAAACCAGTCTTATTCCATGTTCTTGCTTAGAAAACAAAGAAGCTTAAATAAATCAATGTACGGTGATCCATCAAAGGTAGCTGACACATTAGTCTAGAAATTGTTGAAAACCAATTTTTATCTCTATATACTAGCATAGAAACAAAACAGTTTATTTTTACCAATATATGGTTATCTATCAATGAAGGCATTTAAGTGGCTGGTACGTTAGTATGGGAGTTGTCGTAAACCCGTCTTTACTTGCATAGAAAGCATTGTAGTGTGAATTGAGCTGGAATTAGATTTAAGTATGAAATTAAAACATTTATTTATGATAGTTAATTCTTACCAATATACGGTGATCTATCAATTAATGTGGCTGACACATAGATCTGGGAGTTGTCGTAATCCAGTCTAACATCCTGCACTCGTAGTGGGGACACTCCCATAATGTCCGTGAATAACCTCTGTGCACTTTGTTTGATCTGGCTTGATGTACCCGTTTGGTAGGATCCTATAGATAACCATTTATGTATAATTGTAAAAAGTTATTTCAGAGATGAATTTTTAATTTAATATTATGAGGCAAAAAAAGAAAAGATTTAGGAATAATCAGACTGATTTCTTATTTGAAGTCATTTTTTTTCAGCCAACCAGAATGCACCAATAGTGATGGACATACCTTAAACTTAATGATAAATTGTTATTTACTGACTAGCTTTATGGTTCTTTAGCGATGCACCTATGAAAAAGTATATAAGGATCTCTGAAAACTTGCTCGAAGACAAATGAATATGTCATGGTAAAATCTAATCAAACTGAAAATAGGACCACTACGATACGTGTCAAGGGGTAGAGTTTGAAAATTATTTCGAAGAAATGATGACGATGGATAACGTCACTTAAGCGACAATTATAACTTACCAGGAAAGCGAACCATAAATTGTAGCTTGGACGATTCGGAGAAACAAGAAGAAACGTCGAATATCGAAATGTCAGGATGTTCCACATCGAAATCAACAAAATTGTAAGATATTTTGGCACCTAGCTGAAAACATAAATTTGTACAAACAAGTAGCAAAAATATCTTACACATGCTTTATAGTAGAGACAGAAGATACAAAAAAAGATTACATTTTTTTTAAGTTATCGCTCAATTATTAAGAAAACTGCAAAAAACACTTCCACTTTACAAATTAATCAAATTCAAATTCCTCTATTGTTTTAAAATCCAGTTATGGGATTGACACCATTTATTCATCTGAAAGTAATAGTGAAGATAAATCTTAGTTCAAAAAATTAAAGATTTCTTATTGGCATGGTTGATATAACTTTCATATTCGACTGTCTTGCGAAAGGGACAATATCAGTTGTGCGAAAAATATCGAAATCTACTGGACATAATCTCATTTACAGCAGTTTACAGATGCTCCTTTTCGCGTTACGGACCAAATATATAACCAGGAAAGACGGCCCAAATGACGTCACTTTGTAATTTCTGTTGTCTCATAATAATGATAATAAAACTATTAATAAAATTTTTATTTCATGAAGGTAGAACATTAAGACATTTTTCAAATGAAATGAAATGAAAATAGTCTATATTTCAAAGTTTCCGCCGATTTGAAAATGATTTGTTGAATGTTTTAAATGGTAATAGAGAAATGACAAAAACATGCCTCTATAGTTTGATGAGTAGCAAAACAAATAAGACAACACTATGGTGAATTAAGGAATAGGAAATCATCAGTCTTACCCAAATACATAAAAACAAACAATTTTAGACTAATCCAAGTTCAAAAATTTTCCGACGTTTATTCAGTGAGCATTTAAATTAAAAATAGACTGCAAATAATGAAGAAAAAAATGAAAAAAAAAGGGGAGAAACTGCTTGAAAAAAAAGCAATTTCTCATTTTTCTCTCGATGTTTTCCCTCTTAATTACTTTCAGTGAATAAAAAATCGGTTTGTGGGAAAATGGTAACAAATCAGATCACAGCATTTGTTTCTTTTACGGAAACTACATATTTTCCTTGCTTTTCGAATAGCAAACATTGTATTTTTTTAGAATAAGATTTCATATCTTTTGTCAATTACAAAAGCTCTTCGTATTTTAACGGTGCAAACTAGTCAGTTATGAACAGGCTTCGAATAAAAAACAAATCAAAAACGAATATACATGTTTTATGCATTACAAGCTTGTTCCCCTATTCTGGAAAATCTGTAAAATTTAAGGGGTCTTGCTAGAATATGAGGTGAAAATGTTTCTGACTGTTGACCACCCTCATGAGCACCATATAGAGTTGTGACATCAAATTTCCACTATAGTTTACAAAACCTATCTTGAAAGAATTAAGAAAGGTCCAGGCATTGGATTTTCATGTTCTTAAACATTTCATGATATCGGTCAACGTTTTAATGTGTTTAAATTTTTCAAACAAGAATTAAATGGGAGTAATTTGTAAAAGGGATGACTGAATGATAGAACACGACGCCGATTTTGAATGCATTAATACATATATCTTAATTAATCTTATTGGGAAAAAAATGAGACAATGTTGATCTTCTTTGTTTGGCAGATTTGCGTAGGGTTTGTTAACAAGTTTTGCATCAACTTACAGCCAAGAGGGCAAGTGGTACGCAAAAATTCAATTCCCACGAAAATATGACGTCCACGAAAATATGGAAATGTGTATATACTGTCATTTAAGCAGGGTATCCTGAAGAACGGATCGTTTATAGAGATCTAGTAAACTGAATTTCCTATTGCGAATATATACCTCCGGAACACTGACATCCAAATAGACGGGTACGTGATCTGGGGTTGTCGAACCATCATCAGGAAATTCTTTAAATCCATCCTTTAAAAAAAGAGGTTTTAGTTAACTTCCTCGTTATAAATAAGTCAACTAAATATATGTGAACGGATGAACACTACCGTCCTTGATAGAGTTCCAAAAGTACAGTTAAAAACCTCACGAAATTGACAAGATGAATTATTTTCGTATGATTTTGGAATGAAATTGAAAGAGTGTGTGAAGCGAGTTTTGAGTGAAATTAAATAATTTCGATATTTATAACCTCCCTTTTATAAAAATATACGCACTTTTCTGATTATGTGTCTTTATGGGCCATTCAGACACTTTTAAATCCAAACCAGCCGATAAAAAATAAAATTCCATAAAATAGACTAGGAGAAATTGGCATAAAACTAATTCTATATTAGGGCCCATTTTTCCATGACAGAGCCTTGAATTAAGAAAATTCATAAAAGGTGTCTTAGAAATTACCTATGAAGATTTTATGTGAAGTTTCAATTAGGCCCAAATAAAATGTTGATCGTCTTGATCGATTTCGAAATGTTTCAAATGATTTTAGAGCGTTTTTGATCGATATGAATGAATGATGGAATGAATGAGCGGACGGAGGGCTGAGTGAATGATTAAGAATGATTTCGATCGGAATGGCAGTCAATTTCGCGATTTTTAACTGTATCATTGTATCCTTTGCGTGCCTTTACATGATTACAAATATATTATATTTAACAATGATAATCATAAAATCAGAAAACTGTATTTATTTTTTATATATATTTAAATCATTGGAGTTACTTCCTTGAAAAATAAAGATTGAAGCGAAATAAAGCATTTGTCAAGAATTTTATTTTGTTCAAAGGATTATTTAAATATCAGTGTAGAGTAAAAAAGATAAAAAAAAAAACTTGAAAAGACGGAAAAAACTTCATTTTTAATATAGATAGATAGTTCCATAAGATATTTGTTAGTTCAGGGTCGTCCGCATTGAAGAGCCAAGGAGGCCCAAACTGTTGCTATAGTTTTGAATGAAATTTAAGTGAGGTAATCCAATATTACTAATTTTGTTCAAGAGGAACAAAATAAGCGATATTTATTACCTCCCAATCAAATCGTACAAATATCGGTCGATTTGGTTTAAATGTTGATCGATTTGAACGATTATGAACTGTTTTCTAAATAATTTCGGAGCGTTTTTGATCGATTTGAGTGAGAGTTCGGAATGAATAAATGGGGCGCTTAGTGAATAATTTAGAATGATTTTGATCGTGATGATTATCAATTTAACGATGTTTTTAACTGTACTGTATTTGAATGCATTTTTTCAAAATATGAAATGTTCATTCCAGTCAAACTTCGCTGTAGTTTGCTTTTCAACTACATGTACATATACATACAACTTTGATGTATAGCAAATTTTCAAAATAAAGATTTAATAAATTATGACGATTCTTTTGTTTTAAGACAACACATAAAACAGAATTATATTACCGACAAGAAGTAATACTCGAATATAGCCTGCACTCTCCCACGTCCGGGTGCGGGATAATCCTTCCTTACAGCTGTAAAGACGTCACAGAGCAAGCCTCGAGTCATCCTCTGAAATATAAAGATTTTCTCTTTTACTTGACCAATAATGATCTCAGGGAGAGTATAGAAGTTTCTAATTCGTGAAAGGTAAACTACGCAATAAATGTAAATCCTTGTCGTACTAAGGGTGGTGAACCTCCTTGTCTTCGAGAAGAAGCTTTCGTAACCTCTATACTTCCGTCTATTGTGTTCAACATATCTAATCGTCACTTACAGCATTAGTACGTAAAGAAGTATCAATGTAGTAGAGATGGGGATATGAAGCAAAAAATACGATATCTTGGTTGAGATCGGACAAAACGCCAACTCCTCTTGTCCCGATACATCCTGGGCGTTTTGTGCCACTTACAGCAAGAAACTGGATACAACCGATTATCAATTTCTGATTTTATCGCTTTGGTCACGCGGTTCTTTGGTTTTTAGGAAACGTAGTTCTTCAAATTGAGAACTTCGTACTAGCAAATGTTGACGATATACACAATCTTTAAGAAATGCAGCCAATATTTTTCATCAACATGTAGACAACATGCGAAAGAATTATAATATAATTAACCAAAATTTCATACATATCGATATGTCATTGGCTGTTTCACGTGGGTTTTTTCTCATTTCACCTTTTATTCGTCTTAACGATGGTCCCTTTTCCTGTATCCTTTTTCCTGTGACGGTCACTTAGACATAGGCTCAACAGGGATTTTGAAATACATACGCATTCAGAAGGAGACCATCATAAAATATAAAGGATAAAGGCGATAATCGGACTGTGACAGAAGATGAATGTCCTACGGCCCCTTTCAATTTTTTTATGATTTTGGCGTTGATGAACTATCAAAACATCGTAAACACAGCTTAAATAAGCTGTAGTTACGCTGTTTTGTTCATTCATCAACGCTATTTTTTAAGAGAATTTATTTGTAAGACGCACTTGCATAATGTGCGTAATGGTAGTTACGCCCTTGCTCATATCATTTCAGCTAAACTAAAAGACAACCAACCTGGCCCGTGTATGTATACGATTTATCCAGGTAGAACAGCTGCATGGGATCTTTCATGTGAAGGCGGTAGGACTGAGACCCATTGGCATAAGTAATGGTGGAATTCTCCCCCGCATCGAACGTAGAGTTGCTTAGTGGTCTGGATACACATGCACCAGTGATCTGGTCTTTCACATATCTTACACCTTGGAAAAAAAGATTAGAAATAGGTTTTGCAAGAAGGATTCAAATACCTAGAATAAAAGGTATGCATACACTGAATTTCCCATTCGATATTGTTTTTACAATTCAAGCCGTATGCTATACGGCTGTTGTTCGAAAGCCCGAGTTGGTGTCCTAAATATTCATCATCACACAGTTGTACAAAAGTTTAACTTTGGTTATGTTTCAACATGATGTAATCGTCCACCAAACGGGTTTGTTGTTTCAATTAAAAAATACCACTCGTAATTTTTTACACAAATTGGGGTAAATAGAAAGAACTTTCAGAAATCAAATGCTAGATAATCATCAAGTATAAGATTCGTGTATCTCTGTTATGGGAATTGTTGTAAAAAATGGATCTGTTTGTTCTTGAAAATAGTAATCGAACCGTTTATAACTATATTCATGGCTATATACCTTCCATGGTCAAGTTACACACGAAACTACCCAAACTTGTCATACCATAGTTAGAACCGTGTGTTTCTGTAATAGGATCAGTTGAAAACAGTGTGTCGGTTCTTGGGGATGGCAATCGCACCTTATATAACGATATTCTTGGTTATTCCATATATGGTCAAATAACACACACAACTCCCGATACTTAACTTACGTTTATTTCTGTAATTGGGTATGTTGTAAACAGTGTGCCATTTTGTTCTTAGAGATAGTGATCGCACCGTATATAACGATAATTTTGGTTAAATTACCCACAAAACTCCCCCAGAATAAACATACCATAATTATAATCGTGTATCTCCGTAATAGGATCTGTTGTAAACAGCGGGTCTTCTTGTTCTTGCAGATAGTAATCGTACCTTATATAACGATAATCTTTGTTAAATTACACACAAAACTCCCCCACAAATAAACATACCATAATCATAATCGTGTATCTCCGTAATAGGATCGGTTGTAAACAGTGGGTCTTCTTGTTCTTGCAGATGGTAATCGTACCTTATATAACGATAACCTCGGTTAAATTACACACAAAACTCCACACAAATAAACATACCATAATTATAATCGTGTTTATCCGTAATAGGATCAGTTGTAAACAGTGGGTCTTCTTGTTCTTGCAGATGGTTATCGTACCTTATATAACGATATTCTTGGCTATTCCATATATGGTCAAATTACACTCAGTACCCCCGATACTAAACTTACGTTTATTTCTGTAAACAGTGTGTCATTTTGTTCTTTGAGATAGTTAACTTAATCGTACCGTATATAACGATAATCTTGGTTACATCACACGCAAAACTCTCCCAGAATAAACATACCATAATTATAATCGTGTATCTCCGTAATAGGATCAGTTGTAAAAAGAGGGTCTTCTTGCTCTTGCAGATGGTAATCGTACCTTATATAACGATATTCTTGGTCATACCATACCTAAATAAATACGTAAATAATAAGATGAAGATAATAGAAAAGACCAACTGAGCTTCCACTGAAACAAACAATTGAGCTGTATTTTCAATGGTAATAGTTGCTCTTTTGATGACGAAATGAAACGTTCTATCGACATTGCAAGTAAATCGGACAAGAGAGACAAACCTTTAAGACTTGTATAGAAAGTTCACGTCACTTCGAGGGGTCAGCGCAACACTATTGTAAGTGCCTATATATTTATAGGCACTACAATAGTGTTGCGCTGACCCCTAGACTAAGCATTCTAATTTTCTCTATCAATTTTATGACACCACCCGTAGACACGGTGGCACCGCTTAGTTGACGTTAATTGTTGGAAGGCAGGATTTGATAATTCAAAATAGTAAGGGTTTCATTGTGATAACTTTAATGTCTTCGCGAATTCATACAATGTGCTAAGGTTGTTCGTTTCATACCACCATGAAATCAACAAGTACTCTCTTTGTCTCTTAAATGTAATAATGATGATGTAAACAAAGTATAATAATATAGATCTATATGCAATAATTATTATAATAATACTAATACTAATAATAATACTAATACTACTACTACTACTACTACTACTACTAATAATAATAATAATAATAATAATAATGATGATGATGATGATGATGATGATGATGATTATGGTAATAATAATAATAATAATAATAATAATAATAATAATAATAATAATAATAATAATAATAATAATAATAATAATAATAATAATTATTATTATTATTATTATCATATAAACAATTGACCCATATAGACAATCAAATAATGCCTGATTTAGAATCTAGAAACTTACATCAGCCTGAAACACTTTATTACTTCCGTCCTGAACAATTTCTTGTCTGTAATGATAGAAACTTGGAAGAGTTGGCACTGGTTTCGTCTGCTTCCTACCAAGACATACGGTACCTGGAGGCGTCTGAAAAATAGGTCTTAAAGGCTACTGTAGCACACCTTAATATGAAAAATAAATACAATTTCCTTATTGTTTTGTGTATCATGGTAGGTATTATTTTTAAATATAAGAACACCGCTTGTTGTTGCCTACGCTCAGTTGTTGGGTGCTGGATCGTGGATAAAAATAAAAGTCGAATAAGGGGATATTGCTCACAAAAAACATCATGCATCGGACTGTCAATCTAGAGGTCCCGGGTTCGATCCCCGACGGCGTCACTTATTCTTTCCGACTATTAGTCTATCACTAATCTATAATCGTGGACCAATGGGAGATAGCATCAATCAATCAATCAATCAATCAATCAATCAATCAATCAATCAATCAATCAATCAATCAATCAATCAATCAATCAATCAATCAATCAATCAATCAATCAATCAATCAATCAATCAATCAATCAATCAATCAATCAATCAATCAATCAATCAATCAATCAATCAATCAATCAATCAATCAATCAATCAATCAATCAATCAATCAATCAATCAATCAATCAATCAATCAATCAATCAATCAATCAATCAATCAATCAATCAATCAATCAATCAATCAATCAATCAATCAATCAATCAATCAATCAATCAATCAATCAATCAATCAATCAATCAATCAATCAATCAATCAATCAATCAATCAATCAATCAATCAATCAATCAATCAATCAATCAATCAATCAATCAATCAATCAACCAATCAATCGATCGATCAATCAATCAATCAATCAATCAATCAATCATAAATCAATCAATCAATCAATCAATCAATCAATCGATCGATCGATCGACCGACCGACCGACCGACCGACCGACCGACCGACCGACCGACCGACCGACCGACCGACCGACCGACCGACCGACCGACCGACCGACCAACCAACCAATCAATCAATCAATCAATCAACCAACCAACAATCAACCAACCAATCAATCAATCAATCAATCTTTGATATAAAAACGCTATCATGTTATTTTATTTATTATTCAGTTATTTTCAATTTTTAACATTTTATGGAACTTTTTCTTATCGAAGAAATTCAAGTTTAAGTGTTTTTTGTGAAGATTATGAATACGCATATTTTTCTTAAAATAGACTGCCTTTTATTACATGATACCTGACAGGTGTTATCAGTTCAATACTAGCTTCGGTACATGATAAAGGTCTTTGTAATTACCTCAAATAAAGATGGGTTGTCAGGAAGCACGGGTTTAAAGTCCACATAGTCATAATAATGTGTGAAATTCGTGAAACTGCCGTCAATTTGTTTCTGTATTCCAGTAGCCAAGGCTCGAACCGGCACCTGAGGATAGTTTATCGGGTCTGTCCAGTTTTTAACTACAAATATAAATGCATATTTTATAATGCTCCTCAAAGTTTTAAACTAATTGGATAACTATATGAAATTGTTAGAGTAAAAAATTATGTACAAAATAACCTGTCTATTTTCATGATAGTTATGTAAGCCTTTTTGTATCATATGGATTTTATAATATTGTTAATATGGTTTCTTGATTTTTTTTTATTTTTAAAAAAACATTCTTCAGATATCCTCTTATCAAACAATGATTGGGAAAATAATTGAGCTCTTGGACATAGATAAATTGGGATTGTATCGGGAAAGTTCCATGATAACTACACTGCAGTATTCAAAATTCCGCAGATTTTTTTAATAAGATAACAGTAAAAATTCATTGTAAATACATGTATTTTTAACGAAGAAGAATAATAAAGCAAGAAGAGAGAATAAGATTAAGTTATATATATGCCTGAGAAATAATAGTAGAGTGTGAAATTTGAGTTCAGGTCTGGCCAATACAAACAGCTCCTCCATTTGTCACATTTTATTCCTCGTACAGTTTCCGTTCCCTCATATGTCTGAAAAAAAAGCGGTTTACAGATTAAAACAACACCATCTACAAAAATTTCAAGTAGTCTAAGCATGATTTACATCATTTTTTGTTCATGTTTGAGATGTTCGTCGCTCTCTTTAAAGTCATATGGAAGCGACTGGAGCACCTTACAATGGATTCCTGGAATTTTTCGTACCAGTATACAGTAAATACATCGTGAAATTGACACGATGAATGATTTTGGAATGGTTTGGAATTAAATTGAAAGAGTGTAGGGAGCGAATTTTGAGTGAAATTCAAGTGAGGTACATTTGTTCAATATGAACAAAATTAGCGATATTTCTTACCTCCCTTTAATGAAATATACGTTATTCGCTGTTTGTATATCTTCGTGGACCAATCAGACACTTTAAACTCCACACCAGCCAATAAAATCGTAGAATAATTTGGTCGATTTGATTTAAATGTTGATCGACTTTAACGATTTCGAACTGTCTTCGAACTGTTTTCTAATAATTTTGGAGTGTTTTTGATAGATTTGAGTGCGTGTTTGGGATGAATGAATGGAGTGAACGATTTAGAATGATTTTGATCGTGATGGTTGGCAATTAGACCATAATTTTAACTCTACTATTATTTTATCCATTTCTAGCCTCTAGCTGCTTCCTACTTAAAGTTACAGTAATCGATCAATTGGTGGGAGGCAAATGTCGGGAAGGATATGTGCGGATGCCGGGAATCGAACCCATGAAACCCAATGATTGAAGATTGAGAGTCTACCCTACCGACTGCGCTATTGTGGTGAAAAATTCAAAGAAGTTGCAGAGGGAATAGATAAATTAATAAAATATTTCAATCGATCTACCTCTATGTGATAAAAACTCGAATTTGTTCTGCCATGTGTTTATGCTAAACGTTATAACAAATAAGTTTATCAAGAAAAAGCTGATTATTATATGAGTCTGTGCATGAGGTCTCCAACAATTTGACATTGGCAGAAGGAACACACATTGACCAGTTACGACACTGGGTTACACAGTGGAATCAGAAGATTCATAATATGACCAACGTCGCGGGAGCGAAATAACGCCTTTGGATATTTTTGATATCGCACGGGTGATTTTACCACTAGTGGAATAATTATGCAAATGAGCCAAGAACGTAGAACAACGTTATACATTCGTTGTGAAATGACGTTATACCTTATTTGCTGACGTCATTTCACAAAAGGGGTTAAATGTTCTGCTGAAAAACTTCAATCAATAAATTTCTGGAATTTCCTGTATATATCGCAAAAAATCAGGTCATATCATAAAAAGAATATCAAATTTGTGCTCATTAAATACCGAATTTATCAAACTTGTCATCGAAAACAGATAAAACTCGACAAAGCCTCGTTTTTATCTGTTTATAGATGACTCGTTTAATAAATTCAGTATTCAATTACCACTCATTCAATATCATCTGGCACTATATTTCTAAAGATACTTTGACGATTTATTTTTTCTACAGAATACATAATGAAGACTCTGGTCAGACTGTGCGGATGCGCAGGCTGACCAGAGCCTTTGCTTTGTTCACTTTGAAACCTGTTGGAAATAATACGCAAAGGCTCAAATTTTATTCCCCAAAGAAAAACTGTGGGAATTGTTGCATTCTATTAACAAATATTTCATTTTCAAAATATAGTTGTAACATTTTTGACGCCCATCGACCAGTTTTGTCCCCGTTTGACTTACCTCTAACGTGCTATTGGCAAAGTGCAACGCCCCTTTAGTCGTTGATATATGTGGGATCCCTTTGATGATCTTTCCAAACAGTATATTGTTGTCATCGTATTTTAAATCTGACACCGTGCACGCACCATCTGAAAATAGTTTAATTTTAGTTGTATCCAGCAAGATTCATGCTTTATGTTTGCCTAAAAAATCTTTATTTCTCAATGAAAGCAATTTTGAGCACGAAACTATTTTGAAAGTAGTTACATAAGAAATCTATTTCATTCTGGAGAAATCGTTACGATTTTCTTCATGATATTTAATCGTAAGATAAAAATATTCCATTTGTTGATTTCATGGGAATATGAAACTAAAAACTTAATCACACTCTTGTATGAATCCGCTTCACGTATCCAAACAGTGTGATTAGGTTTTAAGTTTCATACCTCCATGAACTAAAATAATGATCAAACCATCTGTTAATTACACGGCGCGTCTGCCATCCCCGTGAAACAAGTATTAAAAAAGAGATCGGAAGTAGCAGAGTTCAACATACATACATCTCCAAAATAAATTAATCCTTCTTCAATTTCAAGAAATAACACACACTTATGAAGATTGAAAGTAATGATGTCTAATCGCCCTATTGAGTTCCAAGTTCCAGCAACATATGACTCACAAATGATTATCTTTAGAACGGAAGTTTAACAATAAGTTTTCCTTGACTGTCCAAAGTAATGATAAAATAGCTAAGTTGTTTCTCCTAGCTCATTTGCATTGTGTAATTGCAATAGTGTCACGACACCTGTGTATTTTCACTCAGGTCATATCATAATGCAAGTAATTTTTGTACCGGAACAACAACTTACTTGAAGCATAAAACAGCTGATCATTGGTATAGTCGAATAACAAATTATGAATGGTGTTGTTTTGATTAATCTTCAGCAGGGCCTGGTTACCGGGAGAATCAAAGTACTCGTAGGCTGTTAATGACATGGACTTCCCCACGATATTGGCCTCGATTACTGTGGAATATTGCTCTGGTAGCTGTGGTAATGGTGGTCCTATTGTTAGAATAGAAATATTCCGTTCCGTTATCATGTTAAATAATAAGAATTATTTAAACAAAAATTAGCTAAATTAGCATTGGTTGGGCGGAGAGAATTTTAAAATGTTATATTTGTATGAGAATTAAAGAAAAAATCATTGTTATTTTAACATCTGACACGAAAAAGTATTTGAAGTTTGTTATTCAATGAATAATTCCGAGAATTTCTGATACCTTAAGTATTGAATTGACACGAAAAAGTATTTGAAGTTGTCATTCAATGAATAATTCCGAGAATACCTGTTACCTTAAGTTTTGAATTTATCTTTCGTAATGGAAGATCCTTGTCTTATGACACAAAAAGTAAATTTCAAACCCATTCTCCTAGACTTCGTCAAATTGGACTGCCATTCCTACGTTAATAATTTGCGTTTTTATTTATATTTTTTTTATTTTTACTGCAAATATCTTAAACATGTCTGAAAGTGCAAGGTGGCCGTTTAAAAATTCGTCTCAGTGTATAAAGAGAAAACATTAGATACTTTACCAGGTGTCGGTGTTGTCATCGGCCGATGATCTGCGCAATAATCAGCTCGAGTATCTGTCAGAATGATTACTATGGTAACTAAGACGAAATAAATACGTGCCATTATGGTCTGAAACGAAAACAAATAGAGAAAATAATAAGAAAGGTGGGTACAAAATGAACTAGGAAACTGATTGCGATGAATACTTCATCAGGGTTTTAGTCAGACTTCCACAAAACAGGGTCAAGAGGACTCCATAATTAAGGGTCATTTCTGTATGTTTTGGAGTCCCTGCATAAGATAAAGACTATTTCTTTTAAGCACAAAACTTGTTCTTATGTGAATTTTATAGCTATTTTCTGGTTAAAGCTAAAGAAAGTATTTGATATATATTAACTAATTATGGCTCAACTTCAGCAAAGGATTGGAGACTGTTTAATACAGTCTTCAATTCTTTTCTGAGGCTGAGTGTCCCAAGGACTCGTATGAGATAGTTTTGAGGGTCCCTAGGACTCTTATATAAGGGTCTCAGACTCGGAAAAACTTGCACCCCTTAAAACACTGTTTCATAGAATTAAACCCGCGATACCCCTTTGTCATAGTACATATCTATAGATTTAAGGATTGTCTTTAACTCTTCTCGTAACCTGGGGCCGTTTTACTAATAAACTTCTTAAAAAAAATCGTACTTTAAAATCACAAAACGTTCCTGGTGTTTTCATTCATTGTTAGATTTTGCCTAGCAATATCACATCGCAATCGTCTTAAGAAGACGATTGCAATGAGATGATGCATGGCAGCATTTCATATTTAGTTGATCCTGTACAAACAACATTAATTTTTGACTTACGCAAAAACTGACCGTAAGATATTTAGTTAAACAGGCCCCGAAATTGAATGTTTGAATTCGTATGTCGTTCTGCATTTATCGTCAAATCAGTGCTCCTAATTGAATACTAAATGAATTGTCGTTTTCTTACGACACCATTGAACGGATTAAAATTGCTGTTAATGATAATAACCAGGAAAAAAAAGAATAGAGGCAGCTTTGGTATTAAAGCGTAGATCTATCGATTTCACTCGTTTCTAGCTATAGTTCCGCAATTTAAAGTGATTGGTCAAAGGTCAATTTTGTCTGTACAGGTATAGACAAAATTGATCTTTGATCACTCACTTAAACTTGTGGATCTATACTATCTTTCGAATCGATTTTTTCCCATTGTTTTTTATTCGTGATGTCACCAAAATAACCATGTCAATAGTATAATTAGTCATTTATCAATTTCCATCAATTGTACAATGATACTGATAACATTTTATCATTACAGCTGATCCTTTAAACCCTTATCCTTCTGAATTTAAATTTTGCTTCTAACGAATCGGCATTTTCGGGACATTTCAAAGAGATGGCTAAAGTGGTTCCAAAAATGGATATAGTTAGTTTATCAGTTTCCATCAATTGTACAATGATACTGATAACATTTTATCATTACAGCTGATCCTTTAAACCCTTATCCTTCTGAATTTAAGGACGTTCGCACATCCGGTTTTGGATTTTCCGCCATTTAAAAAACATTTGTGTTTCTGTAATGGTTATAAAACTATTAATCGAAATTTAAACTATGTTTTTGGATAGAGCTGTATGTAAGGTTGTCAAAACATGTAGAAATTTGTACAAAATCAAAAATTAAATTTTTACCCCAATTTTTTGGGCCATTTTTCACCATTTTAGAGTATTCAGAGAAAAAGACAAGCAAATATCTAATGTTACTCCTTCCCTTTTTTTCGGAAAGAAACCAAATAAAACTTATAAATATGGTAAAAAGAACCCCTTTCTCATATCCCTGAACCAAAATACCAACAAATTTGATATTTCAAATATTGAAAAATGTGTTTTGAAATTTAATTATTTTTTAGTGAATTACCTCCCTTTATTTTAACAAATGAGTCAAAATATCTAAAAAAGTAAGACTGTGACCCCAACTTTTGTTCATGTCAAAATATTATTCATTCAAGAAATTTATATTGAGAGTATAAGAAAAAGTTTAATAGTAGAACTATATTTTTTACTGTGAAGCATGTATTAGTAGCCCTTAATTTTAAAGGAAAAATACTTCTATTAAGGACCGAATAAAGATATCCTAATTTTCTTTTGCATCATTAAAATTCCACATTTCTTTAATAAATTGGTGGAATGAGTTGTCGTTTTTAAATAAAACATAATTCATACGCTTTCAGAATATCTATTTGCCCAAAAATAATAACTTCAAATCAAAGGTGTAATTTTCAAAGAAATTCAAAGGCAAGAACTAAAGTGCACTAAATGGTTTGGGTACTTATTTTCGTACGGCTCTGAGAAAAAAATAAGCACGGTGACCCCATTTTTTCTTTTCAAAAATCGAAATTAAACATTTAGATCTTTCTAAAAATCAGGTTTAAAGAAAAGTTTAATAGTAGGAAAAAGCCGAGCGAACCTCCTTAAATTTTGCTTCTAACGAATCGGCATTTTCGGGACATTTCAAAGAGATGGCTAAAGTGGTTCCAAAAATGGATATAGTTAGTTGCATCGTGAAATTGACATTCACTTCAATCAAAACCTTTCTAAATCGCTCACTCAGCGCTCTATTCATTCATTCTAATTACTCACTCAAACCATTCAAAAGCGCTCAAAACCATTGAAAATAGGAAATCAACAACGTCATTCAAAATAAATTTGGATAGAGACAAATTTCATTGACATAATTCAAACTGCAAATCTATAGATTTTTTAGGTATAATTTATTAAAGGGGGGTAATAAACATCGCCAATTTTGTTCATTTTGAACAAAATTAGCAATAATGGATTACCTCCCTTTGATTTCACTCAAAACTCGCCCCACACACATTCAATTTCATTCCAAACTCATTCCATAATCATTCACCTTGTCAATTTCACGATGTTGTTAACTGTAGATAAAAAGTAGGAAGTATATGCTATGACCAGTCAACGCATCTGTGCCGACTGATCTTTGTCTATTGTCAACAAAAGCTTTGTTTATAGTAGGAATTCATGTGAACAGCATGATAAGTCTTAACCAATTTCAAATGCGATGGTACTCATCCTTCAACTCCAAAGCTAGCACAGATGGGAACGGGAAAGGGGGGGGGGGGGGTTAAGGATTAGACGTGTATTTTCTATCATTATTTTATATCTGTTTCGTAGTATTTTTGTTTGGTCAGTCCAAGAGTTTGAATTAAGCTAAAAAATGACATTAAGAATGAGGATGTCGTTACACAAAAAAAAAAATTATTCCAGAACGCTCTACTTGAAACCAGCCCTGCGTTCAGGATGACATAAGTTGCAAACTGTTTGAAAACCATACCCCGATCTGAAACAAGTGCCTTTGCTAAGTGGGGGTATAATTTGCAAGCAGTTTGCAATGTTTTGTCATCCTAACCGCAGGACAGTGATCCTCTTCCTTAAAGAAATATTCTTGTAACTTAATAAAACAATGATAAAGGATATGAATAATGTTCGAAATAAATATATAAATTTCAAAAAAAAATCAAAAAAATTGCTTTTTTACTTGATTTCGTTAAGACATAGATTATGAAGAAAATGTGGAAATATGTAGACAATGGTGCTAAACCCAGCTAGATCAACGGAAACGCACTGGGCTGTCAATCATGAGGAAGTGGGTTCGTGCCTCGGCTCGGCCAACTTTCAACCGACATTTGACAAAAGTCAATGCGACATGAGTCATTTGGGTTCCACCAATGAATAAGAATATGAATAATGTCGAAATCGATAATTAACCTCCATGATAAAAAACGTAATTCTAAAAACTTATTCTAAAAACACAACGTGGGTGGATAGAAGAATTATAAAACGGTGTCTCTGAACACTTTTCCCAACATATATTCATATATGTGTCCCGTCACGCAAAATGGACCATCTGGGAAAACTGTAAAGTAATTATTTGAATAAGAATTGGCGCAATCAAAGGCCAACCAGATATCGCATTTCAAAATTCTTTCACAGGAAGGTAGATTGATCATTCTAAATCAGAAAATTTACAAAGAGTGAAAAGTGTCGACCCTAGTCAGACTGCGCAGTCTGACTAGGGTCGACACTTTTCGCACAACCAAGAGGGTTTCTTTTTCGCGTGACGAGTCACATATTTTCAACAAAAGAATTCTGTCGCTTTTCAAACTGGTATTTTAACCTTTGCATTAGGAAGACAGCTAGTTAAGTAACAGAGTAAAATTTACGATCGAAGAGTTATCAAGGCTCTTAGGTCTCTATAACCTATAATTTTCAGTCATTCTCAAGTTGTTTTTCTCGAAGTCATGAAGGTTTTGCTGTTTTCCCTGCACTTTTCCTTATTATAGATGTCTTTAGTCAACATTGAAACATTTAGTGTGTGTAGATAGACACTTCCAATGTCAGGTCTGGTTTAGGCCAGTCATACTTTAATCGTTTCTTTTATGTGATTCTCTTTGAACGCTTTATTATTCAAGCAGTGTTTTCATCCTGAAATGCACTGTTTTTATCTCACTTTAATTGGTTTGTTACTCACATTTTTCTGTTAAAAAAACAAACACTTCTTATTTAATAGGACAAACAAAATTCATTATTTATACTATTTAATGCATACATAAAACTATTATATTGAATGCGTACGACAATCTTTCGTAATTTAACCTGTTGTAAAACAAAGAAATGAAGAATATATCATTGAAATGGTTAGGTTCGGAGATTTGCCATTTTGAATGTTGTATTTCTAAATACTTAATTTTGACGGCCTTGTTAATGAGTAGGTTTTTCATACAGCAAAATGTAAGTAAGAAATCACCAAAAAGCGAGACAAAAGCGGTTTTAAAGCACGAACGTGACCTCAGTCACGTGATGACGTCATTGATCTGTAGCATGTGCTCTTAATAATGTGAATAAAGAAAAAAACCAAATCTATCGATATTAATGTGTTTAACCGTTTTTTTTTCTATTTAGTGTTCTACTTATTAAATGATAATCCATGAAGAAGTCCCGATAATCTCAGGAAAGCAATTAAAGAAACATAAATAATTTACAAACCTTCGATCAGATCTAGTAAGAATAATCACAATATTTATAATCAAACAAACGGAGAGGAACACAAGAATCTAAATTACATCCTTCATATTTTTTTTTACTAGCAGAAGCTCATTAACCATCAAAATTAGATTTTAACTTTGATACAGATAGATACGACACGTGACCCTGTCCAAATAGGACCCTTTCATATATTGATATTAGATATCGATGGGTTTCTTTTCACGTAATTAGAATTGGTGTAAATCAGAATTGGCCCTCTATTATTCCTTACACCAACTAATTGCTTTTAGTAGGAATCAGAAATGCTTCTTTTATTCGATTTTCCCGCAAAACAGCATCGTTCCTAGAAATGACACCTATCTGAAAACAACCGAATTTATTATATCATCCAAGAGACCTAAAAAGATATGGTTATACATATATTATAAAAAAAAGTCGAGTATTCTGATCATTTACATTTATCATTGCTTAGAGTCGATTCGATTGTCCCTTTAAGATATTGGACCCATAATAGTTCCGCAGCGTTTCGGAAGTAATGAACATTAACAGTGTAAATCGAGGTTTTCTAATGGTTTTCTACTGATTTTCATTAGGAAACCTCGGTAACCATTGTGAAAGATCACGAGTTCCAAAATGTTGCGGAACTATTACGTGTCCACTACTTTAAACACTTTTTCAGGGTTTGTCAGAACGGACAATCTTTTAATATAAATCATGTAAACTAATTCGATACTCCAACCTTTATATCTCCATGATGTGGTCGAGAAGGAAAGGGACACCAAATTTAATCAGCCTATCTGTCCGTATGTACACTCATTGAAAATTGATAATCAGTAATTTTACACAAAGGCTCGACATGTATCTTTGTTTGAAAATAAATGTATGTTGTAAATGACTATCCCCAAAGTCCAACATATAAGATGCAAAATCAGTAGGGAATAATTGTTTTTTTCTTATAACAATTCAAATATCAGTGTGATAACATCCCATGTGATATTTTTTATGATATCACATGGATCTTTTTAGAACAATGACATAATGCTGTCATTTTTAGAAACTTGCTTTTCTGTTAGAAACATCGACGAAAACAAGGCAAATAGATGTTATAAGATAAATATAATACGTACTAAGTGTGCTGTATGAAAAAAATATCTAACGTGGTTTGGGGAATTGATCATTGTCTCGGCAGAGCCTCGACAATGATCAATTCTCCCAGCCCCCTTAGATATTATTTTCCTACAAAACACTAAGTACGTATTGTAATTAACAATCTTTCATTCACTTAAAAGCACAACCTATATTTTCACGAGGGACGAATGCCCCCTACTCGAAAGGATAGAGCCTTGGTTGTCCACGAAATGAAAGATTTGCCAATCTTACTCGAAAAACGAAAGATCATTTCTTTAATGTAGAAATGAGGCGAAACGTGAAAAAAAGTTCAAATTTTACAATAGATTGTCATTTTGGAAGTGATTACTGGGCAACGATATGACAATATGACGATATGGGTGAAATGGACCCGCTTTAAGGTAAAAAAAAAAAAAAAAGCTGAAACGGACGAAAGCCGGGATTCATATTTTGGTAAATTCACTGGTTTGATGTTGAATTTACCCAGTGATATTCTATTGAAATTCCGGAAATGCTAACAGAATAGAATTTAGTTTTTGTCGAGCCAGCTTGCACCTGGATCGATCATGGCTCGGTACAAATACGTTAATTTGTCTTGTCCGTAATTCTGTTCGTCCGAACGTCCGATTTTGTCCGGACGATTTCTCTTCGGATCATTTATGATTTATGCTGTTGAGAGAAATATTGAGATAGCTTGAAGGTCACAGTTCAAGGTCAAACGTAAAAAAATGAGCTAGTCCGGGCCATAGCTCCTAAATTTATTGCTGAATCTCTAATCCATTTGGCACAATAGGTCTCTATCATGAGTAGATAAGCTATTTGAAACAAATTCAGATAGGTCAAGGATACAGCACAATTTCAAATGTTTAAATCAGATTTATCCGGTGCTAATAAATTTTGCGGGCTCGCCAGTACTAGTCCAATGATAACTCGGAAGTTAGGTTAATCTATCAGTTTAGAGCGTTTTGATTAACGGAAAAATATTAATACTTCCATGAACATATTTTTGGATATGCAGCTATCATGCAGCTATAAATTTCAACATATTTGCTTTTTTGATTGATTTCGTTAAGACATAGGTAATGAAGAAAATGTGGTAGAGAGAGGACAGGTAAATTAGATCTTTCCCGCAGATGAAATTACTGGGTGAGAACCGAAGAACCAAAATTTGCAGGTTGGGTTAGATCTTGCTGTGAACACGCAGCCATCTATCTGAAAAACTGAAGAAGAGCCGCTCAAATATGTTATGCCTTTCTACTTTCTACACCTTTCCTCAGGGTTTAAGGGGCACAGGTTTTGGGAGTCTGTCACTCCTAGATAAGTAGAAAGGACCCTCAAAACAGTTTGATGTGAGTCCAGAAGATCTTCTGGGGATCAACTGTAGAAATGAATGGAAGACTGATTAAATGAGTCTTCAATTCTTTCCTGAATTTGATACCCGAATATTCATAGAGGAAAAGCTCTAAATTCAAATAAAACGTGATTATGCTGAAACGCAATAGTCTACATGTAAAGCAGGTACCCCTAACATCCCTATCATTGAGTCCATTTGATCTTGTTTGCTATCTGAAGGAAGCTGTCTTGCAGGTGTTCGGGATGGATGCTCAACCGCGGCAAAGATTCTTTCCGATTATTGCCCCAAACAATGGAAGAGAAGGTCCAAGATTGCATGATTAGGTGTTCCAGTCGCGAGATGACTGATTAATTATTTGGAACTCTTTTAAACAAGCTCACTGTCTTATTGGGGTTCAAGGGGCGTGGCCAGCAATTTATGCAATAATGTTTCGTGTCTTTTTATAGGGCAATCATACAAGCATAATTTCATTAGTATATAGAAAATGATATGGTAGAGTCATATGATACCAATGTTTTCTGGTCGAAGTTGGGAGAATTTATCTTTGCCGAGTCATTATGATTTGACATTGATACTTAAGACACTAACATGTTATTCCATTGATCCAGCGATCTTTTAAACTTTTATGAAACCTTTATAACCAAAAGCTGTATTCTGTATTCCAGGTGAAAATGGTTCTTGTTACGACCATGAATATGCATTTTCCTAAAAATAGACTGCCTGATATCATTTTTAGATATCATGTAGGTGATGGCAGGCTTCGTTGCATGATAAATGATAATCCACGGCCTGATATTGTTCGTTCTCCTTCTTCTGAACCTTCATCGCCTGTTTAACCATGGAACCTTGGGTCCGTTTAAAAAAACTTCTTACGAAAAGAATAATCGGAAGTCAAAATCCTATATTGTACTTGGTGTTTTCATTCATTGTTAGTTTGCGCCTTGCAATATCTCATTTGAATCGTCTTTAAAAGACGATTCCAATGAGGTGATGCATAGCAGAATCCCATATCTAGTTACTACAGCAGAAACAACTCTTATTTTTTTGACTTAAGCGAAAAACGATCGTAAGATGTTTAGTAAATAGACCCCTGGACACATCAAATGGGTGAAAGAGGAATGAAGAGAAGAACGAGTTGAAACTTGTTCGATTACTTCGGAACGGAATGTTCTACACCGATAAAACATACGATTTTGCCGAATATAGCCACGATTTGAGGGCAGACAAATCTAAACGATAAAGTTTGATAAAAGTTACAGGATCGCTCAGAGGAGCTCTCCGTCTAGGTCTACAGCTAGTTGGTATGTCTGGGCAATTCGTATTGATGAGAAAATTACATCCGAATGTGTATATTTCTCATCCCAGTCAGACATTATACATGTGACGTCATGGGCGATGTTGCCATGCAATCTCGTGCGAAATGACGTGCTTTTCAGAAACAATTCTATAATTCCGCATTTCGTGTCATTTTTCATTAGAGGAATAGGATAGCCGTTTTTAATTTTCGTGTAAGGTTTATAAATCCTTGTTTTATTGAACACCAAACGCTATTTTCTTTCGTTGTCCCAACACTCGTGACAATACATTTTTTTGTTCACTCAATTTAACATAAAGCCTATCGGCCTTACACTAAAGAAAAGAGATAAAATAATCCCTGTTTCGTTTATCTTCTTCGTTGCTCCTTTTTTCGCAAACAGCTATGAGTAAGATTATTCGTAATTTGGACATTTAATTCATCTTCTCTTCATTCCTCTTCTGCGAAACCCTTGAGGTGTCGCCCACGTAGTATAACTCCGCTTGAAGGTATCGCCTTCTCGGCCGTTCCGGATCCTACATCATTTGCCCCAATCGGGTACGCATTTACCCTAAATGAAGACTTTTTCCTCACCTGTCAATATTGAAATATATTACCGACTAAAAAGATAACTCGTGTAATAGGCGGAAGTGTATGACAGAACACTGTCAATGTTATAATTAAAATACAACCAATACACCGATTTTTTTGCAGTTGTCCTCAACGCTTTAACAAACGACAAAATTTAGGCTGGTTCAATTTCAAAGTAGGTGCAGACGGCAATTTCACATTATCTAATATTAAAAATGTGACCCGTCACGCGACAAGGGACCATCTGGGTATTGCGTAGAGTATCGACCCTAGTCAGACTGCGCAGACTGCGCGGACTGCGCAGACTGCGCGGACTGCGCAGTCTGACTAGAGTCGAAACTTTTCGCACTCTACCAATTTTCTGAATCAAGAATAATCAATCTATCATCCTGTGAAAGAAATTTTGAAGCACGGCCTCTGAATGACCTGTACGAGAACCAATTTCTTTTGCAAATATCTATTTAACGGAGTTCCCAGATGGCCCCTTTTCACATGGCGGGTCACAAACCTTATCATTGTGGAGGATGAAGACAATGGTTTGAAAATGAGAATCTAAGAAGCGCTAAACTGGTAGAACCTTCCATGCGTTCACGAAACGTTTAAGAACTAGCACCCTGCTTTACACTTACTTTCATGTAAAAAGCGGGTGTCTATTTCAAAACGTTCCGATCCCTTATTTCTTTTTTTGTTTGTTTTGTTTTTTTCATCATGAACGCAATTTGTTCACATTATGCTGGTTGCGTGTTCTACTTAACCTTTCACCATTTTCCACTTTATGTTATCTTTTCCTTTGGAAAAGTCCGATAATGGTCAATCTTTATTAGACTGTTAAGAACGTCCAGGCTGACCGGGTTTGGGGATTTCTGCAAAATTTAATGGTAGATTTGCCTGAATATTGAATGAAAATTCTACCTTAAGCAAATATGCCCAGTACGAACTCTGATAAACCACTTCTGTGACCCGTTTTACTAAACTTCTTACGAAAAAAAAAAAAAGAAAAATAATCGTAAGTCAAAATCACAAATATACCTGGTGGTTTCATTCATCGTTAGATTCTGCCTTGTAATATCTAACAATTAATGAAACCACAAAGTAATATCTAATTGAAATCGTTTTAGAAGACTATTCTTATGAGAGGATGCATGGCAGAATTCCATATTTATTTACTTCTATAGAAGTAAATTTGATTTTTGACTAACACAAAAACAAAAACAAACAAAAAAAAAACATCGTAAGAACATATCTATTTTCTGTTTGCTTCCTAGTCTGTTGGATGATTACTCCTCGTAGAACCAGCCATATAATATTTTAAGGATTGTCCGCGTACTAGATCTTTGCCTTTATTTACTATCGGTACTTTGTTATCATTATCATAGTTATCACAATAATTGTATTTCATAAGAGAAATGCATTTTGAGATGGTACAAAACTCTTAAATAGAAGATGTACACGTCAAAACATCTCAAACCATGGTAAAATATCAGTTTAACTGGCGAAGGGTTGAATTTACCTATTTCAAGCATTTCTCGAGTGTCCCCGTCACTGTTTTATTTGGGCTCAGTTGTGATCGGGCTGGGTTTAAACCGTGAAATTAGAATTTATCTATCGACCTATTAACACTACCTTTTTAAGTAGAAGAAAATCGCATAAAGAAAGGCGCGAAAGAAATTATTTATACAGAAAATGGATATTAAGCGTAAGGTGGGTCAGCTATTCATGTTTTATTATTATTTCTATTTTTCTTCCTGGTGTGAAGGAAAACATGTGTGACCCGTTACGCGAAAAGGGGCCATGTTAATGATCTGGGAGTTCTGTGAAATAAATATTTGGAAAAGAGATTGATTCTTATACAGCTCAACCAGAGTTAGCATTTAAAAATAATCTTTCAGGACGATGGTGATATTTGAAATATCTTTTTAGTCTATTAATCTTAGTCCCCTACTATTGTCGTTCGATAACTAAAATATCGCAACTACATCTTGACTAAGCAGTCTTTGCTCTTTCTTAATGATTTACAGGTAAACGTAGCTTCGGACATCATTTAAGGTTACGAGAATTAATCACTGCAATCGAACCAACATGCGATTGTTTCATTACCCGGTTTGTGTTTAATAGGTAAATGTTTTCGTTCACTCACAATAATCGGGCCGTGCGTTGGCGGTGTTCTAGTTTTTATTTTTTTAATTAGAAGTGAGTGTATTTTTAGGAATTTTTAAACCAACTGTTCAAATTATATTATATACTGACCAATCATTATTGAAGACAATTACTTTAAACTTGCCAAGTAATGAGAAGTAGGTCAAAATTCTCAACGCCCTTTAATCTTTTGTTTCAAATCAAGAAGGCACATAATCGAGCGCTACTTTACACTGCTTTCCGGCAATATGCCAGTGGTACGAGTTTTAAGCACGCGTTTTTTTTGTTTGTTTGTTTGAATAGAGTTTCGTGCCGTTTTAGGATAGTAGATCCGTAATAGTTCCCTAACGTTGCGGTAATAATGAACTTTAACAATGTAAACCGAGGTTTCCTAATGATTACATTAGGAAACCTCGGTCAACATTGTGGTAGATCGTGAATTCCGAAATGTTGCGGAACTATTACGGGTCCACTACCTTTACAATATTTCACTAATATCATGGCGGCTTGATAATCTTACCATGGGTTCCAATTGTTTCTCATGCCAGTACAACCACCACATTCTTTCCTAGCCTCAAGCTGCTATTTCCAGTTAGGTTTTACTTAATAATCAACCAATTAGTGTGAGAAACCACAGGAACTTGAAATTTTATCAATTAAAGATATTGAAATTCACAAGTCGAGTAATGTGCCCCATAGTGACTCTATCTATATATAAATGAATTTATCATATAGACCTGTATGCTTTATGGTATTACTGTGCACATTATAAGTTAATGGGATGCATTGATGAAATTTTAAGTCCCTATGGTGAAACAAATGAAGGAAAATACAATGCGGCCAGATCTAACCAGTGGTCCCATTATTCTGAGTCCGACCTGACTATTACCAACGGTCGTTATAGATTGCAAGAAAAAGGTTTAAAGGTCTGATCATATGTTCATATTAGACGAGCAGCTATGTTTAACAATTAAAGGCGTGTAGACAACGGCCGGTCAAATAAAGACTTCAAAGGCAGGGTTTACATACAAACAAACAAATATTTGACGAAAATATGGAAATTATCTTCATTGTTAAACACAATAAACGCGCTCGTGGCTATATATCTCAACTTCAGTGACAAAAAGATTTATTATGAGATTCGCGGTTTTAAAATGGGGCCGTATCTCGGGTGTGCGAAAGCGTCTTTGTCAGCTGGCGTAAATCCATCGATATGCACATTGTCATGGATGGAACTTAAAGGTAGTGGACCCGTAAGATTTCCGCAACGTTTCAGAAGTAATGACCTTTGACAGTGTTAACCGAGGTTTCCTAATGATTTTCATTAGGAGGACTCGGTCAACATTGTGAAAGATCATGAGTTCCGAAATATTGCTGAACTATCCCATGTCCACTACCCTAATATATGATCGTTCAGGGACATAAAATATAAAGTAAATTGTTAGAGTGTGACATAAATGAATTTTAACAGTGTTAAGCGAGCTTTCCTTATGATTTTTATTAGGAATCCACGGTCAACATTGTCAAAGATCATTAGTTCCGAAATGTTGCTGAACTAGTATGGTTCTACTACCTTAAGGCTCATATTCGCAGATATTGTGAATTTAGAGGTACAAATCAAAATTAGAAAGTGTAATCTTTTAATAGCAATGTCGTGAATATTTATGACTTTTAAGATAAGATGAGTGCTAGATATAGGATCACAATCGAATCAAATGTTAAAATGGGTCAAATCGTCATCGGGCGACTAAATCTCGTAACTGCAGCTTGACTAAACTACTGTAACGAGAGTGTTTGGTCGCCCATTGAAAAAAATTCACTTTAGGTGTAATTCTAACAGTCATCGGTGGCCCAGTGGTATTGGCGCTCGAGACGCGGCGACCTGGACCTCCTTGGTTCGAGCCCCACCCTTGTCAGGGTGTGTTAATGGGCGAAATATTTTTTTTAAAAGCCCAAACGGGCCAACACAGTAGTAGAATTGTGTTGATTTAATGATTGATTGAATCGAGTTTAACGCCGCTTTCAACATTTTTTCAGTTATATCGCGACGGCTAGAGCACCTAACAATGGTTTCGTGGTATTTCTCTCAGCAGTACAACCGCCAATTCCTTATCTATCCTCCAGCTGCTATCCCACTCCGGTCTACGATTATCGACGGGTTGATGGGAGACGAAAAGTTTGAAAGAATGAGTGCCGCTGTCGAGAATCGAACCCGGGGCCTCCAGATTGACAACTGGTCCCACGCGCTACCAACTGCCCTATGACAGAAGCTTGAGTGTTCGAACGTGACCCTATAAGCGTATGATTTCGCCGTAATCGAAGTGAAATAAATTGGTAGAAACTTTTTTTTTCCGTTCAGACCACGTAAGGATAGGGTAAAGCCGTATCGTATGATTACATCTATTCATTGTATTTTGTAATTAAAGTCCCAAAATGACAATGTACATCTAATCTATTGTACGACGATTACGACTTTAACACCGATCTCTATCTGTCCTTACAAATATTTTCAACCCTTTATTGCCTATATGGTTGAACGTTGTGCTAAATCTTTTTTAAAGAAAGAAAGCAAGAAAGAAAGAATCAAACGAAGAAACAAACAAACGAAGCAAACGAAGAAACAAACAAAGGAATCGGCTTTTGATTACATATTTTAAACCTCGAATTTATTGTGACCTGTGCAAAGCTATTAAACAATTTGTACGCTATTCTGACGAATGTTGTATGTACAAAAGTATTGTAATGACTCCATGTCAGAATATCGTATCTGAGTTATACAGTTTTGCTGTTTATATGAAAATTGGAGTAGCATGTTATTATTAAAGTCGATCTTTCACCTCCCAAGGATTATCCTTAACTGGGATTAAATACTAATCC
The DNA here is from genome assembly GCA_948146395.1 of Fragum whitleyi. Lineage (NCBI taxonomy): Eukaryota > Metazoa > Mollusca > Bivalvia > Cardiida > Cardiidae > Fragum > Fragum whitleyi. The sequence continues at coordinate 49,325,421 of OX411548.1, forward strand.
CTAATATCGTTTATCCGAAATAAAAGGTTTATTTCATGTGACATTTTCATCATGCTATTTTAATGAATAAGGGATTCAAGAAAAGATGGTGAATTAACTCGTTTCCTGATTCAAACAATTAATGTAGAAAACAGACAAAGTTTTTTTTTTTCCGAAAACCACGTGGTTTAGTGTTTTTTTTTTCAGTTTAATACTTTCATGAATTAAAAGGATATCCTCTTAAGTGATTTTAAACAACACTTTTCATTTCACATAATGCATTTCTGTAGTTATCATTTATCTCATTTTGGACATCTGCAGTTAAAAATATCTAGTTTGAAACTTCTCTTAACATGCTTAACATACATTTGAGTCTGTGCGAGACATTTCCAACAAATAAAATCGTTGGAAATGTCAGGCGCATGCTCATTTGGTATCACACAAGTAAAACGCATCTTGCCATTTTAACTTTTCGTGAATGGATTTCGGGGCGGGGGCGGAGGCAGCCGAACATTTCAGATTTTGTTTATGTAAAATATCAAAAGGTAAATAAAAGGTAATAAATCAACAGTCGTTAATTGAACATCCGTATGTGTAAATTGAAAAAGAAAGGCCAAAAGGAGTGCTAATGTAAAAGGTGCTGAAATTCTTGTAAGGAAGTATATAGTAAAGGTAAAGAGCTTTTGTGTAACAATCATTTCAATTTTTACTATTGATTTCTATTTAGGATGTCTTAAAAGAATTGCCATAGAAAAAAGTGCATAATACATGTAGATATATGTTGGAATTTATAAAAACAAAAGAAAGAGATTTTTTAAAATACGGTACAGGTAAAAAATAATTTATATTATTTTATTAAATACATGACCATTTCATACGATTTTACAATTTTTTGAGCGCCTCTAACGCATGTTACTTAAATTACATCATTATAAAAATCTTCATTTCTCTTTTCTTACCTTTTTCCGTTTGCGACGTTAGAGTTAAGCTGTTTTGACTTGGAAATGAAGTCGCAGTAGTACTGGTGAGAGAAGTTCCAAGAATTCATAGTAAGTGTACCAGCATTCGCGACATGGCATAAAAATATAATTGTTGAAACGGTTTTAAAATCCGAAATTCTACTTGTCTTTAGATGTTACGTTTTGGTAGCATGAAGTAGCGGGACGTTAAAAAAATACTCCACAAGGAGTTATGAACGCTTCCAAATTTGGATTTTCTGCGTCATGGCGCAATGGCTCTTCCACCGGAATTCTTGTGTAATAATTCAAGGTTGGTGGGAACCATATGCACATCGCGTCGCTTAAAAAACTACGCACTAAAATTCCATAAGATAAACAACAACAACAACAACAACAACAACTAAATAACAACATGAGTACATTCTACTATAAAAGTTAGTTTTTGTATAAAAAAAAATTGAGAACGTATTCTTTAACATTTTGGCGTATCCGTCATCGCGAAAATCCTTCGTGCGTTTTTGAATATACACCCAGAAGATTCACAGACTTTTTACGCAGATTTTTCGGGGATAGAGCTTTGGCACCGGGGCGCATAAAATTCTAATTGGGAACAGTTCATACTTGTCACAAGGAATTATTGCGCGAAAACGAATGACTTAGTAATATTACTTGTACCATTCGTAATAATAGTGTTTAAATCGCCTGTTTTGGTCATTCTTTTTTCTTTTCGAAAGTTAATATAAACGTTCATTGAATAAAGCTTAACAATTTTTTTAAGATTTTTCCTTTTGTAAACTAAATGTCTATTTATTAACCTTTATAGTTATATTTTAACGATTACGAACTAATAATAAGAATTTAAAGTTTCATTATCATTTCATAAAAATCACAAGACTTTTCTCCTTTTCCAGCAATGCTTTCTAATACATAACAAATCGCAATAACCCCCGAAAACCAATAAGAAAATCACATTATTTAATAAAAGAAAGTTCAAGCGAAAATGGTGTTGAAGTTTTTCAGGTAAAAACGCGCATGGAATATTTCAAAGGATCAGCACAAAACTATTGTAAGTGCGTATAGATTTATACGCACTTACAATGGTTTTGTGCTGCCCCTCGGGGTGATCAAACACCTGTCAATCAAGTTCATTTCAATCCTTCTAACAGTTTTACATGTTTGTAAAATATGTCAAGATAAATATAAGGGACAAATATATTGATAAATGTACGTAAACCTGTGCTTATCTATTTGAATTACTGAATTATCCACATTGAACGAGGAATTAATATAGAGGTTGTATCTTTATTGAACTTTTACATCGTAGAAGTTTTGTAATTTTATTTTTACCATTTTTCTTTTAACAAGACAATTTACTCGATTTCGGTTTGTATTTTGCTCGTCCTTTCCTTTGTTTTATACAGTGTTATCTCAAAGTAATGTAATTAAAATATTAGTCTTGGCTATAAAATCAAGTGGTTCTACTGACTGACTTTTTCCACACATCGAGGAATGAAGTTTTTAGTATGCAAGTATTTTGTATGCTTGCGCAGCGTACAAAGTATAGTCGGACAAATACTGTTTCAGAACAACAAAACCTTTAACCTTTAGCTCAAAACTTATGCGTAAAAAGTAGGCCATAATTTCGAATTTTCTTGAATTGTTGAATTCATAAGAATATTAAAAAGAAACCTAGTCACACTGTATTAATGCTCTTCGCATATTCATATAAGACCGTTTGGGTTTAACTTTCAAATTTACAAAATCAAAAAAAAATCTGTTCCTCTCTTGTATGTTTGAATTATGAACCATTGTTTTATTATTGGACCTTCAACCAATTTTCTAATAATCAAGTGACGAAAACTAAAAACTTTGAAATTTAAGGCAATTGTTTCAGGCTAAGGATACTTGGTTTTTGTCTCGAATCAACGCTTTGTAATATGAAAATTTTCTAAGATATTTACTGAAATTTATAAATATTCAGAGTATCAAATAGATAATCCATAAATTTCAAGGAGCGCCAATATCTCTAGATTATAATCAAGGACATGTTAGATATAGCTGAATAAAGAACGCAGAAATTATCTGTCGGTAACCAACTGTGATGTCGTCTTACAAAACCGAATGATCTTCACAAAATGACCGCAGGTGCCTATAAATAAGTACACATAATTAAGTACATCGTGAAATTTACAAAGTGAATGGTATTGGAATGATTTTAGCGTGAACTTGAATGAATGCGATTATTAGTTTTGAGTGAAACTCAAGGGAGGTAAGACAATGTCGATAATTTTGTTCAGATTTGACGATATAATCGATATCTTTTACCTCCCTTTAACAAATACAACGTAATTGTCTGTTTGTGTGTATTCTAATACCAAAACGACACTTTAATATCCGCACCAAAATAATCGTGAAATAATTTGATGAATTCCAATGAAATATTGATCGATTTCGAATTGTATTTAACGATTCTGGAGCATTTTTGAGTGATTAGGGTGAGCCTTGGGAGTGAATAAATGGAGCGCTAAGAAAGGGATTTACGATGCTTCTGATCAAAGAAAATGTCAATTTCACGATGCTACTAACTGTATTTAATATTACTTGTGCTTTTAATCAAAACGTTGTATACATAGAAATGTATCGCGTGTACTTGGATATCTTTATACGAATCTTCGAGCAAGTTAACCGGCATTTGTTTCTACTTCAAGTATTGTTTTGTCTTATTTCAAGTAAGACTACCCGTATTTATTTCAGATATAATCTTTTTGCCCGAAATGAAAGCGAGTGTAAAATGTGACGTGGAAATATGCATCAAAGTCGACGGCGAAGAAACCATAGAACCAATTCCAAAATGCCTCCAGGGGGCGTTCATGTGCGCTTCCGATGACGCCATTTGTACATGTGAAAACGAGGTTACACTTCCGCTGAGGTATACCCGTTATGTGAACAATTGTACCGACCAAGATAAAATAGAAATTGGAAAGAAACTAGAAACTGATAAGCCATATGAAAGAGAAAAAGACCTTAAAACAGCATTGCAGTGGATTAAACAAGAAATGGTAAGAGCTGTCGGGTAGATATGCTTGACGCAATTGTATGAAATTTTAAATCATTTGTGACATGTTATAAAACTAAAGCCTATTTTTAATGATCAAATATCGAGAAATATTTTATTTCAATTCAATAATATTTTATACCGAATTACATGCAAATGATGGATAATTGAACAAATGATGATGGGCTACGTGAAAATATAATTAAGCGATTGTCACACTTTATCGCATTCGGAACATCGCCTGGACTTTCCCGTAAACTGGAAACCGTCTCGGATGTAAGTATAATACTTTAAGTTAATAATTTAGGAAAAACGGGCACTGGTAGTACTATGGTTAATGCGATTAAAGAAAAACAAACTGACAGTGGTGTCCGTCGTCTAGATGTAGAGCGCCGGCCTCTTGGCCCAAAGGTCCTGAGTTCAATCTTGGTTCTTTCATTGGCCCACATATTGGCGCGAGTACTGGTGAATCTTCCAGGAAGCAGAGTCAAGAGGGATTAATCTTAAGTTGTGAGAACTTGTTTCCCAATCGGTGTAAAATAAATATGTTTAAACCAAAGAAAAACAAATCTCCTTTAATTTTTTGTAGATCTTTTGGGCATACTATAATTTGATGACAAAACGCAGAAAAACACTGCGTTTTGTCTTCAAATTATGATATGCTCAATTCTAACCAACCATTGATTATTCTCATTCAAAGTTATCTCTGGAGGTAACGTCTATGCTTTTGACATGTTTTAACCCCCGTGCAAAACGACGAGCGTCCTTATTAATCCTAAGGTCACTTCCGTAGAATCGCCGAGGATTGCAAATTGCACTTAGCGTTCTGACCAGAGTACTAGCGCACGTTGGTAATCGCCCAACGTTGTTGCACAAACGCAACAAGAACCTTGTCAGAACGCCAATTAACGTCTTTGATCGCCGAGAATAGTCGGAGAACGCTGATAAACTGATAAATCGCTTCTTTCGCGTAAGTGACACGTTGGCAAACGTGTAACATTTCTTGGTTAGCTTGTGGTAGCTGCTACACGTTACTCATGCGTTATGCAATCGCAAAAAATATGTTGCACAAATGCTAGATGTTCTAGAACGACATACACTGAACGAATAAAATGATAACCAATTGTTCACTTTTATACATGAGGGACCGGGAACGTTAGGGTCTGTCGACGGCTTCATTATCGACGTGATAAGCCATCATACACTTTGGAAAGCGTCGATTAGTCACAAACAAGACGGGGATAAACAACAAGACATTTTTGTTGAATGCTGATTATTATTTGTTATAAATGTTAATACCTCTAGTATATGCCAGGGTTTAACTCTGATATATATATGATATTGTCGTTAGTTTCAATTACTGGACACTTTTGTGACAGATCTACATCATATAAGCCGGGTCACCTGTCAACTCACGGTAATTAATTTTGACGGTGATTAGTACACGTCTCAATCAAACTGTAATTGAGCCTGTGCGTGAGATTTCCAACAATTTCAAGTATGCGCACAGCAAAGACTCTGACCAGCCTGTGCATCCGCATAGTCTGACCAGAGTCTTCACTATGCGTCTAGTAGACAGATAAGGTCTCAAAGTGTCTGTAGACCTTCAGGTAAATTTATATATACAATTTGTGGCTGTGTACGCCTCTGAGTGTTTGTACCTCTCAAACATTTCAAATTGTTGGAAATTTCACGCATAGGCTCAATTAATTTAGTCCATTATTTTATCTGCGAGTCGAATATTTTGCGAATTACTTATTTCGTACAATACGTGTACGATTAAATCTTAGCGGTAATAGAAATAGCTTCACTAAACATACTTAGACATTGTCTTCTTCTATTCGATATAAAATGAGTCTGTGCGTGACATTTCCAACAATTTGAAATGTGCGCAAAGCAAAGACTCGGGCCAGTCTGTGCATCTGCACAGTCTGACCAGAGCTTTTACTTCGCGTTTGGTAGATTAATAAGGTCTTAAAGTATCTGTAGGTAGTTACGTAATCTTCTAGATACACTACGTAGCTGTCAAGGCTCACGCACATATCAAATTGTTTGAAATGTCACGCACGGGCTCAAATTGTTGAATATTGAAATGCGACTTAAATGTTTAGGCCTTCTAGAAGTACAACAATGGTACGAAAAGGATATTTATATAGAATATTATGTCAATGTACAAATGTAGGAAGTTACTTTGCGGTAATATGTGCGCTCAGAATTGTTCGTAAATTAATTTGAAAAACCGACCATTTTGATAGATATAATATCCAACCTGCGAAAATGAATTTACTTCGGACCCTCTGTTTTTTAACATTTTAAACTTAAATGCAGATCATGTTCTATTAAACCCTTATGAAAATATATGAGATGATTAACCGATTGAACATGAAATTAAGTATTAAGTATTTTTTCTGTTGATTTCAGATGTTAATGAAAGAACAGGACAAAGTTTTAATGAAGAAGTTCGTTAATCTTCGGTCGCAGATCGTACAGTTACGGAGTATATACGACACGACAGGCTCTAACTCGGACCTCAGTCAAGATGGCAGCTGTGTTTCTCTTGACGAGCTGTCAACTCCGCCTTACAGTCCACTTCCGGTTTGTAACGGAAGTACAGTAAGCCCGGACCTTGAGTTAACTGAATTTCGGGATCGGACTTCCTCTTTGTTTTCAATGGCCTCCCGTAAACATGGTGCTGTGACGCGAATAAAATGGAAAAGTAATGAATATATTTGAGTTTTGTTGTGAGCCAAAGTGAGCCGAAGGAAATTCGCGTACGTCACGTCAGCTTCCGGGCAGTCAACTGAACAAATCTTCGAGTTAAAAAGATTATTCTTCTTATGCCCTAATAAATATTTCGAGAGATTTTGGATGACCCTTGATTCGTATAGATTATCGTAGCTTCAAGTACGGACCTTAAATATACATATTGAGAGTCACTGTTTCAATTCATCTTCGAATATTAGGATAGATGAAATGCTTTTTAAAGCAAAGTATTTGGTCGAAAGCATGATCCGAGCAGATGCATTTCTTTCAAATTTCATTTTTAATCGAACACCATCTATCTAACAATCACAAACATTCAATTTTGCCATTCAACATCTTTTTGTTAATGATGTTTCAATGTATGTTTAAATGTATTTTAGTCAATATTTATACGTTTTGACAAATTCCATTACTTTCTATCTTACTTTATAAAAGAACCTATGTTGTTGGGGTGAAATAACCCTGTTGACTATGTTTGATAATACACGGGTGTTATAACACTAATGGAATAACTATGCAAATGAGACGAGAACGGATACCCGTACATCTCACGGAAAAATTATCGATCAGTCTTTTGGGGGGACGCTCCCTCGTTTATCACTCGTGAGCTAAGAAGTGCTACCTACCTTGCAGATTGCGCAGTCTGACCAGAGTCGAAACTTTTATCCCATATACACATTTTGTTATAAAATGAGTGTTCTACCTTTTAATATGACTATTTTTATGATGTAACATCTACTTCCCCTATTTCGTATACATTAAGTTTATTTTTGCAAGCATGAACGGTATGGTACCCCCAGATCGTCCCAGACAGACCACAACTGTGTTGTCTGCATTTCGAAATACTGCCCATTCAAAGACAATATTTTTCCAAAACATTTGTTCATGATGACAAAACGGTGGAAACTGTTTGCAAATTGTACCCCGCCTTTGCACGCAAGTACACGTGAAATACGGGGTATAATTATCAAATAGCTTGCACCGTTTTGTAATATTGGACGCTGGGATTGTTTTCGCCATCGAAGTAACAGTTGGAATGTTCAAGAAAAAGCTTACCTATTCAGTATGGCCGATACGTAGGACATGAAACACCAGATAGTTGGTCAAATTTTAACTAAGAGCGACTGGTTTTCATAGCTCATTCTTTAGCCTAACTTATTTAAAGTTAGAATTTAGAGATTTGGCAAATAAGTGCCCGTGGTAACAAATTAACAAACTAGCTGGTGTTCCTATTTCTTAGTACAATGTACATATTTTGAGTACGCAGCTTTTTTTGTAAGCTATCTTGTCAATTTCGGCACAAAATTTATCCCATTCAATTTTTGATAGATCTTTACATTTTCGATGCATGCTATAAAATCATAAGATATCAAGAGAGAAATTACTGATTTCATTCAGGTACGAAACTTGAAACCTAATAATACTCGTGTATGAATCTGCTTCTCGTATTCATTCAGTGTGATGAAGTTGTTAGTTTCATACCTCCAAAAGATCGTTATATATTTTATCGAGTGAGCAACAAAATCTATATTTTCAAGAGTGGGAGAGCTTTTGTTGTTCACGTAATGAAATACTTATAGATCTTACTCCAAAAACAAACAATAATTCTATTTCTTTAATTCAAATGAGACAAGACAAAATGTGCAAACTCTTGGAACAATTTTCTTAAAGCGGGACACTTTTCACGTGATTGCTATGCTATGTCATGACGTCATTTGTTCATTTTGCCTCAATAGGATAACGTGAGAAAGGGTTAAACGAACGAAAGCAGGGTAAATTTTCGAAATTTTACTGGTTTGGCGGTGAGTTTATGATCTAACGTTATTTCCCGATTCACCATCGTAACGCATTAAAGAAGGCACATTATTGGAGAATTTAAATATTTTATTTCTTACAAGTGAAAAGGTATTTACACAAATATCAAATATTGCAAAAAGTGATTTGGATCTTAATTAATGTTCTCTTTAATAAATAATGCGGAATCATTTTACGCCTTCAGTCTATCGTAATATACCTTTGTTGGGTCATATTTGTAACAAATCATATATGTAACACATATGTTACGTACATGATCACATTTGTAACAGATAAAGTGTGTTACAAATATGTTTGTCCGAAATTGAGGTTGACATGAGAAGCATATATGTAACAGGTTTAGTTGTCTTTTTGTAGTCAAACAATGAACAGCAATAGCAACATCATTATATTCTTTACACTATTGATTTTATTCTCAATTGCAAAACAAAAGTTAGCATATCAGAGGGATTGAGACTCACTCCAACTTGAATCAACCTCACAGATAGATAGATAGATAGATAGAGAGAGAGAGAGAGAGAGAGAGAGAGAGAGAGGAGAGAGAGAGAGAGAGAGAGAGAGAGAGAGAGAGAGAGAGAGAGAGAGAGAGAGAGAGAGAGAGAGAGAGAGAGAGAGAGAGAGAGAGAGAGAGAGAGAGAGAGAGAGAGAGAGAGAGAGAGAGAGAGAGAGAGAGAGAGAGAGGACGGGAGGGAGGGAGAGAGAGAGAGAGAGAGAGAGAGAGAGAGAGAGAGAGAGATGAAATAATGATTTTTTGCCTAAGGTACCAGTGCATCTCGAGCGCACACGTGAGTGTGTCCAGCAACATCCAAACAGCAAGAAAATTGATCTGCAGATTAGAACTCAAGGCAAAATACATCATATAGATCAGCCTGCGCATCTGCAGTAGTAGGAGATCAGTGAAAATTGATCATGTCCCGTCTTGATAATGTTTGCGACGTTGCCAGTTTAGTGGCGTGAAGGTGACAGCCTAGTGGCTTTAAGTTGGCAGACTAGCAGGCATGTGTGGTAGTAATATGTACTGTTTTTAATTCAAAATTGACCTGTGACATATGTGATTTCATGTCACATCAAAAACCGGCATCGATCATATTCGTCACAAAATATGATTTCCGAGTCATATATGTAACACATGTTACATGTGTGATCATATATGTAACAGGTGTTACATATATGATTTGTTACAAATATGATCCAACATACCTTTAACTGGTAAGTTGCCTACAAAATTTGCCGAGACTGAGTGCTGTCCCTTGAATTTATTGTAGTAAAGAATTGGTCAGAATTTTAACCGAAATATAGAGCATCAAATAAGGACAAATTGAATTTTGTCGACATTCACCGTTATAAAAGATAACGGAATGATTTTACTGCTTCAAGCAATCGAAAAAATACCTTTAACTGGTAGGGTGACCATAAATTTTGACGAAACTGGAAGGTGTCCCCTGACTTTATTGCTCACAATTTCAAATCCCTATTATAAATAAGACGGAACCATTTTACGTCTTCAAACACTCGTGAAAAATACCGTCAACTAGTTAGGCAACCATAAATTTGTCGAGACTGGCTAATGGTCCTTTACTCGATTATCGTAGTATAGGAATGTCCTGCGTCCAGGACCAGAGAATGGTGAAACTGTTTGCAAATGATACCCCACTTTGTATGCAATTGCAATGCAGGGTATAATTTGCAAACAGTTTGTACCATTTGGTCATCCCGAACGCCGGACGGGTGTCCATTCCAACCTAAATACAGAGCATCAAATCAGGACAAATTGATTATCGTCTACTATCCCAATTAGAGAACACCAAAGAAGTAAGGTGTTTAATGCAATTGAGAGGACTAAAACTGGTATATGTTTTTCGATCGTCCTGTGGAGATCTTTCTGGCATGTTATAATTTGGAAGCAAAACGCAGTAGAATACTGCGCGTAGAACACTGCGTTTTCTTTTCAAATTGTAAAATGACCAACCTTTATTAGTTATACGGTTTCTTGCCGGGGTATATCACGATTTATTCCCGGCTGGTAAAAATGATGTCACCCGAGCCGTAGGCGAGGGTTGACATCATATTTTACTGCCGGGATTAGATCGTCATATACCCGGGTAAGAAGCCGTATTACGAATTTATTATACTTCAAAGTTTTAGGACTAAATATGGATCTTATGCCTTTTAAAAGGCCTATGTATAAACCGCGTTCATTTAAACAATCAATTTCCCTTAATGCGCCCCTATGAAAAGTAAACATGTACAAAGTGACGTCATATATAGTTGTGACGTCACACTGCTACACTCCGCGATGTTGTGATAAAAGGCGGTTCTTAGCTAAACCTGCGAGAAAGTTTCACTTTAGATGAACAGATTTGTAAGATGTTAAGGTATTGATCGACATCTATATCATTTTTATTTGCATTTTATTTGCCGACATGCTTTTTAGCTGTAGCCTAATGTGTATAGTCGGGTCGTGTTATTAACATGGCTGCCATCACCGTTTCGATTTTTCGTCTATGTTAACGGCGAGGCGCCTTAAGGAAACATTAGAAGTTACATGGGAGCGGCCGTAGATATCAATATTTGTCAGGTCAGCATTAACCAATGAAAATGCTAGAATTTTCTTCGCAGCATATAATACTTTACGTTGATTTTGTTTTTCGCAACGTCATCTTCCGCAACGTTTAGGACGTCATATAAACCCACGCACAAAATGTTTTCGAGTGGACAACAGTCCGACTTTTCGTTCGAAAACAGTCGAGCTGAAATCATTTCCGACAAAATATACTAACGTTTATTTGATCTGAATTTGACCTTTCTAGAAAAAATGATTTAAATATCAATAAATGGAACATGTTAACAATTGATAAAATCATGGTTATGTTACATCGAAAGTAGTTTATTCCGTTGAAAGCGCAAGTATAGCTGAGTGGCAAATACCAGTTTGTTATTAATCTAAAAGAGAGATGTCAATATCGGGTCAATAATACTGACCTATAAATACCATTGTAATCTAGATATTATCTAGATTTGGGCATTGAATAATTTTTTTTCATTATTACATTATTTTTCAAAAGGTTGTAAAAAAATAATATGAGTATGTGACACCGTAACTTAAGCTCATTTCAAAATTGCGAGATATTTATTTTCAACTGTCTATAATGTTGCTTTTTTCACATGAACTGAAGGTAGCATTTAAGAATTACTAAAGAAAAAAACTATATTTTTTTTCTCTGAACAAAACAATAAAGCTATTATTGTTGAATCCAAAAATACAGAACATCTAAAAAACATATTTCACACAAAAACTTTGAAATTATCTTAAATGTCTTAAAATTAAATAATGTACTCACATTTTTAAATTCAACATACTATCCTGATATTATCCTTTCTTATTTGAATGGTAAATTTCTAGACCTTTTCAATCATAAATCCTTTCTTGTATAGTCACCTATTTTTTTACACCCCTATGACTTTAATAAGAACACGCTTTTGAAAAAATAGAACAAACAAATTCTCTTTAACGTAAATCTGTTCTACCAAATTGGACGGCTTCGTTATCAATTGCATCCACCTTAGTAATTGTCACATCTTGGACTATTCTTAAAATTTAATTCTAAATGTAATCCCAACAATGTGTCTTTTCGTTACATTGCTCACCATACATACTGAATCTTTTAACAAAAGCTTATCAAATGCGGAAAAAATGTGTGTTCTAAAACGCTCTTTTGTCATGCTTATCATGGCTGTATTTAGCAACTCTAAGATAAAGAGGTAATGGCGTTTTCGGATATGAACGACGTGTATTTTACCCGATTATCAAATTCACACTGTAAATGTGATCACCAAAGTTTAAGACTACCAAAATAATTAGTTATCAGTAAATACTAAAGTCATAATCTATCTTCTTATTTGAAGAGTCGTCCGGTTTGGAATCTCGTTTTTTCTCGCTGTTGGTTCCCGAAGTTGGCTTCCTGTCCTTGTCTTTCGAAGGTGTTTGAGGACTAGGCGTGGGACCATCCATACGTGAGGCAGCTCGCTTACGTTTTTCTTCTTCAAGTCTTTCTCCTAACTTCTTTTCCTGTTCTTGTTTTTTCTCCGCTAACCTATTTACACATGAATATGAAGGATGATTAGTACAATTTTACTTGTAATCCATTAACAAAAACTGTTGCCATTTTATACAAAAAATATGCAAACTCCCCACTGCATTTTTGAACAACATTATCAAAGACATTTTGGCCAAGATGTATCCTTTTTAAATTTAGCATTATTTTCTACCATTAATCATAAAAAGAAATGTAGGAAAATGAGATACACTTGTCTTCTGCCAAGACATTTTAGCCAAGAGTTTAATGGAAGAAAACACATCATATTATTTCTTAGATTCGGTGTTAGGAACATTTTGTGGCCCATATCTCAGATATTACGTGAATATTTTTGACAAATAAAATCTATCACGAACATCAAAACGTATTTACAGACTTGACCGAGAGACGCATCTCGCTAAAATTAAACGTATCTCTGGCATCACAGGGGCAATTATAATTATTCTGATAAGCATAAAGTGTTTGCTCACCGTTTATCCATAGCTAAAGCTTTTTCGAGTAACTCTAAAGCTTTTTCCTCTGTAGTCTGCTTCTGTTGACGTCTCTGGGCGCGTTTCTGGGCCAAAAGCTCTTCCTGTCGTCTGCGTTCAGCTTCGTTTTGGCGGTTAGCGGACATTAGATTGTTCATGACAACATCTTTCTCCTGTAACGATAACGATATATGAATACCTTTTTATACTATAACTATACAAATATCCGTGTGATGACACCCCATGTGATATTTTTTCGTGATATCACATGGATATTTTTACAACTACAACACAATGCGGTTATTTTTAGAAACATGGCAAAAAACTTGTTTTTCTGTTAGAACCATCACAGAAAAAAAGCTAACAAAATTATAAGATAAATGAAATATATACTAAGTACATTGTATGAAAAAAATATCTAACTCGGTTATGGGAATTGATAATTGTCTCGGCAGAGCCTCGACAATTATCAATTCCCCCAACCTCGTTAGATATTTTATTCCATATAATACACTAAGTACGTATTGTATTTTTCTAAGTTTCATTTATTAAGAACCTACGTTCTCGATTGGATGACAGTGCGATTTTACAGACTTGCGAGAATTTTTACTTTTTGCACACATGACTTTGATGAAATCATTCGGAACATCGCTCGGACTTTTCCGTAAACTGGAAAGTACCTCGAACTATAGAGTAGCAATTTTGGGTATTTTTTTTTTAGGTAATTCGGCTTCGAAGGGTGATCGAAGTAAAAAAAAACAACATATTGTTAATTCTTATTGATCGTCTTTGGAGATCTTTTTGGCATATTATAATTTGAAAACACTGCGTTTTGTTAATAATTCATAATTCGTCCAATTTATCCTTTCGTTAAATTTGTTTTGCGCAAAGTCATCTTTAGTAATGTTTGTGACGTCACATAAACCCAGGTGCAATATGACACGCGTTCATGTTTGTGCCCTCATTATTCCCGAAATGTCACGCACATGCTTTGTAAGTGAGATAAATTCACCGAAACGAACTTCTGAACGACCACCTTGCATCTGTCGTATTTCAACATATTTACGGTCATTTACTGAATTAAATATCTTTTATTTCCATTTGAAATGTCATTCAATTTGGCGTATTCTAAAAGAAGGGCGGATTCGACTTTGTGTCCTTGGTGTCTGTAGCAATTGAGCAATTACAAAATTGTCATTCTATTTGGTGTGTTCTAAAAGAAGGGTGGGTTCGACTTTGTGTCCTCGGTGTCTGTAGCAAATGATCAATTACAAAATTGTCATTCAATTAGGCGTTCTCTAAAAGAAGGGTGGATTCGACTCTGTGTCCTTGGTGTCTGTAGAAAATGATCAATTACAAAATTGTCATTCAATTTGGCGTGTTCTGAAAGAAGGGCGGATTCGAATTTGTGTCCTTGGTGTCTGTAGCAAATGATCAATTACAAAATTGTCATTCTATTTGGCGTGTTCTAAGAGAAGGGCGGATTCGACTTTGTGTCCTTGGTGTTTGCAGCAAATGATCAATTACAAAATTGTCATTCAATTTTGTAATTGATCATTTGCTACAGACACCAAGGACACAAATTCGAATCCACCCTTCTTTATGAAGGTCAAAAAAGTTTCACGTTTTCAAATAATTTCGTACTAAGAAGCAGACGGAATTTTATCTTACAAGTGACAAACTTCGATAGCTTTTGCGTGTCAGACAACAAATTGTTGAAGAAAATAACATTTTGGCTGTTTGTTTCTCACATAAGCATAAATATTAAGTACTCCACTCACCAATGTTAATTTTGAAATACAGGTAGTTACATCGTGAAATTGAGATTGATCTCAATCAAAACCATTCTATTTCACTGCCTCAGCGCTCCATTCATTCATTCCAAACACTCACTCAAATCGATCAAAAACGCTCCAAAATAATTAGAAAACAGTTCGAAATCGTTCACGTCGATCAACATTTGAATCAAATCGATCAAATTATTCTACGATTTTATTGGCTGGTGTGAATTTCAAGGTGACTGATTGGTCCACGAAGACTCACAAACAGAAAAATATGTCTATTTTATTAAAGGGAGGTAATAAATATCGCATATTTTCTTCAAACAAAAATTAGCGATGACGGGTTACCTTTCTTTAATTTCACTCAAAACTTGCTCCACACACTCATTCAAAGTCATTCTAAAATCATTCCAAAATCATTCATCGTGTCAGTTTTACGATGTTCTTAACTGTTAGGGGTACCCTTTAAATCCCTTCTAATTCGATGCTTTCCTCACATTTTTTTCCGGTCGATCTTTAATGAAGATTCTCTCCGGATGATTTTTCTTATACCATTCGACTACTTCTAATTTCAGTATCGAAATAAATATTTCTTTTTCAGCAAAAATCAAGTGACTTGTCAGAAGTTCGTTACAATGCATATATAGGAACATGATTACTAAAACACAATATTCTATAGACTAGAAGGTAAACGGACATTTATAATTTATGGAGTTCAATGTAATAGATACTTTTTCATTACAAAAGAGTCCAATAAAAATAATTCAAATACAAATCGATATCTGCGCAATAATGCAAGCTGTCTTTTTTCACATGAACATCACAGAGTGAAACTGCAACGAAAACTAGAAAGTTCATTGACATATTACTCGAATGACGATCGGACAAAAGGATTCTTTATGCAAACTGGGATTAAAAAGCTGATAGAAACAAACTGAAAGAAAAAATATGGTTGACTTGGCAGGGAGATAAACGGTCCTCTATTATTTATGAGTTCAAACGATACCACTTAAAAACATGCCATGGACTATATATGTTTGAATTATGTATTGGAATGTCATCATAGTTGTGTCACATTTGAAATTACGACACATATATAGACAGCCGTCAAGGATACTTTCAAACATCCCAGATAAATAAAATTCGGGCACCTAAAAATAAAATCACCAAACCGATGCCATAGGTTAAAATATAAGGTCAATCGAATTTCGGAGGATTTGTTGAAAACAATAATAATAAAAGGAAATGATACACGTAAATAAAACAAAATAAATGGAAACAAACACATGAAAAGATAAAACATGTTATAATCATGTTGAACAATGATTTAGAGAAAACAAAACAAATATATAACGCTGTATTTGTCGTTGGTATCTAGTTATATTGCTTGTTACAGACATGGCAAAGGACCCAGAAAAAACTGTCAGACAGTCGGTCTGACAGTCCTGGATAAACTGTCAGACCGAAGTCAGACATGTCAGACCGAACATTTAAGGGGGCAATTGATATCATCATTGTAGTGTTTCCTTATTGACAGAGAATTCTTATAAAATTAGTTGCAATACAATTAACAATATTTGTGTTTTGATGGAGTTAGAACCCTGACACCTGTTGATGGAACAATAAACTCTAATAAATACATCGACATATTGGAAGATAACCTGTGGCCAGTTATTGCCAGGCATTTTGGTGATAGACCTTACGTGTTCATGGATGACAATGCCCCTGTTCATAGAGCTCATATTCAGAAAGAATATAAGGAAACCAATGAAATAACATATACCGAGTGGCCTGCACAGTCCCCAGATTTGAACATCATAGAGAATATCTGGCTAAGGTTAAAGAGAGACATTGAACCCAACGCTATAAACATTATCAGTCAGAATGAGTTAATTGGCTCTATCCGGAGTGCCTGGTAAAATATCAGTGTACAATATGTAACAGACATTTATCAAACATTTCCAAGAAGAATTCGTGAAGTAATAAGAATGAAAGGAAATCTGACAACGTTTTAAGGTAGGTAAATCAATATTGATTGAGTTGTACTACTTTAAACAATAACAAAATTGATGAAAATTACATGACGTCACCAGGGGTGGTGAATAAGTATGTCCCATGACTGTACATGTACCATTCGGAATATCACTCGGCCATTTCCGTAAACTGCAACAGACCTCGGATGTATATAAGGCGGGTATGAAACAAAATTGTGCATTTTGCTAGGCAGAAACAGTGTAAGAAAAATGAGCGCGGAAACAACCGGCGATATCTTTAGATTTATATCTTTTACAGTAAATAACAACTTACAAAATTTAATTTTTGAGAATGATGAATCATTCTCAAAAATTAAGATTTTCCAGCCGTTATTTAAGAATTTGACGATATCTTTATAAGAATATGATCGGCCGAGTGGTGTTCCGAATGATACATGTACATGTTCTTTTGAATACGTCATTTTTGGGTAAATGATCACACTCATGAAAAACAAATAAATCAAGATAAATGTAAATTGTTCTGACAAAAGCAATTAACGAATATTTCATTTTCGAGCAAATTATCAAATTTCTATTTGTTGATATTGCGTTTTTCACTGTAACATTCAATGACTGTACGGAGCTGAATCACCCGAAGTGAACTTATTTATTTTGTCTTACTCTTAAAGTATTTCAGATTAATATTTATTCTCTTTCGAATGATATTGTATCCTATTTTTGGCATTGGGATAACATTCCTGTTTTCTGGATGAAATTGTTCGCCAAACGTTTTATAAGTGATATCTGGCTTTGCATTTTTAATACATGCAAAGCTGGGTCTCATTTCAAACTGTTCACAAACGATTCGCAGTGAAGGTTCAGAAGATAGTTTAATCGTAGACCTATGTGAGATAGTAGCTGGAGGCTAGGAAGAATGTGGTGGTTGTACTGGTGAGAGAAATACCAGGAAACCATTGTTAGGTGCTCCAGCCGCCGCGATATAACTGAAATAATGTTGAAAGCGGCGTTAAACTCCATTCAATCAATCAATCAATCAGAAGATAGTTTTGCCGCTTTCAGAAATTGTTTCGACAGTCTGGAATTTCTAACAGTGTTACAAATGCACTCTACGTGGTACAGTCGGAACATAAATGGCGGCCAACGTAATTGAGAAATCCCACTTCGTATTTTTTGTTTGTACGTATACTAAATGCCATACTTAATATGCAAATTCGAACCTGTTTTCTCGGAAAAAAATTAGATAATATATTGAATTTAGTCAAAAATAGAAAAATATGGCCCTAATTTGTAGGAAATATATATAGGAAATATATAGGAAAAAGGACTGTTCCCGTTCAAATTGAATGGTCACTTTCAAGAACAACCGTTTTAAACCCACCCCTTGTACTTGCATAAATTCATGCCACAATATCCACGAAGATTAAAGACAACTTTCCATAATACTCCCATAAAGCTCGTCCACTATCAAATACAACGTGATGTATTTTTGATATGTTTGTATATTTTTTCCTACATTGACCATGTACTTTGTACATATCTTTTGAATGACGTTCTGTTCTGTTTTACTGTTACGGAAAGGGTCAACGTAACTAGCTATGCCTGGCCGCATCTTTTGTAATACAAAACGATGATGATTTATTGTGCTTATACCATACATATCCTTCGATCTGTATAATCTTCATTTATTATTTATCTGTCCTTATTTCAGTTCAGTTGATATATAAGTTCATAAAACGTCGCCGGGCTTCGAAAGATACTTTCTTTTGCATGGTTCACCCCGAAACCCACATTGGATAAGGGCTGTTCTATTTTTCAAATTGTCCATCTGTAGATTCATTCGTTTAAGTATTTAGATTCATAGCTAATTGTATACGAACAAGTCCAGCGGACCGTCATTAGGTAAGTTAGGTATAGAACGTCTATCTTATACACAAGTTTTAAAATGTTATGGACTATAATTGTTAAGAAAAATGTAACGCCGAGTTATTTTTTTATAGTCTCAGTATATACACTCCAAATAAAAGTAGATATCTTCTTCAAGTTTTAAGGTGTTGGGGCTGATGGTTGCTAAGAAAACTTAAAACTTAAAATCACCGTCTGATTTGTTATGCCGAATTTAAAGTTGCTGCATTCGTTGTTGTTAAGAATAGTGCGACGAGAAATATTCGTTACGGACGGCATAAAAAGGTGGCATAAAATTAAAAACACCGAAGGTGTACGAAACAATCGGTATTTGTTTTTTTTTCTAGTATTTGAAAACAGATGTAATATTTTCCTCAATTGAGATGAAAACTTACTTCTTCAACTGTTTTGCTCACCACCGGCGTCGGCAAGCTTCGTGTACTGAGCTGGCTGTCGGCTCTTTTGTTATTTGATCGTACATCAGAACTTTTACTTCTATCGTTGGGACCCAGCTTCCCGCGATGTTTGTCACGTGGTGCTGCAGGATTCTCGTCTATATAGGTCAACCGAGAATCGGAACTTCTCGATGACATTCCACTCTTTCTACCCAGACCGTCAAGATCGCCCTTCCGTCTTTCTTCTGTAAAGTGACAAAAATAAAATACTTTTTTAATACTTTTTCTGGTGATTATCTAGAAATGAAGGTAGATTATCGTTTGATAAACTCATTGCCTTACCAATAGTCAAAAACTTATATCTCACTTTCGTTCATTTCAACCTGTCTAACGTCATCTATGCGGAGCCCAATTAGTGACGTAATCATGCACGTCCTAAGATGTTCACATTTCATCTCATTTTGCATCAAAGAAATAGAATAATCGTTTGGTTCTCGAGTGACATTGATTGATATTTCATTTCGTGCACAACAAAAGCTACATTTTCACTGGTTGCAATATAATAATAATAATAATGATAATAAAAATAATAAAAATGATAATAATTTATAAAGATAAAACATTTAGACAAATCTTTCAAAATTAACAAATTGAAATTTCTCTTTTGTACTATGTTGCCTTCTATTGTTCATTCAATGAAATATAAATCGATCTTACACTAAAACATACGATCATCCTCTATTTATAATATTACCAATGTCGCGGTAGTGAAATAACCCGGTTGAATTATTTTGATGTTTCACGGGTTTAAGTAAGTAAGTAAATTTTTTATTAAAGTGACATGTGTTACAGACATTCAATACAATTTACAAATAATGAATAAATAACACCCGGCCCCATGGGCCTATAAGTCACTAGTAAAAAACAGAAAAAGAATTATGTGGTAGTAGTATTTTCAAAATAAAAATTGTGGCAAGTCATTGTCAATATATCTTTTTGTAAAAGCTGTAGTAACTACATTACGAAGTTTCTCTCGACTAAGCCGTCTTAACGATGTATTAATATCTCCGGGTAAGAAAGTGAACTCGAACATAAGTTGTTAGTTTTGAAACCGCAATTATCGCGAAAGAAGCATAGTGGGATTGACCCGCGTCATTTTTGCCGTCCTTTAATAGATAAAGGGCGATAATTCAGTCACGTGTCATCACACCATTGATTATCGAACATAACATTTCTATGGACGCATTATCGTCGCTTCCCCTTGAGAAAATCGCAACTACAGCTTGAATCAAACTGCACTCGCGATCCCCTCGAGGCAAAGCGGCGGCGGGCACGTTTACTTATACATTTACAAATGAATAACAGAATGCATGTAAAACGTATCATCTAATTACGATTTGAAAAGACAATAATGCCTTGCAGAAACGAAATGCAAGTCATACTCATCTTTATAACAACTTACATTTGTGATGAATAGTTCAATTTTTATATTATTATTTTTTTCGCTAATTTTTATTCTTTTTTATTTATTTGCTTATCTTAATATTAGTTGAATAGATCGCGAGTTCCTTCTGAAAAGTGAATACAAACATCAATCTGGTCAAACTTACAGAGTAATATTCCGGTTTAAGTACACTAGTAAAATACCGATGCAAATGAGCTGAGAGCGTAAAGCAACGCTAACTTGTTCCCGTAAAAATGATGCCGTAATGGGTGCGATGACGGCATTTTACAAATAGCGTATCATGTTATGCTGAAAATGTCCATCAATGAAGTACATGAATTCTGTCGTTTCTTTCAAAAACAAAAACAAACAAAACCTTGTCATATTTTAATTAGAATATAAGATTTGTGTTGAATAAATACAAAGTTTATTAAACTCGTCATCGGAAATAGATAGATGACTCGTTTAATAAATAGAGAATAAAATATCAATGTTATCTGGTCGAGGTTGCGAGAATTTATCAGGACGAGGCTTTGCCGAGTCATGATAATTTCTCGCAGCCGAGACCAGATATTATTGATATTTTAAAACACTTAAATGTTATTCTATTTATCATGCAATCATTTTTCAGCGCTTAATCATAATAAACTTTTAAAAATTAAAGAAGTTTATGTGAAAGTTTATGCAATTTTTTTCTAAATATAGACTACCTGATATCATGTTATGTAATCAGACAGGTAATATCAGGTCAATATACAGGCTTGATTGCATGATAAATTTGGTATTTCATGACCACTCATCGACAGTAGTGGTCGAGCTAAATGGTAGTGGTAGTGAAATCATGTGTGCTTGTGTAATGACGTGGAACTACACTTTTAACCAAGTTTTAAAAGAATGGTTTAAATAGATAGTTCTCGTCATAAATTAATGTACATCAAAGGTATACATGGCTCTTATGGTGTTATATTGTAAATTATTTTTTTGGATATTATTGTAAATCAAATAAAGATAGTAATTTCTACTACAACTTTTTCTGTTCTTGGTCTGAGAAGATGTCGCTGACTACTTCTATTTTGATAACACTCGATATTTCAATATTTCGGCAAAAATTGCATTTTCAAGACAAAACTCAACGTTACAACATAATAATATAAATTAACACAGCCATTTTATCTTATTTAACTGATAAGATAAAATATAATAGCTGTATGATAGTGTTATATTGTTTAAGATTTATTTCTTCTTTTCTTGAAAATGCATTTTTGGCCGAAATATTGAAATACAAATTCAATTTCTAAACATGCCTTTCGGAATATTTTTTTGATATTATGTACTTCATTTTTGGCCACACATTACTCATGAAGATGATTTGTAAAAATAAGTGCTGTTTATGTTAAACTAACTCCATCTATACCCTTTGTCAATAACCAAATATGCTCATTAGCGTTTTCATGTCCTTACCTAGTAATCTTGATTCTGCCCTGAGAGATTTGGACTCGTCCTCAAAAGACATATAATGACCCCGTAGTTCTAATCGACTCTCCTCGATGACGTCAATCATTTCTTCCGTCTCTTGTTCATACAGATCCAAAAGACTTTCAATGAACGCTTTCTGAAAGGAGAAACTTGAATATTTCAGCCTATCTGATACAAGCTGCTCGATTGTAGAGAGACTATGGTACCGAGGTTATAAAACTTTTCTCATTCTCAATTCAAAGTTATCTCAATTTTCAATTTTAGATTAAAGCTGTTATTCTGTTTTAATGCTCATTTTAATTTATTAACATAAAAGATGATATTAATAAGTTGTTAAAAATAACATCTTATCAATATTATCTTTTATTTTCATACATTTATTTTCATTTAAAATTTGAGAAAATTGAGTCTGAGTCTGAGAAAAGTTTTATAACCTCCGGCCCTGATGTATGGCCTTCGGTCGACTTTAAATGTCTTTAACAAAGGATAGCTTTGTGACTATGCTGACTGGAATTGCAGAAAGGCAAGTATGTTTTCTGTATGAAACATTTGTCACTCGAAAACGGTTATTAATAAGTGTCTAAATGAGAAAAGTGTGAGTGTTGGGGGTAGGTTGGGTGGCTGCTGTTTTTAAATTCAGCAAAATTTTAGTTTTTGCCTAGACGCATAATTCATTTGATTTTGTCAATATATTACTTTGCCAAGTTATTTTTCTGTTCAATCATTTTAAATCTATGTGCAGTATGTATATTATATTTTCAAGAATATTCTAAGATTCTACGTTAATAATTCTAGCAAGACGCGAATGCCCTTGCAACCGCCATCACTTTGAAACAGGGGTTGAAAGGTATTGTCACAAACAATACACATGCAAAATGTGACGGCTATATATCTTGACATTGAAAAAATTAAGTCACAATTTTTGTTAAGGTTTCCATGTTGAAAACAGTGGCCTTGCAGTTAAGAACTTCGTGAAATTGACAAGATGAATGATTTTGGATTGCATTTAGAATGAAATTGAATGAATGTGCGGAGCGAGTTTTGAGTCGAATTCAATGATGGTAATCAAATATCGCTATATAATAGCTTTGATCGGGATGAGTGTCAATTTTGCGATGTTTCTAATTGTAACACAATCGTGTGACTACTTTCATTACGAGATGAAGAAATAGAGGATACTCGTTTGTTTCAGTGTAAGATCGATTTACATTTCATTGAGTGTACAGCAAAAGCTATATTTTCAAGAGTGGCAGAGCCACGAGTGAAAATATAGCTCTCTGCCACTCGTGAAAATATAGCTTTTGTTGTTCACGAAATTAAATATTTGTCGATCTTACACGAAAACAAACGATTATTCCATTTCTTTAATGCAAAAATGAGACAAAATGTGACATTGCTATGCAACGTTCATTGTGACGTCACTTATTTCGCCCCGCATAGATGACGTCAGATAGGATGAAATGCACAAAAGCAGGGTATAAGTTTTTGATAATTTCACTCCTTTTGTGGTGAGATTATCAAGTGATAATCTACCGTTATTTCTCGATAAACCACCGAAAAGCATTAAAGAAAGTATTTTTTTTAATTCAATGGATGTATTAAACTAAAAACCTAATCACGCTGTAGGTAATTCATACATGAGTGTGATTAGGTTATTAGTTTCGTACTTTCATGAAATGGTAAAACACTCATTTAATATCTGAAACTTAATATCATGGAGCAAAAGATGGAAGAATTTCTCCAATAAAGACATATTTTAGCGGGACTACTTTGCGCGCAAGCTTAAAAAAAGCTGCGTACTCAAAATTGTTTTCATTGTCGAATAAAGCCAATTTTTCAGCCGATCAGAACGCACGAAAATTTATAGAAACAATTAATATTAAATAAGTCTTGGATGTATTCAAGTTTATAGTTGTGACCCGTCACACGATAAAGGACCATCCGGTAATTCTGTAAAATGAATTATTGAAAAAGAGATTTAATCCAGCATAGGTCAACCAGAAGTCGCATTTCAAATATTCTTTCATTGGAAGGTAGATTAATCATTCTGGAATCAGAAAATAAGCACGGTGAAAATAGTTACGACCCTTGTCAGTCCGCGCAGTCGACACTTTACGCACTACCCAGATGGTCTCTTTTTGCGTGACGGGTCAAAGTTGTAAAACCTCAGGTTAGTGGCTTGCACTCATTGACGTCTTAGATAATTGATAAATCTTTTGTCTCTTATGCTAGAAACGCATCGCTTGCTAGCTGAAAGCATTATTGTCAATCAGGAACCTTGAGTGATTCTACGCATTATCACAATAATAAGGGGCACAGCCATAAAAGCGCGTTATTTCGCAAGAGGGTCACGTCACAAGCATCAAGAGAACTTGGCATATCATAAAGTATATTATATTATATTATATTATATTATATCATATTATATCATATTATATCATATTATATCATATCATATCATATCATATCATATTTTATTATATTATATTATATTATATTATATTATATTATATTATAATATTATATTATATTATATTATATTATATTATATTATATTATATTATATTATATTATATTATATTATATTATATTATATTATATTATATTATATTATACTATATTAGATTAGATTAGATTACATATTATAGTTGATATTATGTTAGGTTTTTTTCTCTGCGTTTTGAAATCAAATTATAATATGCCCAAAAGAGCTGCATAGACAATCAGAAAGCATGTGAAGACATTTTCCGAATTATCCGAATACCGTCAGAAGCCGAATCACCTAAAGAATGTCCAAAAACTACTGCACTTATGTCCGAAGTACTTTCAAGTTTACGGAAAAGTTTGAGCGATGTTCCGAATGCATAATTGTTTGACCCGTGGAAGGAAAAGAACCCTATTTAAGTACGAGAAGTGCCGACCGAAGGCGGACAAGGTGAAAATTTTCAATTTGGGGCGAATTTCTGAATTTAGAATGATCTTTTTTGTTGTATAATTATTGTATATTCTTTTGGAAATGCAACCTCTGGTTGACCTACGAACGCAGTTACAAATCTTTTTTAGAACCATCATTTTACATGAGAATTATAAACAATTTAAGCATTGTAATGACCTCTAAGCATGCGTTTGCTTGATTATTTCATGCTTTTTTGTAACTTTTGAGTAAAATACTATCATTTAGTGCAACAATAGGTCCGACTCTATAATACTATGCTACTAACGTTTTTTTTAAACTTATTTATTTATATCTTAAAAGCACGACGTGTCGTAAATGTACCATGAAATCGGAAAAGATTTTTACTTCACACAACTATCAGTCAGGAGACAAATAATGGGAAAAGCTCAGCAAGTACATGAAGGTTTATGGATCATTTCTCTGGGTAATTGAGTATGATGAATTGATAATTTCATTCTATAGTTGTGTCCATCAAAATTTGTACATTCTAATTAGCCTTAGAAAAAAATAATAATAGAATAATAACAAATTTAATTACGAATCTACTTTTGTTAGCTTCCGCAAAAAGTAGTCCAAAAAGATATCTTTACTATTGACAATAGATCTTTACACCTTTACTTAATGAAACTAAATCATAAGAGATGAAGATAGTATAGTATTAGTCGATTTTATGGAGGTATGAAACAAAAAAACCAATCACACTCATGTATCGCGTATTTATACAGTATTATTAAGTTTTTCTATACCAGGAATATTCTATGGGAATCTTCCAGACGAAATCCAATCAAGAGATGGCTGTCAAATACTATTATGAGATTCTAGCCAATCCACATTTAGCAAGATATTGACACGGGTTCTCAATCCACTCGAAGTCATTCTCAATCGCTCGCTCATCCCATTATTAATAACTTTCCAAATACTCACTCAAACCTTTTCATCAAAATAGCTC
Source organism: Fragum whitleyi (assembly GCA_948146395.1). Taxonomy (NCBI): domain Eukaryota; kingdom Metazoa; phylum Mollusca; class Bivalvia; order Cardiida; family Cardiidae; genus Fragum; species Fragum whitleyi. Next base: position 49,351,456 of record OX411548.1, read on the forward strand.
AAGAGATTCCACAATTCCATTAGCTGACATAAATAAAAGAATATCTAATGCGTCCGCTAAGACACACATACATCTGTAGTACAATAAGTATATTTTTTTTTATTAAATGATGGTAATAGAATAAATGCCCATTTTGTTAAAATTAAACGAAATATGCGATACTCTTACCCACCCACCAACCTAACCCCTTGAATGTCGTTAATGGCCAAATATAATAATAAAAAAAATTACATATATTGTGCTCAACTGAGGATATCGTCAAATTTTGATCTCCACCAGAGAAACTCGCATTTTCTCAAATACTTTTAGTTTTTATAGTTTCTTCAAGGGTACTAGCATTCAAAGTTATCTGAAACACCTCTTAATATGAATCAGACTCCTTATTTTTTTGTTCGACATTGGGTCAAAAGGAATAATTGAGACATTTATTGAAAGATTTAAAAGCTTTTACGACAATTAACACGGAGATGCCAAGCATCTATAAACTACCGTAAACCAGTCTATCTAAATTAAAATCTGTTCAACGATGCGTGTTATTATGAATTAATCATATTTCTCATGTTGTTATCACAATTGATCGATTACTGAAGAGGATTCCTAGTTACTGATGTTATAAATGAACAATTTTATATCATAAAGTTAGTTCGCTGAACTTACATACTGATACCCCCCCCAACACACACACCGTATTAGCATTGTCGTTGAAGTGCTGCCTCCAGTATTTTCAGAATTTGGTTGACGCTAAGGATGCATGTGCCTATTACAATACTGTTGGCTTATATGTACAATTGGCGGAACACCGCCATCGATGTGATCATCAAGTTAGTTCGTTGAGCCAAGATACAGGGGCCCGTCTTAATAAACTTCTTACGAAAAAGTCAATCGTAAGTCCATATCACAAATCGCATCTGGTGTTTTCATTCATTGTTAGATTCTGCCTTACAATATCTCATTGGAATCGTCTTTAGAAGACGACTCCAATGAGATGATGCATGACATAATACCACATATAGTTACTAATTAAGAAGCAACTTTCATTTTTGACCTACGCAAAGAATTTTCGTAAGTTGTTTAGTTAAAACGAGCCCCTGAGAACCCCCCCCCCCTCCCTCCCCCTCCATACACACACCGTTTGGGCTATGTCCTTGAAGTGCTGCCTAAAATATTTTCAGAAATTTGGTTGATTTGGGATATCAACTCGAAATGAAGAATAATTGTGCCAAATCCGATTCATTACAACGTTGTAATTTTGCGTTTATCTGTGACAATAAGGATGCACGGACCTATTACAATATTGTTGGCTAATGCGCAAAATTGGCGGAACACCGATGTCGTTATGAAAGTCAATTTCATCAAGTGCATTCCGAACATCGCTCGGACATTTCTGTAAACTGGAAAGTACCTCGGGCGTAGGTCTCCTAGCTATCTATGGTCATACGATCACTCAATCGGGAACCCTCGGCCATTCGACAGAACAGACCCCAGGAATAATAAGACATGAAAGTGCGTCATTGGCACGGGGGTTAACAGGGTGTCACATAAATCAAGAAAACTGGGTAGACGAAATATTACAACCTGGCATATTATCATTTGATAACAAAACGCAGGATATTACTGCATTTTGTTTTTATGTTATAAAATGCAAGAAAATATGTACATATGCGTTCTGAAAAAATAAAATAAATTGTTTTTCTTCAAGCGTCCTGACCATCAGAAGACGGATAACCTAGAATTTATCCAAAAAGTACCACACTTACGTCCGAGGTACTTTCAAGTTTTACGAAAAGGTCTGAGCGATATTCCAAATGACGATTACTTAAAAAAGCGATTTCCTTGCGATGGCGCACGGACACCTTAAGATTCTTGTGATAGGTTTATAACAAACGGCGCTTTGTCCGCACTATTTCGTGAACGCATACGCAAACGAAAAACAAACAAAAAGAAACCACAAAACAAACAACATACGATGACAATCTCACACAAAAAGATAGCAGCCTGTGATATTGAACGACTCCGTGGCACATGTAAACCACGCTTTCTTAGTTATGAATTTATTTAGGCTAATTATATATTATTTTTATTTCATTTGAAGGTGATTTAAACGTCACACAGGATAGAACCTGTGTCACACAAATCTTAACTTAACTTAGCTTAACATGACTTATTTGAAATTGTTTTGTTGCTATTAAACAATACAAAATACACAGGTATAGACCTGCAATTTCAAGTGAGTGATCAAAGATCAATTTTACATTGAAAATGATAGGAGATAACGGTTTCTCGGACCTCACTCTTTCTTGCGGAACTATATAACCTGAAATTATTGACATGATTTGACCTTTATGCAATGAATAAATTAACCGATGAATACATTTACCATCGAGGAATATCGGTGGTTACGGACAGCTTCGTCTTAATCCGGAGGACTATGTTTTCATAAAATCATAAAATTTTATCTACATTTACTATCGGTTCCGTAGTCGAGAGGTGTAGGTCACAGTCATGCGAAGTATACTTTTGCTGGTTCAAATCTGCACAGTCAAAATTTTGTCTTTTTTTCCTTTCTTTCTTTTTTTTCTTTAAACATATCGCACACACAAACAAAAAAAAAAAAAAAAACACGCATGACTTTCTTGACTTTTCTGACGATATATTAGAAACCATAACTCTATACTTTTGTCAAAGAAATTGTCTTCAATTTACTAGTTTGTCGAAATTTGGACGAGCAAATTGAGAAGTGTAAATCAGACTACATTTTTTTTTTAATTTTTTAAAAGCAGCTTGTATAACCTTTTTAGCTCACCTGAGCTCGAAATGCTCAAGGTGAACTATTGTGATCGTACAATGTCCGTCGTCAGTTGTGCGGTGTGCGTCGTGCACAATTTCTTTAAAAAAAAAATCGCCTCCTAAACCGGTTGGTCAATTTTGATGAATCTTTGCAGGGATGTTCCTTGCGTCAAGCTCTACAAAAGTTGTTCAAATAAATGTAATCCACCCTAAACTCTCATTTAACCCTTAACAAAAAGGGTAAAAATAGGACTATCTTCAAAAATCACCTTCTCTGAAACCAGAGGGCAGACAGCTTTCATATTGGTATGTAGCATCATCTAGTAGCCCCCTACCAAGTTTGTTCATATCAATACCCTGGGGTCATATTTGGGCTCTGCCCGGGCGCGTCCCTTTTTACATAGAATCAAAAAGAGAAACTCTTCAAAATTCTTCTTCTCTGAAACCAGAAGACAGACAGCCTGCATATTTGGAATAAAGCATCATCTAGTAGCCTTCTACCAAGTTTGTTTATATCAATACCCTGGGGTCATATTTGGGCTTTTCCCGGGCGCATCCCTTTTTACATAGAATCAAAAAGCGAAAGTCTTTAAAAATCTTTTAAAATCTTCTTCTCTGAAACTAGAAGGCAGACAGCTTTCCATTTTTGTATGTAGCATCATCGAGTGGGCCTCTAAAAAGTTTGTTCATATAAAGACCAAGGGGTCATATATGGGCTCCACCCAGGCTCATCCTTTTTTATATGGATTCAAAGACCAAAAATTCAAAAATCTTCTTCTCTGAAACCAAAAGGCAGTTATCTTCCATATTTTGTTCGTAATATTATATAGTGGACTTATGTTTTCATGGCATGCCCCTGGGTTCATATTTGGGCTCTGAATGAACCAACCCTTTTTTACCAAAGACGAAAAAGAGGAAATCCTGTATTTCATGAAGTTTGTTCATAACATGCCCATATGTTCATGTAAGGGCTGTGTCCAGGCACATCCCTTTTACTCTTTGCTAAAAGCATTACATGGTTTTGATGTTTTTTAGAAATTATCTCCTTGTTGAAATCCGCCTATTTAATTGATGTGATGCCCAGGGATCAAAGAGACTCAAGTGAGCGATCTAGGACCATCATGGTTCTCTAGTTTGATATATTTGAGAGAACACACGGATTCTGATTTTGAAAGCATACAATTGATATCATTTGTTATTGTCTGAGAGAAATATGCAGAGATATTTGAGTTTTAAAAGAAATAATAATTGAAAATGATAAAAAAGAGAAAGAAATTAAAAAAAGTCATGGGTAAGATATATATATCATTATTTTTGAAAAATAAAAATAGGGACTATCGGGGATCGAACCACCGATCTTATGTTCTGCAATCCGTCGACCTTACAGTTATATCTAGAAGAACCCTCGACCTACCGTCGCGCAAAATAAGCATATACATCATTATGATCGACTCCCGAGACAAAACGAAAACTCACGATTATGTAAAAGTTACAATCAATAAAGCGTGTAATTATTTAGATAGAGGTCATGCTCAATCATGTCAAATATTTTAGATTATATATATGACACACACATTGATAAAAAAAACCGGTCGGTTTATTCAATACCGGGTGTCTATAAATTCAGGTTTTATTGATTGTCAAAAGGACAAAGGGTCGATTTTAAAAATCACAATAAAGACAGGTATGTTTTGATGGTATTTTGAGAATCTATTCTGGAAGTTTTAGCCCATACGCCGTTTTGATATGTGTGACCAACGTCTCAGCCGAAGGACCCTGATATGTTTTGCGGTTATCGTTCCTTGGAAAAATTGGGAAAAATCTGCAATGGTAACAACGCCTATACATGACGTGAGTCTGGACCTAACTCACCTCGACCGATATTTCCAGTGGTTACGCATTAATTTCTTGTTTATGTTGATTTAACGTTGATTGCAACAGTTTTGCAGTTAATAACGACTGGTGCACCAATCCATGGTTTCCTGTCGTTTCTAACAGTCGTTCCCAGATCATTTTGTACGAGCCACAAGCTACGCTTCCCTCTTTGGCGTATCAATATCGTACAATGGCTTGTGTCAGATGTGGGATGATGACAGTGCCGGGGATCGAAGTCACGATCTCAGGATTGAGAACCGGGGGGGGGGGGTGTTTTACATAAGTTTGCGTACGAACTTTCGTAAATTTACGTTTCCTTAAAACTTAGGAAAATCGTAAGTGCGTTTCATTAAACTTGCGTAAGAATTATCGTAAACGTTTTTTCGTAACTTTTCATGCGAAGATACAAACCGTCGTTACCGACTCAATTTACCGGCTCGGCAGTTTTAAACCGTGTTGTTAAATTGTAAAGTACCTGCTCGAGTAGCTAAACTGAAGGGCGGCGTGCTTATCAGGCATGCAGGCCCTAAGCATACCTACGGTCTTTTTTCAGTATGCGACAAATACCGGAAGTTACAATCGCACTAGCCCGGATGCGGTGCAATCGCGCAAAAGCTTACGTCTGAAAAGTCTCTATAGTTAGCCAGATTTGTATATGACAATAAAATTGGCGTACAGTCTCTGTAAGCCATCTAAAACAAACCCAGAAGTGTGTAAAGGTTTTTTGCTACGTATTGTATTTGTGGCCACAAGAAAGTTTTTTATCTATTTTTTTTGTTTGATTGTTTTGCTTCTGTCCAGTCTATATTCCAACAGAATTTCAAAGCCATCAGACCTTTGATTCAATAATCACTTCTTCGCGTGACAGTTCTCGGCGTGGGTAGTTCGTTCAATTCCATTTCATCAATTGTTACATGAATACTGCCTTTTGTTGAACGAAAAGAAAAACAATCTTTCAATGGTTATTAATAGTTAGGAACCTGATCGATATCCTGTGACAACCTCAGATCGATTTTAAATGACACAGTGGCCTTAGAACCTGCAGAACGTTGTTTACTAAATTGATACATGTTTAATACAGTACAACTTGTAAAGCACCAATTACAACTTTTTATAGAATAAATTTTACGTTTTTTTTTTCATAGTTGTAGCCGTGTGTGTTAACGAGCAAAGCCTGGGCGTAACATGACATAAATGCGGTATAAATAGTAAATTCACTTGTTACACACGGATTCTTTCTTTAAATATCCTGGACTCGATCCCCTCCTCCCACTCCCCCCCCCCCCCCCCCCCCCCACACACACACACCTCCCCGAGAACTATTATAACGACAATAGGTTTCTTCTGTACTCAAACACGATAACGTCTCTTGATTCAAAATATATAAGGCGCCCACTAATTTGTACTTATACATGTCGGGTTCTACTTGTTTTGATACAGCCAAAAGATACCTCAGATTTTAGATTTAGCCCGCTTCTCTTACTTATAACAATAAATGTTCCAGGTACAAATCTTATAAGATTTCGGTAAAAATGAATTTCGTAGTCAGTCTAATCGGAAAACAGTGTTTTATTTTATTTCTTTATTTTTATTTTTGACCTGGTTTAGCAGGCCATAGGAAACAACCCTGTATCCTGGAAAATAATCGAGTCAAAAACCGAACAACTTGTGTACTACGTAGTTTTTTTGAGTACTTGCGCGCGATAAAATAGGTCTAGTAAACGTCACTAAATTTTGTGCGACACGAAGTGCTTTTTTGTGTTCAACACAGCGTTGTCTGCGCATGTCATATTCTCAGAAGATTGACCTGTCTTCGGGACCGTATCACTTATCCAGATTGGGATAAATATTACTACCGCGTACGCATAACTCCGTATTCTATCGCCAAAATGTAGTAAATGAAGAATTTCAATTAAAAATTCATTTTTGTGGAAATCAAACATAATTTTTCCTTAAATTAATTGACAAAAATACTGGTTCAAATTGCGAAAGTATATTTTTTAAAAAAAAGTTGTTTGCTTGAGATCTATATATACTGTACACAGTTTCCCAATATAGATTTTTGGGAAAACCGATAAAATTGAAGCATTTCATGGCCGCTGACATTTTGAAAGTAGTTCGACGGAATCGGCCGAGTTGTCACGAATAACACTACCCAGAATGCTCAAATCAGATAGGTCAGTATTTGAAAAAATGCCACCTATCGGAAGATAACGTCATCACAGTGCTTGCATATCACTACGCTGTAATAGAATCAAAGTACTGATAGTACTAAAGCGAGGAATCTGGATAGACCAAACAACACACGAGGTCAATTTTCATGAATATAACCTTGATTATTAACCTTGTCCTTATCATGTATACCAGATATTTTCTTACTTATCACTCCACAAATCACTGCTGTGTTAAAAATACATAGCTTTTATGTTTGATCTTGACGGATGACCTTGCTAATATGGAAAAGAAGAAAATGCTGCTAACTAACACTTTCTCCTTTCTCCCTAATATTATCTACCCTTTCTGGTACAATTTTTACTAATTTGCTAACATATTGTATGTAATCTGCAACCCTTTACAGTTTGGACCTTTCTAAACATTTATTATCTTTTAATGTATTTATCTAAATAAGAAAAAATTAAAAGCCTTGTCCCATCATTAAAACCTTAAACAGACGACAACACTTTAGACTAGGCTAACTTTGAACAGGTTGCAGACAATAAATCAACGTAGGTGTAATTTGATATATATCTAGGGTAGAAATTAAAAGAAATAATAGGGTATTAGACTATGAGTATAGGGTGGACCGTATTGTGGGAAAGAGAGAAATTGACCCTATCATTTTCTTGTGTTCCCATAGTAAAATACAAATTCTTTATGGAATTCAATTCAATGTAAAAGAAAGAGCCGACGAACTTGTGCCCCTAGAAAAACAGCATTACTACGATTGTTAGACGGAACGATCGAATGGATAAATTGATTGACTAGTAGCAAAACAATCAACTCAACTAAAATTATAAAAACGCGAGTTGTGCCTGTCTGCAAAGTGGTATCATGCGTAGCAATCTTTACCTTGGGAATTAGTTTTTTTGTCGGACACTGCGCTATATAGTGAGCATTCCGTTCGACACTTTTCATTTAAAGTGAGTTCGGAATGTGGCTTACGATCCCTATATGTAAATGGAACCCTTGGTCCCTCGCCTAAAAAGCTTTGCTAAAAAGATTAAAAAATTGGAGTGCATGCCTTCAAGAGTCACATTGCCTCTTTATAAACCAGGCCTTCGGCGCTTTTAGCGCTTTGATTATTTTCTAGAGAAGGGGGGGGGGGGTGTTTTTAACAGAAAGAGGAAATATTTGAAACTTCTTATCACAATGACTTTTACACCCATCAGATCGCTTGATTTTATTCGGTTTCTGAAAGAATTCTCTTCTTTTTTTAAGGTCATATGAATCAATTCAATTCTATGTGTATGTTATGGATTATCATTTTGACATGTTACAGTTTCTTTCCTATAGTGTAACAGCTTCTGTCATGTTTTTTTTATTGAATGGATTTCGAAAAACAAATCTGGGAGAAGCATAAAATGTTTTTGTGTTTTTGTTTTTTTTTTTAATTTTCTCACATCGTAGAGGTATTTTTCACGATTTTCTGGACAATGAGCCGAGGCTTATCTGTAAAAAAGTTACAATTTGTTGTTGCCTATACGCCGATTTTGTATTTCTATAAGGGCCTTTTTTAGGAAAAATAATTAATGAGTGGTATTAAATGGAAGGTAATGGTAAGCAACGGTCGACATTCATTTTCATTTATCATGCAATTAGCCTGTATTGACTTGATATCACCTGTCTGATAACATAACATAACATGATATCAGGTAGTCAATTTTAGAAACAATTTTCATACACTTTCACCTGAATATTTTTTATTTCTAAGGTTTTATTATAATTAAGAACTGAAAAGGATTGCATGATAAATAGAATAACTTGTAAGTGTCTTAGAATATCAATGTTATCTGGTCTTGGCTGCGAGAAATTATCATGGCATGGCAAAGCCCCGTCATGATAAATTCTCCCAACCTAGACCAGATAACATTGATATCATAATACACTAACATGTTATTCTCTATATCTCTCTCATTACCTTCATAACCTGGCCTTCATAACTATTTGTACTTTAATATCAAACATAGGACATGCATATGTCAAAGGTATGCGCAATTCAACCTCAACTGAATTTCATTTCAATCTTTATTCAGATCGCATCTTGATTGTTGTCCATAATTTCAAAGACTGAATGATCATTAACAATGCAATCTTTCAATTTATACCATAAAAAGTTTGTCCGTTTAAACGATTTGTATGAGTCTCTTTACCCAAAAAACTAACGAAATGCTCATTTGTATGCTCCAGAGCTACAGAGAGAGGTGGTATTTTCGATTTTAGATCAAAGCACAAACTCTATGTTGCCGGTAAGCATTGGAAGCATCTCGACGAGACTATTTAAATGACGCACGTTGGGTTTCATTTAGATATAAAGATTTTAGAATAGTTTTTATCCCTCTTATATACACCTCTTATAAAAGAAATATCTCCTCGCTGTTCGTCTTCACCATGGTGACTTAAGGTAGTGGACCCGTAGTAGATCCGCAACATTTCGGCACTCATGAGTTTTAACCATTTCCTCCTTTCCTAGCCTCCATCTGCTATCTACTCTTTGACCTGCCTAGGTGTAATTTTTATTGTGACCTAGATTTTTTCATATCAATTTAAACAAACTTCGCAATTTTTGACCCAATACTGTGACCGCTACAGTGTAAGTAAGTTTTTGTTTCTATAATTTGACATAGTGACCTACTTATTCGCCAGGCAGGATCCATTTTTGAAGGTGACCTAGATATTATACTGATTGACATTCTCACCTTATGCCCTTATACCATAGCCTATTATCTTTTAGATAAACATTTTGACAAATTTTGACAATAATCGAGCCCAAATTGTGACCTCTACGAATTGACCTACTTTTTTCTCTTACATCATTTATTTTTGAATATGACCTAGATATTATCCATAGAAACATTCTGACAAATTTTGACAAAAAATGCTGAAAAATTTTACTCTCGGGCATAAAAAGTAAGATGTGATCGCCATTTCGGCCCCATTTTCACCCAATTTCAAAATCGTTGAAGTGTCTTTCAAAGGGATGACTCAATGATAATTTCTGGGAAAATTGGTTTAATGTCTCCCAAGAAGTTTCAGAGAAGAAACTTTCTTAAGATTTGTCTACACTCGAACAGATAGACAGATAGACGACGGACAACTTGCGATCACAATAATTCACTATGAGCACTTTCTAATGGGGGTATCTAGGACTTTGAAATCTATACGCACCAAGAAGGCAACAACCAAAGAAAATATAGGAAAAAGGCGAAATGTGGACTGTGACAAAAGATGAATGCCCTCCTTCTACTCCTTTTTTTTATGATTTCAGCGTTGGTGAATAATCAAAAAACATCGTAACTTCAGCTTGAATAAGCTGTAGTTTCGATGTCATGATAATTCATCAACGATATTTCTCAACTCATGGTTATTTCTTTTACGTACTTGCGTAAATCGCGTAATGGGAGCTACGCTCATGTTTCTTATTAAGGGAGCTAAAAACCGTAATTGATTTTAGTTCACAAAGCAATGGCATTGTCTTCCTATTTACATTTACAGAAGCTTTGCAAAAATATCAATACTGGTGTCTTTACCATTCGGAACATCACTCGGCCATTTCCTTAAACTGCAACAGACCTCGGATGTATGCAAGGCAGATGGGTATGTAACAAAATCGTGCATTTTGTTAGGCGGAAACAGTGTGAGAAAAACTAGCACTGTAGATTTATATCTTTTACAGTAAATAATGGCCGAAAAATCTTAATGTTTGAGAATGACGAATAATTCTCAGAAATTAAGATTTTTTTCAGCCGTTAGTTGAGAATCTAAAGAAATTTATATTAGGATACGATGGTTTTACGTCAGTGACTTAAACGTAGCGTTGGCGACGTCGAATGTTTTCACTCTCAGTTTCGAGGGCTAACACCATTTGAACTGACGTCATCGAGTTTTTCTAAGGTTTTCCCGTGATTTTCAAAAATAATCCGTCTATGTTCATCCGAGGTTGATCGTGAGATTGGCCGAGTGGTGTTCCGAATGATGTCTAAACATGACATTTAATATCGGTGTTCACATTTCTGCTTAACTGAACCCAAAAAAGTGCTGCAAAGGATTTAACTGTCCAACTATGTTTTACACATGTATGATCTTGGTCTATAGGATTCTTGCTAAATCACTGGTTTCATAAAAAGGGTTTACTCTAAGAATCTTTCTAATCGATATATACTTGAGGCATTCATTCAACTAGTTTGACCTCGTATTAATCGATCAGTGTGAAATCGCTAATAAGTTATAATTCTATAGCATGAAGTTGATCGACAAAGGGACAATCACATCTGGCAACCTTGTTGACTTAATGGAAGTAGGATAGTTTTGAATCCATAAAGGAAATAGGCCTTAGTAAAATGGCCCAGCTTTTTATATCCGTAATTAATGGATCTGTTTCAATACTAGGAAAATCGATTTATTTGCTATTAACTTTTTTTTTTCCCCTTTTTAATAGTGTGCCAAAACTCAACCTTGCAATTTTCCCGTACACGTTTAGATTAACTCAAAGTCTTATCAAGGTTCAGTGAAAATTTCATATTTAGCTTTTTTATTCAATTTAATAAATGCTTCCCGTTTTTGCAAAAGTGCGTTTTTCTCGACCGAAAAATTCTATATATTACAACGAATAAATTACGTCCACACAGCTAGTTTGTATGCTTACGCACAAAATGGATCTTTTCTCGAAGAAAGGCTGAAAAGATAGCAATATACTTTTTTGCCCGGTGTCATTAAAATAATGAAGTGATTGTTGTTATTGTTGGTGTTTTCTTATCATTAAGACCGCTTTTCCTGTGATATGGCACGGATCCTTCCCATTTCAATAGGGTTCATACTTGTGACCGGACCAACATTCTGACAAAGTTTCATGAAGATTGGGCCATATTTGTGGCCTCTAGAGTGTAAACACTTTAAATGTTGACGCCGGATGATGAACAACCCGCTTTGCACGTATAAACACTGTTATGACATCTCTCCAAAATATATGCATAGCTTCCTAAAAGGTTTAAATGCCTGACACCTGCGTCAGGGAAGCTCTTCTTTAGTTCATTGGTCACGTAAACCAATTGTTTCAGTATTTCTCTTCCGCGTGTGTTCGATCACCGTGGTAGTTCGTACCCAAAGAGTCTCAATGACAAAAGTCAGTTTATCAAATCGGTTGTATCAAGGCCGATTAAGTTAAGCCACAATTTCGCTCATGATATTTAAATGTGGGTGGGAATTTTTGCAAAAAGCTACCTTTATCCCAACAGGGTGACGCTTACAATTACGCCCATTTTGTAAACAATAAGTCATCGCTAGTGCAAATTGAGCTCTGAATTTCTCTTAATATTAAATCAACAATTTATTTTCTGTTCATTTAATTAATGGTTGATTATTTGAGTCGATTAGATTAAGAGCAGAATTTTAATTGTAGTTTAATTTAAGCCCAGTAGTTGTAGATTTGCACTTAAACGTACCTATGAGGGAAAAGGCGACTTGGGGAGGAATGAATTACACAATGTTTGCAAGCAGACATTAAGGTAGTCCATAATAATAATAGACTTTGCCATTGAACCTTCTTGTAAGTATTCAATGAATTCGACCTTTTACCCCAAATAATTCTGCATGCAGTTCAAATAGTAAGTTTATTGATCTTAAATTAATTGTAGCAGTTTTTTTTAATTCATAACTGTCCTAGATTTCAATCAGGCAAATCTGTATTCTATATTGAATTCTCGACTTTAAAGTTAATTATATAATTTACTTGTCCTGCGGTTGATGTTGAGGCTCATCTGCTCAGGATGAGGATTCTGTCATAGTTTGTAATTTTCCTTTTTAGCTGTTCAAATTGTTCTAAATCTTATGGACTTGACGAAATTGTTTAATTTATATTGTTTTGCCGGATAATGTTGTTTTGATTTAAAGAAATGAATCACAGACTGGTTGTTAAGATGCGTGCCATAATGGTATCTTTTAGGGATGCGGGTAATTCATGTGTCTATCTGTTTCAATTGTATTTATTAGAGAATTGTATCAGCTGTATATACAGAAACGTACCCCCCTCCCCCTTGAGAAAACTGCAAGGACATCATATTCAAAAGCACATAAATTTTTTGAAACAGTTTGAGCTATTTAGATAGAGTGGATCAAGGAATTCAGTAAATGGGATTCAAACGTACAAATTTTGGGGTCTTTTTCCTGGTATTACACAATCTTGACAGGATTTCTGCATGAAAATCAAATAATTAGGTTACAGAAACGGATTCGTTTGAACGCCCCGAACACCCCCGGGATCCGCCACTTCACTATGGTCTTGGGATCAAATGGCTACATTGGTTCTTTATAAAAAATAAAGGTTTTGTATTTGTTCTTGAGCCAAATTTTTGACGGTTTGAAATTCAGCAGTCTGTCCAATCAGTCTGAGACAACCGAGTTACAGTGCTTACAGCAACGTGATATCATATTGTGATCCTGAGTACTTGGGTCTAAAGTTCATTAGTTGGGTTCGTATGAACCGTAAACGACCTTTACTTAATGGGTCTTTTGTTTTGCTATTTGATTTGTACACCTCGGAAATATACACTATGCAAAACTCATATACACTTGACTTATACTGTGATCAATGCCAAGTAAAAGGAATGGCCTCTCATGAAGACAAAACTATGTAGCACATTTCAGCAAAATATTCATCACTTTCATTTAAAAGGACGTGGGCACCTATCTCCCTTGTGATGAGCCACAAAATCGCGAGTTACTTGTAATTTCTCGTGTCATGTTTTCAGACCAAAAATCGGATTTTCTTTTTTCAATCGATCGTTCTGTGTGCAATGATTCAAATTGTCCGTTTATAAGCTTTGTTCAGTGCATACTAATGTTCACAGATGAATCGAAGTTAGATGTATGGTATCCATACGGAAAAAGCATTTGAGCCTGTGCGTGACATTTCCAACAATTTGAAATGTGCGCAAAACAAAGAATCTTGTCAGTCTGTACATCTGCACAGTCTGACCAGAGTCTTCACTTCGCGTTTTGTAGATAAGTAAGGTCTCAAAGTATCTGTAGATAGTTAGGCAATCTTCTAATTACACTACGTAGCTATTAAATATTTTCACCTCACGCACATGTCAATTTGTTGGACATGTCACGCACAGGCTCATATAACTTTGATAAAATACGATCTCACCCTCCCTCTAAGAATTTTATGTATGATACTGGAAATGCTGAGCAAATGAATAGGAACAAGAAAGTTTGTAAAATTATTCATAGAATCCTTGTTAAACATAATTGTTTTGGTTGGTTCTTTGAATTGGAAGTGATTACAGGAATACAAGCAATGTACACTAGAATAAAGTTTTACTTCCTTGGCTTTACTTTCTTCTAATTGTTTTGGTTGGCTCTTTGAATTGGAAGTGATTACAGAAATACAAACAATGTACATTAGAATAAACCGTTACTTCCTTGACTTTACTTTCTTCTATTGAGAAGTTGTGTGTCCGCATCATAGAACGGGTGACCAAACGAAAAAATCTTTAAAACTCTTAACGAAGGAGTGAGATTGTTCATAACCAAACTTCGTCCCTTTGGAAAAATTATAAAAGACCAAGTCATGCTTACCCTGACTGGAGCAGATAAGCTCCTTATCTTTAGTCGCACCGTCTCGTTCTTTAGAAGCTCTTCCATTGTCGATGCGTTGATTGCTGTCTCTAAAGAATCTTTGATAAAAGAAATGCAATTTATGCCAAGTAATTTTTTTCCTGGACGAGTAATTTTAATAAACTTTAAGTTTTCAAAAACGAACGAAACTTTTAGTGTATCCCTTTTCTCTGATATATTCAAGAAAATTCACACGATGTCATCAAGATTCACTCATTTATTTTATTTTAGAATTCATAATCCAGCGTTGGAACATGTTCCATCACATTTTACTGTTCTATTGATAAACTACACACAAAACAGCCAATAGGATTCAAACGAGAGTTAATAGGGAAAAACTCCAAGTATTCAGTTAGAATTATTAACAATTATCCGCTTCATTTTTCCAAATATTTCCTTTGAAATAGATAATCCACCGATATTGTAAATACTGTAATCCTGCCTTCTGATTTAGAAGTAAAATATTCATTACAATTACCGCTGTTTGTCACACACCGTGAGACCGGAACTGCGCCAGACGGTCGACGATTGTGATTCTACTCAGAACTTATTTGTCTGTGAGGCTAGGAAATCGACACGCTCGAGTCATATTCTAAAATATGTCAATCGATTGAACTGATATAGTTACGTGTCAGGACGGAAAAAAGGGTTGCAGTAACATTGACAGGACATTTTTTCTATCTTTGATTCATAATATTAAGTCGTGGATACATTCCAGCTGGGGCCCGTTTTACTAAACATCTTACGATCATTTTTTGCGTAAGTCCAAAATTAAAGTTACTTCTACAGTTGTACTTACATATGGAATTCTGCCGCGCAACATCTCATTGGAATCGTCTTTTAAAGACGATTTCAAGGCGATATTGCAAGGCAGAATCCATAAATGAATAAAATCACCAGATACGATTATTGATTTTGACTTACGATTAATTTTGTCGTAAGATGTTGAGTAAAACGGGCCCCATGTGTGGCATGAAACGACTAATGATTTAATCTTTTGTCCGTTCATCAATATACCGTCTATACATTAAAGTTCTAAAGATATATTGTTTTATGATTCATTTAATCTAATTACCAATGAAATGATAAGATTGATAATATAAATGGTGTGGAATGATACTGTTTAGTTGTCTAGATAATTAAAGGTAGTTAGCAGGTCAAAAATCGTCTTTCCCCTGTACTCGTTTACAAAACAGGGTATAATATTTCTCAACCTTTGCAAAAATTTTTGCATCCTGAACAAAGGACAGATAAGCCTGCCAAATATTCAATTATAAGAACATTTTAGTTCTCACTAAAAAGAGGGAGATTTCTTTTCATGGAGGTATTAAACGGAATCTTATGAATCATCAAGCTTAAAAGGATTTTTTTTCCATTTTGGTAGCTTTATTCGCAAGCTTACAAAATAGAACGTAACTCAAAATCGTTTCACGGAAGTATGAATCAATTTAAACAAATTTTGTATCAATTATATTATTCGTCTGTTGACAGACGAAACTGAATTTGACATGTTTATCTAATGTCTGCATCAACTGCAGCGTTATAACCCTTTCCTGTCCAATGCCTGGTATTTACGTCCCTAAGATTTTGTAACTGAAAAAATATTGTGAAAAAAAGAAGAAATTGCTGCTGACAAGCAATTTATTCTTTTTCCACACTATTTTCTACCCTACTGAATGGTTATTTTTCAAATTAAATCAACTTTAAATGTTCGTCTGCAAAACCTTTGAATTTGGACAGGTCCAAAATTTTGTAAAACAGGAAAGGGTTAATAACAATTTGTCTCAGATCGATAGGCACCTATCTTTTATCAGAAAAAAATATTTTCACTCGTCCTTCCAGCTCTGGTACAGCAGAGGAAAATCTCATTTTAAAACCATTTATTTCTATACGTTTCTGAATATAAAACTAGTACATATTAATTAGGAGATATGCTCCGGACAAAAAAAGGAATATTAAAAACAACAAAGGGCAACAACTAAAAAATCGGGTTGGTTAGAGGTACAGTTCTTGTACATTGAATTTCTCCAGATGATTTTTACGTATATTTTAAATCGCTAGCACTTAAAATTGAGGAGAAAAGCTCCGGACAAAAATAAAAGGTAAAACAACTAATGGCAGTCACATAAAAAAAGGACGGGAAGAGTTACGGTTCTTGTAAAGTACACTTTCCAAATTGTGATCTATGAGTGTATAAATTGTAAATTTGCTTAAGTTTACGGTTTAGGAAATATGCTCCGGACAAAATTTTGACGGACGGGCGGAAATACAAACAGACGGACAGACAAATTCGATCAAATCTTTGATCCAAAACCGGTAATCGGTGGAGCACTAATGATGGTATTTGACTCTTTGTATAATAGACTTTGTATTTAGATTTGTGTATTTCCAAAATCATTTTTAACGAAAAAGAAAAACCCATTAAGCTCCGACGTTAGAAATAGTGCTGACATGAAGTAAATAGCTTAATACAAGAGACATGCTTGGAAGCGCTCCGACGGTCGGAAAGTCGCCATAACGACCAGGTATTGTTGATATTGGCATTTTAATCGATCATTTTTCCTTCTGTTAGAGCCGATTATTATCCGTCATATACCCCTTTATACCAATAAGGCAGTACAAATGTGACTGGAGTCAGCCCGATTAGCTTAGTTGGTAGAGCACCGGACTTCAACCCAATTGAAGTTTGATCGCATGGGTTCAATTCCCGGGCTGGCACACTTACATACAGATTGTCTTTCGGATGAGACGTTACACCGAGGCCCCTTGAGACAAAGCTTTACATCGAGCACGTTAAAGAACCAGGGCGGATCTCAGCAGTAGTTTCGTATGTATCCTTGCACTACCCCCGTAACAACTAACCGTTTTCTGGGACGTCGCTTAAATGGGCATGTTGTACGGTAGCGACGATAGATAAACGGAAATACACACACAATGTGACTCGATCATATCACGAAAAGAAACCATTCTAGGAGTTCTAAAAGTATCGACCCTGGTCAGTTTACGCTTACTGCGCACGCTGACCAGGGTTCAAACTTTTCGTTTTGGTCCATTTTCCGAATCTCTTAAAGGATCCAGTGTAACTTGTTGTATGCATTTTCTAAATGCACATACTGTTTGGTTTCAATATTTCTTTCATCTACAGAACCCGCAGTAGGTCCCTTTTCGCTTGACGGGCTTAACGGCCTTTTGGCAGGGTCATTTATAAGTAAGTACGAAAACACCGTAACACGATTTCAACCCTCTTTTATTGAAACAAATATTAGATACATCGAGTTTAACTTCATTTATAAGCAAGAGCACCACCTACGGTTGCAAGGCTTGGCTACTGATGCTGGATAATACAAAGAATCTGCGTCCAAATGAGCGTGAGTCATAGATCATTGCTTTGAGAGTTATACCCCTTTGGTTTCTGGATAGCTTTTCAGATTATGAACATGCATGACAAGTTTCATGAAGATACATTCAATTACAACAGAGATATGGCCAATGTTTAAGTTTGTCACACCAGCACCAACGCTATTTTAAAGCCTAAGCTAACGCTAACGGATAACGCTAACGGCGCCAAAGTGACGAAAACACACCAGAAAAAAACCGAAGCTCGAGCACGAAAAGTACTTCCTTATAACAATAAAATGCATGTGTTTCTTGAGTTCTGGTAGTCTGTTCACTTTGGGAAACCAAAATTCACAAAAAATATCCAGATAAAGCAATTCTAAAACATGTATAAAATCTATGTACATCCCCTTTTAATTTCAAAATAAAAAATGGTGTATGGGATCGGCGCTCATATTAACTCTTTTCAGAGGAAACCCGAGGAATTATCATCAACTTGGCGGCGTTCGCGTCGGTATTGGCCTTGGCGTTGTACTTGGCGTATGACGACTTTAACCTTGATAAAATTTCTGTTGTTTTCGAGATAAGTTCATAAAACTTTGTATGTGTGTTCAGAATAACGAAAGCCATATAGACTATCAAGTGGGTAGCTCTGAAAGCATTTTGTGAGAGTTATGTCCCTTTTTTCGACTTATTTTACACTATCAAGCCCCTTTAGCCATGCATTGGCATCCGTTACCGGTGATCCCTAGTTCTTTTCAATAGAATCACTGAGGGTTTCCGATTTTAAAAGCACATAAGTGTCGAATCCAAATTGGTTTAGGATAGTTAACTGTGCACGTTAAGTTAAAAAGTGCGCAATTTATAGCAATATTCTGAGTCGATGCTTTGAAAACATGTACTTATTAATAGAAGATAGCATATTGACTTGCAATTGAAACAGGGTGAAAAGGGATTTTAGATTAAGACTAAAAGGAGAGCGACAACTAAAAAATAGACTGGTAGAGTTGTTGGGGGACGTTTCTACGTCACCCAGTGTTAATACTATATGAGAACAACCCTGTCGGTTGTTGATAGGTTTTCAAAACAGTAGTACCGGCTTTTGTTCAATTTTCTTTTTTACAAGACTTACCTCCGCTCGACAACTGTTCATTTTGAAAATGGCACTATTCAAGAATTCTATACAATTAGAATATTAATCAAAGACATCTATTAAATGCGAAATCATCTGCCAATCCTAACCCACGCGAGTGTTTGTTTCGCGCAAGAATGCTATTTATAGACAAGGCGGTGATTTGCCTATTGGGTTTTCCCGTGTTGTAAAGGGGGTTTTAACTAGGTGGCTGCACTGGTAGCCCGCATTTACATACTCGGATTTTAGGAAGATCTCTCAGTAATGCAGAACTTCTTGGGTCTAGATCACCTCGGTGAACAATCTCGAATATTTCCAGGAATTTTGCTCTTTTAGGGATTGTGATAAGAAGGTCGTAAATCGCTTGTATTACTATAGCGAGTTAGGACACTCTGGTCACGAACACATAAAAGTCAACTTTTGACACTCTTCGTTGTTTTAACACTTTTACTACGAAAGGAGCCTAAAATATAAGTCATTAGCTCTCAGTTGAGGGGTCTTCCAATAACAAATTGGACATTTTAATATCTTTCTAGAATTAATTAAACTACGTCGTCTGCTATCGAAAATGTACATGTATTCTATATATAACTGGTAGCCTACTCTGCCTAACTCGATTTTACCGTATAACCTGTGTTTACGCAGAAGGGGGACAATGGCTCTTTCAAAGTTTTTTGGGGGAGAAACGCCCAACGGAGGCACAAGTGCAAAGTTTTCTAGGCGAATCCTCTTCGGTGATCAAACCTGTACACTTTTCAGAAATTTTGCTGTTTTTCGGGCTGTGGCTAGAATGTCGTAACTCAGAAAAAGCTATACGGGGAGTTAGGACATTTTAATCACAAACATTTAAAATCAATTATTAACTCAGTCCGCGGTGTTTTCTTAAAAATAACTTAAGGGAGGCTAATATTAAGGTCTCCAGGTCTACGTTGAGGGGTTCTCCGCTGTTATTTCGGGTAGACAATATGTCTTGTTTTGTTAACTTATATATCTTTACGTCGTCTAATACAGAAAAGCGTCTTATCGTATATTTAGGCAACTCAAATACTACTGAGCTAAGGCATACTTCTGCCGATTTAAATGCCGTTGCGGGGGCTGTGGGGGATGTTATTTCGCACTACGCGCGGTCTACGTTTCGCATTTTTTTGTTATTTACACTTCGGTTTGTTTTCTTCTTTCTTTTATTGCATGGGTAACGGAAAACGGTCACATTCGCAAAGAAGTCTCCTGCCGTGGATATTAAAGAGCAATACCCCACGAGATGGTACACCCTAAGGGGAAATACTAAGTGCCGTTCTCGGGAGGTTTTGCGCTTAACCGGGCCCGGAGACCAAATGACTTCAGATACCGTGCGTGATGTACTGAGTTACATTGATTCTCCGGACAACTTCAAACAATAAAGAGCCATTTTTGGACATGCATACATTGTCTAAATGTAAAGATTTGATGTATTTTCCATAGCATTAGACCTGCCTATAGCGGTCCCGCGACTAGCGAATTTCTAACCAACCGTTCAACCCAATTTTAAAATATTTAGAACACGGGCGCTATGCCTATTAACTCTATATTTTTGACAATCACTAGGGGTCTCATTTATTTTTTTCTCTCCCAAATGCTGTCAGGCATACCAGAAATAGGCCCTATTCGTTTTCCCAAAAATGATTTATGATGTTTTTAACCAAGCTTCGCGAAAAATATGCGAAGAATCAACAAAAGTAAAACAGTGTTTTGCAATTCATATTTTATCGAATACACTACATTTACATAAAGAATTGTAGGCCAATGTTTTGAGACATAGAATTTCGATGATATCATTAACCTTGAAGCCGCAGCTGTATTTGCGATATTTCAATTTTCATTATCAATATAGTCGTTTGGTGCTATTTGTGGATATGTACATTAAAGTTACTAATCTATCACGAATTCTCATTAGCACACTCTTAGTTATTTTTAAATTTAGAGTCAATTTTATATTAAATGTTAAGTAAACAGCTCACGCGGATTAAAGAGGGTTGGGTGCCCCTGATTATTATGTGGCCCGCCATCCAAAAAGGAACGATCTGGGTATTGCGTAAAATATATATTTGAAAATGCGACCTCTGGTTGACCGGTACTGGAACCGATCTATTTTTTTCAAATTCTATTTCGGGTTCTCCTTTTTTACGTGTCGGGTCGCACATATTTCATAAACAAAATAAACCTAAGGTGTTAATATCATATTCCATTCGTACTTTGAACCGTAAACATAGGCTTAACAAAAAGAAGTAAAAAAAATGCATTAACACTGAAACTTGCCGATCTTGGGTCGAAACATTTTACATTTATTACATTTTAACATGGATAATTTCTTTTCGTCTAGTTTTATTTTCACCACAACGCCACCAGAAACGTCCACCTCCAGTGTTTTCAGCGCTTTGATTTTTCTTGTGCACTGTATTCCGTAACCGTAAGAGGGATAGCTGCCAATTTCAATTCAATGGGACTAAAGATGATGCAGTTATAATCCTGACAAAGCAGTCGACGCAGCCCGCCCGCAATACCAACGGTCGATTACATTAAATGTCTCGTCTATCGAAAGGGGGTATCTTTGTAGCAAAGTTGTAATGAGAAACAGGGTTGTGAATTTGTAGTTTACTGTAAAAGCACACAACTTTTGAATCTGGACACGAGGTTATAAAAGATTTCTCAGGCTCAGGCTCAATTTTCTTAAGTTTCAGTTTAATTCTGTTTCGTTACTCATTTAAATGTATAAACATAAAAGATTATATTAATAAGTTGTTATAAATAACAACTCATTAATATTATCTTTTATATTCATACATTTATTTTAATTTGAAATTTAAGAAATTTGAGCCTGAGTCTGAGAAAAGTTTTATAACTTCGGTTCAAGATATGAAGCTCTTCATAAGAACTGCAAGGACGAGAAGAGAACACAAAAGAGCAATTTTCGGCCGCTTGGGGGGAGGGGGTCGATTAAACGTAGATAATTATAGCAGATACAATAAAGATATTTTTGCGAGCACACAACAATACAGGAATAATTCGACTTTGTTATTAGGAAAAGGGATTTTTGATGTCCAGTCTGTTATCAGGTGGCCTTCTACCCGGAGCTTCATTGCCAAAGTAAAGGACTTGAGTCTATCA
The DNA here is from genome assembly GCA_948146395.1 of Fragum whitleyi. Taxonomy (NCBI): domain Eukaryota; kingdom Metazoa; phylum Mollusca; class Bivalvia; order Cardiida; family Cardiidae; genus Fragum; species Fragum whitleyi. The sequence continues at coordinate 49,373,564 of OX411548.1, forward strand.
CGGAGAGATTGATTGATAGATTGATTGATTGGTGTTTTACATGTGGCGGATGTCCTAATCTTTTCTTGCTTACAAACAGATAAGTTGCTTTTACTTTATCCATTTCAAATGAAACCCACGTGAAGGGAAAATTCTTTGTCTTAGAAAGCGGGGTAAAAACAGCGAGCAGTACATGTTGATCACATATTTCTTGTTATATCTTGAACAGTGCTATCAAGACACAGGTTTTTCAAAGAGCCAGTAGAGCGGTCTTAAGCCCTCGTTGTCCTCTCGTTTTCGTTAGAACATTCTCTTGGAAATACATGTTCTGTCTTTTTTCGCAAGAAAAAGTTGGGTAGTGTTTAAAATAGAAAATAAGTTTTGAATTGGGTTACTCAAAGAAAGCGGCTAGCAAGGTTAGTCCAAATAGACACTTCCCATTAAAGAAACTTTAGTTGAACGCCAAAATACGCCAGCTTATCGAAATTTCACGAAATTGTTAAATGGGAAAGACAACCAGAAGCGCATTGCCATCGCTATCATGTGGCTTCTGTTGGGAGAAATTTAATTTTTCAAATGAAAAAAAAAAAAAAAAAAAAGCCACCCTCGACACACACCATCTAACTCAAATGTTTTCGTGCCAATTATAATTTGAAGAACAGGGGCCTGTTATACTACATATCTTACTATCATTTTTTGCACAAGTCAAATTTAAAGTTGTTTCCACAGATTATGGAATTCTGCCATACATTGTCTCACTGGAATCGTTTTTAATAACGATTCTAATGAGATATTGCAAGACAGAATCTAAAAATGAATGAAAATACAAGGTTAAATTCGTGATGTAGATTGACGATTATTATTATTATTTATTTTTCGTAATAAGTTTAGTAAAACGGGCCCCTGGTTTAGAGAGGGGTATCCAAAGGACTTTCCTGCGATGTTTGGTTGTAATTGGTCTAGTGCTTTAGATTGAAACAATGATGATCGAAATTGTTGAAGACAAACATCGCACTTGTAAGAAACCAATAGTGATCCTTAAAACCCCACTTGAGAAAGGTTAGTTACAAACCCTTAATTGGGCAATATTAATCGGAACGCTTTGATGGGGACGATTCAAACCGGTTGCGTATTTTTTTCGACAAGAATGATCTAGTATAAAAAAAGAAAAGTGTTATTCGCTGGCCCAATTTCCATGCTTCAGCCACCATTTAACGCGTCTGTGGATGTTGGTATTTACGTAAAACAGTCATTGTGCGCTTATTGACAAATTTCTGTAAATAGACTCTCCAACATTTGATAGAAATGGGAAAGATAAATATTTACAAACGGAATCGATTATTTATCGTAGTTCAACTGCCGTTATGCCTGGACTCATACAGCCCCCGATTTTTGCTCTGGTAGAGCGGGGCTTAAGCAATAGGACCCGGCATTTAAGTTTTAAGTAAACAAGCTTTTTTTCTTATTTACTCCAAGGATACAGTTAGTTACATCGTGAAATTGACATTCGCCTCAATCAAAGCCATTCTTAATCGCTCACGCAGCGGTCCATTCATTCATTCTAAACACTCACTCAAAGCATTAACAAGAGGACCCTGAGGGCCCTAAATCGCTCACCTGATATTTCAAGTAAATTATCATTAAGACTCCATTTCCTAAGATATGGCATGAACCTTCCCATTTTCAACAGAGTTCATTCTTGTGACCTGGCAAACATTTTGATCAAGTTTCATGAAGATTGGACTATATTTGTGGCATTTGGAGCTCTTACAAGAAAATTGTCATTAAGGCCCCTTATCCCGTGATATGGCGCGTATACTTCCCATTTTCAAATGAGTTCATCCTCATGACCTAACAAACATTCTGACCAAGTTTCATGATGATTGGACCATATTTGTGGCTTCTAGAGAGTAAACAAAAAAATTGTCATTAAGACGCCTTTTCCTGTGATATGGCACCGATCCTTCCCATTTTCAAAAGACTTCATCCTCATGACTTAACAAACATTCTGACCAAGTTTCATGAAAATTGGACCATATTTGTGGCTTCTAGAGTGAAAACAAAAAAAAATGTCATTAAGGCCCCTTTTCCCGTGATATGGCACAGATCCTTTCCATTTGAGCAATTTTTATAAGGGACCACCCAAGGAATATTTCTGCCAAGTTTGGTTGATTTTGACTCAAAAGTTTAGGAGGAGATGTCGTTTAAAGATATTGTTGACAAAATTGTCATTAAGGCGCCTTTTTCCGTGATATGGCATGGATCCTTCCCGTTTTCAATAGACTTCATCCTCATGACAAATATTCTGACCAAGTTTCATGAAGATTGGACCATATTTGTGGCTTCTAGAGTGAAAACAAGAAATTTGTCATTAAGGCCCCTTTTCCCGTGATGCGGCACAGATTCTTTCCATTTGAGCAATTTTCATAAGGGACCACCCAAGGAATATTTCTGCCAAGTTTGGTTGATTTTGACCCCTAAGTTTAGGAGGAGATGTCGTTTAAAGATATTTTTGACAAAATTGTCATTGAGGCACCTTTTTCCGTGAAATGGCACCGATCCTTCCCATTTTCAATAGACTTCATCCTCATGACCTAACAAACATTCTGACCAAGTTTCATGAAGCTTGGACCATATTTGTGGCTTCTAGAGTGAAAACAAGAAATTTGTCATTAAGGCCCCTTTTCCTGTGATATGGCACGGATCCTTTCCATTTGAGAAATTTTCATAAGGGACCACCCAAGGAATATTTCTGCCAAGTTTGGTTGATTTTGACCCATAAGTTAAGGAGGAGATGTCGTTTAAAGATATTGTTGACAAAATTGCCATTAAGGCGCCTTTTTCCGTGAAATGGCACGGATCCTTCCCATTTTCAATACACTTCATCCTCATGACCTAACAAACATTCTGACCAAGTTTCATGAAGATTGGACCATATTTGTGGCTTCTATAGTGAAAACAAAAAAATTGTCATGAAGGCCCCTTTTCCTGTGATATGGCACAGATCCTTTCCATTTAAGCAATTTTTATAAGGGACCACCCAAGGAATATTTCTGCCAAGTTTGGTTGATTTTGACTCAAAAGTTTAGGAGGAGATGTCGTTTAAAGATATTGTTGACAAAATTGTCATTAAGGCGCCTTTTTCCGTGATATGGCATGGATCCTTCCCGTTTTCAATAGACTTCATCCTCATGACAAATATTCTGACCAAGTTTCATGAAGATTGGACCATATTTGTGGCTTCTAGAGTGAAAACAAGAAATTTGTCATTAAGGCCCCTTTTCCCGTGATGCGGCACAGATTCTTTCCATTTGAGCAATTTTCATAAGGGACCACCCAAGGAATATTTCTGCCAAGTTTGGTTGATTTTGACCCCTAAGTTTAGGAGGAGATGTCGTTTAAAGATATTTTTGACAAAATTGTCATTGAGGCACCTTTTTCCGTGAAATGGCACCGATCCTTCCCATTTTCAATAGACTTCATCCTCATGACCTAACAAACATTCTGACCAAGTTTCATGAAGCTTGGACCATATTTGTGGCTTCTAGAGTGAAAACAAGAAATTTGTCATTAAGGCCCCTTTTCCTGTGATATGGCACGGATCCTTTCCATTTGAGAAATTTTCATAAGGGACCACCCAAGGAATATTTCTGCCAAGTTTGGTTGATTTTGACCCATAAGTTAAGGAGGAGATGTCGTTTAAAGATATTGTTGACAAAATTGCCATTAAGGCGCCTTTTTCCGTGAAATGGCACGGATCCTTCCCATTTTCAATACACTTCATCCTCATGACCTAACAAACATTCTGACCAAGTTTCATGAAGATTGGACCATATTTGTGGCTTCTATAGTGAAAACAAAAAAATTGTCATGAAGGCCCCTTTTCCTGTGATATGGCACAGATCCTTTCCATTTAAGCAATTTTTATAAGGGACCACCCAAGGAATATTTCTGCCAAGTTTGGTTGATTTTGACCCAAAAGTTTAGGAGGAGATGTCGTTTAAAGAAAAAGTTGACGTTGTGACGGACAGACGGACGCCGGACAACGATCGATCACAATAGCTCCCTTGAGCACTTCGTGCTCAGGTGAGCTAAAAAGCGCTAAAACCCGTTGAAAAGAATAGAATCAACAATGTCATTCAAAAAAATTTGGATAGAGAAAAATCGCGATTTCACCGGCATACTTCAAATTGTAGGCGTCTGATAGGTTCTTGAAGAAATAGGAAGCTATCTATAGAACTTGTATGCATATGTTATTAAAGGGAGGTAATCAATATCGCTAATTTTGTTCAAACTGAACAAAATTTGCGATATAGGATTATATCCCATTAAATTAACTCCAAACTTGCTGCACACACTCATTCATTTTCATTCCTAAATCATTCAAAATTCATTCACCTTGTCAATTTCAATATGTTTTTAACTGTTGTCGCCATATACAACTTGATTTGTTGTCGGTTGGGAACCAAAACCTCGTAAATCCAGCTTTGGCAAGCTGAAGTTACGATGTTTTGGAAACTAAACGAAGAAATGTTCATGAAGAAATGTGCGTGAAGTGTCGACCCTAGTCAGACTGCGCGGTTTGCGCAGACTGACTAGGGTCGAAACTTTTCGCAATGTGCTGATTTTCTGGATCTAGAATGACCAATCTACCTTCCTGTGAAAGAATTTTTGAAATGCGATCCCTGGTTAGCCTGTTCTAGAACCAATTTCTTTTTCAAACATCTATTTAACGAAGTTCCCAGATGATCCCTTTTCGCGTGACGGGTCACAAATATGTCCGTCACGGCGTCAACTTTTTCTTTAAACGACATCTCCTCCTAAACTTTCCATCATTCAAGGCTCTGTACCCGATGACATAAAGAATGCCAGAGTAATTCCTCTTTACAAGAAAAATGATAAAACGGAGGTAGGTAACTACAGACCTGTGTCAGTTTTGAGCATTATTTCCAAGGTTTTTGAAAGGGTAATTTATGATCAGCTGGAAGAGTACTTATCTGCAAACAATATCTTATATAGCTTCCAATCAGGTTTTAGGCGTGGTTTTTCTACAGCCACATCTTCAATTTATCTGTCGGATTTCGTCAAATTTAATATGGACCAGGGTAATTTGGTTGGAATGGTTTTACTTGATTTACAAAAGGCGTTTGATACTGTTAATCATAATATTCTATTAATGAAACTTGAAGCCATTGGACTTACTTCAGATGCTATAAGATGGTTTCAGTCGTATTTTTCTGACAGGACTCAAGTAGTTGAGATTTCTTGGGTATCCTCTAATCAAGATTTTATATCATGTGGTGTTCCACAGGGCTCAATCCTTGGACCTCTCTTATTTCTGATATATGTCAATGACATGTCTGCTGTGGTAAAGAATAAATTACTTTTATATGCTGATGACTCTGGCATCCTTGTCTCTGGTAAAAATACCAGTGAAATTGAGTCGGTTCTATCTGCAGAACTGGAAAGGGTGAGTGAATGGCTTATTGATAACAAGCTTTCACTTCATCTTGGCAAGACCGAACCAATTCTCTTTGGTTCAAAACCCCGTCTGAAAAGTCAAAGTAATTTAAATGTATCATGCAATGGTATAAATATACAAGCTACCAGTTCTGTAAAATATCTTGGTGTTACTTTGGATCAGAATTTAACTTGTGATGAAATTGCTAGGTCACTTGTATCCAAGGCTCATGCACGTTTGAAATTTTTATTTCGCAACAGACATTTCTTTAATCTCCAAACTCGTAAGCTCTTGGTTATGTCCTCAGTCCAGTGTCATTTTGATTATGTTTGTTCCTTCTGGTACCCAAGCTTAAGCCAGTACTGGAAAGATAGGCTCCAGACCACCCAGAACAAATTAGTTCGTTTTGTCTTGGACTTTGGTATGTAGGAGCCGAGCAATTCAAATCGCTAAATTGGTTACCTGTCAACAGGCGTGTTGAACAATTAACTCTTTGTCATGTTCACAAAATTTATAATGGTATTGCTCCTGATTACCTAAGAGAACATTTTATTCCCCTGAGACAAGTTCATGGTCGTCTTACTAGGTCTAGGGTATCCGCTGTTTCATCTGATTTTTTTGATGGGGATATTGCCTTTAATGACACTGGCCGGTTTGCTTTGCCTAAAGTAAGGACGTTTGGTAAGAAGACATTTGCATATCAGGGTATTGTCGCCTTGAACTGCCTGCCACAGCAGCTCAGAGACATTGAAAGCACCTGCTTCTTTAAAACTGCCGTGAAAAAATATCTTATGGACATATTATAACATCCCTCTTTAAGATCTTTTCGTTATTTTCATTAAAATTTATTACATTTTTGTAACCTCCAGTCTTATGTAGGTGATTCTTTTAAGGACATGCTTTTTTTTTAACTTTAAAGTACGCCACTGCTTTTTATAACTGTATAGTAAGCCACTGTGATAAGCATGATCTTCTATTACTGTTTGAAGTGTGATACTTTTGTCTGTGATACTCAAATGTGAAATATTTTTTCTTTCTTTTAATTTGATACAAATTCATATCTTAAATTATTAAATTATAAACATGACTTTCAGTGTCATGCCTCCATTGCCCGGGACCACAATGGAAATAAGAAGATTTAAATTTCTTCTTTTTTGTGCTATCCTTGGTAATGGAGCGCATAACATGGTTCTTTTTTTTTTTTTTCCTAATGTAATCTGTGCAATATTGTTGTAATGTTATTCTTATTATACCATGTTCTGTACTCTTTTACCTCAATAAAGTTATTATTATTATTATTATAAGTATCAACCCAGGTCAGACTGCACAGGTTGACCATTATCGACACAGTTCACAATTTGCTCATTTTCTAAATCTAGAATGATCACTATGCAGCCTCTGCATGACCTGTACTGGAACCAATCTCTTTTCACGGATTACTCAGAGGATAACTTTACGACTGACGGGTCAAGTAAATTTTCTTTTTAAAACCTTTAATAATTCGTTTTATGAACCTAAAACAAAGAGCTAATAAACTAGAGCTGCTTGAGCAGCTGATTTGCTCCAAAGATCTGAATCTACTAATATGATTAGAAGAGATTTTAAGTGAATGAATGTATGATTTTTTTTCAAGTAATCATGTCTTTTTAAATGTCACATGCTGAAATATTTCTGCTAAGAAAAATTCAAGATCAAATTAATGAAAAATGACCTCCGCCTGTTAAAAACATATTTTTTCTCCAATCACAATAATTTTGAGCAGCCTGGTAATAGGTCACCAAAGGATTGTTCCAGTGAAATTCGGTTGACACCCATCTGTTAGATTTTAAGAAAATGATTTTCATAGTTTCCACTATAGAACATATAGACAAATGACCTCTGCCCATAAAAGACATATTTACAACCAATCATATTAATTTTTTGTAGACTGACAAAGGGACACTTTAGGATCACTCCAGTGAAATGTAAGTGATATCCATCTGTTAGGTTATGAGAAAATGCCATTCAAGGTTTCCACTATATAACATATAGAGAAATGACCTCCGCCCATAACGACATATTTTTCATTGGATCATAACTTTTTTTGCAGACTGATTAAGGGTTACATAAGGATTATTCCAGAGAAATTTGGTTGATATCCATTGAAAAGATTCTGAGAAAATGATTTACAAAGTTTCCACTACATAACATAGAGAAATGACCTCCGCCCATAAAATGCATATGTTTCACACAATCACAATAGTTTTTGGTGACTGATAAAAGGTATTTCAAGGATCACTCCAGTGAACTTTGGTTAGATTCTGAGAAAATTCACACATTACCATATATGGAAATTAGCCATGCCCATTAAAGCCTTTTTTCATTGGATCAAAAAACCATGACAAACTTTTAAAGAGAGTCAATCAAGGATCATTCATGTGAAGTTTGGTTGAAATTCATACAGAAAAGTTATCGACATTACTCCTGTGACAGACAGAGCCACGACAGTCACAGCATTATGACAATAGCTCCAGTGGCCTTCAGAACTTTCCCTGCTTTGATTCTACAGTCTTTGTACAGAAAGAGTGCTCCTGGTCCTCATTCAGGGCCTACCCTGTGTCAAAATTTCTTTTAGACAACCTTCTAGCCAACTGGAAAATACTTCAAGTCAAAATGACTACATTGTAGCCATCTTATTCTCTCGAGTGAATTGAAAACAACTTGCAATATTCTGTTTGTAATATTTTTTCATGATCCATTACCTTGATTACTAACATTTGAATTACAAATATTTTTTTCCATGATCATCTACTGTTACAAAATGTATTAAAAATAAGAAGCTTTGGGCAGTTAAACAAATATTTTTTTCAAAATACGCTATTATCAATTGGCAAAAAAACAGACAGGAGTGTGACTGTCATCATAGCTACTTAGACAACAACAACTAAAACAGACAATTTTGCAGTTTCGAATTTTCTATGTGTTCATTTAAAATCTATGATTTGATAGAAGATTATCAGTAGAGTATTGAAATGTTTAGACTTTTGTGCATTAAATCAGACATTACTGTCTTAAGAGAGCATCAATGCATTGTCTAATGGCTTAGTAACCAACTATTTTTTTACTGTCAACAGGCCATTCAAAGGTGTGAAGGAGCATTTCTCATATTAATTTGTTAATTGTTCTACTAATGATCTTAAAAGTTTTGAATTATCTTTACAGTAGTAGTAGTAGTATTTTCTATATACCCGTGTTGTTTATATTTCTTGATGATATTCTGAATGGTAGGAATGTTAAACAATTCTGCAAATTTGTATTAAGAATAACTATGTAGGTGATATTCTACCAAAAATTTCTAGTAACATTATTTATTTCTTTCAATTAGGTATCCATGTTTTCATTATTTTTTATTCCATTTCCAATAAACTTGACATCATCAAAAGTTTGATGATGTCATCAGCAAAGAATAATCTGTCGAGTATTACAAAAAAATCACATAATAAATTTCCAATTATGTGTATTTTTGGATCATAACCTTGAAGGGCAATAACCTAGACTGGTACTACTGTCGACTCAAGTATGAAGCTTTTATGATAGTTGACAGTGGGACCAGTCTAGGCAATAACTTTGTTATAGATTTAACCCTTTACCACACAATCACTCCTTTTTACGCCTCTCAAGTAAATACCTTTGGAGAACATTGTGAAAAATGAAGAAATTGCTATTATCAAGCAATTTCTTCATTATCAACAATTCTTTCTGGCCTAAAAGACAAGACCAATCAAAATTCCATTAACTTGAATTTGTCGTCTGCAAATTCTTTCAATTTTGACTAGTCTGAAATATTGTTGTGTGGGAATGGGTTAATGAAGGTGGATGAACAATTATGTCCCATGAACAAAGATGTAGATGCAGCATTTCGGTTGCTCGATTTCAAAATATACTAAATGTTATGAATAATAAGCAATCATTTCCAATCGAACAAGAGCCATGACAGATATGGGTATCCCCAGCTGTGAAAGGTTGATAGTAAACTAAAGCTTAATAGATTAAGGATTATTTTGTACTTTAAGAGATTTACCCCCTACAAAATCTAAGTCTTCAAAATAACAAAGGGCAAAAACTGGCAAATTATGCAAGCAAGAGTTATAGTAATTGTGAACTGCACTTCTCCTCCATGAGATCTATCCAAAGTTTCAAGTTGATAGCTATTATACTTTGTAGATATGCTCCGGACAAAATCTAAGTATTAAAATAACAAAGGGCAACAAATCCAAAATCATGCAAGCAAGAGTTGTAGTTCTTATGCACTGCACTTCTCCTCCATGAGATCTATCCACCCGTAAAGTTTCAAGTTGGACAAGTTTAGTGACAGAACCTCGGAACAACGGAATGACAGATGGAGACCATTACTATATCTCCTTGCCGAAATTGGCTGGGGATAACTAAAAATATATGTGACCCGTCATGCAAAAAGAGACCATCTGGGAAATCCATAAATAAATACTTGAAAAAGATATTGTTTCTAGTACCTGTCAACCAGAGGTTGCATTTCAAAAAATCTTCAAATCAAGGCAGATTGATCATTCAACATTCTAAAACTGATTAAAGTGCGAAAAAGACCTGATGCACACCGTCTGACTACGGTCATAACTTTAGGCACTAGCCAGATGGTGCCATTTGACGTGATGGGTCACAGGTGATTCATGGTCTTGGCTTGGCAATTCAGCAGTACTCCCAGCTAATGTATGAGCTATTAATACATGTACAACCAAGAGCTCTTTTCAAGGGATTAGAACTTGTGGCCTCTCGGTCAACACATTGATCTACCTCTGGACAAACAGCTCCGATTCAGTATTTCTGTTGCAAACGAAACAGCTCTTTCGAGGGTTCAGTTCAAGACTGTACTAGGTGTATATACACTTTAGTACAGTCTTGCACTTACCCCCGATTTGTAACCATACACTTTAAAACAAGATGAAATAGCCATAATAACTAATCTTTATGATGGGAAAAAATTCATTTAATATACTTAATTTTTGTATTTTATTTACAGTTCGCAATTTAATCACAGCAAACATTTAACTTGTTTAAAACTATTCCATATTTTACAACCCTAGTGCAAACGTTAGAGAAGTTCTTAATTAATAAATAGAATTCTTTTCTTTTCCACTGGATTCTACCTTAAAAATACATTTTGAATCCTCATTGCATAACTATTGTAAACTCATATTCAATATTGCCCCTTACAGAAGTTTTATGTTCACTCATTGCACATCTTTGGAATTCATTGCTCTCATTGCACATTTCTGAAAATTTTAATAAACCGGAAATTCTAAAAGCCAAGCAGCCCTGCGTTCGAGATAAAATGCTTGGGAACTATTGGAAATCATGCCCCGCTTTGCAGATATACATCTGCAATGTGGGGCATCATTTCAAATATTTAGCAAACATTTTGCTTCCCTAAACACAAATCAAACATGTTTCCTTGTAGAATTCTGAAAAATTGCATTTTGAAAAATTTTGTGTGTATATGTAACAGCTTAATTTATAAATTAAGTAAATTGCAGTCCTGCGTTCAGAATGAAAACTTCCTCTAAACATTTGGGAAATTACAAATCCTTAGACCATTTGAACATTTTCCTATGAGATCATGTTTGTTGTTGTGTTTGGGGTTGTTGGTAGACAAGACTATGTCCCTGGTTAATGTTCTGGGAAAGGCTCACCATAGCCTTAAGGTCCTGCTGGCTCAACTGTAAGGTCGCAGCCCCATGGGGATGGGGTATCGCAACAATACCCTTAGCCAAATCAGCTTGATTAATGTTCACAATATTATTAGCACTTACGGATGTATTATATGTTCCAGTTTGTAGCAGTTGCGCAGCCTGTGATTGCGCAATATCAACGTTAACACAATGTTGTATAGGAATTGCTGTTGGATTATTGGTTGGTAAATTCTCTAAAAATCTCAGTAAAGTTGTGTAGGCTTGTGATTGAGCTTGAGCTTGGGCTTGATTTAGACGACTAGGATCAGTAGAGCTTGCCATGACTAACGAAGCTCTGTTTGATTGTTCTGAGGACGTTGCTGGCTGGACAGGAGTAACAGTGTTGGGTTCAGTAACCAACCTTGCAGTGAGATGATATTCTTCTTGCTGAGGTTGTATGTGCATCATTCCTGTGGTTGGGTTTATCTCCACAGTGTGTGTATGGCCATCCAGTTTTGCATTACGAATGAGGGTAGCTGGATTAATCTCGATAGTTTGAGTCCTGTTCTCGTACTTAAGGACGGGTGAGGGTTGTTGTGCAGTTTGCTGTAGTTGCTGGGCTTGTTGTGGTTGTTGTATGGATGGTGTGGCTGCTGTAGCTATAAACATGTTACCTTGGAGTGCCTGGGTTAGATTCCTGTAATCAATGTTTGGAGTTGCCACCTGGAACTGTCTGAAGACAGCCTGGTCTGGTTGCTGGGTGTTCATAACAAAACCTTTATCATTCACTTGATATTGAGATGCCATGGAGGTATGCAGTGTTGGCATTCCAGGTGGAGGTTGTAGGCTACTTAAAGACGCAGCAGGAACCGCCTGAGCCTGAGCTACTTGCACATGCTGTTGATGCTGCTCTTGTTCTTGTTGTTGTTGTTGAGCAGTAGCAGCAGCTGCAGCTTCATACAGAGCAGCTGGTATCTGAATCTCCCTAGCTGCCCCGTGAGGTCCTGGGATCTGGCTGACAGCGTACTGTAGGTTCTGTAAGATGGCTGCCTGTTGTCCTACAATGTTAGCTGGCTGTGATGTGCCCACACCACCTGCTATTAGCTGCTCCTGTATATCATCCTTGATAGTAGCATAATTCCCCATTTGAAGAGGCACCATAGTTGGTTCTATTTTATCAATGATTATAGACCTTTCTCTCCTCTTTCTAGGAGAACCATCACTACTTTCATCTGTCAATCGTCTTACACGGCCATGGATTTCTTCACCATTGTCTCCCGTATGAGAAGTCCGCAAATGACGTGTAAGATGGTCTTTCCGTCCAAATCTTTGGGGACAGTGTTGACATAGGAAGTCTTTGCGTTTTGTATGGGTAATCATGTGACGTTTAACATCTTTCCTAGTGAAGAACTTTTTATTGCACTCAAAGCACTGGTGAGTTTTTTCTGTAGAGTTTTTAGCTGTCCTAGCCCCTGTATGCACTTTTAAATGAAACAACAAATCTTCCTTCTGTTCAAAGGTCTTTTTGCAAATACCACATGCCAAAGTTTCCCCTCTATTGGCCGCATGAAAGGCCATGTGAGTTCTGTATGAAAAGCTGTATGAGTACTCTTTATCACATATCTCACACTTCCAGATCTTCTTATTCGGATCATGAGTGATCATGTGATTTTTTAAATGATCTTTACGATTAAAACTTTTTTCACAATATGGACATTTATGGTCCCTAGGAGACGTGTGTATTAACATGTGCCGTTCAAGTTTAAATTTAGACAAAAATCCTCTGCCACACTCCTCTATGTCACAAATAAATGGTTTAACACCGGTGTGATTATAAACATGAATATAATACTGCGCTTCAGCAAGAAAAGTCTCATTACAATGAGGACAAGAGAACGGAGTCCTGTGTGCTTTTGGCCCACGCCTTCTAGGTTTGTCCTTTTCTTGAATGACTAGTGTTTTCACTTCAAATAAGGAATCTGTATCATTATCATGATCATCTGGGATATAGGTATCTACTTCAGCAAAATCATATTCTATATCTGGTTTTAGTAAAGGTTGAGGTTTTTGAGTTTGGGATGGTTGAGACGGTTGAGGAACAGGCTCAGGAGTTTCTTCCGTCTCCTCAATTTTCGGTTTTATTCTAGGTCTACCTCTTGTGCGCCTGGGAAGCACTAGAGATTCAGTGTTCTCTTCATTTGTCTTTGTTTTCTGAGATTCCTTGATGCGAGATTTCTCCAGTTTTGCTCGCCATGTTTTTGTAGGCTTGACATACTTTCTTGGGCGACCTTTTCTTCGACCTTTAAATCTGGTGGAACATGGATGGCTGTCCATTTCAGCAACTGAGGCAAAAGTGACCTCACATACAGAACAGGACAACTTATCTAAAATAGAGATAAAATTTATAAGTTTAAATGAAAAAAAAACAGAATTCCCTCTTTACCATACTTTGACCAACAATTGTTAATAAAATAGTTATTTGTAAAGTTTATACATATTGTTTTCAACCTGTTGAGTCTAAACCAGTCTAAAATTTTATATTAGCTGCAGGTACTTGATGTGCAAATAATCCGACAGAAAAATAAGCATTATCTTTAAAGAGTAGAGTAATTGAAGTTTCTCCCTTTATGGCATGAGTTGCTCTTTGTGATAGTGAACACTAATGCCAAGTTTCACCAAATATCTTCAACATCTAGACTGTCACAAAGCCGACTAATATCCCCCCTAAGTGATTGTTCATAAAGAAATGCCTTTTGCCACTGAAGTCAAGATTGTAACCAAAATATCACTTGCAAATCTCTGCTACATACTGATCACAGGTATAAAGTTTGAATAATATCTGCTCATTAGTTTTGGAGAAATTGAGTGGACACAAAAAAGGTACAGACGGACCGACTGATGGACGAACCCAGCCATTCACTGACCGACAAGCTATATACCTATTTACCCCAAAAGATAGTTTTGGTGGGTGAATTATAAAGACATCACCAATGGTTAAGGATATTTGGATGATGACCAATAGCTCAAAATTTGTTTTAAAACAGGCAAGTAAACAAGATGTGCTTGTGAAACATGAATGCCACATAAACGACAATTTTTTAAAACTTTGACATAACCATGACCTTGTCACATGACCAAGAATCTAGACCTTGGTATCTGTAGATGCCCATTATTATTGAGATCTATCATCATGCTAAATATGAGCATTGTATCGTGAATAGCCTTAAAGTAATTGGCAATGTTAAGGGTTTTTTTGTTAAGTTTTGCAGACAAACAAGACAGACAGGTACACCGACAAACAGATGGACAACAATAAAACAATATGCCTAGATCTTTCAATGTATGGCAAAAAAAAATAGTGTGCTAAATTGTTTGATTAGACAGATACACTGACAACTTTTATCAAATGCTTCTTAACTTTCAAAGTAGGGTCAATGCAATCAAATCAAATCCTACCATCCAAATTTGATTTATCCTCTACTGGCAGCATGCCTTTACCAATGGAGTGTGCATATTCTGCTGAATACCACACTTTCAGCTCTGTATTACTGGGAATCGGCTGAAACAGAGATAGGGGAAACTCAAAGTTTGTTCATCTGTATTCTTTTCATCTGATAGCTTAGATACATCTCTTTCATCCTAATACATAATAAATAGTGTTGGGCAATCGGTTTCAAATCACAATCATTTTTGGTTGAAAGAGTAAATATACTAATGATTTATTGTATAATCTTTTTCTTAGAAATTAATACAGCGTCCTTTGAAGAATAGAATGTGAAAGTTAAGTTAAAACTCATGACATAGAGACTCTTTCTGCAGATTTTTCTACCAACTTCATGGCTCGGCATGAAACTATTGTAACTGCTTATAAACAGATAGGCAGTTACAACTGTTTCACACTGTGCCATCAAACTGATGCTGGTTTCCAAAAGAATATCTAATTCATATTTATGTGTTAGGAACTAGTCAATCGATTATGAAATTTCTTAGTCAATTATCACAATCAGAAGCCCAAACTAACTGATTATCAATTAATCTGCCCATCACTAATAATTAGGGATGGTAACGAGTACCAATTTTACTAATCGATTACTCGTGCACCTTTCCAATCGAGTACTGGAGTACTTGGATAGTATTGAGGACATTCATTTATTCTGTGTCTTCAAACGTAAAGACGCAGAGTGCCAAAAGTGGAAGATGCGAAAAGTTTCAAAGTGATGTATAATGTTTGACAGCAAGAACAATTACAGTTGGCACTTGATTGCATATTCAGATAATATTCAGATAATATCGATGGATAAGACAATCGGCAGGCGCCTAGGTGTTGCATACATTATCTTCAAAGGCTGAAAAGCATTTCATATGCAAGATTAATATTTTGAGAAAATGTGAAAATAAATGAGATTGGAAACGAATTTGCTATTATTTCTTTTTTTACCGATCAATCGATTAGTAAAATTGGTAATCAATAATCGGATGTTCAATAGAGTACTCCATTAATCGAATACTCGTTCCCATCCCTACTAATAATAAACAATCTTTCTTTAATGCTTTTAAATATCAAGAAAGAGAGGTTGGTAATCACATTCATGTTCACACGCACATTCTTAATTTTTACTTTAAGAGTTTGGAAAGGTCCTTGACATTGCTAAATTGGGAATTTTTTTCATGAATTTGGAAAAAATGTCACTTTTTGGCATTGGGAACAAGTTCTTTTTAGGACACCAGTTAAAGAAGGAGAAAAAATGCTGTAAGAAAGATGAAGAATAAGAGAAAAGCATATCCATAGCAA
Organism: Fragum whitleyi; assembly: GCA_948146395.1. NCBI lineage: Eukaryota > Metazoa > Mollusca > Bivalvia > Cardiida > Cardiidae > Fragum > Fragum whitleyi. The sequence goes on from OX411548.1 coordinate 49,389,480, forward strand.
CGCATATACAACAAACCTTTAAAGATACATAGAAAATTGACCCATCCTCCTGGTATGCTATAAGATTCTGTTCAGAGGCTGTTTTAGCTGGTCGAACAAATATCATCCAATTACAATGATCTTCATCTGTGGTATCAAGAATCTCTGTAAACCCTTCATCTGTTATAACCTACAATATGAGATACTTCCAATTAAGGGAGCGCTAAGTCTCAGAAGTCACAAAGTTTTTAAAACAGTGTAAGCCAAGGTTTCCTTATGATTTCATTAGGAAACACAGATATCATCCAATTACAAAGATCTTTGTCTGTTGTATCAAGAATCTCTGTAAACCCTTCATCTGTTATAACCTAAAATATGAAATAATTCCAATTGACAAAAATATCATCCATTAAAACACAATGGTATAAAGCGCATAGATCTACATGAAATAAGATGAAAATACATAGAACTTTATTCGTAATAAAATTCACATGTCATTGTTTTACTGTGCACATAGATAGCATTGCTAAATTATTATACTCAACCTTATCTTTAGCGTGAATATTGATGACTTTGATGTCATATAACCCACATGCTAAATGGCATGCTTCATTTCTTTGAAATTCTCCCAATGTCAATATCATTTATCTGTTGATTAATCTTACATCCAGAAAAATGTATTATGAAATTATTAACATCCAGAAAAGGAAATAAAACTAATTCCAGAATTGTAATTATATAATGGATATAATTTCATTTCAGATGAAAAGGAAAACTTGTTAATTTTTCTTTCGAAAACTATTTTTTTATAAACTGCGTCTTATAATGCCCCAAATAAGAAGATTAAGCTTAATCCACTGATGCAAAAAAGGAATAAAACATCACCAGATAAAAGTTTTAGGGATTGGTTACTTCACTTCAGGCACAAAATGACCATTTGAAGCACAAAATTAACAGAATTTGACCTGGTCAGACTGTTGCTGACCAATTTCATTATTTTTTGTCTTTTGATAGATTTTGTTTTTCTGAATCTTTGACTATCATTCTACCATCAAACTGTGTATTCTCAAATTTTGATTTTTGAATTGACCTATCATCTATGGTGAACACAATCTCAGCAAAATTTGTTTTACACAGTTCATAAATGATCCTTGATATGGAACTAGTCACATAAATTCAGGAAAACTCAATATGAGCATAACATTAAACAATACTGATGTTGAGAACACAGTAGGAATGCATTTGGAACATCCCTTGGCCATATCCATTATCTGCAACAGTTACAATGGCCAAGTCACAATGGTATTCCAAACGAGTAAGAGTGGCGATTCAGCCCCTTTTCTTCACCAAGGGAGACAACCTTAATCATTATTTTTGGAATGATAACGTATTGATAGTTCCCCATAGCATAATTTCAATGATTGGAAAATATTGTTTATTCATGTAACATGTGTTCATATTATTTTTTTTTAGTTAGACTTGTTTTTTACATGCATTTCTATTGTATCATATTTTCCATTTCATTTTTTTTCCACCAACATTACAGGGCTTGAAAATTCTACTCGTCCGCTCGTCCTGCATGATTTTTTCCTTCTTTGTCTATATAAGCAGGACGAGTGGATTTTGCAAAATTTTACATATGAGATTAATGTATCACTATATTTTCTTGTATAGCAGGACGAGTAGAAATTTCAAGAATTTTCAAGTCCTGCATTATGATAATAATTAAACAATATTTGAAAAGACTACTTATTTCAGTTATTTACCTTTATTTCAAAAGACATGTCCTGTTCAGAGTTGTCCTCCATGTCCGTGTCTGACCCTTCCTCAGCAAGGTGAAGGTCATTCTCACTGATATTGGATGACATGTCTCCATGACCCTGAATTGACATGTTACCATCACCGCCAGCCAAAACTTGACCTAATTGTTGATCCAGATGATGACCTTGACCTGACCCTGTGTAACTGTGTATGGTTAATCCATGATGTACTGCAGAATTCAGATCAGGTTGTTGTCCATGAGTGTGATATTGCGGCAATGTGTTCATAGCATCCTGTGGAACCTGTAACTGCAGATTAGGCTGCTGGGATGAGCTGTTAATTGGCGTGAGTTCATGAAGGCTCTGCTGTAGCTGGGTGAGATTAGTTCCACTGTGTATGGGGCTTGACTGTAATGGTAAACGATTCATGGCTGACTGCATTGTGTGTAAGTTAGGATCAGACATGGATGTTTGGTTCATCATCTGACTGTTCATGAACATTAACTGTTGATGTAGAGCAGAAACATTCACATCTGATGTTTGTAATCCATTAGGGTCTATAAGATTTTGAGTCGGAGTAGCTAGCTGCCCCTCATGATTTACTGACTGTGGAAGCTTTTGTGGCACTGATGCGGAAACTTGTGACATGATCGGTATCGTCAAACTTTCACCCGTTGAATTCATGTCTGACACATCACTGGATCCCGAGTAACCAGATGTTTCCATTGCCTTTTGCATAGCGTTTTTCTTCTTCCAGACAGTTTGCGGGGCTTTTGGTCTCGGAGTATTTTCCACACGAGACATGATGGGGGCATCCATTGGTCCAAATTGGGATCTGACTGGAATAACCCGCTTTGTGAACACTCCAACACCTGCAATTACAAACACATGATTTATCATTATTTACTTATATCAGAATCAATCTTTTTCTTTAGGTGCACTAGCTTGAACAGGTGATCAAGGAGATCAATTTTGTATATCCCTTGTATAGAAAAAAAAAACTGGAAGGGCTTTCTCTGGACTGAAATTTCTTTTCGCCAACACTTTTGCCAAATCGAAAAAAAAATGGAGACGAATTTGGATTATAGGAGCCAAATTTAGAGCCGTTTTTCTTCTAATAATTTTGCTTGATAAAATCTTATGTTCCTTTTATATAGCTCATCGTCAAGGGTGATCATATTTAAATGACAATTACTATTTAACTGACAGCTAATTTTTGTAAACAATCACAGAAGTATTGTGGGTAGTCAAGAGGTTACTAGTTGACACACATGCCTTTTTGCCTCAATTAATTGCCAGTCACTCGTGAGCTTGTCTACACAAAATCCTCTCAGTTTATGTCAACATCAATAACTGCTGATGGGTCAAAGTTCGAATTTCTTTGTTGCCAGTCATTTTGCCATCTTCATTTTTTTATCGCCAAATTCATATCATTTTCGCAATTGGCGACCCCCAGAGAAGGCTCAGCCTGCCACTTGAAAATTACACAGGAAAGCTTTTTTCTTTCGATTAGTATAACCTCTTATTGGCTGTTAACAGGGATCAATACTAACAGGCCCAAAACCTGGGGTTTTTAAGAAGGACTGGTAGAAGTTGCTAAGCTGCAGGTCCTTGGGGCAAATAGATAATGGCCATATTATCTTTTATTAACCCTGTTTTGAAAAAAAATAGTTCCCTTTCCAATACTCAATATTTCCAATACCATTTTAAAAACAATGTGGAAAAAAAAGAAATTGCTTGCCACAAGCAATTTTTTATTTTTCCACACTGTTTTCATACATTTTCTCCGTTAAATTGCTTAAAAATAATTTCAAGGAGGACCTGTAAGATTTAGAGTTTACAGGTCCTTGCAGCAGGTGGCAAAAAGAAGTTAGTGTCAAACCCTGCTGTTAAGAATTTTTTTTTTTGTTAAAAATCCTCCTATAAAAGTTAGAGTTCTGAGGTGTTAGAGCGAGATTTTTAAGATTCTTATTAAGATTTTTAAGATAAAGTGGTCGGTAGGGTGAGATTTTTAAGCCGCTCAATAAGAATCTTAAGATACCTCAATGAGAAAACAAAGATGGTTTTGCATTGGCTTTAATCGAGTAGTCATGAAGACGTTGAATATCTTCACTCAAAATATTGAAAATCATTCATTACAACGTCTTAAAAATCTCATTTAGATAGATTTTTCATCTTGCTCTAACAAACGCACCTATATTGAGAGTTCAATCTTTTTCAGTATTGTTATGTATTGACAAATCTTATCCCATGGGATTGAAAATTTTTCAACTGATCTGATCATCTCTCGGTCATACTTACTGACTTTCCCATTTTCTTTGACTGTCTTCAACGTCAATGAAGGAGGCAGGGTCAGGCGGGCCCTTGAAGGGATCACCGCATCCTGGACTTTATGTAAGGTACTTTTTTTACACAGCCCCTCATGGCTTTTTCCACAGTCCTCACACCCTGAAATTGCAGAAAATCACATGTGTTTCTTTGCAAGGGTTTCAAACCTCTTTCAATAGTATTCAAATTATTTTTACTTTTTTCACATTATTAATACATATATATAATTTATATATTTATGATAACAAATTCATTAGGATGTAATCCCTTGAGCTGTACAAAAAGTAACATTTAAAATAAGTCATTAAAAGTTCTTACCTCTTTTCTTTTTATTGTTAGGTTTAAAATACACAGGAATAATTCTAGCTCAGGAAACTGAGAATCTTTAGTGAGAAATCATTCCAAATCCTTTGCTTAATTACAATTGGTTTTGAGATTTTTCTCCCATTCAGCAGTATTCAATGAGATTTCTAGCAACTCAGAATCTCTAATATCTCACCAAACAGTGTATCAAAATTCAAACAAGAGCACTGCCTACTGATGCCTACACTTGGCTGTTGAGTGCTGAATGATAGATAAAAATCCAAGTCCAAAAAGGAAAAAAAAGTTATTCCCCTTAATAGAAGAGGTTGCTCTTTTGATGGATAACATGTGTGCCAAGTTTCAAGTAAATCCCTTCATTAGAACTAGAGATATCACAAAATGTCTAACTTTTCGCATGACAATGAAGACGCCAAAGCTAAAGCAAAACCTTAGGTTTTCTCTTAAAACAGTCGAGATAATTGAAAAACTAACTTAAGGTTAAATCTATAAAACTTACACAAGTCATCAATTTCACCAGCCATTATTCACAATTTCATGACAGTAGTGTCTCAACCTGCAACAATTAGAGAAATACTGTTTAAAATTTGAAAACTGGAATTTTCTACAATGAATCTGTCAGAAAATTTGATAACTGTTTTTTTTTTAACAACAATTGGAAAACAGGTTCTTAAACCATTGTTTCAATAATAACTTTTTGATAATAATGTATCAAAGATAGATAAATATATAAGTTATTGCCATAGATCATTTTTTCATCATCTAGTTATCCATATATGGGTTACTAATTATATAGTATAAAGCACAGTTTAAAGTCATCTTGACTGAGCAATTGTTCAGCTTTGGTACTCATTTTCACTAATGAAAATTAATATATAAATTAATTCAATGAATCTTTTTTGTATATCACTGTACATAAGGAGATTTACATGTCATATGAATGCCTTTTAAGGGTTTGAGAGAGGAATTTAACTTAATGTCAATCAACAAAGCAAAAACGGGTTCATGCTCCAAGACAAATGCTATTAAGTCTGCAAAATATTGACCATGGCATAGCTCTATATTAGTTAATTTTACCATTTGACCTTGAGCTGTGTCCCAGTAAATTTCTTTCAAAAGTAACTTATCTACTCATGATGGAGATCAATTGCAATAAGCTGTTTTGAAATCCATCCAAAAATGTAAGAGTACAATAAAAGCTAATATTATCATCACATTTCCATTAGAAAGGGGTCTGCTTTTATTACAGGCTATGCTACATAAAGTAACTGCCTTTAAACATATAGGCAATAACAACAGTTTCCCACTGAGCCATTGACATTTGTTAAGCAAATGCAAAAATACCAAATAATAAACATAATCAGGGTAAAATATTTATATTTCATTGAGGGAAAAGGTGCGTAAAATATCTTGAATTTTAAGTGACCGTGAATTTGTGGTCATGGGCCTTTAAAAGAGGCTTCCAATTTTTGTAAAATCACATTAAAAAGGTCTATTTCTACCACAGAAAATGAGGATTGGGTTCTTTTAGAGCATGGGGCTCTATAAGAATTTTACAGTATTTATCTGAAGAAAAAAGATTGACTGACACACTAACACACACATACAATGAAGCCATTACAACAAATATATCTTGTTCATTTACAAGCAGGCTCCCCAAAAGAGTCTATTGACATCAATACTTTTGATATTTCTATTGCCAGAAAAAGCCAGTGTGGCATTTCCAACAACTTCACTCGTGTGCAAGGTACAGCAGCGTAGACAATTACAGAATGCAGTTATAATAGATGCAGACTGCCAGAAGAGGGATTTAGACCTTCTCTCTTATATATTGAACAGTGAAGTTTCTGGTCAGGCAGTGCAGCTTCACAGCCTAACCAGAAGCTTTGCTTTGCAGACATATGAAATTGTTGGAAATGTCTCTCACTAGCTCAAATATTTCTTGAGCTCGGCTAGCTCAGTGGTAATGCGTAGGGCTGTCAATCCTATTGTTGTAAGTTAAAACCCCGCCTCGGCAAACTTTTTTCCTGACATTTAAAAAGTCAACGTAAAATGAAACATCAGTTCTGTCTCCCATCAATAGCCGTATAAATTGTACTGGTTAAAGACCAATTGTCACTGTATACCAGTTCTCACCAACTGCCCTTTTTCACAGTAAAGACGCAAAAGTCATTTACAACAATTTATTTTCTGGATAGAAGAAGTTGTTGTTAACATAACTTTTAATTTAGAAGGGTTTTATTTCAAGGGCTCGTGTTTGACCCCTAAACCAGGGTTTTGACCCCCCCCCCCCCCCCCAATCTGAAAATATCTTAATTTGACCCCAAGAAATTTCTCCTAATGGGGTCATTTTGGCCCCCTTTAGAGGAATTACTATTGATCAAAACATGATTTTATACCTAATTTAATCACAAATTACTATCTTAAGTTCTACAAACTGATTACTTGTTTCATATCATTACAAGAAACAGTTCAAGTGACTCTTTAAATATGCAAAATTCCACTTATGATTTGCTTTTTCTATTGTTTTTACCCTTTTAAATTCAGATTTGACCCCCAATATTTCTTAGATAAAGAGTCAATGACTCCCAAATATCAAACACTAACATGAGCCCTGATTTCCATCATAAATGTGCACCATGGCAGTTGGCGAGAACTGGTCCTTTGTCAGAAATGGTCTATAACCTGAGGTGCGTTTTTTACATTAAGATGAAAATTTCTGCTAAATAAGATTATTAAGATGTCATAAGAAACAATTTTCAATATTTTGAGTGAAAAAATTTGACATCGTCAAGGCTACTCATTTTATCCCAATGCAAAAGCATCTTCGTTTCCTTATTAAGATATCTTAAGATTCTTAATAAGCCGCTTAAAAATCTTAACCTAAAAAACGCTACATCTTAAAAATCATTATCTTAATGAGATTCTTAAGAATCTTAATCTAAGAAACGCACCTCAGGTTATCTAAGTGAGATGAGCAACTGGTGGCTCAGGTGAAATAGTACTGAGGTGTAATTAGGATTAAGAATTTCAAGATATTTTCAGATTTTTAATATGGAAATCTCAGGCTGCGTAAAAGAATTTCAACTTCATCGCACCAGATATCCTGATTTAAAATCTTAAGATACCTAAAAAAAAACTTAAACTTAAGGTGTTAGAAATGTCAGGGATCTATGTAAAGGTGCACTTGCTCTTGCAATGTAATTGCTATATATTGTTGAAAGTAGCATCCAACTGTTCAATCAATCAAAAGCTTATTGATTTCCTAAAATAAATTTATTTTCAAGGTTAAAACCTCAAATAAATTATTTAGCATATTTTATCTTAAAAGATTTAAAATTCAAGAATATCTCACAAATTGCTCCAACTCCAAGCAATTAAGGCAATGGTTTAATAAGAGAATTGACAATCACAGAAGAATTTGTTAGAAGGACAAAATACCCCCTTTTGTTTACATGCATAACCAGTCTTCCGTGACGTCCAACTTGTAAACACCCCCATGAAGGGTAAAAATGGGGCGATATTAATGTCAACTACCATAAATGGGACAAAGATTCCTTATTCCATCTTATTTTCTATCGTAATTGTTTACTTTTGTATTAATAATGGCAAAGAATGAAATAAATTTATTATGAAATTCGGAATAAGGTGGAAATTAAGACTACATTATTCTGATATCATTTAACTTGATATCGTGGCCCCCGGAAACATCAACGAGGTTCGATAAGGGTCGAGGTCACCCTGTTCATGTGAAAAGTTTTCTTCAATTTTAGGTTAAATTGACTTTTTACGATTATGTTGTTTAGCTGTTACCTTTATCAAAACCTTATTTCTTGAAGGCTTGTTTAATTACCAGTGTTAGTAGGCAACCGATCGGGAAACTAATAAATAATATGCCGAATAAACTGCCACGACCCACTGGAAGCCATTTCAAATATTGCATCATGGGATGGAAAATACCTCTTTACACGATAGACGTATTGGGTATAAGTACGCGTATTATATCAAATGAGAGCTAGTTATGTAAAACTTTAAAGTAAACCAATAATTCACGAGCGTTTATTGCATTTTCGAATATTTTCACCGCAAATAACACAAAGTGTTTTAGATAGTGTATTAAAGCATATCATAATTAGGTGAGAAAGTTTGGTTCACGCTTTTCTTAAAATCTTACAACCTCGACCAGTATTTTAAGTAACTACATATAAACCACTGTGAAGAAAAAGAATTTTAGTAGGGTTGAAAAGATAAAATCAGTTTTGCAATTTGTTTACGGGTGGAACATATTTGAAGCAAGCCCTGACTTAATGCCTAGGGTTGTGTCAGCGCTTACCACATAAGTTGGTAACTTGTTCCACTGTACTGCAGTTCGGGGAAAATAGAAAAAATTCATATAGTCAACTGTAGTTGAGGGTATTTGGAAAGTTAAGTGATGGTGGTGACGTGATTGCCTTTTATATGGTTGTAAATGTTGCTGAGGGTCTACATCTACGTGTTGGTATACCATTTTGTAAAAGAGAGAAAGCCTGCTAAACCGTGCTGTCTGCGAGACTGCACTGAATTCCATTTCAGATCATTGAGGACATTCGTCACTGTGCCAGGTATCTTGCTGTATTTGTTAGTTACAAAGGGAGCTGCTTGTCTTTGTATGTTTTGTTACGTATGTATGAATGTATACTGTATAATGGGTGTTCCCGTGTCTATTTTTAGAATTAGTCTGGGAAATTTCCTTTCTAGAAAGGACTTTTAGAAAATGATCCAAACTTTAGAATCTTCTTATGTTCTATGCTATTCTAGATTGTTCTATGGTATTATATAAAAGCATTCCTACAGCATTCTTGGTTCACTTGGTTTAGACTAATGGTTTCATTTAGTAGTACTGTGTTGAACTAAAAGGGGATTTCTCATTATCTTAAAAGTGGGATTAAAAGTGTGGTTAGTTTTAAATTCGGATATTATTGGACTTTTTATTTGTGGACCAGGGGCCGTATTCACCAACGCATTTTGCATCAATTTAGCACACTAAATCCCAAGAATAAAGAATTTAGAATTTAGTACGTATTCACCAACCCATTCTGAATTACGGAATGGACTAAATTCTTAAGAATAAAGTCGTTTTTCCAAGTCTAATACCTACCGTGCTAAATGTGAAAAAATGGCGACCGCCCGCCTCGCTTCGGATGGAAAACATTGTTTTATATCAAAGTATTGACAAATAACATGTCAAAATAGAAAGAAATTCCCATTAATTTTCCTTTCTGACACATATTTTATGTTTTCGGTCGAATTATTTATCGAATGACGTCAAACACATTTGTGACGCAATCTAACCTTGAAGTGTATGTTTACATACCGACAGAATGTTAAATTTTACAATATTCTTGGCGAGTTTTCAGGGATTTCACGTTGGATTTACATTCACAAGGGAGGAGGATGGTTAAGGAGTAATATATTTTAAGCGAAGTAAATTTTTCAGGGGTGGTGGTGTGTGGATAGGAACAAGACAAATGGACGAAAGATTACGAAGGCAGATTGTCATTTCAACTCGAGCAATAGAATACTTGGTGCATTTTTACTCAAGATTCTATTTGTTTGGGTGCCGATACTTTCTGCATAGCAACATCATGAACATGGGAAAAGTTAAAGGAGAGAGATTATAATTCTCACATCTTCAAAAGCGAATTGTTTTTATTGAAAAGTTGGAAAGCTCTCTCGGTGAAAGATTTAGGTAGGAATCATGTTGACCTCGTTGCAAAGTTTGTGTTGAATTTAGTTGTTTTTTTTTTCTTGTTCAATGTTTCATTTCTTATTGTGAAGTTTAATTTTGGTATTGGAACAACCATACTGGCGTAAATCACTTATTACTACTAATAAATAATCGCCTTATTTACTCTATAAAAAATGATACACAATTTGTCAATCGAAAATCTAAATCCCGTAACTACAGCGAGATATTTCACTTTTTTTATCGAGTGCTAGATAAACACATTTGTTTCTCTCAACTGTAATCGAGGTTATTATTGCTAATTTAATTGATCTTTGTATTCACCCAATCAATTGCTCAACAAGATATTGAATTTTTAGATATGATTATTCATTCCGACTGAAAAATTACATGAAAATGTCATTTGAAAAGAAGGAGGGAAATTAAGAGTGAAGGCAAAAACTTAATGGTTACTCTTTTCATTTGCGCCTCGTCAAAATTGGGGAACCATCGTAAGTCTGTGGCCGCTTAAGTACTGTACAAACCGTTCTAAATTAAGTCTATTCTAAATTGCGTTGGTGAATGCACACTTTAGTTCATTCTTGGGAAAGTCCAGACTTGGCAATTTCAGCCTAAACTAAATTCTAAAATTTAGAATAGGTTGGTGAATACGACCCCAGGAACTTAATTCATTTGGATCTAAAATTAAAACTTTAGGATTAAACATTCAAGGTATTGAAATTTGTTTTTGCATTAATTTAATATTTTCAATAATTCTGTTATTATTGTCAATAAATATTGTTAATTGTAAAGTTTGTTGTTGGCTTCTTTGTTCTTGTTATATTTGCACGTAACAGTTTTCAATTTTATCAATATCTTTTTGATGGAAAGGGTCCCACACACTCGAGCAGTACTCTAAGGTTGGTCTGACAATGGTGTTATAGGCTGCTGTTTTGGTTGGCTCTAGTGAGTGAATGATGCGTTTAAGGAAGCCTAAACTTTGAGATGCCTTACTGGAAATCGTGTAAATTTGAGGGGACCAAGAAAGATTTGATGATACCTTAACTCCAAGATAAGTGGCTTGACTGACAACAGTCAGAGGCTGGCTATGCAGAGTGTAAGAAGTAGAAATGGGTTTCTGATTTCTTGATCATGTGACATGCATGATATGGCACTTAGCTATATTAAAGGGCATCTTTCACCTCTGTTCCCACAATGACTGACTGCCTAGGCCCTGCTGCAGCTGAGCTGTCATCAAAAGCAATGTGCCCAAGTTGTAAATGCCTGCAACACGCACTGTTACATCATGATGGTGACCGTCGTGAAACAAACCTATTAGATATTGACTTTGTTGGTGTTATCAGCATTGCCGAAAAAGTAAGTTACAGTAGAAAGCCTAACATCTCCTTAAATGTTATTGAATATATGAATTTACCACTTATCATTATCTGTTCTCAACCAGAAAAATCACATAGACTTAAATTCAAAATTACCACAGAGTAACGTATTTAACATGCTTCAAGTCGATAATGCACAAACAGCCAGATTGCTAAAACGCTGCAAATTACAGGTAAAGGGTATTGATTAATTATGAAATATACGCCTGCAAAAAATCAACTTAGCCTCAACTATATTTCACTGAGTGAACAACAAAAGCCGCGATATTCCGCTATTTCTTTAATGCAAAATTCACCATCACTGAGATCAAATTCAAAAAATTTAGAATACGTTTTCTTTAAGCGTGTAGTTGTGCACGCGATTACTATGCAAGGTTCATAATGACATCACTTATTAGGCTCCTCTTAGATAACGCCAGATAGAAGGTGAAATCGAGAAGAAAGCCAGCCTGATGATAACTTTTTGATAATTTCACTGGTTATGCGATGAGTTAATCAAATGATCAGCTAACGTTGTTTTTCGATAATCCACGAAAAAGCATTACAAAGTTTGAACCTACCGCTATTGAAAATAAATCAAAACTTAAGAAGGCAAAGAAAAGAAAGGAATAAAGAATGCTCCATCTTTTGATAAAACGCGTACCATTTTTTTTATGCAAACATTGTTTCTATATTTAGAAATAAAACGTCATAATCGGAATTTCCTAAATGGCGACCGAAGAGCCGTAAGTAAACAAATTAGTTTTAAATAATAACATTTTTTTATTTTTTCGCCAGAAGTATTCATTTTGAAATGTTGTCAGTTTGCCTAGAACTTTTAATCGACTTTTAAGTTGGAGAGATGTACCTTTGCAAAAAGTATTTTTGCAGAGCCCCATTGGCTCTTTAGTAACTAATTAAGCTGTCAATTCTGGTGTGGTGATCAGAACTCCTGCTCTGGCAACTGTCATCCAATATTTGACAAAATTCAATGTCACACTTGTCATTTGTCTTCTACTCATGGATAAATAGTGTGCCCAAGTGGAATGAGCCGTATTGTTCTCTTGTATCCTTTTCAGTAAATTTGGGCAAGTGCAACAAATCAGATGTGTGAGAGCTTCTGGTTAGTTGAAAAAAGTTTAGTAAATTTGTCATTTAGAGTAAATATTGTGTACAATTTCAGAAATTGCTCGTTACATTACAATTTCTCCATTTTCACCAAATTTTTCATAGCATTGAAAAGTGGGATTGTGTGGGAATGGGTGAATACTTGTCATGGTGAACTTGTCTATGCAGGAAGCATATAAAAATATCACACTGCAGATTATGACAATGCTGTCTGATCTTGGCATACACCCCCTGTTTTCGACTGTTCAGTCTAGGTTGTTTATTGGTAGAATTATCAAAGTAGGAATATGTACCACCGCAAACAACAAGTTTTATTGTGATTTTTATTCAATTAATGAAAAGTATTTATCATAAATAGCATGAATTAACCATTGTCATGCTGAATAAAAAACTTTGGAAAATTATATATGTATCAAAGTGCTGAAAGCTCTGTATTTCCTAATTGTGAGTCAGCATTTGATTTTGAAAATATTATTTCTGAAACTTTTCTGGTTTAAAAAGGAAAATCAGGTGGTATAGACAAAGATCAGACTGCACATATGTGCAGGCTGATGTTTGTCCATACCTCCTGCAAAAGCAGGAATATTCCAGGATCAGCATGGCAAGGGTTAAGTTAGCATTGAATACACTGTACATATTACCGATTATGATGATAATAAAACAAAAGAAAAATAATCATGACTTATTTAATGACTTTTCCCAATGAATGTAGACATGAAAAGGGTTTGCCCTTTTCCAAATTCAGAGGAGTAATTACTAGTTTCCAAAATCTTTTGGTTAAAAAGGGAGGGAAATATTTGAGAAAAGATAAAAATTGCTTATTTCAAGTGATTTCTTGCCTTTCATAATGTTTCCTTATCTTTTAGGTGCTCTTCTTCCAACATACCAGTTATACCTATTTACTTTCCTTAAAATTATAACTTTTCGTGACCCTGACCTTTTCCTAAAAAAATGTTTTTATTCCCCCAGTATCGAAAGATCAGGTACTTATCATTACCAATACATGTACCTGTAAGTCTAGTCAAGGCACAAGCCTTATAATTGGCATGATGAAACATCTCAGTGATGTACATCTGGTCAGGGTCATGTTGCAAGGTCAAGTTCATCTGTCAAGGTCAACATTTTGAAAAAAATTAATTTACGGGGGCATTTGCATTTCACAAACACATCTTGTTTAGCTTTTTGTGACCCTTATTGATGTAGTTGTGGCTAATCATATAAAAATATAATGTATTCTGATTGGCTGGAAAATTGCATACTTCCATGAAAACAATTTTGAGTATGCAAAAACTTTGCTCACTATGTAGTCCCATAAGAAATCTAGTTATGTTATAATCTATATGCTTGATGATATTTAAATTTAAGAATTAAAGAGAATATTTTTGAATTCATGATGGTATGAAAATAAAAATCTAATCACACGTCTCTATAAATCTACTCTGTGTAATCATTGTGTGTGATTGGTTTTTAGTTTCATGCCTCAATTTACATGTATTCAAAATATTTTCTCTTCATCTCTTGAATTAAAAATGTCCCAGCGTTCAAAGTTTTAATCCTGACCAGCCCATGAAAGCTCTGCAGTCTGACCACTAGTGTCAGACTGTCAATCTAGAGGTCCCGGGTTTTCCCAACATCGGCACTCATTCTTTCCAACTACTTGTCTCTCACCATTAGGTTGATAATTGTAGACCTATGTGAGATAGAAGCTGGAGGCTAGGAAAGGATTTGATGTTAGTACATGTGCTGGTGTTAGAAATACAAGGAATCCATTACTAGGTGCTGCAGACAATGTCGGGGAGGGTTAAAGTCCATCCTTTTATTATCACGAAGGGGATATTGTCCAGGAACCATTGTCCGCTGTGTTAATTTGAGAAAGGGGATAATGTCCACCTTTTCAAAAAACATAGACAGGAAAAATGTCCAAAGGTGCTATTTAGTCTGGTTCCACATTTAGGTGTATGGACAAAAGCCCCCTGGGACATAAGCCCCCTGGACATGCCCTTGACTGAAAAGTGGACAAAAGCCCCATGGATATGAAAAACAGGTATTTTGTGGGTTGTTGTTTTATTTTAAGTATGAAAAAATTAAGAATTTTATACCGAGCACATTTAAGAACCATGGCGGATCTCGGCAGTAGTTTTTTCATGTATCCTTGCACTAACCCCTGTAACAACTAACCATCTTCTGGGGGCATCGCTCATAATGGCATGTGCTACGGTAGCGACGATAAATAAACGGAAATACATACAAGCAATAATTTAAAATTTAATTCAAAATGAGACCGATTTTTATGACTTCTTTGTGGGAAGCTTTTAAAAAAGATTTGTACTCAGAACTATTTTCATAAGGGGATGAAACTAATTTTTTCAGCCAATCCTGCTGCACAGTAGAATCAACCAAAAATGATTTACCGGTATTTATGAGATTAAAAAGTATTTAGTTGTATGTGACCGACAATGTTTTTAGAATTTTTTAGGGAAAAAGGATATGTTAGTTACATACAGTAAAGCTCTCATTTAATATTAATTTCCAGTTATGTTATAAAAGATGATTCTAAAATTCATTTTGAGTCAGGATCTTAAGAGTGATGAACTAATAATAATGTATAAGTAGGTTGAAAAAAGGGATGTGTTTGAAATAAGCATTTTGAACAGTGAACTTGAGTTTTATTTTAAGACAGAATAAATGAATAAATAAAAAATATTAAATAATCATGAAATTTCTAATTAGTAAAGAGAAATTCTAAATATACATTAAAAAGTAGATGACTCATTTGTCTCCATCCTCATAGTCTTTATTTATAAAGATTAACATGGAACAAAAATATTCTTTTTGGAAAAAAAAAAATAAGATAAATTATAATAATAATCATGTAATCAATGAAAAATTCAAAATGAAATATACAAAATTTGAATTTTATTTTGACTATTAAAGTTATTTGTTTAAATTAATTAGAAATTGATAAAATATAAATGGTCAAACTTGAACTTTTGTTATGCAAAGGGTGCTTCCAAAAATCAATATGCAAATTTGGGGATTAAAATTTCAATAGATCAACAGTTTTATTGCCCTTAATTGGATGCAGCTGTTGTTTAATTAAGCTCCTGTATACAACTTGCAAGGTCTTTGACAACATTGATCAAACATTGGTATTGTCTTTGATCTGCAAGACTGGGTAAATACTATTGTGTAAGATGAATTTATTGATGATTAAAAAATCAATGATTCTTAATCCCCATGTATAATGTATGTATTACTGGGTGAAATAAAGATTTTGTTATGTTATGTTAATCTTTGTGAAACTTTTTTTTTTAAAATCCTCATTACATTTTTCTCATTTAACACAATCCAACTCAAAACATGTGAAATAAATTATTGACCTGCCTCAAAAAAATAAATAAATAAATAAATAAAATTTAAAAAGAAATAAATAAAAAAAAAAGATAAAAAGATAAAAAGATAAAAGGCTTAAAAATGTTGTTTTGCTTATCCATGTCCTTCTTATACAGATTTCAGTAAGAGCTAGATTTACTAAAAGATATAATCTGCGGATTATTTCAACAAGTCAAAAGTGTAAAATTCTCGTAATTGATAAAGAAAAGCACAGTGGTTTAAAGAAAGAAATTTTTAATAAAAAAATGAAAATGAAATGTAGATATTCATTAAAAGTAAAGGGGTGGGGGCCTATTCTAAAGATCAAGAACAGTCATCATCAATAGAAACAACCTCATAAAACGAATTAAAAATCTAGAGAAAGAAATGAACTCTTGGGTGACAAAGGATTTTAAAGTGCATTCCAAAAAACGGGTATGGTGCACACACCCGAGATCTGTTTGCCGGTAGATCTAGATCCATCTATTCATAAAAGCTGTGTAAATTTTCAAATGTTCAGGTTTTTTTTCAATATCTCTTTAAATATCGGGGAAAAAGATATAGATAAACGAATTTGATTATAAAAAATACCGCTGGACGAAATAAAAGGTCCTTACTGCAGCTCGATTTTAGCTATATTTAAACGGTTTTGCCTCCGAATGATGGACTTGATCTATTTATTGGATGCATTGTTTTAAAAGATGTACAACTGTAAATTCTAGATGAATCTTGTCCATCATTTACGTTTTCGATAATATTGAAGTGGAGAAATAACTACGCTAAACTGTTGCATATTTCGTCGCATAGCAACTGTGACCTTAACGAATCGGCTATTTTCGGAAATTTCCGGTCTCAAACCGGATGTACAGAGGGGGTTTCCCAAGTTAGTGGCAGTGATCTCCCCTGAAATTTTCACCATAAGTCGGGATTCCCTATAGGTGGCGCTAAACAGGAAAGTGGTGAATTATATAAAGTCTTTACGAACCTTTCCCCCGTATCACCTTTAACCCAGGGATCAAACAACATTTTTTGAGGGGGGTCCCACAGGAATCCTTCCTTGCTACCCTTAACAGCTCGTGAAAATCATGGAGCCTTCCTTCAAACATAGTTCTATACATTTACGCTTGAATAAAAGAGTATGGAAAAACAAAAGTTTTTGCACTAAAGCTAAGAAAAGTAAGGAATAAAGTGGAGTAAGAACCTTGACTTGAAAGGAATGGATTCTGGATCAAAGATCGTAATAAAAATTTGGCAAATGTATTGTAAAAGGGTATTGATGGAATTTCTGAGCATGAGAAAATCTGTAACGAACCTTGGCTTACCACATGATGATCTTATTTTTTTGTTTATTTTTTTTATTTATTTATTTATTTACTTTTTTTAACTCTAACTAGTAATGATGAAGTAATGAATCATTAAGTGATGACTGAACCGCAATTTTTAGCAATATTTCTGATTTTAAAAAATCTTCAGGGAACTATCAAAGAATCCTAAGTTGAAAGGTGTCAGAATTTCAAGATTCCAACTGAAAGACAAGGATGATGCAACTGAGGAATACAAACCATGTCATAAGGTACATATGCATCAAGTAATTATCATTTAAAGGTACATATACCATGTTAATCATAAGGTATAAATCATGTTACCATGTATTAATCGAGTCTTAAGGTACAAATAAACCTTGTCATAAGATACATATAGACTATGTCATAAGGTAAAAATCAACATTGTTATAGTGTTCATATAAGCCATATGATACCATAAAAGGCATATAAACTATGTCATAAGGTACATAGATATCAAGTCATAAGGTACAAATAAACCATGTTATAAGGTACAATATATAAACCATGTCATGAGGTACTTATAAACGATGTCATAAATGATATTGTATGCATTTTAATCATGTGATAAGTTACTGATAAACCATATCATAAATCAAGGTACATTCAAAGTACATGTATGTCATAAGTTAAGATTAAACAGTATCATAACTTATACATATGAACCATATCATAAGGTCCATATAATAAACTATATCATAAAACATATCCAAAACATGTACATAAACTATGTTATTAGGTCAGATATTGAAACTTTACTTACACTGTCAGTAAGGACTCCCAAGTTCCATATCAAGAAGTACAAGATCAAAGTAATGAGTATGAATTTTCATATTGGGAGAACATTGTCATAAGGTACATATAATAAACTATAGCATAAAACATATCCAAAACATGAAAATAAACTATATAATTAGGTCACAGGGTTTTAGTCTGACTTCAACAAAATTGGGTCAAAGGGACTCAACAATTTGGATCTTGGGAGTCCTTTCTTAATGTTTTGGAGTCCCTGATTTAGATGTAGACTATTTCTTTTAAGCAATAATTTTGTTTTTGTGTGAATTTAGAGCTATCCCCTGGTTAAAGGTTTAAACTTTAGAATGTGTTGGGATATATATGAATATTTGGGGTTCAACTTCAGAATAGAATCGAAGACTGTTTGAAACAGTCTTCAATTCTATTCTGAAGTTGATTCACATAGGGTCCAAGGGACTCGCTTTATGCAGTTTTGAGGGTCCTGGCTACTTATATGTGGGTCTCAGACTCGCAAAACCTGCGTCCCTTAAAACCCTGAGGTCAGATATTGAAACTTTTATTATACTGTCAGTAAGGACTCCCAAGTTCCATATCAAGAAGTACAAGATCAAAGTTATTAGTATGAATTTTCATATTGGGAGAAAATTGTTGAAAAGTAGAAATTATTAGTTAGAAGCAATATATTTTTTTTTTCAACAACTTTCCCTCCCAACAAAGATGGTTTTCTTTCAAAATACTTCTACTAGCAAGCAAATTTTATCTTCTACAAATTTTGTAGTGAAAGATACTGTTTTGACAAGGGTTGGAAAGGAAACTGCCAAGTGCTTTTGCTTGTGACATATTTTCATATGATACTGAGAGTACATCAGACTCCTTACTTGCAAGGAGTCTCAGCTGGTAATCAATAAGCTGGACTCTCAAATGCCCCTTACTGTTGATTCTTGAAGGTACATGAACAGTTAGTTACATTGCGAAATTGACATTTATTCTGCTCAAAACCATTCTAAATCGCTAACTCTGCACTCCATTAATTCATTCCAAACACTCACTTATTATTCTACAATTTTATTAGCTTGTGTGAAATTCAAAGAGTCTGATAGTTCAATGAGGACACACACAGAAAATTTTGTACATTTTAATAAAGGGGGGTAATAAATATAGCTAATTTTGTTTATCTTGAACAAAATTAGCC